>CAWUFW010004152.1:0-1200000 GCA_963921515.1 Calotriton arnoldi
CCTCCCTGGACTGGAAACAAGCATCCTAGGACCGGTTTCGGGGTTTCACCCCTCTTCAGCCAGGATACCTTGATTCCCGTGGCATGGAGAGCACGGGACCCACGTCTGGGCATACCCGTCCCACTCGGGGTGACAAATGCAAAAACAACAGTTGATGGACAGAATGCAGAACAATGTCATACATTCACCCCAGTACAGAGATCTGGGCCTAAATCCATCGTTTTTTTGCTCACCATGCCATTCCAGTTTGAACCCAGCCATATGCAAATCAGTCTTGACCCTGTGCCTCATGGGAACAGTTCAGCCCGAACTGCCAAGCCAGGTCCTCCCTGGACTGGAAACAAGCATCCTAGGACCGGTTTTGGGGTTTCACCCCTCTTCAGCCAGGATAGCTTGATTCCAGTGGCATGGAGAGCACGGGACCCAAGTCTGGGCATACCCGTCCCACTCGGGGTGACAAATGCAAAAACAACAGTTGATGGACAGAATGCAGAACAATGTCATACATTCACCCCAGTACAGAGATCTGGGCCTAAATGCATCGTTTTTTGCTCACCATGCCGTTCCAGTTTGAACCCAGCCATATGCAAATCAGTCTTGACCCTGTGCCTCATGGGAACAGTCCAGCCCGAACTGCCAAGCCAGGTCATCCCTGGACTGGAAACAAGCATCCTAGGACCGGTTTCGGGGTTTCACCCCTCTTCAGCCAGGATAGCTTGATTCCAGTGGCATGGAGAGCACGGGACCCACGTCTGGGCATACCCGTCCCACTCGGGGTGACAAATGCAAAAACAACAGTTGATGGACAGAATGCAGAACAATGTCATACATTCACCCCAGTACAGAGATCTGGGCCTAAATCCATCGTTTTTTGCTCACCATGCCATTCCAGTTTGAACCCAGCCATATGCAAATCAGTCTTGACCCTGTGCCTCATGGGAACAGTTCAGCCAGAACTGCCAAGCCAGGTCCTCCCTGGACTGGAAACAAGCATCCTAGGACCGGTTTCAGGGTTTCACCCCTCTTCAGCCAGGATAGCTTGATTCCAGTGGCATGGAGAGCACGGGACCCATGTCTGGGCATACCCGTCCCACTCGGGGGTGACAAATGCAAAAACAACAGTTGATGGACAGAATGCAGAACAATGTCATACATTCACCCCAGTACAGAGATCTGGGCCTAAATCCATCGTTTTTTGCTCACCATGCCATTCCAGTTTGAACCCAGCCATATGCAAATCAGTCTTGACCCTGTGCCTCATGGGAACAGTCCAGCCCGAACTGCCAAGCCAGGTCCTCCCTGGACTGGAAACAAGCATTCTAGGACCGGTTTCGGGCTTTCACCCCTCTTCATCCAGGATAGCTTGATTCCAGTGGCATGGAGAGCACGGGACCCACGTCTGGGCATACCCGTCCCATTCGGGGTGACAAATGCAAAAACAACAGTTGATGGACAGAATGCAGAACAATGTCATACATTCACCCCAGTACAGAGATCTGGGCCTAAATGCATCGTTTTTTTGCTCACCATGCCATTCCAGTTTGAACCCAGCCATATGCAAATCAGTCTTGACCCTGTGCCTCATGGGAACAGTCCAGCCCGAACTGCCAAGCCAGGTCCTCCCTGGACTGGAAACAAGCATCCTAGGACCGGTTTCGGGTTTTCACCCCTCTTCAGCCAGGATAGCTTGATTCCAGTGGCATGGAGAGCACGGGACCCACGTCTGGGCATACCCGTCCCACTCGGGGTGACAAATGCAAAAACAACAGTTGATGGACAGAATGCAGAACAATGTCATACATTCACACCAGTACAGAGATCTGGGCCTAAATTCATCGTTTTTTGCTCACCATGCCATTCCAGTTTGAACCCAGCCATATGCAAATCAGTCTTGACCCTGTGCCTCATGGGAACAGTCCAGCCCGAACTGCCAAGCCAGGTCCTCCCTGGACTGGAAACAAGCATCCTAGGACCGGTTTCGGGGTTTCACCCCTCTTCAGCCAGGATAGCTTGATTCCAGTGGCATGGAGAGCACGGGACCGACGTCTGGGCATACCCGTCCCACTCGGGGTGAAAAATGCAAAAACAACAGTTGATGGACAGAATGCAGAACAATGTCATACATTCACCCCAGTACAGAGATCTGGGCCTAAATCCATCGTTTTTTTGCTCACCATGCCATTCCAGTTTGAACCCTGCCATATGCAAATCAGTCTTGACCCTGTGCCTCATGGGAACAGTCCAGCCCGAACTGCCAAGCCAGGTCCTCCCTGGACTGGAAACAAGCATCCTAGGACCGGTTTCGGGGTTTCACCCCTCTTCAGCCAGGATAGCTTGATTCCAGTGGCATGGAGAGCACAGGACCCACGTCTGGGCATACCCGTCCCACTCGGGGTGACAAATGCAAAAACAACAGTTGATGGACAGAATGCAGAACAATGTCATACATTCACCCCAGTACAGAGATCTGGGCCTAAATCCATCGTTTTTTGCTCACCATGCCATTCCAGTTTGAACCCAGCCATATGCAAATCAGTCTTGACCCTGTGCCTCATGGGAACAGTCCAGCCCGAACTGCCAAGCCAAGTCCTCCCTGGACTGGAAACAAGCATCCTAGGACCGGTTTCGGGGTTTCACCCCTCTTCAGCCAGGATAGCTTGATTCCAGTGGCATGGAGAGCATGGGACCCACGTCTGGGCATACCCGTCCCACTCGGGGTGACAAATGCAAAAACAACAGTTGATGGACAGAATGCAGAACAATGTCATACATTCACCCCAGTACAGAGATCTGGGCCTAAATCCATCGTTTTTTGCTCACCATGCCATTCCAGTTTGAACCCAGCCATATGCAAATCAGTCTTGACCCTGTGCCTCATGGGAACAGTTCAGCCCGAACTGCCAAGCCAGGTCCTCCCTGGACTGGAAACAAGCAACCTAGGACCGGTTTCGGGGTTTCACCCCTCTTCAGCCAGGATAGCTTGATTCCAGTGGCATGGAGAGCACGGGACCCAAGTCTGGGCATACCCGTCCCACTCGGGGTGACAAATGCAAAAACAACAGTTGATGGACAGAATGCAGAACAATGTCATACATTCACCCCAGTACAGAGATCTGGGCCTAAATGCATCGTTTTTTTAATCACCATGCCATTCCAGTTTGAACCCAGCCATATGCAAATCAGTCTTGACCCTGTGCCTCATGGGAACAGTCCAGCCCGAACTGCCAAGCCAGGTCCTCCCTGGACTGGAAACAAGCATCCTAGGACCGGTTTCGGGGTTTCACCCCTCTTCAGCCAGGATAGCTTGATTCCAGTGGCATGGAGAAGCACGGGACCCACGTCTGGGCATACCCGTCCCACTCGGGGTGACAAATGCAAAAACAACAGTTGATGGACAGAATGCAGAACAATGTCATACATTCACCCCAGTACAGAGATCTGGGCCTAAATCCATCGTTTTTTGCTCACCATGCCATTCCAGTTTGAACCCAGCCATATGCAAATCAGTCTTGACCCTGTGCCTCATGGGAACAGTCCAGCCTGAACTGCCAAGCCAGGTCCTCCCTGGACTGGAAACAAGCATCCTAGGCCCGGTTTCGGGGTTTCACCCCTCTTCAGCCAGGATAGCTTGATTCCAGTGGCATGGAGAGCACGGGACCCACGTCTGGGCATACCCGTCCCAGTCGGGGTGACAAATGCAAAAACAACAGTTGATGGACAGAATGCAGAACAATGTCATACATTCACCCCAGTACAGAGATCTGGGCCTAAATCCATAGTTTTTTTGCTCACCATGCCATTCCAGTTTGAACCCAGCCATATGCAAATCAGTCTTGACCCTGTGCCTCATGGGAACAGTCCAGCCCGAACTGCCAAGCCAGGTCCTCCCTGGACTGGAAACAAGCATCCTAGATCCGGTTTCGGGGTTTCACCCCTCTTCAGCCAGGATAGCTTGATTCCAGTGGCATGGAGAGTACGGGACCCATGTCTGGGCATACCCGTCCCACTCGGGGTGACAAATGCAAAAACAACAGTTGATGGACAGAATGCAGAACAATGTCATACATTCACCCCAGTACAGAGATCTGGGCCTAAATCCATCGTTTTTTGCTCACCATGCCATTCCAGTTTGAACCCAGCCATATGCAAATCAGTCTTGACCCTGTGCCTCATGGGAACAGTTCAGCCCGAACTGCCAAGCCAGGTCATCCCTGGACTGGAAACAAGCATCCTAGGACCGGTTTCGGGGTTTCACCCATCTTCAGCCAGGATAGCTTGATTCCAGTGGCATGGAGAGCACGGGACCCACGTCTGGGCATACCCGTCCCACTCGGGGTGACAAATGCAAAAACAACAGTTGATGGACAGAATGCAGAACAATGTCATACATTCACCCCAGTACAGAGATCTGGGCCTAAATCCATCGTTTTTTGCTCACCATGCCATTCCAGTTTGAACCCAGCCATATGCAAATCAGTCTTGACCCTGTGCCTCATGGGAACAGTCCAGCCCGAACTGCCAAGCCAGGTCCTCCCTGGACTGGAAACAAGCATCCTAGGACCGGTTTTGGGGTTTCACCCCTCATCAGCCAGGATAGCTTGATTCCAGTAGCATGGAGAGCACGGGACCCACGTCTGGGCATACCCGTCCCACTCGGGGTGACAAATGCAAAAACAACAGTTGATGGACAGAATGCAGAACAATGTCATACATTCACCCCAGTACAGAGATCTGGGCCTAAATCCATCGTTTTTTTGCTCACCATGCCATTCCAGTTTGAACCCAGCCATATGCAAATCAGTCTTGACCCTGTGCCTCATGGGAACAGTCCAGCCAGAACTGCCAAGCCAGGTCCTCCCTGGACTGGAAACAAGCATCCTAGGACCCGTTTCAGGGTTTCACCCCTCTTCAGCCAGGATAGCTTGATTCCAGTGGCATGGAGAGCACGGGACCCACGTCTGGGCATACCCGTCCCACTCGGGGTGACAAATGCAAAAACAACAGTTGATGGACAGAATGCAGAACAATGTCATACATTCACCCCAGTACAGAGATCTGGGCCTAAATCCATCGTTTTTTTGCTCACCATGCCATTCCAATTTGAACCCAGCCATATGCAAATCAGTCTTGACCCTGTGCCTCATGGGAACAGTCCAGCCCGAACTGCCAAGCCAGGTCCTCCCTGGACTGGAAACAAGCATCCTAGGACCGGTTTCGGGGTTTCACCCCTCTTCAGCCAGGATAGCTTGATTCCAGTGGCATGGAAAGCACGGGACCCACGTCTGGGCATACCCGTCCCACTCGGGGTGACAAATGCAAAAACAACAGTTGATGGACAGAATGCAGAACAATGTCATACATTCACCCCAGTACAGAGATCTGGGCCTAAATCCATCGTTTTTTGCTCACCATGCCATTCCAGTTTGAACCCAGCCATATGCAAATCAGTCTTGACCCTGTGCCTCATGGGAACAGTCCAGCCAGAACTGCCAAGCCAGGTCCTCCCTGGACTGGAAACAAGCATCCTAGGACCGGTTTCGGGGTTTCACCCCTCTTCAGCCAGGATAGCTTGATTCCAGTGGCATGGAGAGCACGGGACCCACGTCTGGGCATCCCCGTCCCACTCGGGGTGACAAATGCAAAAACAACAGTTGATGGACAGAATGCAGAACAATGTCATACATTCACCCCAGTACAGAGATCTGGGCCTAAATCCATCGTTTTTTGCTCACCATGCCATTCCAGTTTGAACCCAGCCATATGCAAATCAGTCTTGACCCTGTGCCTCATGGGAACAGTCCAGCCCGAACTGCCAAGCCAGGTCCTCACTGGACTGGAAACAAGCATCCTAGGACCGGTTTCGGGGTTTCACCCCTCTTCAGCCACGATAGCTTGATTCCAGTGGCATGGAGAGCACGGGACGCACGTCTGGGCATACCCGTCCCACTCGGGGTGACAAATGCAAAAACAACAGTTGATGGACAGAATGCAGAACAATGTCATACATTCACCCCAGTACAGAGATCTGGGCCTAAATCCATCGTTTTTTGCTCACCATGCCATTCCAGTTTGAACCCAGCCATATGCAAATCAGTCTTGACCCTGTGCCTCATGGGAACAGTCCAGCCCGAACTGCCAAGCCAGGTCCTCAATGGACTGGAAACAAGCATCCTAGGACCGGTTTCGGGGTTTCACCCCTCTTCAGCCATGATAGCTTGATTCCAGTGGCATGGAGAGCACGGGACCCACGTCTGGGCAAACCCGTCCCACTCGGGGTGACAAATGCAAAAACAACAGTTGATGGACAGAATGCAGAACAATGTCATACATTCACCCCAGTACAGAGATCTGGGCCTAAATCCATCGTTTTTTTGCTCACCATGCCATTCCAGTTTGAACCCAGCCATATGCAAAAAAGTCTTGACCCTGTGCCTCATGGGAACAGTCCAGCCCGAACTGCCAAGCCAGGTCCTCCCTGGACTGGAAACAAGCATCCTAGGACCGGTTTTGGGGTTTCACCCCTCTTCAGCCAGGATAGCTTGATTCCAGTGGCATGGAAAGCACGGGACCCACGTCTGGGCATACCCGTCCCACTCGGGGTGACAAATGCAAAAACAACAGTTGATGGACAGAATGCAGAACAATGTCATACATTCACCCCAGTACAGAGATCTGGGCCTAAATCCATCGTTTTTTGCTCACCATGCCATTCCAGTTTGAACCCAGCCATATGCAAATCAGTCTTGATCCTGTGCCTCATGGGAACAGTCCAGCCCGAACTGCCAAGCCAGGTCCTCCCTGGACTGGAAACAAGCATCCTAGGACCGGTTTCGGGGTTTCACCCCTCTTCAGCCAGGATAGCTTGATTCCAGTGGCATGGAGAGCACGGGACCCACGTCTGGGCATACCCGTCCCACTCGGGGTGAAAAATGCAAAAACAACAGTTGATGGACAGAATGCAGAACAATGTCATACATTCACCCCAGTACAGAGATCTGGGCCTAAATCCATCGTTTTTTTGCTCACCATGCCATTCCAGTTTGAACCCTGCCATATGCAAATCAGTCTTGACCCTGTGCCTCATGGGAACAGTCCAGCCCGAACTGCTAAGCCAGGTCCTCCCTGGACTGGAAACAAGCATCCTAGGACCGGTTTCGGGGTTTCACCCCTCTTCAGCCAGGATAGCTTGATTCCAGTGGCATGGAGAGCACAGGACCCACGTCTGGGCATACCCGTCCCACTCGGGGTGACAAATGCAAAAACAACAGTTGATGGACAGAATGCAGAACAATGTCATACATTCACCCCAGTACAGAGATCTGGGCCTAAATCCATCGTTTTTGCTCACCATGCCATTCCAGTTTGTACCCAGCCATATGCAAATCAGTCTTGACCCTGTGCCTCATGGGAACAGTCCAGCCCGAACTGCCAAGCCAGGTCCTCCCTGAACTGGAAACAAGCATCCGAGGACCGGTTTCGGGGTTTCACCCCTCTTCAGCCAGGATAGCTTGATTCCAGTGGCATGGAGAGCATGGGACCCACGTCTGGGCATACCCGTCCCACTCGGGGTGACAAATGCAAAAACAACAGTTGATGGACAGAATGCAGAACAATGTCATACATTCACCCCAGTACAGAGATCTGGGCCTAAATCCATCGTTTTTTGCTCACCATGCCATTCCAGTTTGAACCCAGCCATATGCAAATCAGTCTTGACCCTGTGCCTCATGGAAACAGTCCAGCCCGAACTGCCGAGCCAGGTCCTCCCTGGACTGGAAACAAGCATCCTAGGACCGGTTTCCGGGTTTCACCCCTCTTCAGCCAGGATAGCTTGATTCCAGTGGCATGGAGAGCACGGGACCCACGTCTGGGCATACCCGTCCCACTCGGGGTGACAAATGCAAAAACAACAGTTGATGGACAGAATGCAGAACAATGTCATACATTCACCCCAGTACAGAGATCTGGGCCTAAATCCATCGTTTTTTGCTCACCATGCCATTCCAGTTTGAACCCAGCCATATGCAAATCAGTCTTGACCCTGTGCCTCATGGGAACAGTCCAGCCCGAACTGCCATGCCAGGTCCTCACTGGACTGGAAACAAGCATCCTAGGACGGGTTTCGGGGTTTCACCCCTCTTCAGCCACGATAGCTTGATTCCAGTGGCATGGAGAGCACGGGACCCACGTCTGGGCATACCCGTCCCACTCGGGGTGACAAATGCAAAAACAACAGTTGATGGACAGAATGCAGAACAATGTCATACATTCACCCCAGTACAGAGATCTGGGCCTAAATCCATCGTTTTTGCTCACCATGCCATTCCAGTTTGAACCCAGCCATATGCAAAAAGTCTTGACCCTGTGCCTCATGGGAACAGTCCAGCCCGAACTGCCAAGCCAGGTCCTCCCTGGACTGGAAACAAGCATCCTAGGACCGGTTTCGGGGTTTCACCCTCTTCAGCCAGGATAGCTTGATTCCAGTGGCATGGAGAACACGGGACCCACGTCTGGGCATACCCGTCCCACTCGGGGTGACAAATGCAAAAACAACAGTTGATGGACAGAATGCAGAACAATGTCATACATTCACCCCAGTACAGAGATCTGGGCCTAAATCCATCGTTTTTTGCTCACCAAGCCATTCCAGTTTGAACCCAGCCATATGCAATTCAGTCTTGACCCTGTGCCTCATGGGAACAGTCCAGCCCGAACTGCCAAGCCAGGTCCTCCCTGGACTGGAAACAAGCATCCTAGGACCGGTTTCGGGGTTTCACCCCTCTTCAGCCAGGATAGCTTGATTCCAGTGGCATGGAGAGCACGGGACCCACGTCTGGGCATCCCCGTCCCACTCGGGGTGACAAATGCAAAAACAACAGTTGATGGACAGAATGCAGAACAATGTCATACATTCACCCCAGTACAGAGATCTGGGCCTAAATCCATCGTTTTTTGCTCACCATGCCATTCCAGTTTGAACCCAGCCATATGCAAATCAGTCTTGATCCTGTGCCTCATGGGAACAGTCCAGCCCGAAATGCCAAGCCAGGTCCTCCCTGGACTGGAAACAAGCATCCTAGGACCGGTTTCGGGGTTTCACCCCTCTTCAGCCAGGATAGCTTGATTCCTGTGGCATGGAGAGCACGGGACCCACGTCTGGGCATACCCGTCCCACTCGGGGTGACAAATGCAAAAACAATAGTTGATGGACAGAATGCAGAACAATGTCATACATTCACCCCAGTACAGAGATCTGGGCCTAAATCCATCGTTTTTGCTCACCATGCCATTCCAGTTTGAACCCAGCCATATGCAAATCAGTCTTGACCCTGTGCCTCATGGGAACAGTCCAGCCCGAACTGCCAAGCCAGGTCCTCCCTGGACTGGAAACAAGCATCCTAGGACCGGTTTCGGGGTTTCACCCCTCTTCAGCCAGGATAGCTTGATTCCAGTGGCATGGAGAGCACGGGACCCACGTCTGGGCATACCCGTCCCACTCGGGGTGACAAATGCAAAAACAACAGTTGATGGACAGAATGCAGAACAATGTCATACATTCACCCCAGTACAGAGATCTGGGCCTAAATCCATCGTTTTTTGCTCACCATGCCATTCCAGTTTGAACCCAGCCATATGCAAATCAGTCTTGACCCTGTGCCTCATGGGAACAGTCCAGCCCGAACTGCCAAGCCAGGTCCTCCCTGGACTGGAAACAAGCATCCTAGGACCGGTTTCGGGGTTTCACCCCTCTTCAGCCAGGATAGCTTGATTCCAGTGGCATGGAGAGCACGGGACCCACGTCTGGGCATACCCGTCCCACTCGGGGTGACAAATGCAAAAACAACAGTTGATGGACAGAATGCAGAACAATGTCATACATTAACCCCAGTACAGAGATCTGGGCCTAAATCCATCGTTTTTTGCTCACCATGCCATTCCAGTTTGAACCCAGCCATATGCAAATCAGTCTTGACCCTGTGCCTCATGGGAACAGTCCAGCCCGAACTGCCAAGCCAGGTCCTCCCTGGACTGGAAACAAGCATCCTAGGACCGATTTCGGGGTTTCACCCCTCTTCAGCCAGGATAGCTTGATTCCAGTGGCATGGAGAGCACGGGACCCATGTCTGGGCATACCCGTCCCACTCGGGGTGACAAATGCAAAAACAACAGTTGATGGACAGAATGCAGAACAATGTCATACATTCACCCCAGTACAGAGATCTGGGCCTAAATGCATCGTTTTTGCTCACCATGCCATTCCAGTTTGAACCCAGCCATATGCAAATCAGTCTTGACCCTGTGCCTCATGGGAACAGTCCAGCCCGAACTGCCAAGCCAGGTCCTCCCTGGACTGGAAACAAGCATCCTAGGACCGGTTTCGGGGTTTCACCCCTCTTCAGCCAGGATAGCTTGATTCCAGTGGCATGGAGAGCACGGGACCCACGTCTGGGCATACCCGTCCCACTCGGGGTGACAAATGCAAAAACAACAGTTGATGGACAGAATGCAGAACAATGTCATACATTCACCCCAGTACAGAGATCTGGGCCTAAATCCATCGTTTTTGCTCACCATGCCATTCCAATTTGAACCCAGCCATATGCAAATCAGTCTTGACCCTGTGCCTCATGGGAACAGTCCAGCCCGAACTGCCAAGCCAGGTCCTCCCTGGACTGGAAACAAGCATCCTAGGACCGGTTTCGGGGTTTCACCCCTCTTCAGCCAGGAAAGCTTGATTCCAGTGGCATGGAGAGCACGGGACCCACGTCTGGGCATACCCGTCCCACTCGGGGTGACAAATGCAAAAACAACAGTTGATGAACAGAATGCAGAACAATGTCATACATTCACCCCAGTACAGAGATCTGGGCCTAAATCCATCGTTTTTTGCTCACCATGCCATTCCAGTTTGAACCCAGCCATATGCAAATCAGTCTTGACCCTGTGCCTCATGGGAACAGTCCAGCCAGAACTGCCAAGCCAGGTCCTCCCTGGACTGGAAACAAGCATCCTAGGACCGGTTTCGGGGTTTCACCCCTCTTCAGCCAGGATAGCTTGATTCCAGTGGCATGGAGAGCACGGGACCCACGTCTGGGCATCCCCGTCCCACTCGGGGTGACAAATGCAAAAACAACAGTTGATGGACAGAATGCAGAACAATGTCATACATTCACCCCAGTACAGAGATCTGGGCCTAAATCCATCGTTTTTTTGCTCACCATGCCATTCCAGTTTGAACCCAGCCATATGCAAATCAGTCTTGACCCTGTGCCTCATGGGAACAGTCCAGCCCGAACTGCCAAGACAGGTCCTCACTGGACTGGAAACAAGCATCCTAGGACCGGTTTCGGGTTTCACCCCTCTTCAGCCACGATAGCTTGATTCCAGTGGCATGGAGAGCACGGGACCCACGTCTGGGCATACCCGTCCCACTCGGGGTGACAAATGCAAAAACAACAGTTGATGGACAGAATGCAGAACAATGTCATACATTCACCCCAGTACAGAGATCTGGGCCTAAATCCATCGTTTTTGCTCACCATGCCATTCCAGTTTGAACCCAGCCATATGCAAATCAGTCTTGACCCTGTGCCTCATGGGAACAGTCCAGCCCGAACTGCCAAGCCAGGTCCTCACTGGACTGGAAACAAGCATCCTAGGACCGGTTTCGAGGTTTCACCCCTCTTCAGCCACGATAGCTTGATTCCAGTGGCATGGAGAGCACGGGACCCACGTCTGGGCATACCCGTCCCACTCGGGGTGACAAATGCAAAAACAACAGTTGATGGACAGAATGCAGAACAATGTCATACATTCACCCCAGTACAGAGATCTGGGCCTAAATCCATCGTTTTTTGCTCACCATGCCATTCCAGTTTGAACCCAGCCATATGCAAATCAGTCTTGACCCTGTGCCTCATGGGAACAGTCCAGCCCGAACTGCCAAGCCAGGTCCTCAATGGACTGGAAACAAGCATCCTAGGACCGGTTTCGGGGTTTCACCCCTCTTCAGCCATGATAGCTTGATTCCAGTGGCATGGAGAGCACGGGACCCACGTCTGGGCATACCCGTCCCACTCGGGGTGACAAATGCAAAAACAACAGTTGATGGACAGAATGCAGAACAATGTCATACATTCACCCCAGTACAGAGATCTGGGCCTAAATCCATCGTTTTTTGCTCACCATGCCATTCCAGTTTGAACCCAGCCATATGCAAAAAAGTCTTGACCCTGTGCCTCATGGGAACAGTCCAGCCCGAACTGCCAAGCCAGGTCCTCCCTGGACTGGAAACAAGCATCCTAGGACCGGTTTCGGGGTTTCACCCCTCTTCAGCCAGGATAGCTTGATTCCAGTGGCATGGAGAGCACGGGACCCACGTCTGGGCATACCCGTCCCACTCGGGGTGACAAATGCAAAAACAACAGTTGATGGACAGAATGCAGAACAATGTCATACATTCACCCCAGTACAGAGATCTGGGCCTAAATCCATCGTTTTTTTGCTCACCATGCCATTCCAGTTTGAACCCAGCCATATGCAAATCAGTCTTGATCCTGTGCCTCATGGGAACAGTCCAGCCCGAACTGCCAAGCCAGGTCCTCCCTGGACTGGAAACAAGCATCCTAGGACCGGTTTCGGGGTTTCACCCTCTTCAGCCAGGATAGCTTGATTCCAGTGGCATGGAGAGCACGGGACCCACGTCTGGGCATACCCGTCCCACTCGGGGTGAAAAATGCAAAAACAACAGTTGATGGACAGAATGCAGAACAATGTCATACATTCACCCCAGTACAGAGATCTGGGCCTAAATCCATCGTTTTTTGCTCACCATGCCATTCCAGTTTGAACCCTGCCATATGCAAATCAGTCTTGACCCTGTGCCTCATGGGAACAGTCCAGCCCGAACTGCCAAGCCAGGTCCTCCCTGGACTGGAAACAAGCATCCTAGGACCGGTTTCGGGGTTTCACCCCTCTTCAGCCAGGATAGCTTGATTCCAGTGGTATGGAGAGCACAGGACCCACGTCTGGGCATACCCGTCCCACTCGGGGTGACAAATTTAAAAACAACAGTTGATGGACAGAATGCAGAACAATGTCATACATTCACCCCAGTACAGAGATCTGGGCCTAAATCCATCGTTTTTTTGCTCACCATGCCATTCCAGTTTGAACCCAGCCATATGCAAATCAGTCTTGACCCTGTGCCTCATGGGAACAGTCCAGCCCGAACTGCCAAGCCAGGTCCTCCCTGGACTGGAAACAAGCATCCTAGGACCGGTTTCGGGGTTTCACCCCTCTTCAGCCAGGATAGCTTGATTCCAGTGGCATGGAGAGCATGGGACCCACGTCTGGGCATACCCGTCCCACTCGGGGTGACAAATGCAAAAACAACAGTTGATGGACAGAATGCAGAACAATGTCATACATTCACCCCAGTACAGAGATCTGGGCCTAAATCCATCGTTTTTTTGCTCACCATGCCATTCCAGTTTGAACCCAGCCATATGCAAATCAGTCTTGACCCTGTGCCTCATGGGAACAGTCCAGCCCGAACTGCCAAGCCAGGTCCTCCCTGGACTGGAAACAAGCATCCTAGGACCGGTTTCCGGGTTTCACCCCTCTTCAGCCAGGATAGCTTGATTCCAGTGGCATGGAGAGCATGGGACCCACGTCTGGGCATACCCGTCCCACTCGGGGTGACAAATGCAAAAACAACAGTTGATGGACAGAATGCAGAACAATGTCATACATTCACCCCAGTACAGAGATCTGGGCCTAAATCCATCGTTTTTTTGCTCACCATGCCATTCCAGTTTGAACCCAGCCATATGCAAATCAGTCTTGACCCTGTGCCTCATGGGAACAGTTCAGCCCGAACTGCCAAGCCAGGTCCTCCCTGGACTGGAAACAAGCATCCTAGGACCGGTTTCGGGGTTTCACCCCTTTTCAGCCAGGATAGCTTGATTCCAGTGGCATGGAGAGCACGGGACCCAAGTCTGGGCATACCCGTCCCACTCGGGGTGACAAATGCAAAAACAACAGTTGATGGACAGAATGCAGAACAATGTCATACATTCACCCCAGTACAGAGATCTGGGCCTAAATGCATCGTTTTTTGCTCACCATGCCATTCCAGTTTGAACCCAGCCATATGCAAATCAGTCTTGACCCTGTGCCTCATGGGAACAGTCCAGCCCGAACTGCCAAGCCAGGTCCTCCCTGGACTGGAAACAAGCATCCTAGGACCGGTTTCGGTGTTTCACCCCTCTTCAGCCAGGATAGCTTGATTCCAGTGGTATGGAGAGCACGGGACCCACGTCTGGGCATACCCGTCCCACTCGGGGTGACAAATGCAAAAACAACAGTTGATGGACAGAATGCAGAACAATGTCATACATTCACCACAGTACAGAGATCTGGGCCTAAATCCATCGTTTTTGCTCACCATGCCATTCCAGTTTGAACCCAGCCATATGCAAATCAGTCTTGACCCTGTGCCTCATGGGAACAGTCCAGCCTGAACTGCCAAGCCAGGTCCTCCCTGGACTGGAAACAAGCATCCTAGGCCCGGTTTCGGGGTTTCACCCCTCTTCAGCCAGGATAGCTTGATTCCAGTGGCATGGAGAGCACGGGACCCACGTCTGGGCATACCCGTCCCAGTCGGGGTGACAAATGCAAAAACAACAGTTGATGGACAGAATGCAGAACAATGTCATACATTCACCCCAGTACAGAGATCTGGGCCTAAATCCATCGTTTTTTTGCTCACCATGCCATTCCAGTTTGAACCCAGCCATATGCAAATCAGTCTTGACCCTGTGCCTCATGGGAACAGTCCAGCCCGAACTGCCAAGCCAGGTCCTCCCTGGACTGGAAACAAGCATCCTAGGACCGGTTTCGGGGTTTCACCCCTCTTCAGCCAGGATAGCTTGTTTCCAGTGGCATGGAGTACGGGACCCATGTCTGGGCATACCCGTCCCACTCGGGGTGACAAATGCAAAAACAACAGTTGATGGACAGAATGCAGAACAATGTCATACATTCACCCCAGTACAGAGATCTGGGCCTAAATCCATCGTTTTTTTGCTCACCATGCAATTCCAGTTTGAACCCAGCTATATGCAAATCAGTCTTGACCCTGTGCCTCATGGGAACAGTCCAGCCCGAACTGCCAAGCCAGGTCCTCCCTGGACTGGAAACAAGCATCCTAGGACCGGTTTCGGGGTTTCACCCCTCTTGAGCCAGGATAGCTTGATTCCAGTGGCATGGAGAGCACAGGACCCACGTCTGGGCATACCCGTCCCACTCGGGGTGACAAATGGAAAAACAACAGTTGATGGACAGAATGCAGAACAATGTCATACATTCACCCCAGTACAGAGATCTGGGCCTAAATCCATCGTTTTTTTGCTCACCATGCCATTCCAGTTTGAACCCAGCCATATGCAAATCAGTCTTGACCCTGTGCCTCATGGGAACAGTTCAGCCCGAACTGCCAAGCCAGGTCTTCCCTGGACTGGAAACAAGCATCCTAGGACCGGTTTCGGGGTTTCACCCCTCTTCAGCCAGGATAGCTTGATTCCAGTGGCATGGAGAGCACGGGACCCACGTCTGGGCATACCCGTCCCACTCGGGGTGACAAATGCAAAAAAACAGTTGATGGACAGAATGCAGAACAATGTCATACATTCACCGCAGTACAGAGATCTGGGCCTAAATCCATCGTTTTTTTGCTCACCATGCCATTCCAGTTTGAACCCAGCCATATGCAAATCAGTCTTGACCCTGTGCCTCATGGGAACAGTCCAGCCCGAACTGCCAAGCCAGGTCCTCCCTGGACTGGAAACAAGCATCCTAGGACCGGTTTCGGGGTTTCACCCCTCTTCAGCCAGGATAGCTTGATTCCAGTGGCATGGAGAGCACGGGACCCACGTCTGGGCATACCCGTCCCACTCGGGGTGACAAATGCAAAAACAACAGTTGATGGACAGAATGCAGAACAATGTCATACATTCACCCCAGTACAGAGATCTGGGCCTACATCCATCGTTTTTTGCTCACCATGCCATTCCAGTTTGAACCCAGCCATATGCAAATCAGTCTTGACCCTGTGCCTCATGGGAACAGTCCAGCCAGAACTGCCAAGCCAGGTCCTCCCTGGACTGGAAACAAGCATCCTAGGACCGGTTTCGGGGTTTCACCCCTCTTCAGCCAGGATAGCTTGATTCCAGTGGCATGGAGAGCACGGGACCCACGTCTGGGCATCCCCGTCCCACTCGGGGTGACAAATGCAAAAACAACAGTTGATGGACAGAATGCAGAACAATGTCATACATTCACCCCAGTACAGAGATCTGGGCCTAAATCCATCGTTTTTTTGCTCACCATGCCATTCCAGTTTGAACCCAGCCATATGCAAATCAGTCTTGACCCTGTGCCTCATGGGAACAGTCCAGCCCGAACTGCCAAGCCAGGTCCTCACTGGACTGGAAACAAGCATCCTAGGACCGGTTTCGGGGTTTCACCCCTCTTCAGCCACGATAGCTTGATTCCAGTGGCATGGAGAGCACGGGACCCACGTCTGGGCATACCCGTCCCACTCGGGGTGACAAATGCAAAAACAACAGTTGATGGACAGAATGCAGAACAATGTCATACATTCACCCCAGTACAGAGATCTGGGCCTAAATCCATCGTTTTTGCTCACCATGCCATTCCAGTTTGAACCCAGCCATATGCAAATCAGTCTTGACCCTGTGCCTCATGGGAACAGTCCAGCCCGAACTGCCAAGCCAGGTCCTCAATGGACTGGAAACAAGCATCCTAGGACCGGTTTCGGGGTTTCACCCCTCTTCAGCCACGATAGCTTGATTCCAGTGGCATGGAGAGCACGGGACCTACGTCTGGGCATACCCGTCCCACTCGGGGTGACAAATGCAAAAACAACAGTTGATGGACAGAATGCAGAACAATGTCATACATTCACCCCAGTACAGAGATCTGGGCCTAAATCCATCGTTTTTTTGCTCACCATGCCATTCCAGTTTGAACCCAGCCATATGCAAAAAGTCTTGACCCTGTGCCTCATGGGAACAGTCCAGCCCGAACTGCCAAGCCAGGTCCTCCCTGGACTGGAAACAAGCATCCTAGGACCGGTTTCGGGGTTTCACCCTCTTCAGCCAGGATAGCTTGATTCCAGTGGCATGGAGAGCACGGGACTCACGTCTGGGCATACCCGTCCCACTCGGGGTGACAAATGCAAAAACAACAGTTGATGGACAGAATGCAGAACAATGTCATACATTCACCCCAGTACAGAGATCTGGGCCTAAATCCATCGTTTTTTTGCTCACCAAGCCATTCCAGTTTGAACCCAGCCATATGCAAATCAGTCTTGACCCTGTGCCTCATGGGAACAGTCCAGCCCGAACTGCCAAGCCAGGTCCTCCCTGGACTGGAAACAAGCATCCTAGGACCGGTTTCGGGGTTTCACCCCTCTTCAGCCAGGATAGCTTGATTCCAGTGGCATGGAGAGCACGGGACCCACGTCTGGGCATCCCCGTCCCACTCGGGGTGACAAATGCAAAAACAACAGTTGATGGACAGAATGCAGAACAATGTCATACATTCACCCCAGTACAGAGATCTGGGCCTAAATCCATCGTTTTTTGCTCACCATGCCATTCCAGTTTGAACCCAGCCATATGCAAATCAGTCTTGATCCTGTGCCTCATGGGAACAGTCCAGCCCGAACTGCCAACCCAGGTCCTCCCTGGACTGGAAACAAGCATCCTAGGACCGGTTTCGGGGTTTCACCCCTCTTCAGCCAGGATAGCTTGATTCCTGTGGCATGGAGAGCACGGGACCCACGTCTGGGCATACCCGTCCCACTCGGGGTGACAAATGCAAAAACAATAGTTGATGGACAGAATGCAGAACAATGTCATACATTCACCCCAGTACAGAGATCTGGGCCTAAATCCATCGTTTTTTGCTCACCATGCCATTCCAGTTTGAACCCAGCCATATGCAAATCAGTCTTGACCCTGTGCCTCATGGGAACAGTCCAGCCCAAACTGCCAAGCCAGGTCCTCCCTGGACTGGAAACAAGCATCCTAGGACCGGTTTCGGGGTTTCACCCTCTTCAGCCAGGATAGCTTGATTCCAGTGGCATGGAGAGCACGGGACCCACGTCTGGGCATACCCGTCCCACTCGGGGTGACAAATGCAAAAACAACAGTTGATGGACAGAATGCAGAACAATGTCATACATTCACCCCAGTACAGAGATCTGGGCCTAAATCCATCGTTTTTTTGCTCACCATGCCATTCCAGTTTGAACCCAGCCATATGCAAATCAGTCTTGACCCTGTGCCTCATGGGAACAGTCCAGCCCGAACTGCCAAGCCAGGTCCTCCCTGGACTGGAAACAAGCATCCTAGGACCGGTTTCGGGGTTTCACCCCTCTTCAGCCAGGATAGCTTGATTCCAGTGGCATGGAGAGCACGGGACCCACGTCTGGGCATACCCGTCCCACTCGGGGTGACAAATGCAAAAACAACAGTTGATGGACAGAATGCAGAACAATGTCATACATTAACCCCAGTACAGAGATCTGGGCCTAAATCCATCGTTTTTTGCTCACCATGCCATTCCAGTTTGAACCCAGCCATATGCAAATCAGTCTTGACCCTGTGCCTCATGGGAACAGTCCAGCCCGAACTGCCAAGCCAGGTCCTCCCTGGACTGGAAACAAGCATCCTAGGACCGATTTCGGGGTTTCACCCCTCTTCAGCCAGGATAGCTTGATTCCAGTGGCATGGAGAGCACGGGACCCATGTCTGGGCATACCCGTCCCACTCGGGGTGACAAATGCAAAAACAACAGTTGATGGACAGAATGCAGAACAATGTCATACATTCACCCCAGTACAGAGATCTGGGCCTAAATCCATCGTTTTTGCTCACCATGCCATTCCAGTTTGAACCCAGCCATATGCAAATCAGTCTTGACCCTGTGCCTCATGGGAACAGTTCAGCCCGAACTGCCAAGCCAGGTCCTCCCTGGACTGGAAACAAGCATCCTAGGACCGGTTTCGGGGTTTCACCCTCTTCAGCCAGGATAGCTTGATTCCAGTGGCATGGAGAGCACGGGACCCACGTCTGGGCATACCCGTCCCACTCGGGGTGACAAATGCAAAAACAACAGTTGATGGACAGAATGCAGAACAATGTCATACATTTACCCCAGTACAGAGATCTGGGCCTAAATCCATCGTTTTTTGCTCACCATGCCATTCCAGTTTGAACCCAGCCATATGCAAATCAGTCTTGACCCTGTGCCTCATGGGAACAATCCAGCCCGAACTGCCATGCCAGGTCCTCCCTGGACTGGAAACAAGCATCCTAGGACCGGTTTCGGGGTTTCACCCCTCTTCAGCCAGGATAGCTTGATTCCAGTGGCATGGAGAGCACGGGACCCACGTCTGGGCATACCCGTCCCACTCGGGGTGACAAATGCAAAAATAACAGTTGATGGACAGAATGCAGAACAATGTCATACATTCACCCCAGTACAGAGATCTGGGCCTAAATCCATCGTTTTTTTGCTCACCATGCCATTCCAGTTTGCCCAGACGTGGGTCCTGGGCTCACTGTGCCACTGGCTGAAGAGGGGTGAAACCCCGAAACCGGTCCTAGGATGCTTGTTTCCGGTCCAGGGAGGACCTGGCTTGGCAGTTCGGGCTGGACTGTTCCCATGAGGCACAGGGTCAAGACTGATTTGCATATGGCCAGGTCTAAACTGGGGTGGCATGGTGAGCAAAAGAATGATGGATTTAACCCAGATCTCTTGACTGGGGGGGAATGTTTTGATTTGTTCTGCATTCCGTCCATCAATTGTGTGTCTTTTACTTTCTAAAAGTGGCAGTTCCAAAATTGTAATACAAATGACACCAAACATGAACTGGTTGACTATTCCCATTTGGAAATTATCACTTATTAAATGTAATAAGGTACCTTCAACGTTATTCTATGGGAGAGGCAGGCCTTTCAGTAGTGAAAAATGAATTTTAGAGTTTTTCACTACCAGCACAGGCAAAACAAAAGTTCATGTCCCAACCTTCTAACCCGTTTGGTGTGTCGGATGCGCGCGAGCCGTCCGAAGCAAAAGTGCTCATGTGCGTCGGACCAGAGGGATTCCCTTTTCCCCCCAACAGCCTCAGTAGCTGGGGGAGAGCTTCCCCAGCTCCCGAGGCTGGTCATTTGGTTTCTCTGAAATGACGATCAGCGCGCCCGTCGCGCTGACGTCATTTCAGAGAAACCAAAACTGAAATGAGCCGATCGGCTAATTTCAGTTTCACTTTCTACGTGCTCGTGGGGCTATCTCAGCCCCCCAAGCACGTAGAAAGACAGGAGAGGTATCATTGGAAAGGGGAGAATCTCCCTTTCCAATGATACTCCTCCCTGGTGGATCCATGCTTGGGGATCGCCCCAGGAGGGCGATCCCCAAGCAGGGATCCACCCACTGGACACCAGGGAGGGGAGCGGCCCCTTAGGCAAGGGTCTTTGCTCCCCTAATTGTATAGTGGCATAATCAGTCTTTATGCCCCCTCTGGGGGGCAGATAGGGGCAATAGCCCCCAATCTGCCCCCCCCCCCAGGGAGGCAGGAAATATACTAGGCACCAGGGGTTTGTTTTTTCAACACATTTTGGGGTAGGGGCTGCCCGAGATTCGCATGTCAATGCCCACACCCATGCAGAATTCCACAGTCTTTCTGCCCCCCCTGGGAGGCAGATGGGGGCAATAGCCCCCGATCTGCCCCCCAGGGGGGGCAGAAAGCACACTAGGCACAAGGGATTTTTTTATGTATATAGGGGTGGGGGCTGCCCAAAATGGGCATGCCAATGCCCCCACCCTCCCCAAAAAAATTCCACAGTCTTTCTGCCCCCCCAGGAGGCAGAGGGGGGCAATAGCCCTTGATCTGCCCCTCGGGGGGCAGAAAGCCCACTAAGCACCAGGGATTGTTTTTTTTTATACGTATGGGTGGGGTCTGCCCAAAATGGGCATGCCAATGCCCCACCCCCAAATAAATTGCCACAGTCTTTCTGCCTCCCGGGGGGGGGGCAGAAAGCACACTAGGCACCAGGGAAATTTTCTTTATGTATATAGGGGTGGGGGCTGCCCAAAATGGGCAAGCCATTGCCCATGCCCCCCAAAAAAGTCCACAGTTGGGGGGGCAGAAAGCCCACTAGGCACCAGGGATTATGTTGTTTTTTATATGTAGGGGTGGGGGCTGCCCAGAATGGGCATGCCAATGCCCCCGCCCCCCAAAACAAATTGCCACAGTCTTTCTGCCCCACCTGGGAGGCAGACGGTACAATAGCGCCATGTCTGCCCCCGGGGGGGCATAAAGCCCACTAGGCACCAGGGATTCTGTATTTTATCAAACAGAAGGGTGGGGGCTGCACACAATGAGAGTGCTAATGCCCACACCCCCCCATAAAAATTAGCCACAGACTTTCTGTCTCCCCCGGGAGGCAGATGGGGCAATAGGCCCTTATCTGCCCCCCCCCCCGGGGAGCAGAAAGCCTACTAGGCACCAGGGATATGTTTATGGCAGAGGTTTTCAAACGTTTTGATGCAGAGACCCCTTTGCCAACATTATTTAGGTGTAAGGACCCCCTCCTGGCAAAAGTTTTTAGAACCTGGTACTCCTCATCATCGACAACCATAAATGCCCCCAATTCCTACAGCAAATAATTTTTACGATTGGGAAATAATATTAAACAGTGTTTAGCCAACCAAATGTCAGTGAGCGTGGGGACGTGGTCAGAGGTGTAGCTAAAAACAAAGGGCCTCATTTATGAGGAATTGGCGTAGAACAGCGCTGCAAGTCTTCTTGCTGCGCTGCCCTATGCCAATGTGAAAGGGCAGGAATGCACCATATTTATGAAATACAGGCAATTCTTGTCCTTTCCTCTTGCGTTGGCGCACAAATTGCTGCCTAGCACCGACATAGGCAGGATTGTTTATGTGCAGGAAGGGGCATCTTCCTTCACAAAAACAATCCCAAGAGGCGTTTTCCTCTTTGTATGTGAGCTGCAGAATGCATGGAACACCTCCTTTATGCAGAGTAAGGCAATGCAGTGACTTGCTCTGCTTTGTCTTACTCCATATCTATGAGGCCATGCAAAGCCATGCAGGGTGACTTTGCGCTGTCTCATAGGTATGGTTGAGACACTTTCGCCGCCAGAGCATCAAAAAAAGTGATGCTTTGGTGGTGCAAGCCTCTCATAAATAAGTTCCAAAATATTCTGTATGTTTTTTAGGTCTTTCACCATCAAGTACCAACATATAAAAAAATGGGCAGCGTAAATGAAAAATAAATTTAAAAAGTTGTTACTCAGTGGGAAATGCACTGTAGTTCATTATGAAACCTCTATTAGTTAATGCACTGCAAAGGTCTGTGTGTAACCAGGGAGTCACAAAATTAAATCTTGGTTGGTGCAGTGGAGAATAGTGACTTGTGTATATTTAGTGCTAAGAGGTCACAGTCTATGACAGAAAGCACTGTGAATCTGTAAGTCATTATTTTATACTTGCATTGCATTACACACAGTATAAGATAGACTGATACAAAATGTGCAAATAGCTTTACGATAAAATGGTGCTTCCAAAATGTAGATTTTAGTAATAACAGGGTGTATGTAATGCATTTTTTTTTTACATAACTGTCCCTTCAACACCTCCTTAGGGGTACTAAGGGCTGTGTAAATACAGTTAGGATTAAAAGCAAGCACTTCACAGCCCATTTGTCAACTCGTTGCACTACCACTCAAAAAAAAAAAAAAAATCTTTGTCATCACAAAGGTTGGAGTGATTCACGGGGACCCAAGCACCCTTTGCACTTGCAGATTAACTAATAGGGCACATTTGCATTTCTTTTAGGCGACCAGGCACCCTGACACGAAACCTTTACACAGCACAGGAGACTCAGATGAAGCATTTTAACAAGCAAAATTAGCTGTCCCAGGAGGGCTGTCTTTTTCCAAAACGAAAACAAACGTTTTGGAATCCAGGCACAACTTGTGTTGACCAACTGGCATGGGTGCAAATTCAGGACGGTGAGTGTAAAAATTCAGGACAAAGGGTCAAAATTCAGGACAAAAATTCAGGACGCAAGGTCAAAATTCAGGACAAAATTCGGGACAAAAGTTACGTTTTACAGACACATCAGTGCCATGGTGAGATGTAAAGTGTCACACATTGGATGTAGCTAATTGGGGCCTGCAGTGCTGGACTAGAGTGCAGTCCTCCTAGTGGCCAGCTTTATGTGTCAGATCGCTTCAGGTATTCCATGACTGTTCAGCTGGTGATGACTGGTTTAGGGGCTGGTACAGTACTGAGTAATGGATAAGACCCATAGCGTACAGGTCTTGTGTGAGGGTAAGAACATTAAGCAGGAAAAAGGAGTTATTAACCAGCCTGCATAAGCTATAATTGGCTGCCCACTGCTGAGTGTTATGGTAGTATTGTGGGTCAGAGTGGTTAGATAGGAATCAACATTTCTATATAATGACCTGGCTTGAGCCTAGTCATATATCAGCCCTCCTTATTTTACCTGTATATTGGAAATAGTATACTGCTTGGGCTGTTTCATTTCTGTGAGCTGTAAACTGCAGATTCTCATTGATGCACAGAATTGTGCTACAGACTAGAAACTGTGTACACTGTAAAGGCATAATTGTAGGGCAGAAGGAGGCACTGTCTTTTACATACAGAACATTTTCTATTGAATGGAAGCAAAATGCCAACATGCAGTTTTACTGATAAAACTATATAGCGCAGAAATACTAATGTGTGGAAATGTGGTTTCGGCAAATATGTATCATTTGAACATCACCAAGTAAAGTGTCTTGATTGTTTTGATCCTATTAAAACTCTGTTTCCAGCACACTTCTGAATTGCAAACAAGTGGTCCATTTGTGGTTTCCTAACTGCTGATATGTTTTGAAACATTTGCACAGTTCATTTGCAGATATTTAAAAGTTATGTGTTACAAATAAACTGACAGCTTACAGTCTTTGTTTTCACACCCCTAAGAAAATTTGGGAAAACATGGAGCATTCTACAACACATTTGTCATTAAATATCAATTGTATTAGCTTCTAAAGCATAGTAAATGATGACTTTACTGTGCACCAGGATACGACAATCTTTGATGGGGCTCTTCAGTGATTCCCTCACTATCACCAACAGTGCCTCTCTCTCACATGTATTTCATTTGTTTTGTAGCACCTCTCATACCAGTGTAGGGTGCTAGAGCACTTTACATCACACACACATACAGAGACAATGAATCATACATGTGTAAATCAGTGTCTCGAAAATGTTACACAAGGCAACAGGGACTACAAGGTGTAGGATGCAAGTCACCCATACTGGTAGGCATTTTGTAAGAGTGCTTGGTCTGAAGAAGCTCAAACTCAGGATTCAGAACATAACACAGTAGTTAGCATTGACTTTAATGATAAAAATGTATTACTACCCAAACAAACATCAGGATAGTGAAAAACTTGGAAGAAAACATAACTTTCTAACCTGTACCATGCAGCTTGCATGCAGGTCTTTGATGGCAGTTCATAGCTCACTGTGCTAGATTACATATGTAACTTATGAACTGCACAGTAATAAAAGGATCTCAGTGACAAAAGCAGTAACCCACTGAACTCTGCACATAAAATGCTGTTCTTTGATATGCATGGTACACATTCTTTGCAGCAGGCATATTAACCCTCTGTGCTACCTTAGATGATTCAAAACTGCCACTAAACAAAACACCCATCTCTCTCCAGCAGGTACATTAGTCACCAGAGTTATCGTGACACTTTTATTGTTGCCTGAAAACTGCTGGATATACAAGGAACTTTGCAGTGCCAGGCCCCAGTAACAAAACTGCCCCCCTCTACCCTTCCGGAAACCCAGGGAAACTGCCAATGCCGGATAAGGCCAGTACGGCCTTGCTGCCACCCTCCAATGGTGCCTCTCATCTTCACATAGACCCTCTCTCATGTGTATTTAATTTCTTTTATAGTGCTACTCATCCGAAGTACGTACAGCAGGGTGTCGGAGTGCGTTACATCACACACATATTATATAGAGACAATGACTCATAAATGTGAAAGTCAATGTATAGGAAATGTTACTTAAGACAATGAGGGCTACAAGGTGTAAGAGTCAGATGTCATCCATACTGGTAGGCAGTGGCGTAGCGTGGGTGGGCGGGGCCACAGGGGCGGTTGCTGCGGGTTCAATATTCTTAGGGGTGGAAAATTTTAAATGAAAAAAAAATTGTGGTGGAAGGGACTCGAGTCACGTCGGTGCAGTTGTCTGCAACTGCAGGTTATGTTGTCTTGACCGCCTTTCCCCGCAGAATTGCTGCACGGAACTGTGCGCTCACGTACCTTTCATGGCCTCGGGGCAGAAAGCGGGCTGCTCGTGCTGCTTCCTGGTGGCATGGGAGCAGCGCCACCCAGCTGCACAACAGTGGAACGTCTCTTGTGGTACCACGGCACCGTACAAGGAATTAGTTTCTGCTTTTTGGCAGGCAGAAGGAGCATTTCAAGCCCAAGTTCCGCCCTTGCTGCCTGACGACATGTGTCAGTTTGGGAAAGCGGGTTGAGTCACTCGTGAGAGTGGCATCCATTCATTCTTTCATCCATCATTCAGTCTCTCACCATTCATTCTGTCTTTCCATCTGTGTGCCCATCCATATCCAAACCTATTCAACGATTTCCAAGCCTATCCATCATCTATCCTTCCATCTATCATTTCACTCATCCATCCCTCCATCCACCCTTTCACTCATCCATCCATCATCCATCCTTTCACCCCATCCATCCTTTCACTCATCCATCCACACTATCCATTCACTCATCATTCCAACCATTTACCCTTTCACCCATCCAGCCATCCTTTCACTTACTCACCCATCCATCCATTCGCCCAGTCACTCATCCGTCCATCCATTCACCATTTCACTCATCCATCCATCCTTTTTTCCAGCTCTTCACCCTCCCTTTCACTCATCTATGCTTTCTTTCCCTGATCCATCCATACGTCCTTCTTTTCACTCAAATATACACCTTTTCACCCATCCATCCTGTCAATCATCCATCCATACTTTCACTCATCCATCCATTGTCCCTTTCTCTCTCTATCCCCTTTTCACTTAGCCATCCCTTCACCCATCCATCCACCCACCCATCCATCCACTCATCCACTTATGAATCCATCCATTGAACCTATCCATCCTTTCATTCATCCATCCATCCTTTCTCTCATCCATCCATCCACCCTTTCACTCATCCATCCTTCCTTTTGCCAATCTACCTTCCTTTTTACTCACTCATATATCCTTACATCCACCCTTTCACTCATCCGTCCATCCATTCACCCTTTCACTTATCATTTCATCAATCCATCCATCATTTCACTCATCCATCCACCCATTCACTCGCCCATCATCCACCCTTTCACTCATCCATCCATCCTTTCACTCACCCATCCACCTTTCACTCACCCATCCACCCTTTTACCCATACATCCACCATTCCACCCATACATCCACCATTCCACCCATACATCTATTTATTTAAATGTTCTCTCATCCATTCTTCCACTCACTCATCCATTCACCCTTTCTCTTATTATCCATCCATTCACCCTTTCACACATCCATTCATCGCTTCACTAATCCATCCAGTCATCCACCCATCTCTTCACTTACTCACTCACCCACCGTTTCACATTAATTATGAGCTGAGCCTTTGTCTGCAGAGTTGCACACAGAAGAGGCCCATCAAGAACTCCACCCTGCTGTAGTTCCTACAGCAAAGGGTGGGGTGGGGGAGGGTTCACTATGCCCCTGCACATAGGCAGTCTGAAAACGTGGAAGTCATGCATGATGCACAGTGCCAGGATGTGAGGTGACTGTGACATGATGTTTCCACGGCTGTAAGTGGGTTGAAAGAACTTGGGGGTCTCTCCAAAGGGTGTGTCCGATGTAATTATGGGCTGGCTTAAAACACATAAGCTAAAAGTCTGAGCTTAGCATAGTGTGCTGCCCAACTAGTATTCTGCTACTTCTCTTATTGCATCCAGATATATAATACTTTACACCTACAACAAGCCAGGACTATTGGCTTTGTCAATGGTTGTTAGATGCATAAAATAAATAAGCCGCAATTATGGCTTTGTTGTATATAATATTGAAAATGCTTCAGTTCTAAAATTATGAGACTGTGAAAGAACTCTAACCCCTTCTTTTTAACTTCTTTCGCTGGCTTCTTTTCATGAACTGGATTCAGTAGATTTCTTCCATCTCGTGAGGTGTAACCCAGGCGGTGACCTCCGCTCCGCCCGCGGAGTGTGCAGAGATTTGCCTCCTCCGCGTTCTGCGGAGAAGACAAATCTCCGCACTCTCCGCAGTGGAGCGGAGTTGGCCAGCCCCCGCCTCCACCCCCCCTATATTAACAAGTAAATCTACATTACTTTCTAGTAAATTAAAACCACTTACCTGGCATGCGGCGTCCCCGGGCTGCCCTCCTCCTCTTCCTCGCCGTATCGGTAATCCTTGAGAAAACTGCGCATGCGCGCGCGCCCGCGCATGCGCATTTCTCAAGGCTTACCAATATGGACAGGAAGAGGAGGAGGGCAGCCCGGGGATGCTGCATGCCAGGTAAGTGGTTTTAATTTACTAGTAAGTAATGTAGAATTACTTGTTAATATAGGGGGGGTGGAGGTGGGTGGAGTAGCGGAGTTCCACAGAGTTTGTTCGCAACTCCGTGGACCTCCGCGTAGCCCCGCTATGCCCACTACGCCCAGGGTTAGTGAGGTGCAACATTTTCTTTATATACGTTTAAAACAGAATGCGCTGCCCTACACCGAGTCAGGTGGAGGCCCACCACATACTTTAACAGGCCAGACTGGCCCATTGTCATTCTGTATGTGACAATCATCAGCCGCATACAGAATGACAATGGGCTGGGTGAGGCTGCTCTTGTGTTCAGAGGTTGAGTGCGAGGCGGCCCCATCAGGGAGTTGAGGCTTCTTGCAGGGGAACAGTGCTGCTCCCTGCAATGCCTAAAACTATGGACAAAAGGTGTTCGTAAAAGGGATCATTGCGGACAACGGACGTGAGATCCAAATCCACGACGGTCCATTAATTTTATGGACGTTTGGTCACCCTAGGCACAAGTGAGGCTGGGGAATGCGCGACCCCCTTCCCAGGACTCCACGGACCCCCTAGGGTTGTGCCCCACACATTGAAGACCTCAGGTTTATGGGGTTGCCAGTGAGAAGCCCCATAGGCAAGGGTCGCTCCCTTTTTTTAGGCACACATTTTGGCTGCTTCAGTGATATTTTCAGGCTCATCTGCACCCAAGCATGGACAGAAAACCACTAGAGACCAGGGAGAGTTTGTGTGTGTGTAAACTGGAGTTTGGCTGACGGTCTGCGTGTACTAACCCTTGGCTGATATTTTGCTGGCGGTGTGTGTGGACCTGCACTTGGCTAATGGTGTGGGTGGACTCACGCTTGATGACGGTGTGTGTAGATTGGTGCTTGCCTGGTGGTGTGCGTGAAGTGGCGCTTGGCTGGCGGTGTACGTGGACTGGTGCTTGGCTGGCTGTGTGCATTGATGGTGCTTGGCTGCAGGGACAGACTGGCGGTAGCGGGCACCGGGCGTTCCCCCAGTGGGCCGGAGGGGTCGGGCTGGTTTTCTGGATGTGGGGGTCGATTGTGTCACTGGGGGCCGGTTTTGCAGCAGTGCAGCAATATCGGCCCCCAGTAACAAAAGTGGTAGCGGTGCTTTTTACTAGCACCCCCCTCCCAGGGCTGGTTGAGCAGCAATCTACCAGGGCTAGTTACTGTTCAAAGTCTGCCCTGCTTGGCTGGCGGAATGTGTGGATGGCGCTTTGCTGGCTGAGTGCATGGGTGGCGCTTGGCTGGTGGTGTGCGTGAATAGTGCTTGGCTGACTGTGTGCATGGATGGCATTTGGCTGGTGGTGTACATGGATGGGGCTTGGCTGGTGGTGTGTGTGGATGGCGCTTCGCTGGCAGTGTGCGTGGATGGCACTTGGCTGGTGGTGTGCGTGGATGGTGGTGTGCGTGTACTGACTCTTGGCTTGCGGTGTGGCTTGCATGGATCCCCCAGCGTTTTCTTAGCCAGAAGCCCTTGCAAACCTCAAATTTACTTACAAAGTCACATTTTCCTCACATTTCTGTGTGGATACGCTGTGGGATCACTGCACAGGCACAAATTTCCTACCACCCAGCATTCCCATTGGTCTCCTGAGAAAAATGATAGCTCACTTGTGTGGGTCAGCCAAAAAACATATAAACAAACTGCCCTTTTGGACCCGCTTTGGGCCCCCCTCAATCTCTACACATTTTTGGCCATTCCATGTCATAAGCACTTGGCCCATCCGCACTAGTAAGGTTTCATTTTTATCAGGAGACTGTGGGGAACACTGGGTGGTAGGAAATTTGTGTCAGCCAAGTGATCCCACAACTTTCTCACACACAAACGAGAGAAAAATGAGATTTTGTCAGCTAAATTTGAGGTTTGCAGGGAATTCTGGGTAGGAACATGTTGGGGGATCCATGCAAGCCATACCTCCCTGGACTCCCCTGGGTGTCTAGTTTTCAGAAATGTCTGGGTTTGGTGGGTATCCCTAGATGGCTGCCGAGCCCGGGGCCAAAAGCCCAGGTGACCTCCCTTGCAAAACCAGGTCGTTTTGTGATAGGTAATTTTGATGTCTCCACAATACGTTTTAGGCCCTTCCCTGCCCGGGCACTTAGTGAGGATTCATTTTTATCGGGAGACTTTGGGGAATGCGGGATGGATGGAAGTATGTGGATCCACACAGATTCCAGAACTTTCCATCACAGAAATGTGAGGAAAATATGTTTTTTTTTACGAAGTTTGAGGTTTGCAAGGGATTCTGGGTAACAGAACCTGGAGAGAGCCACACAAGTCACCCCATCCTGGATTTCCCTGGGTGCCTAGTTTTCAAAAAGGTAAAGGTTTGCTAGGTTTCCCTAGGTGCCGGCTGAGCTAGGGTTCAAAATCCACAGCTAGGAACATTGCAAAAAAAGGGTCTGTTTTCACTAGAAAAATGTGATGTGTCCATTTGAGTTTTTGGCTGTTTCCTGTCACGGGCACTAGGCATACCTACACTAGTGAGGTACCATTTTTATCGGGAGACTTTGGAGAACGTGGGGTGTATGGAAGATTGTGGATCCACGCAGACTGCAGAACTTTCCTTCACAGACATGTGAGGAAAATGTGTTTTTTGACAAAGTTTGAGGTTTTCTAGGAATATTGGGTAACAGAACCTGGTGAGAGCCACATACATCACCCCCTCCTGGATTTCCCTGGGTGTCTAGTTTTCAGAAATGTATAGGTTTGCTAGGTTTTCCTAGCTAGGGTTAAAAATCCACAGCTAGGCACATTGCAAAAAAAGGGTCAGTTTTCACTGGAAATATGTGATGTGTCCACGTGGAGTTTCGGGCCGTTTCCTGTTGCTGGCACTAGGCCTACCCACACAAGTAAGGTACCATTTTTATCGGGAGACGTTCGGGAATGCTGGATGTGTGAAAGTTTGTGGATCCACACAGAATCCAGAACTTTCCATCACAGAAATGTGAGGAAAATGTGTTTTTTTTTACAAAGTTTGAGGTTTGCAAGGGATTCTGGGTAACAGAACCTGGAGAGAGCCACACAAGTCACCCCATCCTGGATTCCCCTGGGTGTCTAGATTTCAAAAAAGTAATGGTTTGCTAGGTTTCCCTAGGTGCCGGCTGAGCTAGTGTTCAAAATCCACAGCTAGGAACATTGCAAAAAAATGGTCTGTTTTCACTAGAAAAATGTGATGTGTCCACGTTGAGTTTTGGGCTGTTTCCTGTCACGGGCACAAGGCCTACCTACACAAGTGTGGTAACATTTTTATCGGGAAACTTTGGAGAATGTGGGGTGTATGGAAGATTGTGGATCCACGCAGATTGCAGAACTTTCCTTCACAGAAATGTGAGGAAAATTTGTTTTTTTGACAAAGTTTGAGGTTTGCAAGGGATTCTGGGTAACATAACCTGGTTAGAATCACACAAGTCACCCTATCCTGGATTCCCCTGGGTGTTTAGTTTTCAAAAATGCATAGGTTTGTTAGGTTTCCCTGAGCTAGGGTTCACAATCCACAGCTAGGCACATTGCAAAAAAAGTGTCAGTTTTCAGTGGAAAAATATGGTGTGTCCACGTTGCGTTTTGGGCCGTTTCCTGTCGCAGGCACTAGGCCTATCCACACAAGTGAGGTACCATTTGTATCGAGAGACTTTTGGGAATGCGGGTTGCATGGAAGTTTGTGGATCCACGCAGATTCCAGAACTTTCCATCACAGAAATGTGAGGAAAATGTGTTTTTGTCTACAAAGTTTGAGGTTTGCAAGGGATTATGGGTAACAGAACCTGGTGAGAGCCACACAAGTCACCCCATCCTGGATTCCACTGGGTGTCTAGTTTTCAAAGATGTAAGGCTTGCTAGGTTTCCCCACGTGCTGGCTGAGCTAGGGTCCGAAATCCACAGCTAGGCACATTGTGAAAAAGGGTCAGTTTTCACTAGAAAAATGTGATATGTCCATGTTGCGTTTCGGGCTGTTTCTTGTCCCACGCACTAGGCCTACCCACACAAGTGAGGTACCATTTAGACTTAGGGGAACTCAGAATTGTAGAACAACTGTTATTATCTATTGACTTTCTATGCATTTCTGCCTTCCAAATGTAAGACAATGTGTAAAAAAGAAGTCACTTTGAAAAATGTCCTATAATTCACATGCTAGTATGGGTACCCACAATTTCGGAGATGTGAAAATAACTACTGCTTCTAAACTCTATATTTTGTTCAAATTTCAAAAATACATAGGTGTCCTTGATGGGAAACAACCATTACAACGCAGTCATTACAACGCGCTACATTTACACCGCAGTCATTACAACGCAACTGCCTTTACATCGCATGCCATTACAACGCAGCCATTACAACGCATGTCACTACAATGCATCCCATTACAACGCATGTCACTACAACGCATGCCATTACAACGCATTACCCCTACACTATCCAACACTTACCCTACTGTTGCACTCACTGGAGTGGGAATAGTAATTTTTACCCCTACACTATCCAACACTTACCCTACTGTTGCACTCACTGGAGTGGGAATAGTAATTTTTACCCCTACACTATCCAACACTTATCCTACTGTTGCACTCACTGGAGTGGGAATAGTAATTTTTACCCCTACACTAACCCTACTGTCACCCTAAAAGTATTATGCATTGTAATGGTATGCGTTGTAGTGGTATGCGTTGTAATGGAATGCGTTGTAAATGTGGTTTCTAAAAATGCGTTGTGATGGCATGCTTTGTAAAATCATGCGTTGTAAGGGATGTTGCGATGTAAAAACCGTGTTGTAAAGGCATGCGATGTAAATGTTTGCATTGTAACGTGTCCTATTCGTCCTTGATACCTATTTATCACTCTTTATATTTTACCAAATTAATTGCTATATACCTGGTACAACATGAAAAACCATTGCAAGACGTAGCTCAATTATTGGCTCTGGGTTCCTCGGGTTTTTGGTGAACCTACAAGTCCTATATATCCCCACAGCCAGAAGGGTCTAGTGGATGTAACGGTATATTGCTTTAAAAAATCTGTCATACTTAGAAGAAGTTACAGGTGAAAACGTTGGCACAAATGGCTGTTTTTTTCAACTCATTTTCAACATTTCTTATTTTCAACTGTTAGTTTCTATTAAAAAAACCTTGAAGGATCTACACAAATGACCCCTTGCTGAATTCAGAATTTTGTCTACTTTTCAGAAATGTATAGCTTTCTGGGATCCATTATTGCATTCACACCCATTTCTACCACTAACTGGAAGGAGGTTGAAAGCACAAAAAGTAGCAAAAATAGGCTGTCCCAGTAAAATGCCAAAACTGTGTAGAAAAGTTTCGTTTTCTGACAAAAGTGTGCCTGTTCCTGAGGCTGGTAAGATGGTGATTGCAGCACCACAAACCCTTTGTTGATACCGTTTGCAGGGAAAATACCAGACACTTTCTTCTGCAGCACTTTTTCCCCATTTTCCCCCAAAAAACCTAAATGTTGCTGTATTTTGGCTAATTTCTGGGTCCTCTCCAGGGGAATCCACAAACCATGGGTACCTTTAAAATCCTCATGATGTTGAAAGAAAAGGACGCAAATTTGGCATGGATACCTTATGTGGACAAAAAGTTACAGGGGCCTAAGCGCGAACTACCCCAAATAGACAAAAAAAGGCCTAGCACGGGGGGAGGCCTAGCAGCCACAGGGTTAAATACACTGCATCCCACCCTTGGGCTGTCCAGGTCCTTCTTTAGATGTGACTTGTATGTATTAAAAAGGAAGGTTTGGGCCTGGCAAAAGGTTTTTTTTGCCAGGTTAAAATGGCATTTTAAGACTGCCCCCACACAACGCAGGCTGCAATGGCAGTCATGAGCCATGTTTACAGGGCTAAGTAAGTGGGTGGCATAATCATGGCTACAGGCCCTCTAGTACCATTTAATTGAAAGGCTCTGGGTACATGTAGTTCCACTTTACTTGGAACTTATAAGTAAAATATTTATGCCAATTGGGGATAAGCCAATGTTATCATGTTTAGAGAAGCACTAGCATTTAAGCCCTGGTGAGCAGTGGTAATGTGTGCTGTCCTAAAAGCCAACAAAAACTGGTTCAGAAAACAGGAGGGCGAAGGCAAAAAGTTTGAGGGTGACCCTGCACAAAGGGCCAATTCCAGAAATTAGGAATTCCAAGGAAAGTGTCACGACAAGTGACATTTTGGAACCCATCAACACATCTGACTTCTAGTTAATTTTAATGTGTAGCAGTAAGCGTGCAAATGGTCCTCAATAAAAGCTACTAAGAATATGTGCTTTAAAATCAGAATAGTATGAAAGTTATTTATTGGAAGGAAACAATTCAAATCATACTAATTTTTTATCAATATGGAATGTGCAAAGTATACTCACTTAGTGGTAGGTAAATAGGCTTAGGTTAGTAAAATTTGTGTATTACAAATACTTAGTGCCTCATTTAGAGTTAGCTAATGGCCCACCATCCACCATATTTAGAAATCTCTGCCAGCTAACAGAGATATGTGTGCCTTCAACGGTGTTGCCACCATGGCGGCTCCTTAGAAGAACCTAAAGGTATGATGAAAGGCCACCATTTTTCATGTGACCGCTCTGCAAACTTTTGACTTTTACAAAAACAAACTCCCAATGAAAGAGATTGTTTCCGCAAGACAAAAAAACTGATTACTCTGACATGCTGGGAATTTTCTCCCATTTCTCTATTTTTCTGCTTGGGACCGCCAGGCCTTCCCTGCTGGTCCTGAACAAATAATAAAAAAGTACATCAAACTGTCCACTCTCAATTGGGCGAATGGTCTGATGTACTTGCACAGAGGGCTCCAGGTCTGTGGAATGTTTAGAATAAGGTTTCCGCTGGTGGAGCCAGTGGGTGCTCCACTAGCAAAAACATGGCAGTCCACCTGATATGGAATAGAGAGGGTGAATGGTCAGTTTGGTAAACAGGGTACTCTGACACATGTTGTGGAGAATCCTGTCTGCCAAACTCTAAATGAGGCCTTTAATAAAGTTATTTACAGGATGTGTAAATTATGAACGTGTAAGTCAGGTACGTTTGAGAATTAGACAAATATTTGCAAATTACAACCTATGCACTCTAGAAACTGTATTTAAATTTTCTTTCAACTTGGGCCATTCACCCCTCATTGGAAGACACATTCTGTCTGGAAAAGGGTGTGTGTTGCTTTAAGTGGGCTTAGAACTCTGAGTACTGCCAACACCTGTTAGTCATGTTGATTATTGCCCCAGGGCACGAAACAGATGCATCCCATTTCAGGACCTCAGTAATTGGCACATTGTTGGACCAGTTCCCTAAAGATCTGTCACGTTAGTTAGCCTTCTGCCTTTTCCTGATCCTTCCCACTCATATTACCTTTCAGGTGGATGTGACAATTCCTGGAGCTGGATAGCTCAGCTGAAGGTGCTGTCTATTTTAAGCAGATGCACAGCATGGGCAGGAGGCAGTGGAAATTCAGGCTGCCTAGCTTTTTGCTTGACACTGTATTGTTCAATAGTCATCCCCCAGACCATGCATCTATAGCTTGTCATATACAAATCTGGGAAAATACGTTTTAATAATTACAATTTTCCCTCAGAGTGACAGGCATCATTGCTATACTTTGGTACCAGAAAACCATTGATCTTAGTTATACAAAAAAATGTAAATAAGCCATCAAAGATGGCTTGCTCATGTTAAAGTAACAACCAAACAGCAGCAAATTAAATTTACCGCGACAAATAATTAATGGACGACTATGCGTTAACTAACCTTTGTTAGAAAATATTTTATACTTAGCCTTTTACAATACACACCTGGAGCCACTGCAGTATTACAAATATTTAAAGATTTGAGAACCCAAACTCATTGTCATAGAAAGATGTGATGTCCTGTCGAGCAGTTCACAATGGTTTGTGAAATGGGTATTGTTAAAACAGTGTTTGAGTTTGTTTGGAATTAGACTCAAGGTTGTGCTATACAGTGGTTCCCAATCTGTGCGCCGTCTCTCCCTGGTGCACCGCCAAAACTAGACAGGGGAGCGGCGCACCAAGCACTCTAATGCATTTAATGTTGAAGGGTTTTCTGGCTTCAGTTAAACTAATTAGACTTAAATGCATGATGTCAATGATTTGTAAGTGACATGCCTAAAGCTGGAAACGTAGTGCTTAATTGATGGCATGTCGAGGGAGATGACCTCCATATTTCACTGGATCCCCACTTTCCAACACTCCCAAAGTAAGCAGAGGACGCCTGATTATTTTGTTGGACTCGTTGATAGTTTAGTTTTTTTTAAAATACATTTTACACCAATTCAAGTTATCAGGAAAGTAAAGTTGTCCTGACCCTAAAACACACAAGTGTTATTAAGTATTGACATGTGTACTTGCACCATAGGTACTTCCAGTACACATTTCATCCAGTACACACACATTTCCAGACAGGCCTGCTCTCTCCATGAGCACAGGGAAGTCAAACACCACAAATGGCATAATGCCAACATTTGAAAGCAAGGATGAGGGATGTTTAAAAAAAAAAAAAATTGGAGGAATTTATTTGGCTTGCATTAAATTGGAGGTAATTTGAGGGAAAAGACAGCTAAAATAAAGCTGTATTTGGTTTAAAAAATTGTGAGTCACCATGCTGAGACAAGAGTGTTGGCATGTATGACATGGGTAGAAATGGAAGTGCATGCAAATATTCGTCAGGCACAGAAACACATTGGCTATGGGGCCTACATGCATAGGGATGCTATCTAGCACTGTAAGTGAAATAAAAAAGTTTGCGAGGGTTCTCTAAAAAAGGCCTGGGCAATGGAGTGTAACTAGGAATATCCTATTAGAGGCGCAGCCTTAGTAATAAGAAATACCCTGTGTATATGATTATAATACCTTTATCAGCTTCGTCCCAATTATTATTGGGGAGAAAAATGGAAGTACTCCCAAGGCCGGGTTTACATCCCCCCCAACATCCCAAAAAAAGTAACGTAATGGGGAGTCACAGCCAATAGGTCAAGGGAGCCATGGGTCGAAAATGTTTGGGAACTACTGTCCTATAGGCTTCTGCTGTTGGTACCCTAAAGCTTACATGTATGTATGTATGTTTGAATGTGTGTATTTTTATTTGTACAGTACAAAACAAGCTTGGAAGTAATGGTGCACCATACATAATAGGGTATTGGGAAATGATTCATGAGAGTTGTTGGAAATGGGGGTCTCTAGTTGGCAAGGGTAGGTACCTTTGTCCAAATAGGGACCCTTGCTTCTAGTCAGGGTAAGGGGGATACACACTTTAGATAACCCCTGCTCACCCCCTTGTTAGCTTGGCACGAGCAGACAGGCTTATCCCAAAGGCAATGTGTAAAGAATTTGTACCAACACTCACAGTAACACAGTGAAAACACCACAAAAGGACACCACACCAGTTTAGAAAAATAAAGTATCTTTATCTAAACTAAACAAGACCAAAACGACAAAAATCCAACATACACAGTTAAAAATATGACTTTAAAAAGGTTTCAAGAACTTGTACCAAAGAATACTATGGAAGCATGACTGTACACCAAAGTACCTGTAGATGCGTGAAAGTTCCAAACAGCAGCAGAGTCGGAAAACAAAGAGATGCGACACTCCTGAGACCTTGGGGAGGTGATGCGACAGTCCCACTGCACGCAGAGGAAGGGTTGGGGAGTGATGCGTCGATTCTTCGTGACGGTTCCGCAGGTGATGCGTCGGACGAACTTGCCGCACAGGCACAATGCGTGGAAATCTGGGATGCGTCGGCGATCGATGCGGCGGCGCTGCGTCGGTCCTCTTCAGCCGCGATCCCTCGATGCGTCGATTTTAGCAGTTCTTCACGTTTCTTCTTTCTTCCAGCTCCCAAACAGCAGCAACAACCTCCAGAGGCCCAAAACTGGCACAGGCGCCTCTTGGCAGGCTAGAACTCACAGCAGCAGCTGGGGGTGAAGTCTTTGTGTCCCTGAGACTTCAGAACAGGAGGCCAGCTCACTTCAGGCCCTTGAAGATCTCCTTCAAGCAGGGGACACAGCACACAGCAAAGTCCTTCTCCTTTCCTTGGCAGAAACAGCAACTGCAGGCCAACCCCAGACACACAGTAAGGGCAGTACTTCTCCTCAGTCTCTCCAGCTCTTCTCCTTGGCAAAGGTTCCTCTTGAATTCCAGGAATGATCTAAAGTTCAGGGGTTTTAGGTCTAATACTTATACCCTAAAATGTCTTTGTTCTCTTTGTGCAAGGGGCTCTGAGCCCAGTTCAAACCAGTTCTGGGGGGCACTCTGCAAGTGCACAACAACATCCTTTGTCAGTGTGAGCCTTGGCTCCAGACACACCACCGGGGGGCGGAGCCAGCATTGTGGAAGGCAGGCACAGCCCTATTCAGGTACAGGTGCTACTCCTCCCGCCACTCCAAATGAAGATCAGGCCTATTCAGCCTAGTGCTGACTCATCCAGACTCCTGGAGCCACTGCACCTCCCCAGCCCCTGTCACTCCAAAGCCAGACAGTCAATCCACAAACAGGCAGAGGCACACAGGAAGGTTGAACAAGAAAAATAGCCACTTTCTAAAAGTGCTATTTTCAAACACATAATTTAAAAACCATCTTTACTAAAAGATGTGTTATTAAATCCTGAGTTCAGGGATACCAAACTCCATTTTTCCATCTTATCCCTATGGGAAGATATGTTTGTAAAATGTTACAAAACATTCCCCATCTGTCCTATGGGGCAAGATAGCCTTTCAATAGTGAAAAACGAAATTGGCAGTATTTCACTATCAGGATATGTGACACACACCAGTACATGTCCTACCTTTCACATACACTGCACCCTGCCCAGGGTGGGTACCTTGGGCCTACCATAGGGGTGTCTTATGTGTGTGAAAAGGGAAGGGTAGGGCCTGGCAAGTGGGTGCACTTGCCAAGTCGACATGGCAGTTAACAAACTGGGCACAGGCACTGCGGTGGCAGGCCTGAGACCTCTTTTCAGGGCTACTCATGTGGGTGGCACAATCAGTGCTGCAAGCCCACTAGTAGCATTTGATTTACCGGCCCTGGCACACTCAGTGCGCTTTACTAGGGACCTACTGGTAAAACAAATATGCCAATCAGAGAGAACCAATCACAATAACAATTTACACAGAGAGCATCTGCACTTTAGCAGTGATCAGCAGTGGTAAAGTGCCCAGAGTCCTATAGCCAACAAACACAGGTCAGGAAAAAATAGGAGGAAAAAGCAAAAAGTTTGGGGATAACCCTGCAAAAAGGGCCATTTCCAACACAACAAACCCTCCCCTCGTCCTGATCCTTCTCCGGAGTTTTCACTGCACCGTAGCAGAGCAGCAGAGCAGCGGTGAGGCAGCCTCGGAGCGCGGTGGGGCCGTATAACGGGACCGGCGGCGGGTCGCAGCTTACTTGACTTGCGGGCCTGAGCCCCCCCCCGCCACCTGCGGAGGCAGTCTTGGAATAGCCCCCGGAGCAACGGAGTGCGGTGGGGCCGTGAAGTTGGACCGGCGGCGGTTCCTAGTTTGCTTGTCCCGCGTGCTTGAGCCTGCCACCTCGCGGAGCGCGGTGGTGCCGCGAAATTGGATCAGCGGCGGCTCCCAGCTTGCTTGACCCGTGGGCTCGAGCCCGCCACTCTGTGGAAGCGGCCCAGTGATCTCTGGACCGGGAGCGGCTGGTGGTGTGTGACGCGGCCCGCCATGTTGGTGCTCCTGATTTCCCTGGTGCTATCGGCCCACTTTTGACGCTGTGGCAGGCACACCGGAAGAGGTGCACAGGGACCTCGGAGGTTCGGCAGAGGGGAGCAGCAGCGGTGTGTGTGTTTGTGCTGTGCCGCGCCGAGGACTGGCCCCCGGGGTCAGGTAACACGGGCAGCAACTAGGTTAGTTTGCGATCTGCTCCGAGGCACTGGGGTGGGCGGCCGGAATGGCGGCCGGGGAACCACTGCGGCCCTAGGGCAGCTCACCCGCCGTGCCCGCCTGGAACTCCCGCCCTTAGGTTCCTACTGCCATCAAATACGGGAAAGAAGGCTTGGCAATTAGCGCCATATTCTTGAGCTCCCGGGCCCTTTCTCTTCATCCTGCTTTGCTACTGCCCCCTCCCAGCCGCCGTGAGGACTGCCGCCACCATCTTCGGCAGGCTGGTCAGGAGTCTTCGGTCTTTGGTGGTCGGATGTGACTCAAGGGCAGCAGTGGCAGAGACAGCACCAGCATTAACAGTGGAGTGGGGCTGAGTGAGTGAGCCCCACCACCGGAGAGTGTGCCACCGTCAGCTTGCGGTAGCAGGCCAGTTAGGTCTGTAAACTCTGTAATTTGAACTATGAGATCAGGGAAGGTCAGGGGTGAACTAGCACCATCTGGAAAAAAGAAGAAGTCAGCCACTGAAAGAAAAGCTACGGGCACCCAGGAGAAGAGGAAGGAAGTCAAAGCCACAAAATGTCAAGGAAAATTAAAACCTCAGCCTAACGAAGGACCATTAATTGATCTCTCAAACCAAGCGGACCCAACCGGAAGGAAGGAAGGGATCACAGGGAAATCTTTCGGACTCTATTCAACCTAAAATCTATACAAAATTTGCTTTCCTAAAAGATGCGGGAGCAGTGTTGTTCTCAACTAATGACAATCTTAAGGGCCTGCAAACACCACTATTGACTACTACACCAACCAAGCGTGAATCGTCTCCCGAATCTACTCGCTGCGATCTCCAGTATCCTCCTACACAAGCTTCACCTTCAAATTTGCATGCGAAGGGGGAAATCAGGGTTCTAACAAATTCTTCTCAATACTTAAATCCGCCAGAATCCAAGACAGAGCCTCTGCAACCAGGTTCCGTGGACTTAAATGAGAGCATTCCTTGCTCCCAGGCAAGTAGCGGCACGCAGGGCATTATTTCGCAAAATAAACCGATTTTGAGAAGTCCTACAACCTCCAGTAACATAGGGATTCCTAACAGCATGCCAAAATCAAGCCTCCGGCAAGATAATACTTTACTCTCAGTATCTTCAGAGACCCAAAAAGAAAAAGATAGCGAGCCACTCTCATACTTAAAGACCCCTGAATGGGACGAGATTCTTGCAGCCTATATGCAGGACCCTCACAAGTCACCAATCCACACTTGTGAACTTGACAAGAGGGAAACAAATCCAACTGAAGCACAAAAGATGCCTACTTTTCTTGCCTGGCAATCCCTCCTGAGTATGGTCCAGCTATCAGCGGACGCATTACAACTGCAGTCTAACAAGATGGATATCCAACTCTCGTTATTGAATACTATGGCAGTGTACATAGCAGGGATCGACGGTAAGCTTGGAGAGTTAAACTCCCTTATAAAAAGGGTGCAGGATAATACCTCCTTTGCTCAAATAGCGTGTTCTTGCTCTAAAATCGTCGATAAACTGGCATCGGTCCCGTTAATGTTAAATGACCTATTAACAAACGTGAAACAATGCACACAACCTGGGAGGCCGGCCAATCGGACAACAAGATTAGAAGACTCTTCTTGTCTCAACCGCATGGTGGATGACACCTTTGGTTCTAGCAATCAAATGAACAACTTAAGCGCGCAATTAATACCCAACACGAACCTCCCAAAGGAAAACAACATTAAAGAAGGGCAGCCAACATGTGGACCCCCCAACATGGGGGAAGGTGGGCAAGACCCAAATAAAGGAAATGCCAAATACAGACGTGCACAAAAAAGAAAGGGACGGAATAAAAAAGCTACCTGCCTGGTGCAACTCTATCCCCTATTTGAGACCTTACAACGACCAGATGCCAAAGTGGCGCAAAAAGTAACTGAGTCCAAACAGGGAGAAGAGGAAAAGGGATCATCATCCCATTTAGACCCAAATTGTGCAAAGCCAGGTAAACAACCTACTGTGAACACTAAAATTCAAACAGTAGCAAGTATCCATAAGGCACCCCACGATACTCTTCCAGCACAGCAAGTAACCGCCTCCAAGTTTACAACAATTCAAACTGAGGTAACTTCCGACAAAAGAACTCTATCCCCAACAGACGGAGCTTTAAGGGATAGAAATAGCTTATTGGATGAAGTACTTGCCATAAAAATCAGAAACAACATCTCTACACAAACAGAAAAATCATCAACTACAAATCCAATTGTGGACCTAGTTCCGACGTCTTCCATCAGCGTTCAACCTATTATTTCCTTTGGAGATTCTACGAACCTTCCAGTGCCTAGCATGAGCCTGCAAGAATATATTCCCAAGGTACCAGACCACGTCAAAACAATTTCCAGTCCTATCTCTATGAACGTTATGGCGTCTAGCTCGAGCCCGTAAGAAAACATTCCCAAGGTACTAGACCACATCAAAATAAGTTCCAACTTAGAAAACTTTTGAGCCGAAGCAAAAATGGATTTGACCAATGCCCCAGTCCTAATCCTGATCCCGGAATACGTATCTAGAGGCAGACATGATATCCTAAACAGGGGAAATATTCTAAGACTGTTGGCAGCTATTCCAAATCTAAGCAATATTACAACTAAAGACCTAGCCGCAATACAATTTGAGAACTCTGATGCGGCGCCTCGGGGTGAAGTAACTAAGGCCACGTGGTCTTCAAGTGAAATTGCAAAAAAGAATTCTTGTGGAAGGCCCAGCACTTAAAAAATGGGGAATAAAGGTTATCCCCAGACAAACACCTGGATACTCTCTGCCCCTGCTACCACAAGGACAAAAAGGGCTAACAGATACGAGGAAGGAACAAACCACCTCTGTACTAAAGGGAGCAAAGGGCTCCACAGAAACAGTGTGTTTTTCAAATAAATCCCATGGAGTCTTAGAACGGGCTGCCCAGATAAAGCCGCAAGATGGCATTAGAAATATAGTTAGGACAGTAACACTCACTCCTATTTCACCATGACAAAATTCAGGCCGACTGAATCAAAAAGGATCAACACCAGACCGCTGCGTATGTGTTCCTGGAATATAAATGGCCTAAACTCCAAATTAGCTGATACAGAGTTGCATACTTATCTAGCGTCCTTCGATAATATTTTCCTCCAAGAAACTTGGTTAGTGGAACCCATCTTTATACAAGGTTATACAGGCTTCTTCACACCTGCTATAAAACACGCAAAACATGGGCATCCCTCAGGTGGGCTGGCCACTTTTATCACGATAGCTAGTGGAGTCCTATGAACAACTTTAGACATTAAGGCCACGGGAATGAATGCGACCAAATGTACTATAAACATCAAAGATGTTGCGACAGAAGTTATTTTGATCAATACTTACATCCACCCTAAAAACGAACTTAACGGTAGCAAAAAGTTAGTGTACGAACTAACGAGATTGTTGGAGACGGAGAGTACGACCCACTTTATAGTATCTGGGGACTTCAACCTATACTTAATGGGCTCTTCGGCGAGTGATCTATTAATCTCCCAATCTACATCTTGGGAAATACCGGACCAGGGCAGCAACACACTAGGGAAATGGTCGAAAACTGGTCGCCAACTTCTGGATGATCTTGAACATCTATCTCTTAGGGCCTTAAACGGTAGGTTTCAAACAGATAACCCGCCTAATGCTACATATCATTCTAACAATACTAGTTCGTGTTTGGACTATACATTCGTCCCCCTGACTATATTTCAACACATTTGCTCATTCCAAATTAAGGCTACATCTGGTAGTGACCATCTCCCACAAGAAGTTACATTTTCCCCATACATTACCCGTTCAACGCAAATAAGGGAGATAACAGACAAAACATATTTAATAAACTGTAGACGTATTAAGAGCACGACGATCGGGCTTGACCAATTGCACAAAACTGTAATGGATGCGCTCCAGGAAATCTCAAGCAACGAAAGTACAGCAGTAAACCCGTGGGAACGACTCATATGTATACTTCATGAAAAGCATTCTAAACCAGTAAAACCCAAAGGTAACCACAAAATATATAAAGAAGCCGCCACTGCAAACCATGAAATCAGATTTCGGAAATATAAATCTCGAATTAACAAAGCATTGAGGACGCTTAGAGAAAGCCGGGTGACTTAACTGCCTTTGTAGCACTGAAGTCAAACAAAGATCTAATCAAAAAGCTAAAATGGAGAATTCAAAGAGACAAAGACAACGAACTATGGGCCAAATTACTCTTCGATATAAAATGTAAAAACGGCACTAGATTCTGGTCCACAGTAAATCAACTCCTCAATCCAGACAATAGAGGAATAAATTCTCATATTACAGAGGCTACGTGGGTCCATTATTTAAGAACCTACTTCAATGATCCATCAGAAGACTATTCACCGACGAATCTTCAGGTAATTCCATCAAACAGGCAGTATAAGGGCTTGTCGGAGTCAAATACAGAAATTATCAAAAAACAGATAATGAAAGGACGGAAAGAGGGGGCCCCGGGCCCAAATTGCGTATCTCCTGCGGTCTTCAAATACAAGCCATACCTTTGGGCTGAAACTGTGGCACCAGTATTTATTGAGGTAAGGAGCACACAAATTATTCCTGAGTCCTGGAAGGGGTCGATTATATCTCCCATATTTATAAGGGGGGAATAGATTGCTCCCAGGAAACTATCGGCTTATAACATTAATGGATGTTGAGGCCAAATACTTCGCCGGAACTGTCCTGGAGGAGTTGACATCATGGTCTTCTAATAACAACATAATTCCGTACAATCAGACTGGGTTCATAAAATCCACCGGCACGATCACGACTATCTTGGCAATTTCTTTACTTATGGATGCGGCCCGCGCATCAAAATCTCCATTATACTTCTGTTATATTGACTTTAAATCAGCATTCGACTGTGTAGATCGGGGGAAATTGTGGCGGAAGTTAGCAGATTGGGGTATATCACAGAATCTCTTACACACATTGATAATGCTACATAGTGACACATGGGTTCAAGTTAAAATAGGAGCTGGCACACATCTCTCTCGGAAAATTCAAACTACCCGAGGCCTAAAACAAGGCTGTGTTTTGGCACCAACCTTATTTAACCTTTCCTTGGCGGACCTGATGGAAGTGTTGCAATCATGCAACCCTCATGCCCCGAAACTAGGGGCTAATCCAATATCATCCTTCCTATATGCCGATGATGTAGTACTGGTGAGCCGCACTCGGGTGGGGCTCCAACGACTCCTCGATACAATGTCAACCTATTCGCAAACCAACGGCCTGCAGATTAATTACGGGAAAACGAAAATCATGTGTTATAACGTCAAGAAAACACAAACACAGGCTTGGTTCATGGGTAAAGAGCAGTTGAAAAACACAGCTGAATACAAATACCTCGGAGTAATTATCAATAATTAAGGGAACTTTCTTGCGCAGAAGGAGGCAATCAAAAAGAAAGGCCTGGTTTTAGCTGCAGCTTTTAAAAACTTGAAGAAAAAGGTAGCTGGACCGGTTTTGACCCCACTACTGGAAGTTGTAAGAGCAAAACTCCTTCCAACAATTGCATATGGAAGTGAGGCTTTAAGAGGGCAGGACGCAACCACGTTGGATAATGCAGTCTCCCAAGCTTATAAAATTATATTCTCCTTGCCAAGTTATACCTCCCCGGCTCAGATAAGGCTAGAATTCAGACTGGTCAAGCAATCACTAGCGAGGCGCTGCTCACATATAACATGCTGGAACAAAATTAGGAAAGCTGAATTAAATACATTGAATCATATGCTGTGGGACGAGTTACAGCATCGTCATACATCACCAGGCAGAGAGTATCTGCAAGAGTCCCTAGAACATACAGGTCTTGTCCAGCTTTGGGAAATGTCAATTGACCAACAGGCCTTTAAATGTTTAGTAAAGAATTCTCTTAATATTCAATCAGCTATAGAAGATAAAGCTACACTAGCACAAAGGGCACATGGGTGGATGACATTAAACAATTATAAGTCCATCTCACCACAAGATTACTTTGCCACCGGTTATCCAGTTTTTATTAAGCAGCAGTTTTTAAGATACCGGCTGGGGTTACTACCAGCCAAAGAACACATGGCACCTTGGCAACGCGGTAACCTACCCATCACTTGTTGCCTTTGTGGGAGCTACAAGGAGGATATGTTGCATTTGGTTTTCTCCTGTAATACCGTAAGGGAAGAAAGGAAACAACTGTTAACGAAGGCCTTTAACCAAAGAGGAATACGAACAAGAAGATATGCTATCTTAGCCTGCTTTGACCCAGGGGACACTCAAATAAATTGCCGTTTTGTCAAATTTCTACTAAAAGTGGAGCAAAGACTAAAAGAACACGAAAATCATCCAGTACTTTTGACATAAGAAGCAATTTAACCGCCATACCAAACCTTTAGAAGTAATATAGAGTCCCCATAATATTATTAGGGGCTGAACCATCGACTCTAATTGAATCCCCCTAAGGACAGCCAATGAACTGGAATACTTTCCTTGAATGCTCCTTTAGCCTCAAAATTGCGACCTACGCTTGCCTCCTACCATTAGAAATATTTTGATACTAAAGATTTTATATTCGAATTTTGTCTCACCATGAATTTTAGGTTTTATCATGTATATATATAAGTTACTATCAAATGATTATATTAATTGTTAGGCCGTTAGGGGCGGATTGGTCATCCATTGGCATATATATGAATTGAAATGTTTCTGTGCAACAGCATCTTCAATTTTTTAAGTTGAAACTACCAGATTTTCTTTTTTATCTGTCATATTTGAAAAACTGAATCGGAAGATTTTATTAATGATTTTTAATTCACTATGTAAATATATATCTTGTATATTTATTGCAAGGGTTTTAAGTAACCAAGCAATTGTCTAAATAAACTTAAACTCAAACACAACCCCCTTCCAGCCAAAAGCCAGTGTAGACCAATCAATACCTCGATGGGCTTCCTGGCTTGGGGCGACAGAACATGGAACCTGGCCCGTACGGCAGGGGCCTATTCCTGTTCTACGCCTTCCTGAACCCAGTTGGATCCCTCTATCCATACTCTCAGGGCCCACTATGCTAACCCATGGGGGACCCTTCTCCTCACCTGGGGACCCCATCTGTGCAGCACCTAAACTTACTTTGCTCACAGAGGTGTCCCAACAGGTAGACAGTACCCACATGGTCAACACAGTGATGTGGCCCAGTCCACCCTCGGGTTTGACTCCTGCCCCCCTCCCAGGGGCAAATCTGTCCACCAGGACAACCAGCCACAGTGGCCACTGACAGCTGTCAGTGATGAGAGCCAGGCCTCATGCCTTTCAGGCCTCTCTAACCTCTGTGGCATCAGAAAGTGGGGGGGCGGTAGCCCCAGGTGCCTGGCACCTTTTCTCCACTCTCCCTCCTGCCAAGTCAGGGATGGCATCCTGACACTAGCCCACCAGCCCAGGGTCTGTACCCTGTGGCTGGACAAGAGACTGGGGTGGGCTCTCCCACACCCTGTCTTTCGCCCTGGGGCTCTGCACCCTCACACCTGGAACGGTACACCCAGTAGACAACTTGGTAGGGGCACTGTTAGCAGTCGCCCCTTCCTCCAGCCAGGTCAGGGGGGACACCATGAACCTGGTCCTCCAACCCAGGGTCTGTACCCTTAGGCTGGACCTGTGCCTGGCAACCCAAGACTTCCCTGGTAGTACACCAACCCCCCCCACAAGGGAAACACACTCCTCATGAGCAGTGCCAGTCTGCCTGGCGCAGATCTCCAGCCTCCTGTCCACTGGACAGAGCATGAAGACCCCCCAGGCCAGAAGTGGCCTCACCAGGGTCAGTCCTGGGGTGCTCTGACCTCAGAGCGGGTAACCCCTGACCCACTGGTCCTCCCACTGGGGACTGTCTCCCCCTCTTACCCCTTTCTCTGGACTCATGCACCCTCCCAACTGGAGCGGTGCTGCCAGACACCAGACCCAGGGGAACGCTAGTTACAGCAGTCTCCCCCAGTTCACCTAATACCTTGGGATCCAACTCAGGAAATGGCCTCCCGGTACAGACTAGGCTCCCCTCCTGGTGTTCACTCATGGAACCAACCAGGCCCTGGAACTGGGCCTCGGACACCTTGGGACTCAGCCCACCCCCACTCCCTCTACTCAGAGACAGTACATAGGGGCTCCTCACCCATTCCACTACACTGGGACCTATCTGGGTTGCTCCAAACCTCCCCTACCTCACCTGGTTGGGGAAAACCTGAGCCACCACCTTCAGGATCACTCCAAAAAGTTTCTTTGGACCTTCTGGAATCCACCAAAAGGTCTGCCTCTAGCGCAAGCTCTCTGGAATCAGAGAACTCACACTCCACCGGGTGTTGGCGTAGCTCTGGAAAACAGGGACTTAAAATATGCTCTCCAACCATTGAATCACACAGCTCCCCACAGTTGTTAACCAAGCTACCCTTTGCCCCACCATCCAGTGCCTCACACAAGTACCCCACACCACTCTCCTGAGATTGGCAAGACAGTGTCTGACTGTCTCTGTCACTCAACCCACACTCTTCTGGGTGGTCTCCACACTCACACACCAGGACACCTACCATGGGGGAACCCCTCTCCCTGCACCTCTCATCTAGAGTCAGTAGAGTGTCCCTCCCACCACCAGGAATATGATCCCCTGTGTCAGTTTCCCAATCCACCTCAGGGACACTGCACACCACTGGAGCTACCTCATAACCCTGAATACTTGGTGTATGTCAACCCCCTCCTTCAAGTCAGACGTCACATCTCTGGGTGTGTGTACTTCACCCTCAGCAGTAGACACTACATTTTTGCTGCCACCATCTGAGCTGGACTCTACCTCCAACCCAGCCAAGCTCACTTTCTGAGCTACATACATCTCTTTTTGCTTGGTTGAGACACTCAGGGCCTCAAGCCTCATCGAGCTCTCTCATTCTCAGCTCATATGCCAAGATCAATTTCTTTTCTTCCAAGGCATAAGCTGTCCTGCTCTCCTCTGCCTTGGCCTGGAGCCTTATGACCTCCAGCTCATGCTCTCTGACCCTCTGGTTCTACTCCAGTTCCTCTGGGGAAAAACTGCTAGAGGAATGATTGCTGCCAGGCCTAGAGGCTGCTCTTCCCACAGGCAGATCCTGTGATCTGAACCCATCCCCTTGTGCATCCTCATCCACCTCTGCATCATCTGCCTCTCTAGCCTCTCTGGCCTCCCACCAGGCCCTTAAGGCCTTCTGTAGCTCCTCCTTCCTGGAGCTGCTCTTCATGGGACATCCAAAGCTCCTGCAGAACTGCTTGAGTTGACCTACTTTGTAACTACTTAACATTTCAATATCAAACTCCAGTTCTGCAACATCACTTGCTAGTTTACCCTTTTGAGACATGATGCATGGATACTTTAATGGCTACTCAAAAATAGAACCAAAAACAAAACACAGTATGTGGTTGCGTAGTGGTCTGCACTAAACTAGTGATGTACACCAATCACTGTGGGTCAAGTACAAATACAGGTTCAAATCCTCACCGCTGACCACCAATGTTAGAAATGGGGGTCTCTAGTTTGCAGAGGTAGGTACCTTTGTGCAACTAGGGACCCTTGCTTCTAGTCAGGGTAAGGGGGATACACACTTTAGATAACCCCTGCTCACCCCCTTGGTAGCTTGGCACGAGCAGACAGGCTTATCCCAAAGGCAATGTGTAAAGAATTTGTACCAACACTCACAGTAACACAGTGAAAACACCACAAAAGGACACCACACCAGTTTAGAAAAATTAAGTATCTTTATCTAAACTAAACAAGACCAAAACGACAAAAATCCAACATACACAGTTAAAAATCTGACTTTCAAAAGGTTTCAAGAACTTTTACCATAGAAAACTATGGATGCGTGACTTTTCACCAAAGTACCTGTAGATGTGTGAAAGTTCCAAAAGCCAAACAGCCGCAGAGTCGGAAAACAAAGAGATGCGACACTCCTGAGACCTTGGGGAGGCGATGCGACAGTCCCGCTGCACGCAGAGGAAGAGTTGCGTCGAATCCGGTCTGTATGGGGAGTGATGCATCGATTCTTCGTGACGGTTCCGGTCCGCAGGTGATGCGTCGGACGAACTTGCTGCACAGGCATGATGCGTGGAAATCCGGGATGCGTCGGCGATCGATGCGGCGAAGTCGAGTGGCGCTGCGTCGGTCCTCTTCAGCCGCGATCCCTCGATGCGTTGATTTTAGCAGTTCTTCACGTTTCTTCTTTCTTCCAGCTCCCAAACAGCAGCAACAACCTCCAGAGGCCCAAAACTGGCACAGGCACCTCTTGACAGGAGCAGAGTTCAGGGGAGCTGGGGGTGAAGTTTTGTGTCCCTGAGACTTCAGAACAGAAGGCCAGCTCACTTCAGGCCCTTGGAGATCTCCTTCAAGCAGGGGACACAGCACACAGCAAAGTCCTTCTCCTTTCCTTGGCAGAAACAGCAACTGCAGGCCAACCCCAGACATACAGCAAGGGCAGTACTTCTCCAGCTCTTCTTCTTGGCAAAGGTTCCTCCTGAATTCCAGGAATGATCTAAAGTTCAGGGGTTTTAGGTCTAATACTTATACACCAAAATGTCTTTGTTCTCTTTGTGCAAGGGGCTCTGAGCCCAGTTCAAACCAGTTCCGGGGGGCACTCTGCAAGTGCACAATAACATCCTTTGTCAGTGTGAGCCTTGGCTCCAGACACACCAAAGGGGGGCGGAGCCAGCATTGTGGAAGGCAGGCACAGTCCTATTCAGGTACAGGTGCTACTCCTCCCACCACTCCAAATGCAGTCCAGGCCTATTCAGCCTAGTGCTGACTCATCCAGACTCCTGGAGCCACTGCACCTCCCCAGCCCCTGTCACTCCAAAGCCAGACAGTCAATCCACAAACAGGCAGAGGCACACAGGAAGGTTGAACAAGAAAAATAGCCACTTTCTAAAAGTGCTATTTTCAAACACATAATTTAAAAACCATCTTTACTAAAAGATGTGTTATTAAACCTGAGTTCAGGGATACCAAACTCCATTTTTCAATGTTATCCCTATGGGAAGATATGTTTCTAAAATGTTACAAAGCATTCCCCATTCTGTCCTATGGGGCAAGATAGCCTTTCAATAGTGAAAAACTAAATTGGCAGTATTTCACTATCAGGACATGTGACACACACCAGTACATGTCCTACCTTTCACATACACTGCACCCTGCCCAGGGGGGTACCTTGGGCCTACCATAGGGTGTCTTATGTGTAAGAAAAGGGAAGGGTAGGGCCTGGCAAGTGGGTGCACTTGCCAAGTCGACATGGCAGTTAACAAACTGGGCACAGGCACTGCGGTGGCAGGCCTGAGACCTCTTTTCAGGGCTACCCATGTGGGTGGCACAATCAGTGCTGCAAGCCCACTAGTAGCATTTGATTTACCAGCCCTGACACACTCAGTGCATTTTACTAGGGACCTACTGGTAAAACAAATATGCCAATCAGGGAGAACCAATCACAATAACAATTTACACAGAGAACATATGCACTTTAGCAGTGATCAGCAGTGGTAAAGTGCCCAGAGTCCTATAGCCAACAAACACAGGCCAGGAAAAAATAGGAGGAAGAAGCAAAAAGTTTGGGGATAACCCTGCAAAAAGGGCCATTTCCAATAAGAGTGTACGTCAAAGGTTGGAAGCAGAGCCCGTCTCTTTTGTTTTATACAGATAGGGGCATATTTATGAGACACTTCCGTGACTTATTGTGAGGCTCTGGCGGTGAAAACTACAAAATCATATCTATGAGGTCACGCAAAGCCACTTTGAGTGGCTTTAAATGGCCTCATAGACATGGAGTAAGGCAAGGCAACAGAATGTGTTGCCTTACTCTGAGCTCAGGAGGCATTCCATGAGAATTGCAGTGGGTGTTCCTACGGATTACCCATGGATTATGATGCTTTCCCAGGTTTACAAGACCATGTAAACCTGGGGAAGCGCCAAACCCTTACGCCTCCCAAGGTGAGGCGCAACGAGGAGAAATAACTTTATTTCTCCTCGCTTATTCATCTTTCCAAGTGTGCTGCATTCTGAAGCACACGTGGAAAGAGGAAACCAGCTCTCAGGATAGTTTTTGTGCAGGAAGGTGCTCCTTCCTGCACCAAAACAATACTGCCAACAACTCAAGCACCCTTGCAACATGGTGCAAGGGCACCTGTGTTGATGCTAGGCTGCTAAAACAGCGCCACTGCTGGGGTAAAGGACAGGAATGCACTGTATTAGATAAAAATGGTACATTTCTGCCCTCTCACTTTGACCTAGGGCAGGGCAGCAAGTTGACTTTCTGCGGTGCCCTCCGTCATATCCCCATAAATGAGGCCCTTAGTGTTGTTCTTCCAAGGTCTCTAAACAAATTGATTGATGGACGTAGTATATTCGTGAGAGGAAGACACGGTATATAATTACTGTGAAATCCAACATTAGTGTCAGGTTCAACTGCAGGTATCAACCCCTCCTTCTTTGCACATTACCCCCAGATTGGGTATGCTGATAACTATTTCTGTTACCCAGATATTATGTTGCACATACTAGAGGTAGGAAATGCTGGCACACAAATGATGCAAACTAAATACTATGTAGCTCGGTTTGTTTAATCAACGATGGGAAGGATGAAGTTAGACTTTATGCTGAATCTATACAACATCAGGTGTCTGGTGCACAAAAGACTTTTGGGAGCACAAAGTTCTAGGTCACAAAAGTGGATTGTGGTTCATATTAGTTATTAGAAATTGCAATACACCATTGAGAACACTTGCACCTCGCTAAGAAAAGGGAGTGGAAAGCGGCATCACTTGCTCCTTGTGACTCACAAAAGAATGCAGTTTGTTTTATGTTACTGTTCATTATGTGAGATGCTCTGCTCTCAAATGTTCCTTGTGATGCAAACTAACATTGGTTTTAGCTGTGCTATATAAACATTCTAAATAAATAATGGCCTGATTTAGAGTTTGGCGGACAGGTGCTTACTTCATCAGGGTGTTGGAGCAAAGTACTCGATCGCCCTGACGGAGTTCCCACCTGCCAAATTCTGAGATGTCCCCTGGCCCAGTGAAGATCTCTAGCATAGGCAGGAACTGACGTAACAGCAGTTTCTTGCAATGCACTGTAAGTTTGACGGACGGCACTGACAAAATGACGGAGCCACTTGGCAAACTTACAACTGTTTTTATTTTCCAAAACAAAAACCCAAAGTAGGGTTTTTGTATGGAAAAAATCAATATCCCCCTCCCCAGGGGAGTTTTCTCTCATGGTGAGAGGGGTATTTTGCAGTTTTTACTTCCCCTTACCAATAGGTTTTACCTGTCGGTGAAGGACAATAAAAACTTGCCATGTGTTTGCCCACTGTAAATTGGGGGGCCGAACATATAGACAAACCTCTGACGGGCCGTCTGAGGTTTATGTCGGTGGAGGAGACAGAGTAGTCCTCTAAATGAGGAGAGTGGTCCTTCAGTTTGGTGGAGAGGGATATCCGTTGGGCCATAAATACGTTATTAAATAAATAGATGTTCTGTTTGGGTAAAACCATTTTTCACTGGTGTCTTAGGGCCACCAATACTATTGCACTCCAACTGAATAGCCAAGTTACTCCATTTCTGCCCTTCACTCTCCAAAGCTACTGATGTTGAGCAACAAAGGATTTCCCTGGGTGTTGGCAGGGGTTAGACACTAAGCACTAAATATCACTCAGTAGTACAGCCAGAGCTATATCTTTGTTCTGGAGTCAAGATGCAAACCTAAAAATTGTTATGATGATAATGCACAGGCACTTAATTTGATTATGGTCAATATTATCCTATGGTGCTGTGCTGAAATTGACTAAAAGGACTTTTGGAATTTTCTGTGTTTTAGTATAGTATTTACAAACTGTCTTTTAGTCTCTAGACATACGTTTGTATTGTGCATTCAGAGCATGTTGTTGTTAAGCATGCCATTTGTCGTGTGAGTTGTAGTTTGGATGGATGGCTGGTGTGTGAGTTATGGATTAAGGACTAAAAAGTAAGGAATTTCAAGTAATTTGGGGTTTTAATTTGTAACCATAACTGTACTTTAACTGTGTTTCTTAAGTGAATTTGAAAGTTCTTCTAAACATATGTCAATAAGTTAAGTGTTAAAGAAACAATTACTTCACTTTAATTGTGGCTCTTTCAGTGAATTCTTAGTACTTTTGATGATCTATGTTGATCTTTGCTGTGCCCAACCTCCACTGCACTGTGCCTTCAGCCATTTGCAGCAATTTTGGCCCCAGGGCCAGGGATTTGGCCACGCCCCAAGTACTACGCCCATGTGGGACCGACTCTGGCTACACCAGCTGTTTGCAGTAGGATTTGTTGCATGGCCTTAACTTTTATTCAACTCCTCACTGGACAACCACCGCTGCACACTGTCTACAGCGTGCATTGTGGGGGCTGGCCATATGTCCTGGCCTCTGACAAGGCCCACAACCAATACTCCTGTAGGAGTCAAACGTACACTGTGCATAGACTTTAACCCTGTGAGTTATGTTTTGCCAGAGTGCCTGGCTGTGGTAGGATTATACACCTAGTATCAATTATTTGAAATCTGTAGCACACTAGCTTTATTTATATGATAAAGTAAAAAAAATTTACAGGTTACAGGCAATGTATACCATGATGTTTATAAAAGTATCTCTACTTTCTGAAAAGCTTGTTCTAAAAAGAATTCATTTTTTTTAGTTTTGTGTTTTATATATTTTATGATTTTAATTATTTTTGTTTTTCAACCTCCTCTAAAGAGTAAGATTAATATGTGAACCAGGGAAAAGGTTGAAAAAATTACAGGAAACATCTTGTTATGTTCGTCCACAACCTTACCATTCATGTATTTTGCTCACTGTACCGTGGGAAGCCCACCCAACACCTTCTTTTAATGCTCAGTTCTGAAACACTACTGAATGGATTTATACCAAACTATGGCTGGATCTGAACATAACTTAACAAGCCAAAATTGGTGAATTATTTAAAATGCCTGGAATATTGTCTTTTTATGAGCGCTGGTGATATCGTAGACTATGAATCCAAAGGCTGAGTAGTTTGTAAACATCATCAAATTGCTTACCAGTGGCTGTTCCAGTACTATGACGGAGGAGCATCGCCCCACCTGCCGGCCAGCTGAGGGAAAGGAAAAATAAAATGATAATAAAACAGTATTATTAGCATTTTATTTTTCCTCTGGATGGAGCTGAGTCTTTGGGGGCGGGGCCATGACAGGCACGGAAGGGGAGTGGTGGGCAGCACTGCTGTCAGTGCGCATTACGGTTTGGCCGGCCATTTTAGGATCTGCAGATTTGATTTTGTTGCCTTAAATAAACTCAAGGACCTATACTGAATAATTTGTACTGGTGGTAATTGAGATCTGTGGCAGGAAGTCATTCTGATCTGAATGGATTATTCACTAAGGAATAGGCATAATCTGGCTTGCTAAGATTTTTTTGTGAAGACTTTCTAGTCAGAGTTTAAAAGACTGACTACAATGGCTTCAGAGAAAGAGGTATAAATGGGAGTTCCCAACATAATCTGATTGAAAAGCACTATTAAAAATCCTACGAGTTAGGGAAAAACTCCTTATTCACCTTGATAGGGATGCAATCCCTACCACTAGCCTTAGAATTCTGGCTACTCTGGCTAGGATCTTCTCAACCTCTTCCAGCGTAGTAAGTAATGGGAGGGATTAAACAGACTGATAACTCTGCACGTGGACCTATAGATTTGAGGACAATTGAAGAAATGACTGATATTTTGATGCATATATTAATTAAGGAATTTCTAAGGTGTTGAATGCATCTTACATACAATTGGACCTTATGATGGGGATGCAATATTGATAAACTGTGTCCTTCTTTTATGAACTTGCACGTTCATTTTACACTGATAATGTCTGTAGTTATCCAAAAAACATGGAAAGGATTAATCATGTGCATTGCACTGTCCAAAAATGTATCATAAACAAATACTATTCTCTTTCTATGGTCAGTACCTGGAGCTTTGGTTTTCCTTCACGCCTGATGATGTCCATTGAGAAATCCCTGAAAACATTTTTGTGGGGCGGGAACAAACCCCGGTTGAAGCTTGACAAACTCTACACAGCAACTGAAAAAGGAGACAGGAGGCTCCATACCACCTCTAACTACTGGTGGGTGTCACAACTAGCACATCTCTGCTACATCCTACACACCTCTTTGGACATCCCGAAATGGGTCCCCGTGGAGGCAGCCATGACTGGATGATATGAAGGAGTTAAAATGCTTTACATGAGCGACCATGACCACATGATCACAGCTCATCCAGTATTGGCTACTGCCATCAATGCCTGGTAGATAGCCCACATGCTACTGAACGCCCAAGCATCTCTATGGTGCAATGCATCTTTCTTAATTGATGGTAGAGAACCTATGTGAGATGCACTGAACTCCAAGGGAGCTAGCTCCATATTGGACCTGCTCAAGGAGCACGACTACAAGCCCTTTGCAGAACCCCACGCCCAGTTCAATTTACCCACATGCTCTATTTGAGGCTACCTAAGAGGTTTGAACTGCCTCAAGAAAGCTCTGGATTCCCCCTCAGTTGAACCACAGTCTTCAAAGATACTAGACTACTTGCAGAAATGGGGTAAGCACAAAGAGGGGGTTTCTCGTCTTCATCAGATCCTGATGGATTCTCAATACTTGACCCCTTTTCGCGCAGTCCCTGAAAACATGGTGGTCGAACAGATGGCAGGCCAAGTGCTCTGAAGAGGACTGAGTATATCTATTAGTCACCCATGATAACCAGTTCAGGAAAGCGAGATTGAAGCTCAGTTACTTTGAAGTGCTGCATCATTGCCACTGGACGCTCTCTCTCTCCGACTGCACAGATCCTCGATGCTCCCAATGGCCACCTGCTGGGGCTGTGGGTCCCTAGACGGGGATATAGTCCACATAATATGGGAATGCCCCAGGCTGACCACATATTGGGCCTCCATTACCCATATGCTCAAAAAGACTGTCTCTATCATGGGACCCTTGAAAGCACAAATGGTTCTTCTCCATGAGTTCGATCAATGCCTACTCACCAGCCATTCAGATGGCTTGCTTTCGCCCTTGCGATGGCAAAAATATGCATTCTGAGACTATGGCACACTGACACCTGTCCTTCCAACTGTCTTGAAGACACACCGCTAGACTGAATGGACATATTTATGGATACATGGAGCTCCTTTATCAAAGACCCCTGAGCCAGGGACATGACTTAGCCCCACTGTTGAGCAAGCAATACTGATCTAGGGTGCTGCACCATGAGTGGTGCCACCCTGCCACTACTCGTAACTGCAGATTTCAAAGACATCTCCTTCGAGGGTATAATTTATTTTTGCTGCGACACTGGGGTTCCCTCCCCTACCTCTTCCTGACCTCCCCATCTCCCCTCCTTCCTACTCCCAATTCCTTACCTAGAATTTCTATACAGTTTAACATTTCTACCCGCTATAAGTGTGCTCACTTTTAACACTGTTCCTCTGTGAAGGCACATATTCCAAAATCCTGAGTCTCATCTTATTAGATCCATCTTACTGTAACTGGTTTCTCGCTACACCTTGTTAAATGCTGTGACCTGAACACAGCTGTTTGATAGGTTGATACACCTTGAAAAATGTTTGTTTAAAATATGCATAACCCAATAAAGAGATGTTAATACAAAAAAAGATAGACCAGTGGCAGAGCAGAGCTGTCCCAAAGGCCCTCTATGTATCTATATGGATATATATTTATATGTATGGGTGCCTGTATTATTTTATGGTCATTATTACAAGATCCTGGCAGATATCTAAGAAGATTCTAGCAATAATTATTACAGTGCAAATCTTCTCCCCCTAGGTATTGTCAAAGACAGTAACCAACACCAAAATCATTCCCTAAAAAGGTAATCTGTAACTTTTCTTGTATCAAAAAACCTATCTTAACCTTAATATAGAGAAATAACAACCCATCATTAAATGTCTATTTATTGTAACATATGCTTTTCATAATCAATATGTCAAGCCTAATGTGCTTATCATAACTGTTCATAATAAACAGATCAGACCTATGGCAACAGGAATATTTTTTTTAGTGAACCATTCAGGCCTGTAGCTGTTATTATTGGCATATTACCATAACCAACTGAGGCCTCCGGTATAGAGCATAAGCTTTCCCACAAGCCAACCATCGGGAATACAATCATTTTCTTTTTACATGTAATTCTTTATTAGGAATTAAGCATGGATACCAGACAGATGTAGTCAACATTACATCAAGAACAGTACATTCATATGATAAATACAGTAGACCTGCTGCGGTCAGTTGTGCCGCCCGTGGGGCCTTATTGACAAGCCCATCGCGCTGCCGGTGCACCACTTTTTTAGACACACTGGCGCAGCAGTGTGCCTGCCCATATTTACAAGGCCATGTAAAGTCACCCTGCTTGACTTTTCATGGCCTTGTAAATATGGGCCCCTTTCACGCATGAAAGGTGGTGTTCCATGGGTGTTGCTGTGGGTGTTCCCACTTGGCATCCATGGAACCTGACACATTCCCAGATTTACAAAGTGTCGTAAACCTGGGAGTCCAGGGGAGGCATAGGAGTAGCGCAACGAGGAGATATACTTTTATTTCTCCTTGCTTTTTGCTCTTTCTATGTGTGCTGCAGAATGCCATTAATGATTGTTTTTGTGCTGGAAGGGTTCCTTTCTGCACAACAACAATCCTCTCTGCAACGCAGGCACCATGGCACAAGGGTGTCTGCATTGGCGCACGGCTGCTTGTAGATACAGTGCATTCCTGCCCTTTTATTTTGACCCATGGCAGCGCAGCAGGAATGCTTGCTTGCTGCGCTGCCGTGCGTCAAAGTATAGTAAACGAGGCCTGTGGTTTTCAAATGGGAACTGTCAATGAATGCTCAAATAATCGATGTGGGGTGTGCAATGATACTATTCGCAACAGGTGTGCCCAACCTGGGCGAGAACAACTAAGCGTATAAAAACTGAGGAGCTCACATAATGTGTCTGTGGTAGAGAGTGTGGACTGCCTTAAGCGCAGTGCCCGACCTGCCACAGGGAGTGGCTGTATCATTGTAGACAGACACAGCAATGGTCCTAATGGACTACCCCTAGTGGGGGGTGCAGCATGGGGATTAACAAGAGCCTCAACCTCAGACTCAGACTACCAAGTCTGTGGCTGCCATGTTGTCAACCTGTGGATGTCGGGACTACAGTTATAAAATTAGATAGTATACAAAATTACAGTTGCCAAAGCAAATTACTCTCTTTCCTAAGAGGGCCTATCAAGGATTCTGACTTTATAAATCTTCTGTACCCATCGTTTTCAAAATGAGTAACCAGCACAAATCCTTGCCTAGTACGGTAGTATGCAAGATTCCATGCAACAAAATACTTATCTGTAGGCTTTAATACAGATATATAGCAATCTACCCTAAATACCCATTGATTTAACATATGCTTCTGGCAATCAACATGTCAAATCTACTGCCTTTCTTTGTAATTTTTCATTATAAATAGGCAAGGGCGGAGCTCGTGGAGTTCTGCTACTCGCAATTCCACAGAACAGCCCAAAAACGCCACAAGACTCCATGGAATTCCGTGAGCAGACAGAGCTGCTCAACGAGCACATTTGCACTATGTTTTTGATGTTTGGCAATGCGCCGCACGTCCTTGCGCTTGAAATCGTGCTTGAAATGCACCATGCGGTTTGCATGGGCGTGCCCATTTTGTTTTCTGTGCATGGTGCTGGTGCCTGTTTCCTAATCCACCCATAATTTTTTCAATCCTCCCCCTATCTGACTCATCCACCTCTCATTTCTCTTTATAGTATCAGTGTGTGTTTTTGTGTTGATGTATTTGAACTTTTTGTCATTTTGTTTGTTTTTCATGACTTTTTTCACTTTTCTTGGTTTTTCCTTTAAGTCTTTACTTTTTCCTCTCTCTCTCTTTTCCTATTTCTTCTTCTTTTTTTTAACCACCCAGTGCCATGGCAGAGCAGGACAAGAGGGGGGGGGGCAGAGCCAGGGTGGCTGTTAGCCACACACCTTGCAGTTGGCGCCGACAAATGGTGCAGCCCTGTGCTATTTTCTCCGAGGTGGAAGTGGCTGTACTAGTTTTTCATGTGCCGCTCCACCTCCCCTCCATGCTGGCAGCAGGCGGCAGGTCTGGCAGTGGATATGGACCTGCTCTACCTGCTGGATGTGGAGGTTGCAGGGCTCGGTGAGTAACTTTTTTTTGTGTTCATTGTATGTTAATATTTATTTTCCAAATAGTATACTGCTCACGCTCAGAGGTAAGTTAAGTTTACGTTACAAATGTTATGTGATCCTGCCAGATGCTTGGCGCTACCTAATCGTACTTGTTGACGCTCGCTTGGGCTGGTTATTTAAGAATTCATGCAGCCTCCTCTGTCCAATCACTAAGATGTTGGTAGTAGTAGTAATATCAGTGAGTTAGCGTTCTCTTTGCCTTTCTTTATGTAGCTCGTACAGTCCCAAGCAATCTTCCATTGATGTGCTGTATGCATCTGTGCAATGAAAAAAATTGAGACTGAGTTGGCCCATCAAAGTGGGTTGAGATTGGGAATGAGAAGCAAAGATCATTCATTGGAATTCATTAGTAGTTCCAAAATGAAGTTTAGGAAATTTGGAATAGGGCTCAGGTTTAGGAAATTAGGAAGAGGTCACGATACTAGCAGTAGTATAGGCGATCTGATATATAAAAGTACAATGTTACCGTGTTTGCCTTTGCCTGTTAAAATATTTTTGGGGAGATTATTAACTGTACCACTAATTTTCCCATTTTATCTCCTTTATTTCTTACATCAGCATCCAGGGGCAAGAAGAGGGCTAACAGCACGGAGGCGGGTCAGGAAGACGGGGCGCCACCACCGGTGCTGCGGCGGGTAGAAGTTCAACCTCCACCACTAACACCAGCGCCGCGGCCAATGCAATGTATCTGCTGGCCCCAGTAAGTACTCCTGTTAATATTATTATTATTTCCCTACCTTTTACCGCTCCATATTTTGAATACTTTTTCCTTTTTACTTATTTTTTACTGTGCCTGTCTCCTAATCCGTTTTTACCAACTCCTCTTAGTTCTATTTCTATCTAATGTTTATTAAATTCTTGTTATCCTTGCATTATCCTAGTTATTTTCTATATTTCAAGTTTCTGTAGTTGACTTACTCCTGTCTGTAGCTTCCTTTCTTCTGTTTTTGCAATAAGCTTTCCCGCTCCCCTTATATATCTTGTGGACTGGTACAAAAATACTAAGAGAACCGATTTTAGGACAGGTACTGTACTGTGAAGATTCAATGCCCAAGAAAGCTATTCTTATTCTACGCATATTCATTGAGAAGGCTTTTTTTTCTTGCTCATGCACAAACAGTAAAACTAGAAATTGGCCATGGTCATTGGTGGACCCCCACCAATGTTGTTTATGTATTCATTCATACAGTAGTAGTATACCAGCAGTTTCGATGGCAGCGCAGTATGGCTGGAAACTAGTATGAGGACAGCCCCTTTTTTTGGTTAAAAAAATAATAAAGGGAGGCGTATCTAGCATCTAAAATGTGTAATGTTTTTTCTAGCTGCACAGATCATTGCCGGGGCCAGCGCCAGCGGAGCAAATCCACCGGCAGTCAAAGGGGAAGCCCCAGTGGCGGCAGGGACGGGCGGTGGTAAGTCACATTACTTGCTTATCGACAATTACTAGTATACTCACTGCAAGGGCATTGTGAACCCCCCCCTTTAGCAACTACAGCGGGGTTATGTTAATGGCCTCTTCTATCTGCAACTCAGGAGACCAAAGCTTCATAATGAATGCTAAAAGCTATGGGTTGATGGAAAATGGAAAAAAAAGAAAGGATGAGTGAAATGTTTTAGGACTGAAAGGATGCATGGGTCAGAGAAGGTGAAACGATGCACAGGTGAGTGATAGGATGCATGGGTAGGTGAAAGATGGGTATATGGGTGAAAGGGTGCCTGCATGGGTGAGTGAAATGGATGATGGGTGAAAAGAATTATTCTCGTGTGGGTTAAAGCAGGATGGGTGAAAGGGTGAATGGGAGCAAGGGTGCTTAGGTGATTAAACAGATGTATTGGTGAAAGGATGGTTCAGAGCAGTAGATAGGTGAATGAATGGATGGATGAATATATATGGATGGATGGTTTTCAATAGTGAAAGACTGGATGAGAGAATGTGAAGCTTAAATGGTAAGGGTGAAGAACACAAGAACAATAAAATGATGAATGGATAATTCCTTGGATGAAGAAACAAGGGAGTTCTTCTGGAGAGGGGCAGTCACACCTACTTTGCTTTTTTGGAATGGTTTTATCAAAGCTTTGGTTCAAAGTGGGGGGTATTTCTGTCTACTCCCTTTACCCACTGTATTGGTTAAACGAGGCAGTTATGTATCAGTTAGACTTGGCTGTTTCAGCTGGTTCACCCCCATACTTTTTGCCCTCCTGTTTTTGACCTTGTTTTTGTTGGTTTTAGGACTCTGGGCACTTTACCACTGCTATTCAGTGCTAAAGTGCCTATGCTCTCCATGTAAATTGTGTTTATGGATTGGTGTTTCAATGATTTGCTTATTTGATTTACTACTAAGTCCCTAGTACACTGTGGGTGCCCAGGGCCTGTAAATCAAATGCTGCTAGTGGGACAGCAGCACTGATTGTACTACCCACACAAGTAGCTTTTCAAAGGTGTCTCAGACCTGCCACTGTAGTGTCTGTGCATAGTTTTTAACTGCCATGTCGACCTGGCAGGTGCACCCACTTGCCAGGCCCTTCCCTTCCCTTTTCTTACATCTACTTCACTCCTAAGGTAGGCCCAAGGTAGCCCCATGTCCTGCCTTTCCTGGGTGACTCATGGCCAGGCTGAATAGACCTGGCTTCATTTAGAGTAGTGGGAGGAGGTGTAGCTTGCACCTGAATGGACTGTGGCTGCCTTTCACAAAGCTGTTTTCACCTCCTGTGGTAAACCTGCTTTAAATGTGCAAGAGGAACTTTGTTTGAAACAACTTCAAAGGGAAATGTGGTATAAATATTGGGGCCCTGACCCCAGAACTTTAGATTACTGCTGGACTAAAGAACCTTCCAGGAAGAAGAGCTTGAAGAGCTGCCAGGAGGAGTACTGCCCCTTTGCTGTTGTTGCTTTGTTGGGTTGCCCAGCAGTTGCTGCTTCTGTCTTGGGCAGGGAAAGGACTGTACTGTTCTTTTTGCATACTAAGTATCTCCAAGGGCTTGATGTAGATGCCTCCTGTTGGAAGTCTAAGGGAAATCAAAGACTTCAACATCTTCTGGGTACCGGCTTCTGGAACTGGATGTTTCAGCTGCCACAGAGGAGAAAGGTCACCCGGCGCCGTCACCGACACCTCTGCTGGCTCTGTGACCTGAAGGCACCGCAGAGGGCACCACCGCACTTCGCACCGCAACCCTGGTCTCACCGACGAAACGGTCTGATTCTGCCACCAAGTTGCTGCTTGCACCGTGACCTGTGGACACCCCATTCCGCACCGCCTTGCTTCACACCACCGCCCTGGTATCCCCGACACCATCACCGATGCCGCTGCCTGCGCCGTGACCTGTAGACACTGCTCGTGAAGAACTCAGAGCACCGTCCCGCTTCGCACCGCAGCCCTGGTCTCACCGATGACGCTGCTCTAAGCTGACATCAATGCCGCTGCCTGCACCGTGGTTTGGGGGCACGACTCGTAGGTTACACGACGCACCGCCCTGTACACATGGCAGCCTTGGCCCACTGGCACCAGCGCCAACGACTCCAGATCACCAACCGATGCTGATGCCTGCCCGTGACCTCTGGGCCCCGCACTCTGCATTGCGCCATCTCGCACTGCAGCCATAGGTTTACCGACAACAGCGCTTCAGCAACAACGACAATGCTCCTTGCACCATGACCTGTCAGCACTGCAACAAGCATGGACCCACTTCGCACCGCAGCCCTGGTCTTACCGACACCGCTGGATGACCATCACCGAGAGGCTGCCTGCACCGTGACCTGAGGGCACCGCACGTCACACCGCTCTGCTTCACACCACAGCCCGACGCCGGCGCTCCTGACTTCAAACTCACGGAGTTTGACATGCAACAGATGTGACTTCAAGAGCCCGACAACTCCTGCACCGACTTCCGGAACCGATGGCGGCCAACGCCGCCTCTCTGGAGCTCACCAAAAGGTCCGACGCCCTGCATCTCCAAAGGTACTGTTTTACAGGTCTCCCCGACACTTTAGCTGGCCCACAACGCCACAACCAGCTGGAACTGTTGTATTTGTTTGTTCATGACGCCGTGAGAGCCCCAGCAGGAGCTATCAACTTCAAGAAACTGTATATAAAGCCTATTTTTGCATTATTCGTATTTTGATCACAGTATGTTTTACACAGGTAAATATTGGAAATATTTCAAAAACTGGTGTGGTGTCCTTTTGTAGTGTTTTCACTGTATTACTGCTGCTTATGTGCAAATGCTTTACACACTGGGATAAGCCTGACTGCTCGTACCAAGCTATCAAGGTGGTGAGCAGGGGTTTCTTTAGACATGTAATCCCCTTATCCTGACTAGAGTGGTGGATTCTGCCTGGCTTAGGTGCAAACCCTAGCCAGCCATAAAACCCATTTCTTACAGAATCCCAACCCATTACATCCCTTCACATGGCATTTCGCCAGTGCCACCCATGACCTATCTGCTGCATGGTTCAACTCCACACTGCAGTGTTGGTTGTGCAATGAGAATCTGCTTCATTTAATGTGGCATTTACAAAGGTTTCAATGCATGGCAAAGTGAAAGCAAAGTGTGTTACCCCTCCCTCCCAGTCACTTTCTAGTACTTCACTCATTTATTCTTTCCTAGGTTCTGTCCCAGCCTGCCCAAAAAAAATTAATAGTCCGGTCTTGTGATGCGCCACGTTTTTCTGGCCAAGTGATTTAGATATTTAATGGCTTCTATAACAGATTTACGCCTGTTCAAATGTATCCCTTTCAACATTTGTCAACTACAGTGACTGATTAAGCTAAAGCTTAGGGATATGATGATGATCAGTGACACCCCACTAGTATTCTGTAGTAAAACGTCTACTTACTTACCCAGTCTAATCCCTCTAACTTACCCTGCAGTTGAGTAAGATACTGCCAAGCAAATGTATTTGTTGGAAATAATTATAAATTGTGGTGGAGGGCAAGGTCAGGGAGTAAAGTGGGACTAAGTGCCTTGAATTTTTGTGGATGGGATAGTCTATGCAATCTATATATCCTGTTCCTTAATCCCTTCTCTGAACTGCAGTGCATTGTTTTTCCCCCGTCTACGTGCGGCACAGGACTTCCGCATTTAATACCAGACATGTGTGATGTTGTATCATTATTATTCATCTACCTTGGACTCAAGGTAAAATTGAAAGGCATTTTGGAGAAAAGCAGGGCCATTGGGATAAGGTAATTGTCCATTACAGGTGCCCCAGCTGCAGAAAGCAGAGTAGCAAAGTATCGACTAACGACGCACTAGCTAGCATGCCGCCATTAATTTGACACAACAAGAATACTTGTACTCCATAGTACATAATGTCTTACTCATTAACGAGAGGTAATTTATGTTTATTTTTCCACACAAAGTGTCGGTTTATTTGTTTACTAGGAAATCCTTTAAAGGAGAAAAATAACAGCTTTTTAAATCAGGTGTTTTATTATTATGCCTTAATCCCTTTCAGCTAGTTTCAGCCTTATGTGAGGCATGTGTGGGTAAAAAATGGCTGTGACTCTAATCACATCAAATTTGGGGACCAGCAATGTACTGCTAGTGTGCTACTATATACTTTTAAAGAAGTGCTTTGCACAGAGCATTGTTTACAATTTGTCCTTTTTCTTTCTCGATACAGCTACTCCTGCTGGTCAACAACCTGCTAGGCGGGAGATAGTAGCCTGGCTGTGGCAGCAGAGGCTGGAGGCGATACGGGCTGAATTTCAGTGCCTGGTGGCCTTTGAGGAGAAGGTAGCTGCTGCTATCCATGGACCCAGCCAGTCACCAGCGACTCCAGCCTCCCGGCAAGAACAACACCATTGCTGCTGGCAGCTGTCCATCACATGACCACTGCTGCCCCCCTCGCACTCAGACCGCACTTTCCAGTGCTGTATTATGCTGAGGCTGGTGTGCATTGAAAGCAGACATGCAGACATGGAAGCGTACCTCAAATAGATTCTGGCCAGCGTGTAGTGTAGTGCCCTCTTCTTTAGACCCTTTTTTAATATTTGCTTTAGTGTGAGGGACTTGTGGGTGGGGAGGGTGGGACTGATGAAAGTTGAGACCGGGACTGTTTCTTGGACTTTTTCATTGGATATTTTGGACATTGGTTGAGGACGGGGAGATTTGTTTGGGGAGAGGGGTGGGCTTGTGGGTGAAAGGGGTGTGTTTTATTGTTAAAAAAGAGAAATAAATAGTTATTTTACTTTAATTATGCCTCAAATCTTTTTTTGGGTGTTTTACGTTGAACTGCTGCCTTTTAGCGCAGCCTGTTGTTTTAACCTGTTTAAAAAAGTGTATACCATACGGTACCCTAGTCCTACTTCCCTCTGTAACTATATTGACCACTGGGGGGGATGGCCATTTCCTATATTACAACAACGTGCCATAGTTCTCTTACCTCAATAGATGCAGTGAGGGCTGCTACCTCTCTTAGTGTTCTCACTGAAGGGTTTCCCAAGGTGCCATCTTATGGTGGTGGTAGGAGTAGCAGGTTAGCTCACTAACATGGAAGGAATCACAAGCGAGGTCCCACTCCCACCTAGGTGAATTCCAGCTGAAGGATTACTCAAAGTATTATCCATCACACACAACTGGATTGAAAGAAAACACAGTTAGTGGGTTGTTATATTATTATATCATCATCATAACTTTGGAAAGACTGAGACCAGACTACCACCATGACACAACAAAGAAGACCTGATATAACAAAAGCTAGCAATAGTAACTTCTGAGCAACGGGTAGGTCATTTTTAAAACTAAAATACTAAATCTTTGAGTCGGGAGGAGTTGAGTCAGAGTTAGGAGTGGACAAGGTTAAGCGTCTATGTAATACAAGGCCTGAATGATGATGTTGACGAATGATGTTCTTCTATATCTAAAATATGGATCACTTTTATACATGGGTGGGTAAAACAAATGGGGCCAGCGTGGGAAATTATTCGGGCAATAGAAGATCCCGCAGTGAGTTGGTGTCACTTTCACCAAATCCCCCCCACCAAATGTGTGATCTATTTATGGTGTATATGAAGTCATGCCTCAATAAATCACACAGCCCGGGGGAATAGATGGGAAAGGGGATCTGGGGAAAGGTGTGACAAAGAGAAACACTACAGAACAATACAATATTCATCGGGCGATGAGCAGCACATCATCATTAATCTATTGTGGAAGGAAATGAAGGAATGAGTATGACACAGTCCAGTTAAATGCATTGCAAACAGAAATAGTCCTTCAGCCCCAGAGACCCAAGTTATTTATATATCTAAATGTCCTGCCATCTAGGTTTGAAAAATAGTTACCAAATTATGGAGAAGTGAGGTGAACTGTCACAGTTCTAAAAAATGATTCCTAAAAGAAAAATGATAGTGTATTGCCAAATTGGGGCGTGCATCTGCATTCTTCTCAGATTGTCCATCAATCTTGGGTGCCTGGCTGAAGCGGTCCGGTAAGGTAAGCAGGAGTGTTATGGAGCTTTCACCTTTTGTGCAGGAGAAGAGAGGGCCTGCGGATTGTAAAACAGGAATGATATTGTAGAGTTAAGAAGAAGTACAGAACAGAAGGTAAGTGTACAAAGAAGACTCAGAGAAGCAGAGCAAGAGCATAACCCGCTGCAATCAATTATTTTATGACTCGTGTGCGATCGATTAACTGAGAAGTGAGAGCAAATTACAACCAATCACAGACAAGTGGCTGCATGTACCAGACTGATCAATCTCTCAACTGTCATCATAACATTTAGCCAAGTGTGTGCATAATATGATAATATCACATGTCTGTCTCCAGTTTGTTAAAACAGGCTACCCCGCCCGACCAGATAATAGAGGAGTTTCAAATTTGAGCCAGCACACACACTCAGCAGCATTTCATTTTCCAAAGTAACGCATCTCTCACCAGTCCACAGAGCTAAGTAGGCTTCTTAGAGTCATCATCATGTTGGTTGCCCTGCAGATGATAGCTTCCTTCTTCTGGGTGTTGTTGAGGTAGTCCCACCTTGAGTCCCTCCATTATCCTCCTGACTCCAAGTGATGAGTATGTCCAACTCCGTTCTGACTCCCGGCCCATATGAGAGAGATTGACCTATAGTGCACTGCTGTTGATGAACAAGAAGAGAAAGACTAAGTAATTTTTTTGTATTGACTTGGGTTTGTTATTAAATGGTCTAGAAAGGTCTTTGAAGATTAATTTGTGAACCAGTTACAATAACAACAAAAAATAACAGAGTGGACCCAGCAAGCAAAACTCGCTAAGTTTGAAAGGGGAAGGGCCAATCACCTTCAACAAAAATGTTCACCCATCATGCCACAAACCTTGCAAATCATCACAATCAAGTCTACAAATTATAGTTGGACACTCTTCCTGTCTGCCACCGCATGAATCATCACTCAGGATCACTCATTGGTTCAATATACTATTTACCTGTTCCAATCCAAGCATGGTGGTACCCAATTGTCGATCCTCTTTGATGCATGCAACTGACATTGGGGCAGTCTTTGTAAATCAAATGTTCTGGGGCAGTCTGGCTAGGGGATGAAAAAAGGATAGGCATGGGATGGAGTCAGGCATTGCCTATCCAAAATCTTTCAAGGGAATAGGGGAGGCTTCTTCACTGCACAATGTTCCAACTCCAATCCGGCCATACTTGTGCCTAAAATGGTGGGGCTGCATAAATCAGTCACACACAAACAAAATAAATAATATAATGTTCCCCGAGCTATATCAATTTTTTTTTTTTTTTTTTAAAGCAATTTGGCAATAAATGTTCTATGGTGGCCTACTCACTCAGGAAAGTAGAGTATGTCCTCAAGCTCAGGTGGTTCGCCCAGAAGTTGGTCAGCTAACACGCTCTGATCTGAGTCTGACCAATCACCCTTATCCTCCCCCTGTGGTGTTTCAGGAACTGTATAATTTGGTGGAATAAAATATTGGTTCCTTTTAATCATGGTCAATCTCTCCACGTTTTGAGGTGAGACTGATCCTTCTCACTGTGACGACCGCACCAGTTGCACTGAATACACGCTCAGCAGACACACTGGCAACCGGACAAGCCAGATACTTTAATGCCAGCATTCAGAGGTTTGGCCATTGATTCATCTTTGTCTACCAATACACCAATGGGTTTTTGACCCACATAGACCTCTCTCGGATCATCCAGGTACCCATTGAACATCCTCTCATTGGTCATTGGTGCTGCCACTTGCTCAATCTATTTTGCCTTCACTTATGCACTGGATTTAAGCCCTGCCATTTGATACTTGTTGCACATGTTGGCTGCTGTGAAACAACAGGACTGCCCTGTCTGGAAGTTGAAGGCGGCACCCCAGAACTTCTTTCTGTGAGTGGGACTCTATGTTCCAGCCGTTCTTCTTCCAGGACTCTGGCTCACTCATCAATCCACTCCTTGAATTGTGAAATATCCCCTTCTGAAAAAGGAATGAAAGTGGACAGTATTTTATGTAACGTGGATCCAGTATTGTGGCACAGATCTGATCTTTGCATGACACGATGTCTCTTTGCAGCCTTGTATTCTCAGTTAAGCGACTGATTAAGCTCTGAATCAAGGTATACGCATCTTCGTATTCATCGCCCACAGCTGTGAAACTGTCAGACACGTTTTTAATAGGCCTGGGTGGAGTTCGCGGCGTTCCGCTATGCAGAACTATGCGAATTGACAAAAAAACCTCTGCCGTGTTCCTTGGTGTTCCGTAAGCGGCGGAGTGCATTGGGTCGCGCCATTCACACTGATTTTTAGTACCGGGTTTTTGTCCTGCGCTGTAAAATCAGTACGAACTGCACCATGTGCAGCGCAAGATGTTCTACTCAAGTAGCAGGTTCAACGCGAACGGAAGGTTTCTCAATGCGAGCGGTGGCGGACATCCGCAACCGTCCTCATGAGAAATCTCACCAGGAGGTGATCTGGAGTAGAATTTTCCTTCACGTAGCGTAGTGGAGGTTTTCAGAACTTGGCATGCTACACTGAGCATGGAGTGGGAAAAATGCAGCAAACTTCACAAGTGGAGTGGAATTTCATGCCCAGGCCTAGTTTTTAACAGCTCCTTTAACACAACAACGGGATAGCTTGGCCCATCATACTTTCCTCCTTGCTGATTCACATGCGAAAACCTTAAAAGTAAGTAGCATCTCTGCCCATCACAGTTCTAATGGTTCTGCAACTGTTGTGAACACTCCTGACCTCTGTATCTGTAAATGCTTGCCTAATAGCCCTGTGAACGCTATGCAAACTGGGGGCTGGGCACTGCATGTGCCGCCCTGGTTGAAAGTTTCTTTGGTCATGAGTGTTGGGCTCCGTTAGGCCAGCTGTTAGGGTACACTGTGTGAGTAAAAGCCCATCTTGCATCTGACTGTCTGTGCTTACATATTTTCATTTTTGCTACTCACTGACAAATATCAGCAGTTTTTGAAGACGATCCAGCAGCCCAACAACATCTTGCAGGACGCTCTGTAGAATGTCAGAGAATATTGAGTAATCGCGTCCGTCATCCTGGGTGTGGCTGCTGCTATAAAAGACAGCCAAACCCGTTGCCAGCGGCTGTTTATTGACACCTATGTGCCTGAGAACCAGCATCTTGAAGCGAATATATGATGTTACTTAGCATACCGTTACTCCGCAGGTATTTACTTCGAAGTTTTAACTTCGCAAATACCATTAGTATGCATGATTTTAGTGTGCATACTTTTACTTCGCAAATATATACAAATACATTAAAAATGCTTTTACTTCGCAGTAAAATATTACGCATACCGTTACAATACGTTATTGGTACTTTAAAACAAAAATAATCGTAATAGTAACCTATCCCCTGGCACGGGATGCCACGGAAATAGGGGTTTTGGGTGGGGCAGTATTTTAAAAATACTTGTTAAAAATTAATACTCGGTTATTAATTCAAATACCTGAGTACTTTTTTTAATACTCTTTTTTACAAATCTTATAAATTATTAACATATGTTCGACATCCATTAAATTAAATTTAATCATAATCATGTCTTTTTAAATATCTAATCGTCTCTTCATCTGAAAAACATAACACGAAAATAGCAAGGTAATACACACTTAATAACATGAATAGATTTTGAATGCGAATCTCACTTAACCCGCGATTGAAGACAATAATTTTAACAGTCTTTCCACTTTTTCTACAAATTCACATCAACCAATCTGATCACAAAATGTCTGTTATTGCACAAGGGAACGTAATGATATATGTAATTTTAACTCCAAAACTTAAATTATATGTTCAGTCATGAAAATAATCACCCTAAAAAGCGATTTACAAATCTATTTTAATTTTAATTTTAGGACTAGTCTACTAAAACATATATAAGCAGCCGTTCATCATTTTGATTTCAGATGACTTCTGTCATTCACAGTGTCCACACGCATTCTTGTGGAGAGAAGCGACATCGCGTACTTTCACAGTAAAACACTGCCATCTTCAGTCTGCAGTAAGTAACACATAACTAAATACATCAAGCACTTTGCGTGTAAATTACTCCTTAAAAGATATTAATTATTCAGTTAATTTGTTTATTTACTTCCCGTTTTGCACTAAATATTTTGAGCTTTAATTTGCACATTAACTCCAGTATGCGTAGTAAGTGCATGCTAAGTAATGGAAGATGCGTAGTAAATGCATGCTAAGTAAATGCATGCTAAGTAATGGCATCTGCGAACTAAAATATGCGTAGTAATGGTAATACGAAGTAATGACCGCGTAGTAAAGGTAGAATACCTCTTGAAGCAGCTCTGATTTTCCTCCCACTGAGATCTGCAGAGGTAATCTTGAACCACTGAGAGCAGGTAGGAGAAGCCTCCACGGTTGTTACGGATTTTGGTCTTGTTCAAAGTTATCACGCAGTGTGCATATCATGCGCTTAGTTTCTTTCAGTAACTTTGCTTGCTGAAGAGCATTCTTGTGTTTTGCCTGTGAGTCCATGCAGCATTGTGAAGCTGAACAGATGCTGGTTAATAGGCACACTAAGTACGGTTATGTGTGTTCTGATTTTAAAACATTGAGCAAAGACATTCAAGGTGCTGAAACGTAAAGCTGTCACTAAGTCTATGATTTCATTTCCTTGACATTGTGTAAGAGGTGATCCTCGATGCCGCTTCTAAGCAGGAACATATCATGAGTGCTACTACTTATTGCACCATACTCACTAGACAATAAGTAGCATGTGTTGAATTACACATAAAGCATATCCTTGTATCGAGGTGGTGTGAATCCAGAAAAGAGACTCAAGGACCTTCAAAACAAAGATGTAGTGGGGCACCCACAAAGAGAGTCAATAAATCTTCAAGTGTGTTGTTAGAAAAATGTATTTCATTCCACTTTTAAAATATATGTGGTCCAGCAACCAAAACATACTTTCAACGCGTTTCGTTCAGTATACATTGAAGTTCATCAGGGCTGTGGACAAAATACAAATATAAATACACATATATATATATATATAAATAACTAACACATACCCAGACACCAACATAACTACATATCACAACTGATAGATCTTGAGACACAGGATACATGGCACTGCATTGTCGCATTAACACTAAAAACAACATTTAGCATGAAACATATCCTTCAGACCCTATCCCACCAACGGGGAGGTCTACAAAAGTTTTTGTTCATAGAAGAGAGGAAAGGCTTTTCATTTGTTTACATTTAAGTTATAATGCAAATCTCCCATGTTTCAGACTCAAGTGTTATCAGTGTTAAGATAAACACAATGAAAATGTTTAAAATACAGCATACCTTATTACATGGGCAGTTTTATGAGAACTTTATCTCTACAATGTCCGATACATAGAATTGGACTTCAGTTTTTGGTATGATGACTTGTAAACTATCAACAATGTACATGTCATTGCGTGAAAATACAGGCAGCTGATGGGATAGTTTCCCATCTCAAATATGGCAGCCACGCAATGTGTAGTTTCCCTTTAACCCTGGGGAGGACGTTATTGTTGTCAATCTCTAGGCGGAAATTATCGTCGTTATGGACGCGCTTACATTGAATGCAGGAGACTGCGATTCCAGGACCTTAAAAAGGGTGCACCGTCAGCAGCTCCGGGTGGACGGTGGGACGCTAACGGACTGCTGCGATACGGATATCAGTGAGGCCAGATAAGAGCAGTTTGTGATTTCCCGTGTATTATGGTAGGGGGTTAGCTTTCTGATTGTTATGCCCCATGGACCATGTGTCACTGAGGTCAGGACATCAAATGGATTTAGACATTTTGTTAAAGGGATTTAGCAGTTACTTTTTTTTAAAAACGGATATGGATTAGGGACAATAGGTCACGCTATATTTGTAGATTGGGGCTCACAAATCATATGCTTTATGGAAACCAATGGGTTATTCTTATATACGCTCTTGAAATTTTCAGATTACAAACTTATGATGGTTGTAGATTTACAATGTGAAATAGGTAAATAATTGTTAAAAGCTAGGAAACATGTTTGGCATAGTTGTCACACTGGACTTTATGATTGCTGTGGTTGTGAGTTACCGATAGTATATATTTTCAGGGTCAATTCCTTCTATTTGCTAGCAGTTTAGGTACACTTTGGTCTATTTTAACAATACGGAGGTGTAAAGAGGACTTCAGTTAACATTGGTATTTATTATAGATGTCCGGAATCTTGTGGAATTGGCATGAAAATAGAAGACTGCACTGTAGGTACTTATGATGTTGTAAGATTAGCATGCTAACAAAAAATGACTATAGATAGCCATGATTTTATGAAACTGATAGGATAATCTAAGACTGAGTTGTAGGTGTTTTAGTGTGTTGCGTGATCAATATGCTAATATAAGATCTAAATACGTTCCTATAGGGAAGGTGAGCAGTGCTGTGTTGGTTTTAAAGTTAATGGTATTGGATAATGTGCACATGTCGGATTAGCCGCTGTATGTGTATAAACCCTGCCCCCTTCTTTCAGGTATCGGTTGGGGTATACCAATGCCCCCTTTCTCGCATTGAACTCTACTTGTGGAGTCTATACGAGTTGGCGCAAAATATTATGGGCAACTGATGATTGGAAAGCTGCACATGACTGTATATTTAATACTAATATCAATTTAAGGAATGATTATCAATATATAATAAAGATCATTTAAGGTACACTGCCTGTATATACAAGAGATGAGGTAATTGGAAATTATGTTTGGTTTTGTAAAATGGAGGTGCAAAGTAATTGGCCCATCAGGTAGACAGGAATGTTGGGTGAACGATTTTAAACATGAAAAGAGGGATATATCTGAATTCTCTTGTTTCCACATATACGTGATTATTACTGGAATTGCGATAATTGACTTTCATCGTCTACTTGACTTACACATACATTGTAGAGATAAAGTACATGTTCTCATAAAACTGCCCATGTAATAAGCTATGCTGTATTTTAAACATGTTCATTGTGTTTATTTATCTTAACACTGATAACACGAGTCTGGAACGTGGGCGATTCACAACAAATTAAATGTCTTTCCTCTCTGCTATGAACAAGAAATTTTGTAGACCTGCCCGTTGGTGGGATAGGGTCTGAAGGATGTGTTTATATGTTATATGTTTGTTGTTTTTGGTGTTAATGCGTCAATGCAGTGTCATATATCCTGTGTCTCAAGATGTATCAGTTATGATATGTAGTTATGTTGGTGTCTGGGTATGTGTTAGTTATTTATATATTGTATTTATATATATGTGTATTTATATTTGTTTTTTGTATATTGTCCACAGCCCTGATGAAATTCAGTGTATACTGAACTAAACGCATTGGCTGTATGTTTTGGTTGCTGGACCTTATATATTTTAAAAGTGGAATGAAATAAACACACTTGAACAGTTGTTGACTCTCTGTGGGTGCACTGCTCCATCTTTGTTTTGAATCTTACTCTGCTATGCAGCAATATCACACAACCGCTGATATTGGAATGGAAGTGCACCAATTTATCAGCATTTGGAACGAAGTGTCAAGTGCGGTATAGAGGTCTGCCATTGTTATATATATTTGGTTTTTAGTCAAGGACCTTGTTAATGTTAAGTGCTGAAACTACCATAACAAGTATATACTCAGATGAGTGGACAAAATGTTTTTGATATATACATATATTCAGAGGACTCTAAGAACTTGTTACTCATATCATAATCACTGTGTGATTAGTAATTCTTCCTCCACAGGTAAGGACAAGAGTTCCCATTGCTACGTATTGTTGTTCCTATGTACAAGTGACTCTTCTAGTGAAAGCAACATCAGATGTCTAACCAAATTCTGTCTTGTTCCAGGTCTCCCTCCCTGCAGTACCCTCTAAAATCCTTCCCCTCGTATGGCCACTCCAACCTTCTGTTTACACATACAGAATCGGTGCTGCAGGAAGGTGGACATATTGAGGGTACTGCTCCCAGGAATCTGTTCACTGACACTGTGGACATTTCACTAATTCCGATTTGTACATCCCAATGGTCATGCTTTTAGTTACTTCCCCTCTCTTTGCATGACATACGTTGACAATATTCAGAGCCTTTAAGTTTGTTTCATTGTCCAGCATTGGTGTAAGGCACCAGGTTTGGGTCTTGGATAGGCGTTTAATTACTTAATATTAATTCTTTTATTTTTGCACATGGATTCTTGGTTGCACGCTTGATTAAACCCTAGGTGTTTCTTTTGAGGTCCCGATTATTTGTCCTCATTGGTTTCTTCTTCTTTCTTGTTTTACGGGTTCTTTTTTCTATCTTTTTCACACATTTACACATAGTAAAAATGAATTAAAGTCACAATTCAGTAACGATGTCTCATCACAGAGAAATATTTTTTATGAAAGTTACGTAGCTAAAGGACCCACTTGGCGTTTTTGTTTCATTTCAGTTACATACAATAGCCCCTAAAGAAGGGAGTGCATCCCGAAATGCATTGGGCAGTTTGTTCTTTGACGAACAGAATGAAAAAAAATACAATTGTTGTTATGATTTGTATGCAATTTAAAACAATTGTATGTCATTAATACGATTGCTTTAGACTACAGGAGTGGTCTTTGTATTAGAAAGGATTACATGATTATTTTCAACATATAAACAGAAATATGTTGATAGATGTATGAACAAGTTTGATTATTGATTGATATATTCTTCAGCAGTGCTCTCTGGGTCCAAGGAATCCAAGTTCTTGGCAGTAATTAACAACTTACCTATATTACTGTCATTATCCATGGCAAGAAATCCAATTCTGAGACCTCTGGGTGACAGCCATTCAAATGCCTTGCTGCTAAAGTCTTCCAAGATATTTGCAGCTGTGTAGGATGTCCCCATGGTGAACATGGCTTCCGTTGCATGCCACCGAATGCACTTAAAAGTTTCTTCAGCACTGAAACCTGTAGATATCTGTTGCCTAACCCCGACAAAAAACATCCAGTGTGCAGTGATACACATGTAATCAGTGGCTTGACAACTGGTCCACATGTCTGTCGTCAGGTGGATAGTCTGAACAGCACTCTGCTGCAAAGCTTTTCCACCCAATTTCAGCGCAACATGATGGAGCCCTGGAACACCCACTCTGGCAAAGTAGGTCCTGCTGGGAACCTTCCATTTCAGGCAGATGGCTGCCACAGACTCTAAAAAACATTCCTTCCACAAAAGAAAAATGGAGGAGGTCCAGCACTAACATTTTAGATCGTAGGGCCACACTTGCCAAAACATGCTAGTAATAGTAGCCTGGGTTTTCCTTGTTGGTAGTGCCACTGATACAGGTTACCTCTGGAGAGAGGACCAGGAGGTGGCAGACTCAATGTGCATCTTGAGGCAGTCACTACTGTATGCTGTGTTGTCTCCATCTGACTCTTGTGAGATTGCAAGGTTGCTGATGAGGCGGGTGATACTGGTGCACTGCTGGGGACAGGGATGTTTTGCATAAAGATGTCACCTTGTTCTTCCTCATCACCGCCTACAACTCTTACTCTGATGGGAGGCTCCAGAGCCTATACCCCTCCCACATCACCTTGACCACCACCACGTGCAGAAAGCTTATTAAGGTGCACCTCCCAGCAGAGTGTGTGATGTTCTTTCAAATGGGTTGCTTGGTCTCCAGTTCCATAGTGTGTACCAAGCTTACCTCGACAAACACTAGAATTGCAAATGGAGCATATTGCGATGTTATCCTCCTGCTTGTTAATCGTAAAGAAATCCCGAACTGGGGAGGAGTAACTTTTCTGTGAGTCACTGGTGCCACTGCCAATGCCTGAAGAACTGGAGGTAGGCGGGTGTGTCAACGATTAGCTCTGTGCAGTGCGCACTTCTACAGAGCTAGTGGTGGATGCAGGTCTCAGCATGGGCCTTGCAAATATGGGAGCTAGCGCAGGCGGGGTGCCACATCCCCTGGAGCAGGTTGAATAGGAGGGGTAATGCCAGTCTCCTCTGTGCCAGCTTCCACAATGAGTGGCTCATCGTCATCCCCTTCCGTAATTGTAAGGCTTTCAGGAACTTTCCTGTTCCTGAGTCTCAGTCTCAACCGGGATCCAATCCATGTCCAGATCATCAGAAGGGGGGCTTGGAGAAGATGGTGGAGTACCCTTCCTTTTTCTTGCCAGAGATCTGGAAGCCAATGGTTGTAAAAGAGAAGGTTCAATCTCTGCAGGAAGCTCAACCTCCTGTTCTGCTCCTACTTCAGAAAGATCCATTGCTGGCTGCAGCTGTTGTCCACTTTCCAGAAACGATTGGGCACTACTTTGGGAAAGAGACAAATCCAATTCAATGTCACTGCTTGTGTTCATTGACATGATTGCAGTGGCTGCCCCACTGAGAGACATGGGGTTGGGCTTAAGTTGGGGTGGTGCCGTTGATGCAGGAGTGCTGCTCCTAGCTTGCTCCCAGGAGGCCGGTGCGGCAGGCACAAGTTTGCCGAAAAAGGTTCTATCCGACAGACCAGTGGCAGAAATCTGCTTCTACTCCTCCCCATTGCCCACTTTCTTGGCAGCACCCTTCTTTGGGGCCCTCTTGAAGCTGTCAGTTGGCAGTGGCACTTAGCTGCACAAGCGGAAGAGACTGAAAGACTCACATGACTGTCTGGCAGTACTGTGTGAGATGTGTATTGTGCACCTAAAAGCAAACAAGCAATAAATACATTTAGTATATGTGGCATTGTTGCAGTTTGAATCAGTACAGACAATATAATTTAGTGTGTTTAAAACAGTTATCATTAATATCCTAAATAATTAACAACAGTGCATTTCAAACTCAAACCACACCATAATATTTAATTTCCAATTAGGATAACAATGTAACTGTGTGTTTTGTGTGCAATGCATGCATCTAAGGGAGAAACATGTGGCAGTCACGGAGGTGCAGGGGAAAATGGAATAATCCTTAAAAAATGAATGCTGGTGTGTGTTGTGCACCTACGGCAGGCAAGATGTCCAGGGGAAAATGGAATAACCCTTAAAAATGTAATGCTGGTGTGTGTTGTGCACCTATGGCAGGTAGGGTATCCAGGGGAATATGGAATAATCCTTAAAAAATGAATGCAATGCTGGTGTGTGTTGTGCACCTATGGCAGGAAGGGTGTCCAGGGGAAAATGGAATCATCCTAAAGAAAGAATGCTGGTGGATGTGGTGCACCTATGGCAGGCAGGGTGTCCAGGGGAAAATAGAATAATCCTTAAAAAATGAATGCTGGTGTGTGCTGTGCACCTAAGCCAGACAGAAGGTCCTGGGGAAAAAGGAATAATCATTAAAAAAAGAATGCTGTTTGGTGGCTATGGTGGGTAGGTGGCGGATGGATGGTGGAAAAACGTTTTAAAAATGTAAAAAAAATATTCAAAAATATAAATGAAGAATAAATAAAATAAGAAAATTAAAATTAAAAATTAAAATGAAATAAAATATATATATATTTTTAAGTTAACAATAATTTATTGTTGCTGTACTAGGGGACTATGAGAAACCCATTGGGAGGCCAGGAGATGAGGTGAAAGGTGCAAAAAGCATGTAATATAAAACTGTTAATAAATATACAAATATTACACAATGATTCTCAAGCCAAATATTAAACTGATATCAGGGAAAAGTAAAACAATGAACAAATACAAAAAGGCAAATCCCTTTCCTATCAATCTCTCTTTGAAAACTGGAAAAAAGGGTGGGCGCACAAAATGGCCCCTGACCACATGATCAAACTACTACAACCAGCAAGGAGGCATGGCCACAACAAAGAACACATGCAGGCCTATGGCAATAACACACTAGCTGGCTCCACAAAACGGCAGCTGACCACATGCTCAAACAACAACAACCAGCAAGGAGGCATGGCCACAACAAATAACACATTCAGGCCTATGGCAAAAGCACACTGACAGGCGACACATAATGGCCACCAGCCACATGGTCAAACAACAACAACCAGAAAGAAGGCATCGCCAGAACAAAAAACACATGCAGGCCTATGGCAAAAGCACACTGGGTGGCTACACAAAAAGGCCGGTGGCCACAATGTCAAACAACAAGCAAGGAGGCATGGAAAACAAAGAATGCATGCAGGCTTACGGACACTGACTATATAAAATGGCCCCTTGGCCAATTGGCATGGGGAGCAAAAACAAATGGTGGCCTACGGCAAACACACTCAAACACTGGCCAGACAAAGGAGGCATGGTAACACAGGAGAAAAGAGCATTAATTCAGCAATGCCAAAAACAAAAATTAACTGAGATGTAAAACTTTACAACAACACACATCCTCCAAAGGCATCAAATATATATTATCGTTTTGCAGGGGGAAAAAAGTGAAATACCCCAAAAAAACATTTTTTAAATTTAATCCAATGGCCATCTCTGGCCTAAATTATGTTTCAATTCAACAGACACCACAGAAACAGTTGTTTCATGCACCCATTACAAGTTCTGGGCTTACTGGCTGGGTGGCCCATTGGTAGACTATGCCACATAGTAAAATATATGAATATTGCAAATGTATTTATTTAGTGTTTTTTAGAGCGCGAACGTGACCTGTTAGGGTATCAGAGCGCTTTACAGAGATAACAAGCTAATTTCAAAGATTAGGAGCAAACGATCATGAATACACTTGAGGGAGAAACATACAGATGCCAGCAGGGAAGGACTGCACAACCCCAGCCTCTGCCCATTAAGGTAACAGTGAGGTACGAATTAAGCAGTATGCTACACATTGTCCATAATACCAGAATCGTGTAAGTTTCATCTACGAAGTCTAGTGAGGCTTAAACAGGTGGTGTTCCAATAGAGTATCGCTAAGCCGCTGATTCTGTAAGTGCTCTGAGAGAGGTTATGGAAGAAATTTGTCCATTAGAAAAGACTTAGCTTCCTTCTTGAGTCTTGGCAGAGATGGTATTCTTCTGATGGTTGGGGGCAGCAAGTTCCAGATTCTAGGTGCAGCCCCAGAGAAAACTCTGTTGTAAGTTTTCTTCTTCCGGAAGAAGGGTGGTTTCAGCACAAGATCCCTGGCACTCCGGGAGTACCTGTCTCCTCCGGATACCACACTTTTATGAGCAAGATATGAAGGTGACTTATGGCCAGATGTACGACCGCTGAAAATTGCGAAATTGCGACTCACAATTTGCGAGTCGCAAAATGGTACCTACGAACGAAAGAGAGCACATGATTTCGAGTCGCTAATGACTTGCATATCAATTTTGGTTCTCGTCTATTTGCGAGTCGCTAAAGGCTCGTAAATAGCGACCTCCGCTAAAAAACACTTTTTGCATACGCAAATTGCGAGCGTGGCAGAAACATGCCAAAATTGCACTCGCAAATTGCAAATTTGGAAAAAAACATAGAAAACACTTCCTGGTTGAGCTGAAGGACCCCAAAACAGGAAATGGTGTCCAAGGATACTCCTGAGCAAAATCCTAAGCACATGTCCAGGTGCAGCAGCACAGTTCAACACTGCTGTGTGAGCATGACTGAAAGCATGAGCAGCAAGGCCAGCAAGAAGGGTGCCAAGGAGAGGCAGAGTAAGCTCAAGTTTTCAGAAAAGGAGCTGGATATTATTATAGAGTAATGCTGCAATCACCATGAGGAGCTATTTGGGAGGGCGTCACACCGTGTACCAGAGTCAGACAAACATAAGATCTGGCGTCGTATGCAGCAGCGCATCAATGCCCTTGGAGTGGCACACAGGTCCCTGGATGACAAAGAAGCGCTGGTACGATCTGCGCTCCAGGGCCAAGGAGAGGGTGGCAGCACGTCTGCAAGATGCACAACGGACCGGAGGGGGGCCATCCACTGCATCGGAACCTTCTGCAGCTGAAGCCATGGTGAAAAGTACCCTGGAGAGGGCGGCTGTTGTAGGCTTTGGGAGCCTTGACACATCACAGCCAGCACCAAACCCTGGCAAGTGACAAAAGTGTTTGTGATGTGTGAAGTCCCACTAAGGCCTGTTCTGCGCATGCATACTAATCATCCACAACCAAACATCCATTTCCACCAAACAAGCAACTCAAATGTTGCATCATGGGATATGTAGTCTGTGACATATACAGTGTAGTTAAAGAATGACGAGCTGATAAACATTGCAACACCACTGAGACAGTGACTCACATATTTTATTTTATTCTTCCATCTTTTGGCACATAGACACACTACAGGGAGGAGAGCACAGTGACGATGACACTGCGGGTAGCCCAGATCTGGCCCAGATGGAGGAAGTGCAGGATGGGGGAGATTCAAGCGGGCCCAGTTGTCCAGACGTCCCAGCAACAGATGCACCAACAACATCACAGGCTACAGCCAGTGGGACACCAGCCTCACAGCAGTCACCAACATCCCGATGCTCTCTGGCCACCAGGGTGCAGATGTCACAACCAACACAGCAGTCCCTACGGCGTCTGCAAGTCAGTCCTCTTATGGAGCAGCCAGTCAGCTTATGTCTGGAGGCCTGGAACAGGCGATGTTGAAAATACAGCGCCTGCAACAGAAGAAACAGAGGCAAATGAATTTGAGGATGACACAGGGCTTCTGCAACATCACAGACAAACTGACTGAAAATCGGAGCCAGCTGGAAGCAAAATTGGATGCCCTCACAAATACAATCGCTGACCTAGCCAAAGAATGGGCAGAAGAAAGGGAGCAGCTTAGGCGCATGGAGGGCAGCAGGGGCCACAAATTGGACACTCTGAGCAGGGCCATTTGTACGCTTGCCCATGCGACAAGCCAACACAGCAAGCGCACCCTGGGGCTCCAGGTGGAGATGGGCCACTACAGTGGGGATCTTGCTCGTGGCCTGGAAAATATCACTAGCAGCAGTGGAAACGCTGCAAACAAATATGATTGTTGGTGGAGGTGCTATAGGTGGCACAGATAGTGAGGTGTCAAGCCGCAGTAGCGTCTCTTCTACAGAGACACCTTTAATGCGCCGTAGCAGCATTCGGCACCTTGCATTGGAAAGTGGCAGCTCTGGCCAGGCTGGACGGAGAGGCAAAAATGATCTGTGTAGGGTCATTGCACAATGTTTGGGCCACATATAATTCCTATGTTGTGGTGATGTAACCACAATGGAGTTACTTTGTAGTTCAGGCCTACAATTTCAGATGGACAGGTTGTTCTTAGTTTGTTTGTGGATGCTTGCACAATAAATCACCAATTGAAAGTCACAATTTGTTCTGTCTTATGTATAGAAGAGTGGGTAATTAATGTGTACATACCTTTAAAAATAGTTGTGGGCAATCTGGTCCCTGCGCCTTCTCCCCTCTGCTGCAGCGCTACCATCCGTGTGCTGTAGGGCAGGTGGTCCTGGGTCCTCATCCTCCGATTCTGTGTCAGACACATCCATGGGCAATCCACCCCTTGCAGGCCATGTTGTGCAGCATGGTACATGTTGCCACGATTTTACAGACTGTCTCTGGTGCATACTGCAGAGCTCCGCTACTCTTGTGTAGGAACCTGAAGTGCGATTTCAGGATCCCAAAAGTGCGCTCAATCACAGTCCTGGTGTGCCTGTGTGCCCTGTTGTACCGCCTTTCATGGACATTGTTGGGGTGAGGATCCATGGCCGCAGGACATACGCACTGTCACCTGTTGTGAGATATATGATGGTGAGATGACATGCATACAGACATACAAGTGCAAATGCATTCATCTGGGGACAGGAACGATCATTACCTAGAAGGTATCCATCATCAAAGTCACCTCTTTCTAACCTCTGTATATGCCACTGTGTCTGAAAATGTATGCATCATGGATGCTTTAAGGATATTTTGCTACCAGGTCTGTGATGATGTTTTTGGCGTCACAGACAACTTGGGTGTTGAGGGAATGAGTGCTTTTCCTATTACGGAAGATGCATTCCATGCGGGATGGGGGACATATGGGCACATGGGGCCCATCTATGCACCCTATGACCTGTGGGAACCTTGCTAATCTGTAAAAATCAAGTTTTTTTAAAATCAAGTTCCTCATCATCCCTGGGCATGTATATGTGTTGATGGATGTGGTATAGCATGGCCTCTAGGAAATTATTGGAAAAAACGCGAAAGCGCACTCTGCGACACACCGTCAGCTACTGCAATGACATCCTGGTAGGTACCAGTGGACAAGAGGTGGATGGAGCACACCTGCACATGTGTGGGAATTGCATTGCTGCGCAGGGTTCTGCTCTCAAGTTGTGGCTTCAAGGTGTCTATGAGGTCTAGAATGACAGTGCTACTCAGCCTGTACTGGTCATAAATCTCCTCCTCTGTCTTCTCAAACAATGTGAGCCTGACTCTGAATATCCTCCCCTGTCTCCTCCTTCTCTGCTGGGCAGCCAGTATCTGCATCCTCCTAGCTATCACGTACAGGGCAGCCATTGTGGAAAGGTTTCAGATGCATTCTGGGGCTGTTTTTATACGTTGGGCCTGGTTACCACCTGTTTCTGGTTAGTGGTAAATGGCACGCACAAATGGGCCTAATTGTGCATACTCGCTATTTGCGACTGCTCCGTACATTGCATTTTGCAAGTCGCAATTTGCGAGTCGCAATTTTGGGAACACAAAAAGCAGTCACATTTTTTGCGAGTCGGTATTCATTCGCAGCGCAAATTTGTGATTTGCGAGTGCCTTTCGTACATTGCGTACGGCCATCTTTGCATGCGCAAATCAATTTGCCACCCATTTTGCTCATGCAAAATGGTCGTACATCTGGGCCTTAGAGTGTAACGCTTTGTGTGTGATACAGGACAATTTGAGTTGTATTCTAGCTTTGTAAGGAAGCCAATTCAGGGCCTTCAGGTGCGGTGAAATGTGGTTGAATTGTTTTAAACCTGTTAAGAGTCTTGCGGCTGCGTTGAGACAGACTTTTAGGGGAGCTGTTGAGATCTTGGGCAGACCAGAGAGGCTTGAGCATACGTATTCGATCCTAGAGATAAATAATGCCTGTACTGCCATTTTGAGGTCAGACGTATCTAGGAATGGTTTTAGCTTTCTAAGGTAGCTCAGGTGAAACCTGGCGTTTTTGGCCAGTGTGTTGATGTGGGCTCGCATGTTCAGGTTCTTGTCCAGTGTGATTCCCGGTGATTTGGCTGAGTCCACTATGATCGGAGTGCAGTTCAGCGTGGAGATCGATTTGGTCCATTCAAGTATGTCAGTGGAGCTTTTGGGAGGGGAAATTAGTAAGAATTCAGTTTTTTGCCCATTAAGTTTGAGCTGGTTGCTAGCTAGCCATTGCACAGTCAGCTTTAGAGCCTCGTTCATTGTTTTTATCTCTTCTAGGGATGAAACTTTGATGTAGATCTGTGAGTCATCTGCATACATATGGAAAGAGATGTTGGCGTTATGCAGAATTTCAGTTAAAGGTTCCAGATAGAGGTTAAAAAGAGTTAGGGAGAGAGTTGAGCCTTGCGGGACTCCAATCGTAATTGGGGAAGGAGAGGATAGATTTCGATTAACTAAGAATCTTTGAGAGCGGTTCAGTAAGAAGGATTTTAACCATTTGAGAACGGTTCCCCCTAAACCCATCATGTTTTTGAGACGATCTAGTAACTTCTCATGGTTAACTGTGTCGAACGCAGACGATAGGTCCAGAAGAATTAAGAGACACGTTTTGTCATGGTCTTGAGCTTGAAGGGCGTCATCCACTATATGGAGAATAGTAGTTTCAGTACTGTGATCTGGCCTGAAACCAGATTGACAATCGTCTATCAGATTGAATTTGGGGATGTGTTGGCTAAGTTGTTGTTGCACATACTTTACGAGCACTTACGCTAGTAAAGGAATATTAGATATGGGTCTGAAATTGTCCGGTTCACCAGGGTTCAGTGTGGGTTTTTTTTAAATGGGGATGACTTGACCAGTTTTTAGAGAGTCGGGTATGGACCTTTGCATTAGGGAAGTGTTGATTATTGTAGTCCAGATTGGTAGGATAAATTGGTTGGTAGCGGACAGACGATTGGAGGGGAGCGGGTCATTGAAGTGGTTATTCGGTTTTATGGACGATAGAATTTTCGAGATGTTGTGGTCGTCATATAGATTGAAGGTAGTCCAGTGAGCTTCATTTTTGGGTACTGCCTGACTGGTGTTTGTAGATACGTTGATTTGTGCCGCCGAAGGATGAGACTGGACGATAGTGGCGTAATTCAGCTTGTTTCCAAAAGAGTCGATTTTGGCTGAGAAGAAGGAGGAGAACTCATCACAGTTTATTAGGGATTTTGTTGCTTCTTTAGAGGATTTGGCCAGTTTGTTCGATTATGGTTTTACCATTTCAAAGAGCTTACGAGGTCTATTCTTAGCATTCTCCAGTTCCAATCTAAAGAATTATTTTTTAGATTTGAGAATGCTTTTGTTGTACGCATTCCTGGTCTTTCTAAGAAGTTTTAGCTGGGGAGAGGAATGGTGTTGAATCCATTTCCTTTCAGTTAGTCCCAGATTTCTCCTTTCATTGTTTAGGGACCCATTAAACCAGGGATTTTTGTCTTTAACCTGGATTCTTTTCAATTTTAATGGGGCTAGTGAGTCGATTATATCTGACATTGTTGCGTTGTAGTACTCCGTAAGTTTGCTGACATTTGATAGCTTGGGGGGAGGGGGGAGATCATTCACGCAACGTACTGCCAGTTTCTCATAGTCTAAGCTTTTTGTGCCCCTAAGCCATAGTTTCAGTTTCACTGGTTGCACTGGTCTTTTCTTAAGTGCACCAGGTATTAGGTAGGTAATAGCGTGGTGGTCTGACCAGTCGCAAGGAGCAATTGAGGTTAGCCTGACCGCCTTTTCCTTTGAGATATTCCAATCGAGTGTAGAGCCTTTCGTGTGAGTTGGCAGGGTGCAGGCATGAGTAAGTGTTTGGTCAGCTATGAAATCTTTAAAGATGTTGACCTGATTGTCATTAAGGCCCCCTAGGAATATATCATTGGAGTGGGGGGAGACATTTGCTGTGATGATTTCCATGGGGTGATTGATGAACGGGTCATTCTTACCCAGAGGGTGGTAGAAGGTGTGCAGTTTACACAATTGGTTAGAGTCGTTGCTTATGGAAAGCGTGAGGTATTCGCAGGAGTCAAGAGGATCAGAGTGAAGTTGGGTAACGATGAGGTCAGACCTTCGGATGCAAGCGATACCACCCCCTTTTTTTATTTGTCTGTCTAGCCTTACGATGTTGTAATTTGGAAGAACCAATAAATCCATGCAGGGTGAGGTGATGATGCTTTGTTGAGCCATGATTCAGTTAAGACCGCCACATCTACTTCTTGATTTAAGATGAGTTTGGCGATGTCGGTGGCATGCTTAACTAGGATCGACAATTAAGTAGAAGACCAGAGAGCGGTGTCGCGGAGTTCCCCAGGGTTGTGTTGGGAGTTGAGGTGGATAGGGGTACTTGTTTTAAGTTTTTGCTGTTTACCCTTCTGTTTCTGAGTATGGAAGTTCCATTTGCATTTCTTGTAATCGTATGGATTTTGTTTTCGTCTTTCTTGGTCGGGGGGACTGGAAGAGGTGAGTGTTGACTCATAGGATAATAGAAGAGCTAGAGTTTCAACCTCCAATAAATAGTTAAGTTGTTTGCTAGGGCGATATTGTCTATTTGCTAGCGACAAGGGTTGACGATTTGGCTTGCTTTGAAGGTTGAGTACTGATTTTTTAATGTGTTTGATTCTAGAGAGAGAGTAATCGGTGAGGTGTAAGATGCTCTTCATTTCGAGAATAGCGTTATGGATGCTCTGAGATATGCTGTTTGGTGATTCAGAGTTTCTAGGTCCATTAGTGTAGACTGTAATAGAGGCGATGGGTCCCGGAGATCAGGGCTTGGTTTGCTATTACACTGAGTGATCCTGGTGGTGGGGCTAGATTTCGATCTCCCTGTGGTTGCTATTCTGTACGGAGAGGTGAGCATGGACCTGTTTTACTCAGAGGGGTGGCCGAAAGGCCTTTTGGGGGTTAAGCGACGAGCTTTGGCTGACCTGTATGGTGGTGGAATGGGGACGATGATTGCAGGCATTGCATTTTTGAGAGGTTGAGAAAGCGGGGTAGGCAGTACTCACGTTGGGGAGATTAGTGCCAGTCCTCTCTTTGGGAGAAGGTGTTGAGGAGCTTAAGGAGGTAGTTTCTGCATTGGTAGCTGTAAGCGGGTAGCCCTTACCCCAAGAAGCGAACTTTGAACTCGAGAGGACACTGCTCCTATGTGTGTTAGATTGAGAAAGAGAGCTTTGGGAGTGTATTGAAGGAATGTAGCCAAGCACCAGCTCTTTTCGGGTGTTGAAGTGGTCATCAAATTTTTTTAGATCCTTGTTTGCTGCTTGGATCAGAACAGTGCCATTTTGATAGATTGTTACGTTAAGGTCAGCTCTTAGGTTTTGTGATGGAGCGATCAGTATTTTGGTGCCATACGGAATGTTTCTAGTTTCAAGAACGTTTAATAGGTTTATTATGGCTGCTCGCCATATTGCTATTTTCCTGGTGTAGAATATTAGGTCATTTACAATGATGCCCTTTTCCATGTTATAGTGTGCGTCCAAGATCAGAGTCTCTGGGTGTCTTCTCAGAAGATTGTGTTTAAAGGTTTTTGAAGCAGTCTTAGATAGGTTGGGGGGATATGTGATAGTGTAGGAGTTACACCCTGCTGGTTTCAGGCATGATCCTGTCATACTGGTGAGAGAGAGAATGCAGATTATGCAGAATAAAAGTTTTTTTTTTCTTGATCCATGGCAGGGCTGTCTGATTGCAATTATGTTCTAGTGGGTGCACTAATCAAAGAGTAAAATTAGGGGTAGAGTGGCTGCGATACTAATATATTCCCTAACCAGTGTTGCAGGAAGTTTCAACGAGGTCACTTCATTGTATGGGGTAAGCTCACAAGTTCAGTAAATAATTCTAGGATCCAAGGTAGGAGGACAACTTTCCAGTAGCAGAGCTCTCTTTTCTGTGCTAGAGGACGTTTCGAGATGGCTTCTTCATTGTAGGGGGTGTCCAACTTCAAGTCCTATTTTTATTTCTTATGACTGTGATGGATTGGTCCTCCTTCCATTCTTATTACTGGCTTTCCTTGCGAGAGGGCCAAGGGACCACTGAAGAGACGGCCATTTTGAATTGAACAGAAACCACATGAAAACAAAACATCATACTCGCTCCAAAATGGAGAACCAGGGCGAGAGGGCAGAGAGTCGGCGTTCACAGGAGGCAGAGAGACACGACCCAGCTCTCCACTCTTGCCTATCGTATAACTGGTGAGGGGGAGGCAGGAGGCTGCGGTGGCGCTTCAGAAATTCATGAGCACCTCCGAGCTCCTTCCCGAGTGGTAGCCCCAGGCCATGGCCTGGGAGAGACAGGGTGACCACTGCAGGTCAGGCGCAGTCTTGTCACGCATGTGCATGGTGCTAGAAGGCCCCCGGGGAGGTCCGCGAACCTCCAGGAGAGAATCGAGGCTCCAGAATGGAATACCCCCACAGGGGTCCGTGAACCTCAGGGAGAGATTGAGGCTCTGGACTGGGATATCCCCACAGGAGTCCGCGAGCCTCATGGAGAGATCGAGGCTCCAGACCGGGATATCAGGCTGTGGTTTCCGGCGGGGAGCACAGCCCGCCGCAGGGCTGCATCAGGCGAGGATCGGTGTGTGAGCCGCACTTCAGTCGACTACAGTCGGTCAGTCGGGTCATGCGACCGTGCGAGTCCACGCCGCTCCGGTCTCAAGCAAGCACTCACCCGGCCACAGGAATCCATGCTCCTTTGTACCATGACACCGGTCCACACCGCAGGGAGCAACCAGTCGGGACGACCGCTCCACTGAGTCCCTTGAGCTCCACCTTTTCCTCAGCCGCAGGACCCAGCAGTCAGCCACCGCAGCAGAGCAGACAGCCAGTCAATCCCAGGGGGAATCAGCCCAATCCAGCAGGTGAGTGGAGCCAACAATTCCTGATAGAATTTAGATTTATTTGAGAGAGCCTGGATGGTGGATGGCGGGGTTAAACAGGGATATATACCAAATGAAAATCACTAACCCAGGAGCTCCCTAGAGGTGCTCCTATTGGGCGGCCATCTTGGTAGCCCATCAATATTAAAAAACATTAAAAAACATTTTTCCTTTTTAAAAGAAGAAAAATTAAATTCAAAACAATAACTAGGCCCCTACTAAAACTGCAGGCCACTCACCACAACAAATTTTAAAAATCGAATAAGAGTACAAATAAATCCTGGTGTATTTCCTCTATCAAACAAACAACACCCTTTAGACAACAGTTTTTGATTTTGCTTGTGCTATCACAAAAACAAAGTCCTTAAATCCAATGGAAGAGAGTGATCCTTCCAGCTCCAAATCCAAAGGAAAAGTGGTCAGGAGATGGACAGAGCACTGGGGGGAGGCTGCTGTACAGGAACATGAAGTTGGAGTCCCTGGGGCACTTCCTCCTTGTTGAGAAACAAATTAAATTAAAAAAAGGTTCCTCGCACTAAAAAACAACTTGAACAGTCTGTTGGAGAAGAATATTAACTCAAAAACGTCTTTTCGAATTGATTTAGCAGCGACAATACAGCCACGGTTGCTGACTGAATCTCGCGCTCGGTGTCGTCAGAAAAAAGGTGCTGGACGTTGCCAGCATGGCCTAAAGGAGCGCTAGCGGCCGGCAAGTCTCGCCGGCACTAGCGAGTGCTCGCAACACTCGCTGCGCTCACCAGTGCGCCCAAAAAAACGGCTCGATTCTGGCAACCAAAAACAAAGCCCTCCATGAGGCAGAGTTTATCGGGACCTCCGCGATCTCAATGGAACGTGGAGTTTCCGAATTATGCAAGCGGAATTTTAGCCCCAGGCCTACTTATAAACAATTAGCCCTGTAACCTTTATCATTGGCTTGCCACCATAACCAACTCAAACCTACTGTGTTGGTTCATAAGCCTTCCAATAAGACAACCATCAGGTATGCCATAATAAAATTACAAATACGTACAAAATACAGTCGTCTAAACAATGTAAAATCCCTGCTAATAGAGCCTAATAAGGGTTACCATAGTGCAAAACGTCTATTCTATGCAACAAAATACCTGCATGCAGGCTTTAGCACATTGTCATAACAATCCAACCTCAAACGCCCATTGCCTTTAACACATGCTTTTCACAATAAGTAAGTAAAGCCTACCTGCTTTGTCATAATTTTTTATTATAGACAGATCACACATTTTGTGTACGTATTCAACCCAGACCTACTGATCTGAGCATAAGCTGACAACCATGAGCCATACACTTATAAAATCACATTTGGCAAAACTATATACAAGCCCTCTCAACAGGGCCTAACAAGAACCATCACAATGAAATTCTACTCCCAGGGTTTGTCAGAGTGGGTGACCAATACCAAAACTCGTGCATACTACAGTCATCTATGAGATTCCTTGAAACAAAAACCCTATCATCTGTAGACTTTAATATAGATTAATAACAATCCACCCTTGTTGGTCATGTTAGCCTTAGGGTGGTCTTCCGCCACACTTTTTGCCTGTTGACTCCAATTTTCTGCTGAAATTTGTTTTTGGTGGCCTTGGGACTCTGCACTTTACCACTGCTAACCAGTGCTAACCTGTTTGTGCTTACTCCCCTAAGCATGGTATAATTGGATTACACCTGCTTGGCATATTTAATATACTTATAAGTCCTTTGTAGAGTAGTATATCATATACTCAGGGCCTGTACATTAAATGCTACTGGTAGGCCTGGGGCACTTATTGTGCCACCCACTTAAGTAGCCTCGATCAAAACATGTCCCAGGCTTGCCATTGCAGCCTGAGTGCAGTTTTAAACTGCAAATTCGACTTGGCAATATTCCGTCCTTGCCAAGCATTAAACCCCGCTTTTATTACATGTAAGTCACCCTTAAGGTAGGCCCTAAGTAGTCCATAGGCCAGGGTGCATTGTAATTAAAAGTTTGGACATGTCCTTTTAAGTTTCACATGTCCTGGTAGTGAAAAATTACTAAATTCACTTTTCACTACTGTGAGGCCTACCTATCCCATAGGATAAAATTGGGTTGCCTTATTCAATCAATTAATTAGACATTTATAAAGTGCTGCAAATCTCGCGTGAGAGTCTCGAGGCACAGGAGATGTTGGCTGCTGCGTGGTGGTTTGTTCATTTGAACTTCCAGGTCTTGAGTTCTTTCCTAAATTGCTGGAGCGACGGAGCGGTCCTGAGGTGCAGGGGGAGGTTGTTCCATGCCTTGGCTGCCAGGTGTGAGAAGGAGTGTCCTCCGCTGGTAGTTCGACGAATCCGTGGGATGTCTGCAAGGGAGAGGGAAGTGGATCAAAGGTGTCTGGTTGGTTGGTGTAGATCTCTAGGTGCCAGAAGTTGACTTCCATTTGGCCAAGGCCTCACAGGTGCAACAGCCCACCAGAGTTCCAAGTATCAACAAAAGATCCAGAAGGTGAACAAAGAAAAAACAGTATGTGGTCGCATAATGGTCTGCATGTAGTAGTAGTGTGCACTAATCAATGTATGTCAAAGTACAAACACAAGTTCTATCTCACAGCTGATCACCAATGTTAGAAAAGGGGGTCTCTAGTTGGCAGTGGCTTGCACCCTGTCCATGTAGGGGCCCTTCCTTCTAGTCAGGATAAGGGAGTTACACACCCAGATAACCCCCTACTCACCCCCTTGGTAGCTTGGCACGAGCAATCAGGCTCATCTCAGAGGCAATGTGTAAAGTATTTGTATATAACGCAACCAGTAACACAGTGAAAACAGTACCAAGGGACACCACACCAGTTTAGAAAAATAAAGTGTCTTTACCTAAATCAAACAAGACCAAAACAACACAAATACAACATACACCACACTAATTATGACTTTGAAAAGGTTTCAAGCAATTCTGTCAATAGAACTCTATGTATTTAGGTGATTTTACACAAAGTACCTCAAATGAGTCAAAATCCACAACACAGTGATGCGTCAGTTCCTGAGTCCAGGGGGAGGAGATGCATCAGTTCTGCTGTATACAGGAGAAGTGTTGCATCGAATCTAGACTGTAGGGGAAAACAATGCGTTGAAATCCAAGACGGTTCTAGTCTGCGGGTGATGCGTCGTAAAAACTTGGCGCACAGGTGTGACTCGTGGAAATCCTGAGGCGCTGGAGGTTGATGCAGCAGCGGCAAACAGGCGCTCCGCCTTCAGCCGCGGTCCCATGATGCATCGATTCTTTCAGCCGCACAGCAGGACCTGCGTCAGAGTCAGTGTGGGGGTCTCGGACTTCGGAGACACGGTGCACTGAACTCGGGCTGCGGCGGTTTCTTCGGCTACCAACGGGCGCAGCATCTATTTCTTCGGACGCATGGTGCCAGTGTGTGGAAAGTTCTCCCACATGACGGTGTTGCATCGAAAAACAAGTGAGGGAAAGGCGATGCATCGATTTTGATGGTTCCAAGCAGGTCTTTGCAGCAGGAATAACCTTCAATGGCCAAGAACTGGATCTGGCACCACAATGCAGGTCAGAATATGCAGCAATGGAGTTCAGGGATGATGCAGATGAATTATTTGATGACCCTGAGACTTTCAACAGGAGGCAAGCACACCCAAGCACTTGGAGAAACTTCACAAGCAGGATACAAAGCAAAGTCCAGTCCATTTCCTCTCCAAAGGAGAAGCAACAACTGCAGGCCAACCCAGCAAAGCAGCACACAGCAAAGGGGCAGTACTCCTCCTCACAGCTTTTCAGCTCTTCTCCCTGGCAAAGGTTCCTCTTGATCCAGAAGTGTTCTAAAAGTCTGTGGTTTTAGGTCCAATACTTATACCCCTTTTGGTCTTTGAAGTAGGTATTCTTCAAAGGATTATCTTTGTAGTGCACATGTTCTTGTTCTGCTGGTCTTGGCTCCAGACACACTCCAGGGGGGCGGAGATAGCATTGTGAGAGGCCAGGCACAGACCTAATCAGGAGCAGGTGACAGCTTCTCCCACCACTCTAGCTCAGGAAGATCCATCAGCCTGGTGATGGGCCATCAGGATATGCAGGGCACACCTCAACTGCCTTTGTGTGACTGTCTAGAGTGAAAGCACAAACAGGCCCCGGTCAGTCAAAGCCAGATGTTGATTCCACAGGCAGGCAGAGGCACAGGATGGTTAAACAAGAAAATGCCCACTTTCTAAAAGTGGCATTTTCAAACACACAATTTAAAAACCACCTTTACTAAAAGATGTGTTTTTAAATTCTGAGCTTAAAGAACCCAAACTCCAAATCTCTAGCTGTTCCCAAATGAAAGTTACACTTGCAAAAGGTTACAAGGCAGCTCCAATGGGAGAGCTAGTCATTGCAATAGTGAAAAACGAAATTGGCAGTATTTCCCTATCAGGACATGTAAAATACACTTGTATATGTCCTACCTTCTACATATACTGCACCCTGCTCATGAGGGTACCATGGACATACCTTAGAGGCCTTACATGTATTAAAAGGGAAGGTTTGGGCCTGGCAAATGGGTGCAAGTGCCAAGTCGACATGAAAATTTAAAGCTCCACTCACAGACACTGCAATGGCAGGCTTGAGACAAGTTTACAGGGCTACTAATGTGGGTGGCACAACCAGGGCTGCAGGCCCACTAGTAGCATTTGATTTACAGGTCCTAGGCACATATAGTGCACTTTACTAGTGACTTACCAGTAAATCAAATATGCCAATCATGGATAACTAATCACCAATACAATTTAGACAGAGAACATATGCACTTTAGCACTGATCAGCAGTGGTAAAGTGCCCAGAGTCCTAAAGCCAACACAAACAGGTCAGAAAAAATAGGAGGCAAAAGGCAAACTGTTTGGGGATAAACCTGCAAAAAGGGCCACGTCCAACAGCTGCAGTGATGCGTCAGTTCTCATAAATGAGGGCCAAAGTCGGGGGGTCCTCATCTCCTTTTCTACCCCCATTTCCTAAGACTTGGTGAGGGCCATTAGAGGAAAGTTTAATGAATTGCATAGCACTTGAGTTCCACACCAAACTATCAAAGTCAGTCATTTCAGTCCGGTCAATCCGGGTCAGCTCCCCTGCTGAAATCCGGGCCCTCCCTTGTCACATGGCCCAGAAGCATATTGGGTTAGGTGGGAATGGTGCCGCTCAGAAGCACTGCTGCCTGCAAAATTATCTTTGGCGCAATTAGGGGCGGATTTTGTTCACTTGCAGGTATTCCAGAGGCCGGTTGCGCAGCTGCTGATTGGGGGAGCTGGGCACCTAATCCAGCATTGTACAAGATCTTAAAATTACGCAAAAGGTCCTCGATCTCCTCCAGTCGTTTAGTAATGGGTAAAAGTAAGCTTTCAATCATACCCCTTTATGCTGTCCAAAAGTCTTCCCTGGAATGTGCCCAGATCCCCAGCTGAAGATATATTAGAAAAAACTGGCCAGGTTGCAGTATTGGCAATGTTGGTACTAGCTTGAGGATCTGAGACGGGGATAAATTTCCTTGCCCCATTGTGTCTTTTGCGTTTAGCCGGTGGGGCGTTATTATGAGGCGATGCTGGCAACAAACATTTATCCTGGCCATGATCGACAGAAAAAGCAGCTACAGGAGACACTGTATGCGAGAAATGAAGGGCTGGGTCTGACAAGGAGTCCAGTGCAATTTAGGGGGCTGGCCAGATTCAATCTCAAGAGTATGTCTCAGAGTGTGATGATAGCCCAGAGGCCAATGCAATAGGGGCATATAAGCAATGCTCTACATGTTCAAACTCCTTGTTTAAGGAGCCCACTCCCGTAGCCATCCAAGGTAGTTGAATTTGCTCCAGCATTTGCTGTAGTGGAGGCCTTACTCTTTACCATTGTGAAGTAGGGCACAATAGCAGTAACTAAGAATAATTTAGATAGCACACTACTTTAAAGGGTCATCAAGGATATTGGGGCCAAGAGAGATGGCCCAGCCTCCTCCGGAATCTTCACCCGGGCACACGCCTTGAGGTATCCCGCAAAGCTGGATGGTTGTCAGCTCTTTATAGCCTGGCACGGTAGAAGGCCATGCTCCTTTGTTCTCCTGCTGGTCGTCAGCATCTAAAGGCACCATGCAATACTGCACTTAAAGTCCCCAGTGGAGAATGGTGCTGGTAGTGGGGCATCTAGACCCCCTTCGATTGTCCCAAAAGTATTCAAACAAGTGGGTATATTTACAAGGGGATAGCGCCACCAGAACATCACTTTTAACAACGTTCTGGTGGCGCTATGCCCTTCTCCATATTTACAAAGCGTTGTAAAGCCACTTTTGTGGCTTAACGCTGCCTTGTAAATAGGGCCCCTTTACATGCATCACTTTGCGTGAAAGGGACGTTCCACCGCAACACCCATTGCTTCTTGACGCTGCCCCAGATTTACAAGGATTTGGTAAATCTGAGGCAGCAGCAAAAACGAATGCCATGCAATAGCAGGTGTTAGAATGGCGAAACGAGGAGAAATACTTTTATTTCTTCTCGTTTTTGCTTTTTCTATGTGTGCTGCATTCTGCAGCACACATTGAAAGAGCAAAATGCCATTAATGATAGTTTATGTGCGTGAAGGAGAACCTTCCTGCACATAAACAATCATTAAATAATGACGATTTGCTACTTCTATGTGTGCTGCAGAATGCAGCACACATAGAAAGAGCAAAATGCCATTAATGATTGTTTATGTGCAGGAAGGTGTTCCTTCCTGCACATAAACAATCAAGGGGGCCTGCGTTGGCACTAGACAGCTAATTTTAGCACCAGTGCTAGGGAAGACACAGGGATGCTCCGTATTGTTGTAAATACGGTGCATTCCTGCGTTTTGTAAATGTCGGAGGGTGGTGCTGCCAAATTTGTCGCAGCTCCTCGCTCCACCATTTCCTTGTCCACATGCCCCAAAGTCTATTAGTGTAAGGGACACAGCTTAATAAAGTCTCCTAACAGCAAGGGGAACCACCTAAAGCATTTGTTATGTAATCTTTTAAGTAACTCTTAGTTAATACTCAGTTTATTTTTGTTTTTTATGCAGTGAGATGAGCTCATGTCTCTGTTCCCATTATTCAACACTGTGTTTCTTCCACTTGTCTAGGTGTAGCGACCCGATTTGTACATGACAATATGTATGACGTGTAGCTATGTACAGCACTTCTGTCCAAAAGGATTAAAATCACAATAAACATGAATTCAAAAGCAAGTGTAATTTAAGATCGGTCTGGACTTCATAAAATATAAAGAGCACAAGACAGACAACCAGAGTGAAGTAATGTTGAAAACATAGGATCTCACAACTTTTCATAGAGGGGGTCTCTCATGAGCTTTTCACTGTGGTCTTTGGCAACTTCGAGACTGGGTTCCAATTGAAAGTTTTTTTATTTAAGTTAACCACTTGAAATGTAAAAAAATTAAAACAGAGGACATTACAAAAAGTATTTATAGTACCTTGTCAGCCACTACTGTGATTTGTGTTTACTGGAAATCTGTAACCACCTGCCGGGGTGTAGCTATCGTGTTGGTGCGGCCCGTTCAGTGGCACTGGGGCCCGGCAGTGGGAGGGTGCCCAGCCTACGACTGCACCAGCAGCAGTTATTTTAGAGGTATCCGCACAGTTTTTTTTACAGGAGCCTAGCAGCAGCTCTTCAGAGGCTGTCAGCTGGGGCAGGAGGGAGTAGAGGGAAATGGAGAGGCGATAGGAAATGATTTCAAGAAAAGGAGAAGAAAAAGTTGTGAAATGAGAGAAAATAAAAATGCTGAGAGTGGAAGAGAAGGTAGACGAGGACGCGCAAAAGAGCCAAGGGAAGAGGCCCAGAAGTAAGGACGACAAGGAGAGAAGCGAGGAAATGGATATTAATGGCTGAAAGGCAGAATTTTGTAAGGAAATCTAACCATTCTGACATCGGAGTAGATTGTCCGATACCTTTCCTGAAGTATTAGTGGTGTGGTATGCCGAACCAACACCGGGAATGAATGGAGTGTCCCTTAGCCGTGAAAAATGTGGAATTCTTGATTTACATGTATGATTTATCAAGTGCCGGAATGCCTTGTGACATGCAGGGCCGGTCTTTAGCATGGGCGTGCTGGGCCCAGGGCTCCAACTTTCTGAGAGGTGCATGGAGCTGTGTGCATTAAGGTTATGCCAACAGCAGCGCCCTTCTCATCTTGCTTCAGCCTTGTCCTTGTTCCTGCCTGTTTGTTTCTGTCTGATTTGCCAGTATAAAGTGATTCTAGTCCTTCATTATCAATCAATCAGGGTTTGTAGAGCGCACTACTCACCTGTGAAGGTCTCAAGGTGCTGGGGGGGATGTGAGCAGCTCCATTGGGGTCATTCGAAGAGCCAGGTCTTGGGGTCCTATCTGAATTGGTGCAGTGTTGGCCTCCATCAGAGGTGAAGGGGGAGTTCATTCCAGGTCTTGGCTGCGAGGTAGGAGAAGGACCTACCACCAGCTCTGGACCTGTAGAAATGAGGGATGGTGGCAAGGGTGAGGTCGGCTGAGCAGAGGTTTCTCTTGGGGGCGTGGAAGGGGATCCGGTCGTTGAGGTATTGGGTCTGGTGTTGTGGAGGGCTTTGTAGGCGTGTGTGAGCAGCTTAAAGGTTATTCTTCTTTCGACGGGTAGCCAGTGGAGGTCGCGCAGGTGTTGGGTGATGTGGTTGTGTCGTGGGATATCGAGGATAAGTCTGGCTGCGGCGTTCTGGACGGTCTGGAGTTTGCAGAGGAGTTTTTTGAAGATTCTGGCATAGAGGGCGTTGCCGTAGTCCAGTCTGCTGGTAATGAGTGCTTGAGTGACGGTTTTCCTGGAGTCGGGTGGGATCCACTTGAACGTCTTGTGAAGTATGCGAGGGTGTTGAAACATGCGGAGGATACGGCGTTGATCTGGCAGTTCATGGTGAGTGAAGAGTCGAGTATGATGCCGAGGTTGCGTGCATGGTCCGTTAGGGTGGGTGGGTTTCCGAGGGTGGGGGGCCACCAGGTGTCGTCCCATGCAGAGGGGGTGGAACCGAGGATGAGGACTTCTGTCTTCTCTGAGTTGAGCTTCAGGCAGCTGTTGCTCATTTAGGTCGCGACAGCTTTCATCTCTTCTTGGAAGTTGTGCCTGGTGATGTTGGGTTCCTTGGTGGGGTAGAGGATGAGCTGGGTGTCATCGGCGTATGAGACGATGTTGAGCCTGTGGTTTCTGATGATGGTTGCGAGGGGGGCAATGTGGACGTTGAAGAGTGTGGGGCTCAGGGAGGATCCCTGGGGTACTCCGCATCTGATCTCTGTTGGTTCTGAGAGGAAGGGCGGGAGTTTATTCTCTGTGTTCTGCCTGTGAGGAATGAGCGTAACCAATCTAGGGCCTTTCCTTGGATGCCGGCTTTGTGGAGTCTGGTGGCTAGTGTGCGGTGGGAGACAGTGTCGAAGGCTGCTGATAGGTCCAGGAGGATGAGGGCTGCCGTATGGCCTTGGTATAGGAGGGCGCAGATGTCGTCGGTGGTGGCGAGTGGAGGGCGGTCTTGGTGCTGTGGTTGCTGCGGAATCCGGATTGAGAGGTGTCTAGGATGCTGTTGGTTTCTATGAAGTGTGCTAGCTGGGTGTTGATGGCCTTTCCAATTACTTTGGCAGCAAAAGAAAGCAGTGAGATGGGCCTGAAGTTCTTGAGGTCCGTCGGGTCTGCGGAGGGCTTCTTTAGGACGGGGTTGACTTTGGCGCGCTTCCAGTTGTCGGGGAATGTGGCTGTGTCAAGGGAGCAGTTGATAGGTCGGTGTAGCTCGGGGGCGATGGCGGTGGCGGCCCTGTGGAATATGTGCAGCGGGTAGGGGTCAGAAGGTGCTCTGGAGTGGATGCTCTTCATTGTCTTTAAGGTGTCTTCTGTGGTGAGAGGGGTCCAGGTGAGGAGGGTCTGTTGGGTGGTGTCGTTGGGGGTGGGAGTTGAGGCAGTGCTGTGGTCTTGATCATCGAAGTTGTCATAGAGCGTCTTGATCTTGAGGGGAAAAAAGGAGCTGAGTTTGTTGCAGAGGTCTTTGGAGGGAGGGACGTTGGTTGTTTCGCTGTTGGGTTTGGCGAATTCCTGTTATGATGGTGAAGAGTTCCTTGGAGTTGTGGGCGTTGGCCAGGATTCAGTCTTGGATGAAGTTTTTCTTTGTTGATTTGATGAGTTGGTGGTGTGCTGTGAAGGCTGTTTTGTAGGCGGAGCGTGCTTCCGGGGTTTTGCTGTTTCTCCACTTCTCCTCCAGTTGACGGTAAGGAGTGGTTGGAATCTCGGAGATCCGTGCTGAACGAGTTGGCTTTCTTGTTGTGTCGTCTCGTGGTGTTCTGGAGGGGGGCGAGAGTGTTGGCGCAGATGGTGATCCATTGGTGGAAGTTCCTTACCGCTATGTTGGTGTCTGTCGTAGTAGGGGATGGAGTGCAGGTGAGGGTGAAGGTGAGGTGTTCCTGCTGTGTGAGTGGGGGTGGAGACAAGTTGCTTCAGTCCTATGTTGGTGAGGTTCTCCAGTAGGGTGTTGGGGTCGCTGTGGTTGTCCAGGTGGAAGTTCAGGTCTCCGAGTAGTATGTAGTCCGTAGAGGTGAGTGCATGGGGTGCAATGTGGTCGGCGATGACATTGGTGAAGAGGGTGCGGGGGCCAGGCAGTCTATAGGCGAGTGTTCCCCAGAGCGTCGTTCTGGGGTTGGGGCTGGATCTGGAAGTGAATGTGTTCCCTGGGGGGTGAGGCGTCGTCCGAGTTGGTGGTTGTCAATCGGAGGGTGCTTTTGTGGACGATGGCAAGGCCTCTGTCGTGTCCTGCGAAGTGACCCACGCTGAGACAGGTAAGTGATGCTTATATTCTCTATTGCTTGGTTGCCTCGTGCCCACATGCACGTCCGTTCCCTCTGCCCTCGTTCAGTCCAGTGCCCGCCCCACTCCCTGACCGGAAGTGGTGTCCGGTCTCTGTCCCCTCCCCTAGGTCCGAGTGCAGGGTCCTAGTGCCCCTGACCCCAGGTCACTACATCTCCCCCCTTGTCACGAAAGAATGTGAAGAGAGAGAGAGAGATCTTGTGTATTGTCGAAACGATAGGGGAAAAGAGAAAGATAGATAGAGAGAGAGAGAGAGAGAGAGAGAAAGATATATGGAAAATGGAAAGAATGGAGAGACATGTGTTCATCCCCATCGCTACATTTCTTCAATCAGTCTTTTTGTCCTTTTGCTCACTCTTTTTGGACAAATCCCTTCCTTTTCTTCCTGTGATTCTTTTTCTTGTCCTTCACTCTTGTCCGTCCATCTTCCTTCCTTGTCTGTTGCTCTGTTTCTCTCCTGTGCTCCTGTGGTTTCTGCTCCCGTGTCCTCTCCATCTTCGTCGATGGTCTTCACTCCTTTGAAATGAGAACTGTTTCTTGTTATTCGGTATGGGCCTGCCTCCGCCGTGATCATTGGCCCTTTGACCTCCGTTATGATTAGCTGGTCCTTGGAGAATGCACTGTCAGACTTTCTCCATTGCCGCTGACGCACTATCACTTGGTCTCCTTGCTTGAGGTGCACTGTAGTGGCATGTCTCCTGGCGTCCGCGTATGCTTTCATCTTCTCTTTTGCCTCCTCGTCCCTGACAGCAATGCTGCTGTGTCCTGATGGCCTCCTCGCTTCTAACTGTGGTAGACGTGTTCTGCTTGTCCTTCCCAGCACTAACTCAGCTGGACAGCTCCCTGTGGAGCTGTGGGGGGTGTTTCTATAGTCTCGTAATACTTGACAGAGCGCCTGTCCTATGGAGATCTGTGCCAGCTTTGCTCTTTGGACAGCTTTCTTTATGTTGCCCATGAACCTCTCCACCATGCCATTCGCTTGTGGCCACAGAGGCGTTATCTTCCTGTGATGAATGCCTAGGTAGGTCATGAATTTTTTGAACTCCTCCCCTGAGAACGGAGGGCCGTTGTCTGTCTTTAGTGTCTCTGGTGATCCCCAGGCTGCAAATATGTCATCCAGTACCGGTAGTGTCGCGGTTGCTGATGTCGAGGAGATGTGGCGTACTATGGGAAACCTTGAGTATTCGTCAATGATCACGAGCAAATAGTTGCCCGTGTCTAACGGCCCATAGAAGTCTGCCGCCAACGTTGTCCATACTGCCTTTGGAAGTTCTGACATTTGTAATGGTTCCGGCTTCGCTGGTTGGCCTGTTGTTTGACAGATGTGACAGCTCATGATGGTGTCTTCCACCATTTTTTCTAGACCAGGGAACCATACCTTCTCCCGTAGCATCTTCTTTGTCGCAACTATGCCTCTGTGCGCCTCGTGTGCCAAGTTGACAGTCTGTCGACGTAGCCCTTTTGGTATTACTATCCTTGTTACTCGCATTAGTATGCCATTTTCAGTCTCTGATAGCTCATCGTGTATCTTCTTGAATGCTATCATTTCCTCCTTGTTGACTCCGTCCCCCATTGCGCAGTTGTTGTTGATGTGTGGTCCATCAATACCCCTCCAACTGTATCCTTTTTCTTTCCCCTCTGGGGCGTTTTAACAATGACTGTGAGAATGCCCACAATTTTTATGTTGGCCTTTCGCTTCATTCTTATCTTTTTGTCAGCCCTTTTAACGCATTTTTTTAGCGCGGAATAAACTCTGCTCAAGCGCTAATACATGCCCTCCCTTTCCACTTAGAACAATACATTCCGTTCTGGGGTGCAGTACTATGACCCTTATATGCATATAACATTCATGATGATTTCAAAACCCCCCCTTTTTTTGAACCCCCAATAGCGCTGGAATATCTGGACACAAAATAGTTTTCTTATTATTAAAAAAATTTCAGCATAATAAATCTGGTTTCAAAACTCCAACTAGCGCTACAGTATTTGGACGCTATTTTCTCTCCCGTTCTGGGATTGAAATGATTTCTTCTGGAAATACGCTCACACAGCATGACTTCTACCATTAGCGGTCTAGTTTCATATTGATGCACGAACAGCGTCATGAGCAGACGCACGCGCAGAGCACTGAGCACTTTGTTTTCCTTACTTCTGCTTTTCCCCGCAACCGCTTCACGCCTCACTGGCAGCGGTCTCGTCATATTAGCATTCCCTCCTGACTCCGCGCTAATCATCGGTATCGGCGGTCAGGGCTTGTACTTGGACATGCCGACACGCACGTACCTACAATTAATTGGCCAATTAAGTAAAGTATTTAACATCGACCGCCTCCTGGTCTATCAGTATCCACGGAGTCACGGAGGGGACGGTCGGGTGAGGTAGTACCCTCGCATTCGTAAGTACGGCACAGCCGCTTCAACTAGACCACGATCTGCTCTGACCAAGTAAGTGGGGATTTCTCAGTTAAAATACAGTTCCTTTTCCTCACAGAGTGCTCATTAGCACAGAGTCCCCTGCGTTTCCTCCCAGGCTCATGAGGCCTTGAACTTCTGGATAGCAAGTATGCCACCTTTTTCCTACAGTTCACGTTATCTCCTCCTTTTTCCTTAAACGCTTGCCAATAGTTTACATGGAACAGTCCTACATAGTCTATGTGTGTGCTTTATGTTACTTGTTGTGTATGTCTAGTCTTTGTCCACCTTTTTACAGGAAAACTGCACTGACACTATATAGTTTTTCTGGTTTATCTTAGTCACTGTATATATCACTTTACAGGTCAAGATCTTCACGTCTGGAATATTTTAACTAGCTAAAATGTACCTTTATATTTTTGTGTTTCTTTTCTGAAGGAGATAGAGATATTCACTTTGTCGCCTAACCTATCGAGCCTAATAGGCACATTATACATATAAATTACACATAGAATTCCCTATGTTTTCGACGGTATTTACTGTCTTCTGTGAGTAGGGTAGGGATCTGTGTACCCGTCCTGAAGAAGAAACTTTTTGCTTCGAAACATGTTGACACAGACACACAGGAGGTGTCGTACATTAATACGTTAAACCTCCATTTCACTGTTTTTAACAATACCAGCAAAGGGGTTTATTAAAAATCTTTCTAGTCCTCATTTGCCAGGTATTTTTTAATATTCACTCACTAATCACTGTAGACCCTACCACTCACACCCTCACACACTACACATAGTGGTTACTTTAAGTGCTCCCGCGTATTCGTTGGTTAGTAGCACGCCGCACTCCATAGAGGAGTGCGAAGACCCCTATGATGAAGCATGACACCAAGGGCCCTTTTTGTGTGTTAGGGGTATTTTTAGAACACAATGTGCCTCCTACCGTTGTAGGATACACATCGCCCGCAAGACCATACATCTTTTTACAACTTTTAATTGTTGTGGGTGGATTCTATTTGTTTAGTAATTATAGCCAGGGGGGATTGAATCCACTCCCTGTGTCCCTCTGGACACTTCCTCTCTCCACTCCCTCCTTTGATATTTACGTTGTTGATGTGTCTCCATCTTTGCTGTCTTGTTGTTGCTTTCACCGCTTGCATTGTGTCGTCCTTTTCTGTCTCGTGTTCTAGTTCAGCCAGTGTTATAGGTGCCGGCGTGTTCTGTCTTAGTACGAAGTTGAGATATTCTTCTGCCATTGAGGTCTTCCCTGGTGCCTGTGGTAAGGGGTGTCGAGACATGTATTCAGCCGGGTTATGTTCTTTGCCCGGCTTGTGCACTATCTTGAAATCGTAGTCCATCAGTCTTATGCCCCAGCGCTCAATGCGAAGCAGCATCTTTGCATTCGGATTGCCATATATTGTCACCAGAGCCTGATGGTCAGTGACGATGGTAAATGGTTTTCCGTAAATGAACATGTGATAGTGTTCGCACGCCCAGACCACTGCTAAGCTCTCCTTTTCAGGTTGGGAGTATGCTTTTTCAACGTCAGACAGACTTTTGCTTGCGTATGCAACAATTTTTCTTGGTGAATCTCTCCCTGGCAGGTGTTGTGCTAAGATTGCCCCTAGCCCTACCGGGCTGGCGTCTACGGTCAGCTCGGTGCATAGCAGCGGATCGAAGTAGGCAAGATGGTCTACGGCCATCACGGCCTGTCTGATGGCTTCAAATGCCCAGCCACACTCTTGTGACCAGATGAACTTTTGACCCTGCTTTGTTAGGTCCCGCAGTGGTGTGCTCACCGTGGCGAAGTCTTTTATGTAGCAGGCACAGTAACTAGCAAGACCAAGAAACGACCTCACTTCTGCAACATCTATTGGAGGATTCACCTTTTTTAATGTCTCTACCTTGCTGGGGTCTGGCCTCATTCCTTTTTTAGAGAAGATGTGTCCAAAGAATACCAGTTCACTTCTTTCTAACTCGCATTTGTCAGCGTTTAACGTTAGTCCTGCTTGTTCCAGCTGCAGGCATACTTCACGTAGGGCATTGTCATGTGCTTCATCGGACCGACCAAACACCAGGATGTCGTCGCTGTAGTTTAGACTGTTCTTTACCGGCCTGATCACCTGCCTTATTGTTTCTTGAAATATCTCCGCAGCTGATGATATGCCGAAACTCAGTCGCTTGTAGCGGAACAGGCCCATGTGCGTGGAGAACGTGGTAATGTATCTCGATTGCTCGTCGAGCTCCAGTTGATGGTACGCTTTGCACAGGTCCAGCTTCGAGAATCAGTATGCTCCAGTGAGACAGCTTATCATGTCGTTTAGGTGTGGCCCAGGGTGTCGTTCTCTTTCAATGGCTGTGTTTGGTATCCTCATGTCCACGCATATGCGGATCTTTGAGGTGTTCTTTTTTGGAACCGCCACTATGGGAGACACCCAGGGAGTCGGCCCTTCTGCAGGCTCAATGACGTCTTGTGCTAGCAGACTCTGTATTTCCTCTTCAACCTGAGGTTGTAGGTGTATGGGCACTCGTCGGTGATGCTGCGCCACAGGTTTGACTGCCTCGTTGATGTGCAATGTTATTTGTTTCCCTTTTAGCCTCCCTAGGCCTTGTAGTATGGCTGGATGTTCTTGTAGAATGTTCCGTTTCTCTGACATGTGGTATGTCATGGCTAGGAGGCCCATTACCTGCACCGTGACATTGCTCAGTAGGCATGGTGCTGGGATGTCTCCCCGTAGCACATGTATCTCTTCTCTGCATGACCGGTCCTTGTACGTTAGTGTTTCTATGAACTTCCCCATGTTTTCCACCGGCTTCTTCGAGCCCCAGGTGAAAACATCGACGGTCAATGGTGATAGTGGCGGTCTTATCTTCATCTTCTCGTACTCCGACGTGCACATGATGTTGCACGTGGCCCCACTATCAAGTAAAAAGCGTGTGCTGTGGCATCCTACTTCAATCTCCACAGTTGCTGTTTTCTTGATTTGCTGCTTCTCCACAGTGTTGATGTGCTCTGGCCTTCATTCTTCCTTGGGTGCATCTGACATCAAGTACAGTCGTTCCGCCCTTTCCGACGCGACTGTTCCTCCCGATTCACCTGAGGAGCTGCGATTTGCCGTCTCCATGTGCCTGGCATGCCTGCTCGTTACTGCTCGCGGTCTTGCCGGTCTTCCTCGCTCATTTTTAAACTGTCTACTCATGCAGGCACTCGCAAAGTGATTGTCTCTGTTGCACTTTCTGCATTTCTGGCCCATTGCCGGGCATGCACCGACGTGTGGGAAGTCAAGGCCGCACCGGTAGCACGTTCTTTCTTGTCTTTTCGTTGGCGGTCTTTTTTCTTGCTGCTTCCCATTACGCGATTCGCTTGTTCTGCCCTTCTATCTTTGCCCTGCTCCATCTCTTTGGCGTGTGCCGTTGCTCTTGCTTCTGCTCGGGCCATTGTCAGTATTTTCTCCAGCGTCGTTGGTTCCTTCAGAATACGTGCGCGGAACTCCACGGACTGGCAACCTTCGATGATGCGCAGTCGTATCGCTTGTTCATTGTCGAACTTGTCAAATTCGCAAAACGTTACTAGCTTTCGCAATCTTGTCGCGAAATCATCTAGGGATTCCTCTGCTCGTTGACACGCAGTGTTAAATGTGTATCTCTCGAAGTCGATGTGTCTTTGCGGGTCGAACTTCTCTGTGAGACACTGTATCAGTCCCTTGTACGTCGCTGTTTTGTCTCTGGGGAATGTTGTGAGCAGGTCTTCTACTTCATCTCCTGCGAGATTCAAGAAGAGGTCACGGTGTTTGGCCTCTGCGATGTCTGTGGCGCGCATGTAGCGCTCGAATTGCCGAATCCAGCGTTCCCACCTGATGCCTGTCTGGGGTTCCGATATGCTGAATGGTAGTAGTCTGCGAAATATTGCCTGTGCGCTGGGTTTGTCACTTTCGTTGGCCATGGTTCTCCCTTTCCTTTGTCTTCCTTTTGTAATGCTGTGTTCCTTCTTTCGTGCTGCAATTTCCTTTTGGTTCTTTATTTTCACCTTTTCTTCTGGCTTTTTGTTAATGCCTGTCTTCAAAATGGCCGCCTGGCCCTCTCCAGCCTCTCATTCGCCGTCCAGCCTGACTCTAAGATGGCCGCTGGTACCTCTGTGGGCGAGAGTTGCTATCTATTGCATTGCCTGACTTCAAAATGGCCGCCGGGCCTTCCTCAGCTCTTCATTGGCTGTCCCGCCTGACTTCAAGATGGACGCTCAGGCTCTCGTTTAGTCGGCGGGCAGCTTTTCCACGATCGGGCGCTTATTTTGCACTTCCCTCACCTCACTCTCCTTGGTGCGGCCGGGGTGGGCTCCCGATGTCGCCGTGGATGCCGCACACGGACCAGGGTGGGCTCCTGGCTCCGTTTATTTCGTGATCGGGGTGGGCTCCCGATTTCGCGTCTTCTTTTCTTTGGGGCCGGACGGACCAGGGTAGGCTCCTGGTTTTCGTCTTCTTCTGTGCTCCCGACGTCGTCTCGTCGATCGGCGTACCAGGGTGGGCTCCTGGTTCCGCGTGGACATGGTGGCGAGGTGGTTTCTTGTGGTGGCTCCGGATCCCACCTGCTCGTCGCCAGTTGTCGTGTCCTGCGAAGTGACCCACGCTGAGACAGGTAATTCTTTATTGCTTGGTTGCCTCGTGCCCACATGCACGACCGTTCCCTCTGCCCTCGTCCAGTCCAGTGCCCGCCCCACTCCCTGACCAGAAGTGGTGTCCGGTCTCTGTCCCCTCCCCTAGGTCCGAGTGCAGGGTCCTAGTGCCCTTGACCCCAGGTCACTACAGCCTCCTCCTGGGCAGTTGGGTGGTTTTTCCTCAGGATCTTGTATCCGTCGGGGATGGCGGTTGTGATGTCGGGTGCGAGGCTGGCGTTGGTCCAGAGCTCTGTGAGGAAGGTGACGTCAGGCGTGTAAGTGTTGAGGAGGTCCCAGATTTCTACGGAGTGTCTGTGCAGGGAGCGTACGCTGAGGAGGATGCAGCTCAGTGGCTTGTGTGCAGTGGCGTCCGGTGGGTGGGGGGTTGCTGTCGGGGTCCAGATGTGGGTGAAGGTGCGGTGGCAGTGTCGGCAGGAGATCGGGCCTTGGGTGTTGCTCGGCATTGAGAGTTGGCAGTTGTTGTTGTGTCCGGGGTTGAGTGCGTGGAGAGTGCTGGGCTCATAGTGGCGGGGGCTAGGGGGCCATGGTCCCTGGCGCTGGTCACGGTCGGGTCGCGGCGGGCGCAGACGGGCTTGCCTTTGGTGCACGTTCGGCGCGCCAGCACCGCGGCCGTGCAGTGGCCGCCATTAAGTAGGGGTCAGGGGGAGGGCAATCAGCTGGGAGGCGGGAGCGACACGCTGGGGGGAGGGGCCGCCGGGGCAGCAGCAGCAGGGATCGCAAGGGAAAGGAGAGACAAAAAGGCAAAGAGAAACGGCAAGAACAGAGAAAAAAAGGCAAGAAGGCAAAGTACAGAAAATACAGAATACAGAAAAATCAGAAATACAGAATACAGAAAAAAACGAGTCAAACAGACAGGAAAAGGCAAAAGAGGCACAACCAGAGCAGAATGGCAGACGAGCAGGGTGCTCTCCCACTAGACCACCAGGGATGAGGCGCAGGCAGGAGTCTTCGGGTGGAGGAGGGCCTCGAACACCTACCTGGCAAGGAGCTCAAGCGGCGCTAAGGGCAGTCAGACAACGGTGGAGCAGCGTGGGGAGACCAGTAACTCTGACCAGGAGGTCAGAGATTGTGCTCTTCATATGGCGGTGATGTATTTAACACCTCTTTAGCCCCCTTCTTTTCCCTCCTTCACCCGCTGACCCCTGCTGGCACACATCAACAAAACTATCATCTGTGTGAGGCAGCTAAGCTATCTGTGATTTAGGTGAGCTGGGGGAGATCCAGGGATATTTGTGTTAAGGGGCCAGTCCAGTCCCTGCTCATCCAGGTACTGACCAGTGAACACAAAAGGGACCCCTGTTGTCTCATTTAATTCACTATCACCAGCAAGGGCGCCACATTTCTCTCCGCCCTCGTCCAGGGCGCTATCTTTGCAAAGCGGCCATCTGACAGCCCGGTTAAAGGTCCAAAACATGATGTATCATCCATAGCTACCAAGTTTCCCACCTCCATGCGCCCTGTATCACTCTGTCAAGAGATGTCCATCATTTCCAGAGAGAGAGAGAGAGAGAGAGACACACACACACACACACCCACGCACGCAAACACACACACACACCTCCCCCCACTCCTGAATGGTTGTTTTTCAAGGTGCTCTTAAATGTGATGCCGAAGAAAAAGAAGCAGAGTAAAGTAAAATACAGGGTCCACGCTGAGCAATTGAGCCAAAGATGGGTTTCTCCTTACTTCTTCCGTTTTACTCCAAAGGACAGTGCTCAGTGTTGAACTCTTCGAGGAGCTTAATTTGGAAACTTGCGTAGTATCACACGTTAAATCAAATGACCCCGGAAGTGTTTGGTTTAATTGAATGAAGCGTTTCCAATCACTTCTTTATTTTTAAAAATAAATAAATGCATTCTTTTCGTGTCTGGAGACGATTAAGCTGCTGTAATAAGTGATTGAAGCATGACGAAAGAAGGGAGCCATTGTTAAAAATTACCCAAATGGAAAAAAATAACAATCTGGTTCGCTCTCACTAGGATTCAAATGTGATATATAAGTTGTTATTCCGGTGCATGCTTCCTACATTGTTATATGCTATTTACATGAGTACGTTCATATAGGTGCTTGGGCTGTTTCTGTTTGGAAACAGCAGGTCTTGCCTTTCCTAGAAGGGGTCAGAGTGTGACATGGGCAACAGCGGGTCCTTTTGAACACAATTATTCCGCCTGTTCCTGCTATGTCTCGGCCTGAGCTGGCCAGCCCATGCCCAACACATGGGTCTAGAGTGTATTTTTAGCACTGACCTGTGTCTTCTCAGCTGTCGCCATCACACTGCAGCCCTGACAGGGGGGTGAGAGCAGGACGGAAGGGGCGGGCCTGACAAGAAGGCCGTGGACTCTCTGCCTGTCACTCTTCCCTGACACTGTCTGCTCCTCCGGCTTCGTAGAATCGTGCGGCTGCGATTATAGACGATTTCCCGCGTGTCGGGCGCATGAACCTGCCCCAACCTGGCAGCGCTACAACTGTAAAAGGTAAAGTCTTCCAGCTCTTCAAACTTTAAGATGTTTTCGTTTTTCTCTTATAATTTCAACTCTATACATGGCACTTTTGCTCACTTGTTTCTGTGCGGCAGAGGGCAATCAGGGCTATTTTTAGCAAGATTTGAATGGCTGCTGCGAGATAGGTTTCATTTCAGCTCTGTGGACTTGTTATTTTATCTCTTTAAGTTGCAGCAACTAAAGGGCTGGTGACAGAAGTCAAAGGAATAATTACTGGTACTTTAAAGTGAGTCACTCAAAAACGGGTACCCGAATTGTTTCTTAGAATGACTACATTTGCTTATATTTACCCAACTGTAGAAACTGAGAGACTTAAATAAGTGGGGGAGATTTGGGGAGTGATGTTTCCCTCAATATATTGAAAGCAGTGTTGTATGAATATTCGGATAGGAAACGAGTGGCAACAACAATATGAATGATATATTCATGCAGGTGTGGACAGTGTAATATTTTATTTATTGAGTGTAGGAAAAGTCCATGACTCACAAGAGGCGAAGTAGCCAGTGGGCCATGTCCAAAAGCGTGCCACACTCCATACATCTACATTTATGGCTTATCCCATGCTGTTTTTCATGTACACTAACTATAAACAAAGGAATTTAACAGTATCAAGGAAACAAAGGGTTAAATCTGTAACTCCTTTCACTGGGATAGAAACACAAGTATTATACCTTGTTGGTATGGCTCCCGTCGTTGTACAATGGCAGCATCTAATATGATCCTATCTTGCAGTTGAGGGGTTCACTAACCTCAAGGCTGAAGGCCCAGTGGTTTGTAAACGTCAGCAGAACCCCAAGATGGCAACACAGGCGTATATTACACACCATAAGCTCAAATACCTCGGTATCCACTTTGCATTTTTGTTAATAATACATACTGAATTTTTCTGGCACTTGGCTTGAATTTCTTTTCTTCAAGCAGGGTGTTGTTTACTGAGAACAGAAAGTGAAACACTTCAATCTTCTGTTTGGTTGTCTGTATAAACAAATATAAGAGAAATACTTAATTACGTAGCTAAAAATGTGGAACTTTTCGAAAAAATATCCTTTGCTTTATTAAAAACAAATTCGGTCTCTGGAATGGAGAGTTTGTTGCAGCTGAGAGAATGTTGAAGCTCTACACGGTGCATGTAACAAATGGGTACTGACTGGTAATGGAATTTTCATGTTTTGTTTACTTTTCATGTCTAGGAGGCTAGTGAAGCAATGGGCAATTGTAAAGTGGTTTGGGCTGTCATTATTATAATGACACCCGTGATTCACATAGGCACATGAAATATTTCCCACATTTAACCAGGAGCCATGACGTGGTTTCCATATTTCATGAGTCCCTGAGAAATATGGATTTTTACATTACTGCATTATGTACAATAAAAACATTCAAACTAACAACATATGTCAACATCTTTTGTTTTTGAAAACCCATTGACATTGTTCCATATAGAACAAAGAACTGTAAATAAATTGACATGACTGCTGACCAGTTGATCTGGCATCTGTGTGAATAAGTCTCCAGCATACGAAAAACAATGCAAAATTGCTTACTGCAAAATTTCAAGGAATTCTGAAATTACGCAAACTCAAATTCCGCTCAGCCTTTAAATTATAGGTTTTATTTGACCACATTTATTTTCGCTGTGCATCATGTATGTATCGGTATACTCACAGTTCTTTACAAATTCACCTTGCCCTGCTTAGGGTGTAAGAAGAAATGCCTGCACTGAATATGTACAGTAAAGTAAAACTAAAAAGCGTATCTGTTGAAAATGATACATAGGATCTTTGAGAACTCCCAAGACGAGGGGAGAGAAGGGAGGAGCATCAAGGAGAAGGTAGGAGCTTGGAATAGGGAGAAGATTATTGAGCTTTGGTAATGGGCACCAAAGATCGGTGAGTGAGGAGGAGGAGAAAAGGAAGTGATGTTTGCCGATCAGGATAGCTGACCTCAAGATTGCCACTTGGAATCTTGCAAATTTTGAGTCTTCAGGCCAGCATATTGGAGTCTGTCTCCCTGATCTGTGGAGGGAGATTGCAATTGGTTGCCCATTTCCAGGTCAAGTTTTCACTCAAGTGCTGACACAAAAATGTCCCCTTTCCCTTCTCGCCTCGACTCCCCATTCATGTTTGTGGTATGTGAGGCTGTGATGGTGTCTGATGGCGCGTGTCCTATGTGCCATGTGTTATTGTGGTGGTTTTTTGTGTGTGATGTACGTGATAGGTTATGATCATGTGTGTCATGTTGTGTCTCATGGTTTGTGTTCTAGGAGTCATGATGCATTGGTTTGATGGTGTATGAGATCATAAGTGTGTGATGCATGTTGGTGTTGTGGTGAAATATGTGTTGGTGTTATATGTGTGTGTCCAGGACTGGATGCTATGAAGGTCTCTGAAGTTTCATTCTGATTGGTAGAGGAGAGAGGAGAGTCCTCCCTGCAGCCACAGTGCCACCCTGCATTTAGTATATATGTGAAAGGTGTCAAGCGTCTCCTTCATTGGGTCCCAATTAGGAAGAAAAAGCCACAAATGGCAGAAAAAATCTCCTTGAAAATCTGAATAACTCTTGGAAATGGTTAATAATAAAAGAGTTGATAAACAGGGCGCCAAAACCTCAGTGAATCACAGTTGAGAAAGAGCCCACGAAAGACCATGCAGAACTAGAATTTCCAGGGCGAAATCCAGCTATGAAGCAGAGCAAAAATCAGGGGCAAAAAGACCGGCAAATGGGGGATGATGAAAGCAATGAAAAATAAGGGAACATAGGTGTTGCGATGCATCCATTTTAAGACCAAGACTCCTTATATATGTTCAAAATAGGAGATGACATCACAGGAAAAAAAAAATCTTGGATAGGAGTACACATAAGGCTAGCCATGCCCACTTATTTCGAGGAATGGCATCTTTGAAGCACACAAAGGAGAATCTCCATTTGACATCTTTCTCTGTATTTCGTTGTGCTGTCTGCCGCCTGCCTGGGCTGGCACATAAGATGCATAACAGCCATCTGGGCCAAATGCAACAGTAAAAATAATGAACCTACAAAGTTAGCATGGAAGAAGAGGTCTCAATGCATTCAGCGCCACCATAAATGCGCTGTCTTCTGTTCCAGGGACAAAATGTCCCTCTAATATGATGTTACTCCAATAAGACTTCTTTCCAGGTGTAACAGTGTGTATTTGTGTGGCAACGTGATAGCGTGTGCACATGTGGTACAATGGTTTGTGTGTGTCTATGTTTGTGTTGGTGTAATTGTGTCTTGCAACAGTTTGTGTTGTGGCCTGGTGGCTTGTGCTTGTGTGCTTTGATCAGATGGTGTGCGCTAGAGTGAATGCATGTGTTTAAGTGTTTACGTGTGTGCATACGTGTGTGGTAGGAAAATAATGGACAAGCTATGAATACTGAACTAGTTTTCACCGAAGTTGTAACGTCTGAGCCATGCAAAGTCCATTTGTTTGAGAATCTGTGCGCTCTGTTGTCTCGTTCCCATACACTATTAAGCTATTTTACGGTGAGTGTTTCAGAATGTGTTGACATAAAACCATTTTTTAGTCCTCCAAACAACATACCCCAGTATCTAAGTCGACTTAGAGTTATAACAGTAAATAAACACTTCATAGAAGTTCAATGCTCAGTGTGTGATTGAACGATGGTCTGCGCTGATTTTAACGATGACATGCTGATCTATGAAAATAAGGACTGAACAAAATGTCTTCGGTAAATGGCTGCCCAAAATATTGTCAAAGAGCGGTATGATTTTAAGGGAAGATAAATGTGTATTTGTAAATTGGCATGCCATTTGGAAAGATGTCATATGACCCAGAAAAGAAAAGTGTCTACCAGTAACCAGGTGTCTCAACTCCACAACAATTTAGGAATACTTGGGCATTATTCCAAATGTATGCCTCAGAAGAAGGATTTTCAGAAAGAAACGGTGTGTCATTCTTCTGGCATGGAAGGCAATAAAGAACTTAATTCCTAAGCATTTCATCTTGGTACCCTTGAATTGATGTACATGGTGATGGTCAATCAAGTGCTTATTAGTTTATTTTTATGCTGGCACAGTTAGGGGGGGTAAGAGTGTGCGGTGGCATTTTCACAGCAAGGAAAATTGTTAAGTTATTAGATATGGGTTAGAAATTGGGTTACTGGTTGACTGGGGGGTGAGCCCTGGTCAAGTAGCAACCACAATCTTAGTCAGGGTAAGACACAAGTAAATCCCAAATTAACCTGTGCTCATTCCCCTGGTCGCTTGGCACAGAGCAGTCAGGCTTAACTTAGAGGAAATCAGTAAAGTATTTGTGCAACTGCACTGCAGTAAAACAGTGAAAACACCACACAAAAAGATCCCACGGCAGGTTTGATCTATAGAACTTAATTTAATAAATAAAACAAAACCAAAACGAAAAAAAGACAATCTGCTGAACTGGATTTATTGAATTATTGAAGTTATTGAATTTCAAAGTTTTTAGGCCAAATAGCGCCAAAGGCCATAAAGTGTCAACTGTGCGCCAGACCGGGACAAAGTCACAAGTTTAGGCCGACTGCGATGGAGTGCGGACGGGATACAGGGAGCCCAGTTATGTCCGCTGAACAGAGTACCTTAAATTCTGGTTTGCGGAGCACCGGTGGATCCACATCGAGGACGTGCAGCTGAAGCAATGCATCAGTTTTGAGATGTGGCAAGGCAGTGGTCCGATGTTCTGTTATGTCGACGCTGAGGGTCCCTTCGAGGTGGATTGTGTTGCGAAGTCCACAGTCAGGGATGCATCACACAGTTGGGGCGATGTGTCGGTTCCGAGGAGCTGCAAAACTACAAAGCGGAGTCCAGCGTTGTTGTCAAGGTTGCTGTCGACAAGATATGCGAGGGCCTGTGCCAGGATGTGTCACATAGTGGCAGTTCTGAAGGTGATGCAGACTGCTGCAGCAATGCAAGTCTTCGTGACGGGTCCAATCCACACAGCAGCGGAGATGCGTCAGTTCTGCTCTTGGTTGCCCCGCACAGCAGAGGAGATGCATTGGTTCCGCTCGATCCATAGAGGCTGGCAAAGTACCTTATGCCCTCTTCCAAGGGTCCAGGACTGGTGTGGCACCACTTGGCAGGGAAGACTCACAGATGGCATAGTCCAGGTGCAGATGCAAGGTGGTTTGAAGCCTGTTATGTCCCTGAGACTTCAGGTCAGGAGGCCGGCCAACTAGCCCTTGCAGTCACTCTGGGTTCTGGGTTCAAGAGATGCAGGTCCAGTCCTTCTTACCCAGGCTGCAAGACGGCAGCAGGTCAGCACAGAAGGGCAGCAGTCCTTCAGAGCAGCAGTCCAGCAGAGTGGCAGTCCTCGTAGCAGTGCTACAATTCTTCATCTTGGCAGAGAATCCACAGGTCCAGAACTGTACTAAAGTGGTGGTGTCTGAGCTCCTTCTTTTATACACAGGTGTGTTTTTGAAGTGGGGAGAAGCTTCTAGAGGCATGCTTTTGAAGTGCACAGATGCCCTGAGTTCTCTGCCCTGGCTTCAGACTAACTAAAAAGGATATGCAGCCCTTTGTATGGAGACAGGGCACAGCCTATTTAGGTGTAAGTGAGGCTGGGCCCATCTCCTCCCTCCCATCCTGCCAGTGATGACCCAACCAGTCACACTTTAGCTCCCATTGTGTGTCGCTGTATAGGAGCAATACACAACTTCCAACTGCACCCAGCCATGTGATGTGACCAGAGACAGGCTGCAGGCACCAAATGGCTAAGGCAAGAAAAAATGCCAACTTTCTTAAAGTGGCATTTTCAGAATTCTTATTTAAAATCTTACTTCGGCATGTTAGGATTTTAAATTAGGATTCCAGAGACACCAAACATGTACCTTATGACTTATAAGGGTACCTCAGAATCCAATCTGTGGTATACCTAAGGTACAGGGAATCAATTTAGAGAGGAAGCAGCTAGGCTGGGGTCCTGGATAGCAGGGCCCCAGCCAGACTAAAGTCGAAAAACAGTGAGACATCAGTAAAAAGTGGGGGTAACCATAAGAAGCAGATCCTACTCTCCTACACAACCCCCCCCCCAAACGCAGGGACATTAAACTAACCTTGACCAGTTGAGTCTTCATGTTCTAAGTGGAAATATCTGGAGAGTCCATCTGCATTGGCATGGCTACTCCCAGGTCTATGTTCCACTGTATAGTCCATCCCCTGTAGGGAAATGGACCACCTCAAAAGTTTGGGGTTTTCACCCTTCATCTGTTTTAGCCATAAGAGGGGCTTATGGTCTGTCTGAACAATGAAGTGAGTGCCAAACAAGTATGGCCTCAACTTCTTCAGAGCCCAAACCACAGCAAAGACCTCCCTCTCTATGGCTGACCAACATTTCTCTCTGGGGGTCAGCCTCCTACTAATAAAAGCTACTGGCTGATCCTGACCTTCATCATTCAAATGTGACAGTACAGCCCCTACCTCCAACTCAGATGCATCTGTTTGTACAATGAACTTTTTGGAGTAATCAGGACTCTGCAGAATGGGAGCAGTGCACATGGCCTGCTTCAGGACATCAAATGCCTTTTGACAGTTAACTGTCCACTGAACCTTTTTGGGCATTTTCTTAGAGGTAAGGTCATTTGATGGGGTCACTATGGATCCATAACCTTTTACAAATCTTCTGTAGTACCCAGTCAGGCCCAAGAAGGCTCTCACCTGAGTCTGGGTAGTGGGAGCAACCCAGTCCATTATGGTCTGGATTTTGCTCTGCAATGGTTGAACCTGGCCTCCACCTACAAGGTGGCCCAGGTACACAACCTGACTCTGCCCTATCTGGCACTTAGTAACCTTGATAGTTAGGCCTGCTTTTTGCAGGGCCTCCAAAACATTCCTTAGGTGGACCAGGTGATCCTCCCAGGTGGAGCTAAAGACAGCAATATCATCTAGATATGCTGCACTATAGTCTTCCAGGCCTGCAAGGACTGTATTCACCAACCTTTGGAAAGTGGCAGGTGCATTTTTCAAACCAAAGGGCATCACCACAAATTGATAATGCCCACTAGGGGTAGAAAATGCTGTCTTTGGCTTTGCATCATCAGCTAGTCTGATCTGCCAGTAGCCAGCTGTCAAGTCAAATGTGCTCAGAAACTTGGCTGAGGCCAAAGTATCTATAAGCTCATCTGCCCTTGGAATGGGATGGGCATCAGTCCTAGTGACTGCATTGAGACCCCTGTAGTCCACACAAAACCTCATTTCTCTCCTGCCATCTTTGGTGTGAGGTTTAGGCACAAGGACTACTGGACTAGCCCAAGGGCTATCTGAGGGTTCAATGACTCCCAAATCCAACATCTTTTGGACCTCTGTCCTTATACAATCCCCGACATGATCAGATTGCCTGTAGATTTTATTCTTGACAGGCAGACTGTCCCCAGTGTCCACTTCATGAGTGCACCAGGTAGTCTGACTAGGTGTCAGGGAGAACATATGCCTGAACTGGCTGAGAACTTTTCTGCAGTCAGTTTGTTGCTGGACAGTGAGGCTGCCTGCCAAGGCTACACCATCTACTGATCCATCATCAGGGTTCTGAGTGAGCAGGTCAGGGAGTGGATCACTCTCTTCCTCCTGTCCCTCATCAGTAGCCATGAGCAAGCACATGTCTGCCCTGTCGACATATGGTTTCAGTCTGTTGACATGAAGTACCCTATGGGGACTCCTGGGAGTTCCAAGGTCTACCAAGTAGGTAACCTCTCCCTTCTGTTCAACAATTGTATGGGGGCCACTCCACTTATCTTGGAGGGCTGATGGGGCCACAGGCTCCAACACCCACACTTTCTGCCCTGGCTGGTAAACAGTCAGCACAGCCTTTTGGTCATGCCAGGCCTTTTTCATATACTCTGCCATCCTGGAGCGGAGACCAAGTACATAGTCCACTATGTCCTGTTTAGGGCGTTTGAGAGGCAACTCCCATCCCTCCTTCACCAGACACAAAGGACCCCTAACAGGATGGCCAAACAAAAGTTCAAAAGGGCTGTAACCAACCCCCTTTTGAGGCACCTCCCTGTAGGCAAATAAAAGGCAGAGCAAAAGGATGTCCCATCTGCGCCTAAGCTTTTCTGGGAGACCTTTGATCATGCCCTTTAAGGTTTTGTTGAACCTTTCAACTAAACCATTGCATTGTGGGTGATAGGGTGTGGTGAACTTATAATTCACTCCACACTCCTTCCACATTGCAGTCAAGTAACTAGACATGAAGGGGCATATTATCAAGAACCGCGTTAAAATTATCGCCGGTTTAGCGGCAGAAAACTGCCGCTTAAGCGGCGATAATGGGCTTGATAATATGCCCTGGAGAATTCCAATAGAAGCCCATGTTCACACCAGAACATGGACTTCTATTGGAATTCTCAAGGGCATATTATCAAGCCCATTATCGTCGCTTTAGCAGCAGTTTTCTGCTGCTAAATCGGCGATAATTTTTAACGCCGTTCTTGATAATATGCCCCCAAGTTTGTATCCCTGTCTGATACTACCTCCTTAGGAAAACCCACTCTTGAGAATACTCCCAAGAGGGCCCTTGCCACCACAGGTGCTGTGGTGGTCCTAAGTGGAATGGCTTCTGGGTACCTAGTGGCATGGTCCACCACCACCAGGATAAATCTGTGCCCAGAGGCTGTCTGAGGATCCATGGGACCAACTATATCAATCCCCACCCTCTCAAAGGGAACCCCCACCACAGGTAGTGGTATCAGGGGGGCCTTTGTGGTTCCACCTGCCTTCCCACTGGCTTGGCAGGTGACACAGGAGCGACAAAACTCCTTGGTGTCTTCAGACATGTGGGGCCAATGAAAGTGAGGAACAATTCTGTCCCAAGTCTTTTTTTGGCCCAGGTGACCTGCTAGGGGAATATCATGGGCTAGTGTCAATAGGAAGCCCCTAAATTTCAGAGGTATTACCAACCTCCTGGAAGCACCAGGCTTGGGATCTCTACTCTCTGAATATAGGAGTCCATCATCCCAATATATTTTATGGGTGCCACTAGCATTCCCAGCAGCCTCATCAGCAGCTTGCTTTCTGAGGGTTTCAAGAGAGGGGCAGCTTTGCTGATCCTGGCTCAGATCGGCCCTGGAAGGGCCCCCTGTCCCCAAGAACTCAACCTGATCAGGTTCAAGCTCCTCTGGGACAGTTCCTTCTTCAGGACTAAGATCATCTCCCTCAGGAGGCTGATCTGTATTCTGAGTCAGGGGGGAAGGCACTGCCTTAACCCTACTGCTCCTCCTCTTGGGAGGCACCTGGTCCATTCTTCCAGAATCCAGGGCATGTTCAGTGTTAGACTTTTTGGCCTGTGACCTGGTCACAGCAAATACATGTGCGGGGATCCCTAGCATCTCTGCATGTGTCCTGAGCTCCACTTCTGCCCAAGCTGAAGTTTCTAGATCATTGCCAAGCAAGCATTCAACAGGGAGGTCTGCACTTACCACAACTTTCTTGAGGCCAGTTACCCCTCCCCAGGAGAAGTTAACAACTGCCAAGGAATGGTCTGTCCTGACGTTGCTAGCATTGGTCACTTGGTACATTTCACCAAGTATAATCTGCCCAGGAGCCACAAGCTCTTGTGTCACCATTGTGACACTTGCTCCTGTGTCCCTGAATGCCAGAGCCTCTTTTCTATTTATCAAAGGCTGCTGTCTGTATTTGTCCAAGTTACTGGGACTCACAAAGGAGGACATGTCCATGCCTCCATCACAGACCAGGACAGCCTGAGTTGGAACTCTGACTAGGCCAGAGCCCATCTCAGAACCCAGGGTTAACCCTACTACACCCTTATTCTGAGTACCACCAATTGTAGCTGCACTAGGGGGAACAGTTGACTTAGGGGCAATGGTGGCTGGAGTTGAGTCTTTGGACTTTGTACAGTCACTTGTCCAATGGGTTTTCTGCTTACAGATTTTACACCATGGTTTCTTTTGGCCTTTACATTTGTTAGATTGGGATTCCCCCCCAGATGAAGATTTTTGGGGACCTTGAGAAGACTTCTGGTCTTTACCCTTTTCCCCACCCTTGTCAGAGTTCTTAGAATCTTGCTTCTTTGGGTCACCACCTTGGTTCTGAACCTTCTGCCTCACCCTGGTTCTGACCCATTTGTCTGCCTTCTTTCCCAATTCTTGGGGAGAGGTCAGATCAGAGTCTACCAGGTACTGATGCAACAGCTGATTTTGACAATTATTAAGGATCTGCTCCCTCATAATTAAGTTGTACAATCCTTTGAAATCACACACCTTACTGCCAAGTAACCAGCCCTCCAGAGCCTTAGTAGCACAATCTACAAAGCCCACCCAGTCTTGATTCTGTGCCTTTTGGGTATCTCTGAACTTTACCCTATACTGTTCAGTGGTTAGGCCAAACCCCTCAATCAGTGCACTTTTCAAGATTTGCTAATCATCAGCATCCTCTTCTCTTACAGTGAGGAGCTTATCTCTACCTTTGTCTGCAAAGGAGAGCCACAAGATTGCTGCCCACTGCCCCTGGGGGACCCTCTGAACTTTACAGGCCTTTTGCAGTGCAGTAACCCATTTGTGGATGTCATCCCCACTCTGGTAGGGAGGGACAATCTTGCTTAGGTTTCTATGGTCATGAGACCTTTCCCTAACACTAGGGAAGTTGCTGCCACCATGGGACTCTAGTCCCAACTTTCTTCTAGTTTTCTGAAGCTCTAGGGACTCCCTATCTAAAGCCAACTGCTCTCTTCTGATTCTAAGCTGAACTTCTTCATACTTGAGCAGTCTCTCTTTCCTTTCATGAGAGGATTCCCTCCTATGAGAGGAAACAGAGGTCCCTATTGAGGTGTCAGAATGGTTAGACTCCTGAGAAGGAGATCTTGACCTTCTAGGCACACTCTCAACTCTCCCTGGTGGAATAAAGAGGAGGCCATTCTGGCCATCCTCCTCATCTGCAGGAGGAGCTGGATTTCCCAGGTTAAGATCAGTGTCATCTTCCTGGTCAGCTTCAGAGGTCAGGTCATGGGTATCCTCACCCCTTGGCCTTTCCTCATCTGCTGCCCCACCCTCTCTGCCTACCCCTTCAGACCCTGTGGGCCTTCTGAGATCATCCAACAGCAGTACCTCTATGAGGCGTTGGGTGTTTGCACTTTTTCCTGTCTTCAATTTCCTAGTACTACACAATGCTCTCAATTCCAAGAATGGGAGGTTGTCATACTTGGATGGTAGAAGCCCATTGGCTTCTGGCAGGGACACACTGGGTCCTGGCCTTGAAGACATCACTAGTGAGGTGTGGTGTATGCACTACCTACTCTAGTGTGGCCTACTAAACTCTCTTGAGTTGTAGAAAGGGTGTGCTAAGCCCCTGACACACAACTCTAAGTTCAGTAGAACTTACTGTAATTTTAAGCTTGAATTATATGTACCTCAGGTACCTTTTAGTGGTTTTCAGTTAGTCACTCACTTGAGATTATCTGGTAAAACAAAGGCAAGCTTGAATCCAACCGCTGCACACCAATGTGAGGGGTTGTTTGGACTGGTGCAAGGTGCCCCCTATAACTAGTGGACAGCATATACCAGGCCAACTTCTCACAGGTGTGAATCATTATCCCTGGGCTCTGGGCGTGGTTCAGTTCTGGGCTGGACAGGAAACCAACTGATGCGTGTGTCTCTGTTGCAGTGTCTGCGCCACACGGCCCGCAATCGACAATGTTGCATGCACCCGGAGGGGATTGTACAAGGAGCACAAGGCCGCTCGGGCTCTTGGCTCATGCATGCCAACTGTTGTGTGTGTATAGCCATTGGTGCACCATAAGCCTAAGGCCTAGCCTCAATTGCAGCGCGAAAGCCACATCACATTTCCAGAATGCAAGCAGTAGTCAGACTAACATTAGGGATGTAAGCTCCTTTGTCTCAATACAGAAGGCGGAAGGACATCTGCACCTCCGACCTTGGTCTTGCATGCGGCAGGCACCCCCTGAGAGAGATACCATATCAGATGATGACGACTCCCACACTACGCACAGCGCAAATGAAAGACCAACGTATCCACACCCCACACACAGAAGTTCTTGCTCGAGGTACTCTTGCATGGAATGCCCTTGACACTTACGTACACAACAACCCATACGTCCAAACTTTGCACACTCATACGACTCATTGCTCCGAGCTGTGGCATATCATCCACATAACTGCCGCAGGTCAGAAGAGTGCCGGTTCTACGAGAGCCACCAATGCAATGGCAGAACATCCCGGGCGCATGCACAACGCCTGTCACGTGGAACTGTACCGTGTACCGTGTCCGTGCCTGTTATTGTCTGATGCATTGTTCTGCATGTTGTGGCCCTTGTCTTGCCCGTACTGACACGCACATGCCAATAAAGTCTACGGAACTTCACTAGTGTTCCACTGTGATGAGTGTTGATTAGAATGTGTGAATTTGAATGATTTATTCACATTCGGTGGAGTGTCTGAGCTGGAGCAGTACATGGCCATGCAAACCCCACATTACATTGTAGCCCAATGGAGGGCCGGCCAGAGTCATTTAGGGATTGACAAGTACAAAGGAGGAGGAAGAGTACAGTCCGCAGTCTGATTGCTGTGTCATTGGTAAGCAAACAGAATATGGCAGTCCATGTCGAGGTCCAAGGTGAGTGTCGCAGAGTGTTTCGGGGGACAGTGGGAGGTGTTGTTACAGGGCATGATGCAGAGGGCAGAACCAAGCTGAAACAGGGCACATGGCGGAGAAGAATGCTACTGGCTCCTTCTTACTGCAAAGGTGGAATCACCCGCATCTTCGTCCTCTATGTCATCTGTCTGACATGTGAGTGCTGATGTTTGGTCTGCTGCACTGTGTGCCACTGACACATCAGGGGCCGGAGATGTGTGTGTAGAGGGACCAGCAGCATTCATCAGCGACTGCCTTGGTGGCAGCAATGCGATGATGAGGATCTGCAGGGCATGGAAGATCCCAACTACTTTTCGCTGGTGTGCATCCATGGCAGACATTCTTTCCACATGCATCTGCTCCATGTTCTCCATTATCCTCAGCATCTGTGCCAACTCTCGGCTGACATCGCTGAGGCCACTCTGACTAGGCAGTTGTTCTCCTCTTAGAGTCATGACTCCAGCGATGTCGGGCATGGATTGTTGGACATCATGGAGCGTACTGTGGGTGTCCATTAGGGAGTGTAAGTGGTCCCTGATGGGACTTAGACACCCACGTATGTCATGTAGTTTGGCTGCCATGAGGTCGAACCCCACCCACACCTGTTCAGCCACCTCCTTCTGGCAGTCTAACACATGGCCTTGGAATGCGATGTGTTCTTCGGTGAGGTGCTGGGAGCCAGCCGTGGTGGTGGGTGCTTCCTGCTGTGTGGTCTGTGCAGGGGTTGGGGTCTCCTCGATGCAGCTGGGCTGCCCTGCTCCTGGAGGTGGGTTGCCGTAGCTGTCCATGAGCTGTTGTAGGGCATCGGTGTCGAAGATGTGGAGGTCCTCTTCATCATCACTGATGAGTTGTCTGGTCTGCTCTGCAGGAGGTGTTGATTGTCCCTCTGCACTGTGAAGGGGAGATGCATTTTAACATTGTGTTGACATGTATGTTGACGCATTGTTCAAGTTTACATACAGACTGCATGACAATGTACACTGTGACTGTTTGGGAGGAGCTGACTATTTGATGCGGGACAGTGGACATTTGCACTACATCACGGATGTGAGGTTGTACACGTACATTATCAACTCACAGTATCCTGCTATGCCATCTGTGATTGTCCAGTTTCTACGCACAAGCGGGACAAGTTGTGTCCTCTGTTCTGTAGTGAAAGTGTTGCACTTTGGACCACATTGTCGTCAATGTTGATGTGCTGTTATTGCTATGTGTGTGTGCTGCATTGTGGGAGAGTCGCTGGAATATTTATCGCCATAGCGCTAAGCGTTGATAATACAGCGCTAGCTTGGCGATATATTCCAGCGATAGCCGGCGATAATTAAAAGCGCGCTAAGCGCGCTCAGCGATAATTATCGCTGGGGCTTGATAACATGCCCCTACATTTTTAGGTCTGGGCTAATTTATTCATGACAAATCTTGAGGTGAAATAAGAATAAAGGACTTGAGCAAACTAAGTGGAAGTGTTGGATTTTATGACTGGCATAGCAAAGGAGATATGCACGTGCTATACTTCAGGAATGCCTTTTATAAGCTGCACCAGGTTAATGCGCCAGCTGCTGTTTTCATTTGTGCTGTATGTTTATGAAATGCAGGTCACCACAGTGGCCATGCCCCAGTCATTCTCTGCTGTAATCTGCTTGCTCTGCAGAACACATGACTTCCTGACTCAACAAAATGTGTACATATTTTTATTTTACCATTGGAAATAATTTTTCGTGCGAGACACTTTTTTTCAGGCACAATGTAATCACAAGATTTACAGTGCAAGCTGGTTGTGCATGTGGCCACGTTTAAATGAGTTATTACATGTTTTCAAAGTTGCAAGTTTTGATCAAAAACCTATTTATGGGTATAATTAGACCTGGTGGGAATTTAAATTGCACTATTATGCCACGTTGCGTAACTAAGCTGTAATTATGGCAAAAGCATGGCACTGGAGCGCAGGAACAATGCAAACGACCAGACCGAAAGCAGCTGTTTTTCACACAACTTGTGTTTTTAGGTCTCGCGTGGCGTGGCAGCGCATGCGCTGCTCGCCTCGCGAGATTTATTGCACATGAATTCTTTGTGAAAAGGGCTTGAAGCCCCGCCCCTTATTCCCATTGGCTCGCGTCACCGTTTATGTTAAACGGTGAGCTGCCACTGGAAATAAGGTTTCTGGGGTGCCTCCTTTTCGCTTTTTTGCCCGGCCCATCCGGACTGGATCGCCTGCATTACGGCTGTCGTGACGAAGTTTCTTATCAGAAGCTTCGTCACGCTGCCTTGCACGCGCCAGTCCGGCTCTCTGATTGGGCCGGACAAAAAAGGAGACATGGCGCCGCGTGTTTATTTTTGCATCTCGCTTTCACTTTAAAGTGAAAGCGCGATGCAAAAATAAACAGCGGATGCCTGGCCAGCGCTTGTTTACTCTCTTCCTCACTCCCGTGTTACGTCAGGGAGCTCTTTGGCCGGCCCCGTTTTTTGTCTTCCTTTAGAAGCCCGATGGGAGGTTCTCGAGAGGCAGCATCAAGCGAGAGGACGGAGGCCTCCAGGGCCCGGTAAGTGGACTCCAATGCTGCATTCCACTTTCTTACAGCACCTCTCCCCGTCTCAAAATTATCCTTTTTTTTTTATCCCATTCCCATTCCCATCCCATTCCCTCCCGCACGTTCTCTCTGCCTTCTCATCAGTATGGTGTGTGTTTTTCTCTATCCACTGTTGCAAGTTTAGTTTATTTCTCTTTTACTTTCCGTTCCTCTTAATGTCGCACCTCATTTTCCCTCCTGTTTTTTATCTATCTCTTTAATACTTATGTCTCATTCCACTTTTTTCCCATCACATTTCCTTCGTTTGCCTTTTTCTCGTTTCTTTCTCTAATCCTGGTGCTTGTCGCTCCTTTTATAGTTTCGCGCTTGCCTCCCCTATCTTTCTTGTGTCCTATTCTATGCCTAATAATCTTACAACGCTCTCATTTCCCTTTCCTTTTCTTTTGTCTTGTGCTTGCTCCTTTCCATTTTCTCTTCCTAGTGCTGCTTCTTCATCTTCTCTTCCTTTAACTCCCTCTTCCCAGTGTTGTAAACGTTTGCATCACTGAGACGCTTCCAGCACTTAGCCATCTTTCACTCGCGTTCACAAATGGAGTTTGTAGTACTTTTTCTGTGCGGAAATGCGGTAGTAGTGATACAGAGAAGTAGCTACTGTGTAGTGCTAGTATCTGGGTTTTTTCAGTGCGCTTGCTCATTAATGGAATGTAAAACTAAAAAAAAAGACCGAGCAAAAATGTTGCACCTCATTTTCCCTCCTGTTTTTTTATCTATCTCTTTAATACTTCTGTCTCATTCCACTTTTTTTCCCATCACATTTCCTTCGTTTGCCTTTTTCTCGTTTCTGTCTCTAATCCTGGTGCTTGTCGCTCCTTTTATAGTTTTGCGCTTGCCTCCCCTATCTTTCTTCTGTCCTATTCTATGCCTAATCATCTTACAACGCTCTCATTTCCCTTTCCTTTTCTTTTGTCTCGTGCTTGCTCCTTTCCATTTTCTCTTCCTAGTGCTGCTTCTTCATCTTCTCTTCCTTTAACTCCCTCTTCCCAGTGTTGTAAACTTTTGCATCACTGAGACGCTTCCAGCACTTAGCCATCTTTCACTCGCTTTCACAAATGGAGTTTGTAGTACTTTTTCTGTGCGGAAATGCGGTAGTAATGATACAGAGAAGTAGCTACAGTGTAGTGCTAGTATCTGGGTTTTTTCAGTGCGCTTGCTGATTAATGGAATGTAAAACTAAAAAAGAAGACCAAGCAAAACGTGTTCGTTCTTGTTGCTGCCATTAGCTCAAGTACATATTTTTGTAAGTGATATCTCAGGCATTACTCTATTTGTATTTAAGACTACAGTTCTCGAAAAAACACATAAAATGGACTTCAATGGTTATCTTTCCTGTTTATTAAAGTGGTGAAGTTTGTTTTACTATGAAATCAGAATGGGAATAAGGAATGCCTTGTGTTTAATGCCCTCGGTAAAGAAATAAACTGTTGAGAGGCATCTGAAGTGTGGTCCAGCAGTTGAGCAGACAACTTTGGAACTCAGAGACCAGAGTATGAAGAAATGTTACTTTTCGTCACACAATCTACAAAATCTGAGATTTTGAGCATGTCACTTTATCTCCAATTGACCCTCCACCCCTAATACCGTAACTGTGAGGACTTAGGGGCATATCAGCAAGGGCCTGCGATAATTATCGCTCAGCGCTTTTAGCGCGAGGATAATTATCGCAGGCTAACGCTGGATTCTATCGTGGAGATAGCGTGCTATCAGCAACGCTTATCTCCCAAGCGATAGGAATCCATGCGTTAGCTGGAAAACAGTGTGATTATCGCTGGAAATCCAGCGATAATCGCACTCCGACCAGCGATACCTTGCTGATAGGGCAGGGTGGTTTTAGCCATGTAATCCACCTCCCATTGGATTACATGGCTAAGTCAGATTACAAGCAGGCGTAAGGAAAGTAGCGATAACTGTGGTTATCGCTACTTTTCTTATCGCTCTGCTTGTTTGCGTGCAGCTTGATAATTGGAGAAATGTTGGTTAGCGACATTTCTCCAGTTATTTTGGCACGGAACGCCCACTTTGCATCTCATTAGTGATGCAAAGCTGGGCGTTGTTGTAAGGGGCGGTAAATCAGCAAAACACGCAATAGCGTGTCTTTGCTGATACGGCGATGAAATTATCGCCGCTTTTCGCCCGAAAACGGACGCAAAAGCCGCGATAATTATATAGCGCCGCCTTGCTGATATGCCCCCAAGATTGACGAGGATGAACGCAGCTGTAGTTATAGGAAAGATGGCAATATCTAGCCCTGTGGAAAATGCAGAACCAACTCTGTTAATCTATCTTCATTCATCCACTTCTTCATCTACAACATTTTGAAATGTTCAAGTGTTTTTGTAATTACCACAATTTATGCTATGTTATGCTGGCTTTGTACCTGTCTCTAGGCGGGGGGAGCATTCCAAGCATCCACATACCTACATTCATCTATTTGTTTATCTTATTTTAGTGTCGTTTTTCTATAAGCACTCTTCTACCCCTTGACGGGGTCACAAAGTTCACTACAGTAGGCCAAATAAGAGGCAGCTCTCTTGTGTATGGTTGGGAGAAGGTGTTGATTGAGAAGTGGGCTAGGCGTGGCTTGTTTTGATATCCTGTATCAGCCTGGAGATGTGCTCCACACTTGCTGCAGTGGCATGTAACTATGTCATGCACAGAAGGAGGTTTACACATTTTCTGTGGCTCGGCTGGTGCGGTGAATCATCCGCATTGTTTCAGTAGGTGAGTTTGAAGGAGTTGATAAAAGTCAGCATGTTGTGCAAGATAAATGTTATAAAAAAAAAAAGGGGGAGTGATAGTGGAACTCTCAGAAATGTCTACCTTACTTCCGAATTTGGAGGAGTTGTGGGGTAATAAAGTGACTATTGGTGCTCTCTTGGTTTAGATAGGGTTGTATCCACTTGAAGACTGTGCCTTGAATTGTTCGTCTTATAGGCTTTACTTATAGTCCTTGCTTACGAGAAGCAAAGCTGGCAGTAAAAGAGGCGCAGTTACTGCCAGCCTTGCTTCTCGTAAGCAACGACTATATGTACAAAGTGCGCGTTTACACACTGCGTGCAGGTTTTTGAAACACATAAATAAAAGGCATTGTCATTTACAATGCCAATAGCTTAAACTCTTGCAAATGCACAGCTCAACAAGCATTTGCAATGCAATAGGTCTCGCATTTCGAAAACCTGCACGCAGTGTGTAAACGCGCACTTTGTACATATAGTCGTTGCTTACGAGAAGCAAGGCTGGCAGTAACTGCGCCTCTTTTACTGCCAGCTTTGCTTCTCGTAAGCAAGGACTATAAGTACAAAGTGCATGTTTACGCACCACTTGCAAGTTTTCAAAACACATAAATAAAAGGCATTGTCATTTACAATGTCAATAGTTCAAACTCTCCCAAATGCGAGACCTATTGCATTGCAAATGCTTGTTCTCACTACTTGTTTAGCAAAAAATACCGGATTTGCTTTTTGCTTACTAACACTTTATATCAAGTTATGCACTTATATGCTGAGTACGTGTATGCATGCACTCTTCATAATTCAAAACTACGGTCTTTTCCAATGCTTGTTTTGACTTCAACGTTGTCGGTATTGCTGGCTGCCATTTTACATAGTTACATTATTAAGTTTTGTTGTCATTTTCCACTAACTTTATCCCTTTTCAACTAATCACTTTTCAGGTATTAATCGTCCATATGTCTATGAAATATGCACCAGTGATCCAGTCAGTGAACTGAACTAAACTGCGTAACCACTTAGAAAACATTTGCAAGTTTTGCAAGATAGACATATAACTACATCGACTCATCTTATGCCATACAAGTATCTCTAGCCGATTAAAGACATTGGAAACTTTATGAAAAGGAAGGACAGTTCGGTGAAATTATACGACATCAAGCAAGGATTATAGCAGATGAGTGAGAAAGTGCACATCCCGCTCTTCGACACTTATGTATGAACTCAAGAGTGTGGAATCTGCAGAAAAAGGGCAGGTTGTAAACTGTGATGTAAAATCTAGTTTACATTTTTTTTTATCCGAAATGAGCTACTTGCGTTGCCCTTTTTATAAAAAAATCAGGTAATTATAATCATAAAGATCTAATTTGTGGTGCTATCTGACAGAGCAATCGTGTTTTTTCTCAATATGCGCCAGTATTCTACTGAAATTCCACATTGCCAATTGGGGATGAGGTTAGCCACACGTTGTATGTATTATTTACTTTATATAACCCCAGGTACCAACAAAAATGTGTTTATAGAGGCACTGCAATTGCAAAGCTGTAGCCCCAGGACGCTCTTCTGAAACCTAACAGTATATGCGAGTCTAGTCCAAATCAACATATATGAGATATATATCGGTCCCATATCGACTAAGCTGCGGCTTGCCATTCTGCTGGTCATTGATGACCATTGCCATCACAATGCCGCAGACCATGTAAAGAAACAAAACTTCCTGAATCAGACATCAGTGGTGTGGGGGTATCCATGAACATCGCAGTCGAGTTGGTTTGTGTGGTGTCGCGGTCTAGTTGCCCGACAACCATGTGACAGGCCGCAAGGTCTGATGGGATAGCGCGAGGGCGCGCAGTGTGTAACGGGGCAAGGAGAGGAAAGTATGCACGTCTCTCCCTCTCTGTAATAAACTACAAGTTACGCAGCAACCACTACTTCCGTGTCTTTTGTGAGGAGTTTCCTACATTACAGACTGGCGACGAGCTGTTACGGACCCCGCTGCACTCACCCGTTGGAGCGCCCCACTGCCCAGCAAGGCACGCGCGGCGTGCGGCGCACACGGGTTCCACACAACAGAGAGGGAGAGCGGCGACGAATGAGCCGAAGTCCGACCTCCTGCAAGTGCTGCACATATGGCCTCCTGAGTTCCCGGGCCAAAAGGTACGCCCCAGCGCGTTTGACATTGTGCGCTCTACTGCCCACACCTTAAGGGACCGCCACGGCTCTACGACTGCCCGGAGCGCTTTTAGCGGCCATCATACCTGCCCCCTGACGGTGCACAAGCCACGAGCTCCGAGCATATCCTCCTGCCACTACATGCAATCCAGGGCCACTGCACCTCCATCACCTGCTGAAGTGATCCGCTTCTCTGCATCAGAGCCGCCTTTCCGGCAGCGTGTCCTGCGCGAAGCATCACAGTGACACGCACACTGGCGTTCTTCCAGGCAGTTACCCTCTGCGCATCGCCCTGACGTCACTGGGCAGGGTTCAAGACATCCTGTGCAGGCTACCAAGGTCCACTGCTTCTGTTGGCAACCCGCCAGTGCTGGCCAGCCATACAGCTGGGCGTATCCCTCTTCTCACTCCTACTGCTGCCTGCGGCGCACTCCCCATTTGAAGGTCAGCCGGTACAAGTACACCTCTCCCCATCACGATGTGTGCCCAAACATTCTCCTTAACGAATCCCGTGCCGTTCCTCCCGAAGCCTGGGGAACCGGCCATGAAATGGGCAGACTGGAAGGGGTACTTCCTCAACTACTTGTCTGCCCTGGAAGACGAAGGGGAAGAAGCGTTCTCCAGCACCCGCAGAAAAAAAATACTATTACATAATCTAGGCCCGGAAGGGCTGCGGGTATATGAGAACATGGTTAAGAAACCGAGAGCTGCAACAGATACAGATGTGTTCCAACATGCCTTGGACGATTTAGACAGTCATTACCAGCCTGTCATTTGCATAGCCATAGACCGGTACAATTTCTTCCAGAGGAAACAAAGCGACACAGAGACAGTAGAGGACTATGTTGCAGCACTCAAAAAACTAGCCGTGAATTGTAAATTTGGCCATCTTCATGACGAGCTAATGCGTGATCAGATAATAATGCACACTGTCAATACTAACGTACAGGAAAAGCTAAGGGTGAGTGGGGAGGCTCCCCTCCATGAAATAATTGTGATTGTTAAAAAGGCCGAGCTGTCCAAAAGATGTGCTGCAGCGGCTAAGAAGGACAGTGAAAGCAAACCTGCGGTGTGCAAAGTAAGCGACAAACCAGTTCCCAATGTCAAGCCGGCCCCCTCTGCAGGCACTACGTATGGCCGACGGCCCACAAGGCCCACTGCAGGGCACACCAAACCTTCCCCGGAGAGGAAAGGCTCTTGCTACAGGTGCGGGAGCCAGTCACACATGGCCAATGACAAACGATGCCCTGCCTTCCATGTGAAGTGCTCCTTTTGTGGGGTTGTGGGACATTTCGGAAAAGTCTGCAGGAGGAAACCCCGCAGTACCTCTGTAAAGTGCGTCATGTATGACTCAGAACCTGAGATGGGAGATGGGGATGGTGACGATGATTGTATTTTATGCATTGAGGAACAAGTATTAGGCGTAGTTTGCAGTACTAAGAAAAAACTGTCCTGTGTCTTAACTATTGTGGGAGTCCAGATTTCCATGGTAGCAGACTCCAGGTCCCCCTTCACAATCATACAACGGAAGGTCTGGGACAGTGAGTTTGCCGACACAATAGGTCACCACCTACACCCGACAGACGTACACCCTGTCACCTTCACTGGGGAACGATTCCCATGGTTGGGTACAGACCTCTAAAGTTCGAATTCAAGGCGAGGGAGACCACGGGTAAACTGTACGTGGCAGAAAAAGGACCTTCAGTCATCGGATGGGCCGACCAAGGTGCGTTAGGCATCAAACTCAACCCCAGCGGCGACATACAAGTACTCATGACAGACGACCCTCCCTCACCAGACGCAGTCAATTGGCGACAAGAATTCCCTGATGTCTTTGGCGGAACCATAGGACAACTGTCGAAGTTCACGCACAAAATCCAGCTGACAGAGGGTGCCGTACCGGTTAGCCACAAAGTAAGAAACATCCCTTTCAATTGCAGGGAAGCCGTGCAGCTCGAAATGCAACGTCTGGAAGACAACGGCATCATCGAACCAATCGAAAGCGCCGCTTGGTTGGCGCCCTTGGTCGTAGCACGAAAACCAAACGGGAAAGTGCGTCTTTGCATCGACCTTAGGGAACTGAACAAAAACATACTAGTGGACAAATTCCCGCTGCCAAGAATCAACGATTTGCTGGCCCAAACCAAGGGCATCAAGTGGTTCTCCACAATAGATCTCACAGCGGCGTATCATCAAATCCTGCTTCACCCCTCGTCCAGGAAGTTGACCTCCTTCATTACCCCGTTCGGCTGCTACCAGTTTCGGTGACTGCCCTTCGGTTTAGCGTCAGCCGCATCGGTATTTCAGAAACTGATGCACAAGCTCTTCAAAGACAGCCGCGACGTCTTATATTTCCAAAACGACATACTCGTCATGGGCAAATCCAAATCGGAGCACGATGCCACACTCAGAAAGGTCTTACGGACACTCTCGGCGAACGGCCTCACGGCAGAGTTGGAGAAGTGTAAGTTCGGCCTACGCACTGTTACGTACCTGGGGCATGAGATCGGCGAAAATGGTATCTCTCCAAAGAAGGCTAACGTTGAAGCCATCAAGTCGACGCCCAGACTACGGACCAAAGACGAAGTTCGCTCCTTTCTGGGGTTAGCGGAATTCTACAGCAAATTCGTCAAGAACTTTGCAACCAAGACACACAGTCTGCGCCAGCTCCTGAAAGAAAAGAATTCGTTCAGCTGGACGTCGGACTCGGACCTAGAATTCGAGACGATTAAAAAGGATATATGCGAAGCCGTACCCCTGCAAGGGTTCGACAGCTCTGCCCCCAGCATCTTGACAACGGATGCCAGCGAGAAGGGGTTAGGGGCTGTCTTGTCACAACGATCCACAGATGGCACGGAAACCACCATCGGGTTCGCGTCCTGATCCCTCGTTCCCAATGAAGAGAAGTTCAGCGTCATCGAAAAGGAAATGCTGGCGTCCATCTGGGCCATGGAAAAATTTCGGCAGTACCTATGGGGCTCCAGGTTTACCCTCAGAACAGACCATAAACCGCTGATCAAGGTCCTCACGTCCAGCGGTCACGCTAAAGCCACCCCGCGCATCGCCAAGATGACGCTTCGCCTACTGGATTTCGTCTACGATGTGGAATACTTGCCGGGACAAAGGAACAAAGTGGCGGATTTTCTCAGCCGCTCCGCTGCTATGGAAGAAGCGGTGCACCACAGTGAATGGGACGAGTACCAAGTAGCGCTCACAGCGGACCAAGAGACCCTCATCAGTGCGCAGGACTGGAAGATGGCCTAAGACAATGACCCCGCACTGTCCGAGGTGAAGACCTTCGTCACTCAGGGGTGGCCCGAGAAGAAGCATTTGAAAGACGAGGCCAGAAGGTATTGGGAGGTGCGCGACGAGTTGTCTCTCAGCGATGACGCCACATTCTTACTCAGAGGAGACAAGGTCATCCCCCCGAAGGATTTACTGGACCGCATCCTCACCATACTGCACGAAGGCCATCTAGGAATCGTAAAATCAAAGAGGAGAATGAAACAGTCGTACTGGTGGCCTGCCATCGACAACAGTGTTGAAAAGTTCGTACAGGCGTGCCAGCATTGCGCCAATGCAGACAAATCACTGACGATGCTGAGACCCCCAATGGGCGAATTCTCCACTCCCACCAACCCCTGGGAAGAATTGTCAGTCGACATTTTGGGCCCCATCCTGGACTCTTGGGGGGTGCCCAAATATGTCATTGTCCTCGTCGACAGGTACTCCAAGTGGCCAGAAGTGGAAATCTGCGAAAAAGTGGACACTGATGCAGTCATTGCGTTCCTGACTAACGCATTCTTGAGGGAAGAAATTCCGAAAGTCCTCACAAGCGACAATGGTCCCCAGTTCACCTCGGAGAAATGGACGGCCTTCATCCGGAGAAATGGCATTAAGAACATACACACACCAGTGTATCACCCTGCAGGAAACGGCCTAGCTGAACGGTTCAACCGAGTACTCATGGGCTCGGTCCAAGCAGCCATCAGCGCGGGCAAGAACTGGGAAACAGAGATCAGGAACACGGTGTGGGCCTATCGCATCACGCCCACACTAACGGGCTACAGCCCTTTCAAGATACTGCACGGAAGAGAACCATTTACGAGAGACAACTTAGTGTGGATGAACATGAAACTTCAAAGTAAAGGGTCTCCTGCGGTGGTCAGAAGCAACATTGAGAAGGCTCAAAAAATCTACAAAGACAACTACGACAGGAGGCATGGAGTATGAGAGGTCTCCTTAGCCCTAGGAGATTGGGTCAGAGTGAAACTGGGCCACTTAGGGAAGAAAGGAGACAGAAAATTCAGCAAACCCCTGCAAATCAGGGAACTCTACTCCCACTCGGCCTTACTTAGCGACGGCAAAGTATGGTCCCACAGCAGAATGGCAAAGTGCAACAAAGTCATCCAGTGGCAAACCAAAGGCGCCAACACAACGGCTGGATATAACGGTGGAGACTTTGATCTTGAAGACGACGCATCCCATGTCGGCGCCAGGACTGGTGCCACGATGAGGGGGACGGGGGGTGATGCCGAGACCGCCCGAGTAAGGAACAACGATGGTTCCACACAGCACACATCACCTCAGGAGACAAATGGCTCAAGCAACCCAGACATTAGGCAACGGGTTCCACCCTCACATGACAAAGGCCAGGAAGAGGGTAACACGAAAACCAGTTCACACGTAAGGGAACCACATGGGGAGCAGGCCTCCTTCACACGCACCCGCACAGGCAGGATAGTGGTGCGACCAAAGAAATATAGCAAGTTTGCCATGTAGACCCGTCTAGGGTGCCCCTCACCCAGTTCCCTATTGCAATCTCTGGGCAGTGATCTTCTTTCCCTATCCATCTCTCTCTCTCTCTCTCTCTCTCTCTCTCTCTCCCTCTGCCTCCGTCTTCGCTGCCCCACGCAGCACAGCCAGTTCGCAGGAAGTAGCAGCATCTTGGTGACCTGCCCAGGCTTGCCGAGGCATGTCACCACATAGGCCAGGTGTAGAACATTGTTCATGTCACTTACCCCTTGTGCAAAGCAAATGTAATGTTCTGGTTATTCTTTCAGTGTTGTTGTTAAGGGGAAAGATGTGTGGTGTCGCGGTCTAGCTGTCCGACAACCACGTGACAGGCCGCAAGGTCCGATGGGATAGCGCGAGGGCGCGCAGTGTGTAACGGGGCAAGGAGAGGAAAGTATGCACGTCTCTCCCTCTCTGTAATAAACTACAAGTTACGCAGCAACCACTACCTCCGTGTCTTTTGTGAGGAGTTTCCTACATTACAGTTTGCCTATGCAGCGTGGGCATAGCTTGATTGTGGGGTGGTGAGAAGTGACAGGCTCAGGAGCAGTGTTACACAGATCCTTGGGGATATTGGCGCCAAATAGTGCAAAAAGAGCTCTGATGAGGTAGAAGGCGGTGAAACACAGCTAAAGAGCTCTGAATGGGCAGCAGAGGATGACACAGAGACCAAGTTAGCACATATTTTGCTGGAAAAAAGTGTTGTAACTGGGCACCAGAGTAAGAGCCCAAAGGCACTAGCTACCAGCAGTGGAAACAGAGCTCCAAAATGGACAGGAAAGGAAACTACGGTTCACAGCAGTCTTCAAGGATCACAGTACATCATGTGGCCAGTACTGCCTCCTGTATCACCCTTTGCTGTCCTAACGTGAACACATGTGACTTCAGCTACTTAATTCTGGTGAAGACACATCTGATCTAATGCACGGTGAATCTGCCCTGCTTAGAGCAGAGAACAGCATGCGGAAATCCTTTATGGACGACCCAACACAGATGAGCTTGGATTAGACGGAGCCAGATTCTTCCAAGTGGTCTACCTAATATCCATAATAACTCATTGGCCGAGGTGCATTTGCTCACCACTATATAAAAACTAATTCCAGTGAACCATGCGCTTATGAGCAGAAAGAATGATTAGTTAACTCAATATTACTGGTGCATTCTTTTAGAAAAACATGGCGGGACCCTTTTGAGTAATAGCTCCGTAGGACCTTATTACGAGTGGCCCATGAAACTAGTGTTATCTCCCATATCTGAATTCTCAGGGGGATATTCTCAAGAACGTGCGATAAACATCGCCAAAATAGGTTAACGCAAGTTTTCATATCACCGTCTATCGCAGGAAAATAACTCCGTGCTAACGTCGTATTTTCAACACGGTGGTAACGTGATAGTCTCCCGATAACGTGTCAAATGTCTGCGATAACATTACCGGGACGGCGATGAAAATCCAAACCCGGATGCGAAAAAAGTTGCGATGTGCCCAACCGCGATAAGACAAACAGCGAAAAGCAGCGCCAGGCCTGCAATTCACACACGTCAGGTGTGAAAAACCACCACAAAAGCAGAAAAAAACCCCACAAACAAAAACCAAACTACAGCGAAGCACAATGGAGGCAGCCGGAGCAGGTACAGAGGACGACCAGAACCCCACAAGCCCCCCGGAGGACCAGCCTGGGACCTCGGGGTCAGGGAAGGGCAAGGACAAGAAGAAGAGGAAGACGCGGTTCAGTCCGCAGGAAAACAGGATCCTGATCACGGAGGTGATAGAACACCATCAACAACTGTTCGTCACCTCCACTGTGTCATTGGCAACAAAGAATGCAATATGGCAGTCCATCGTGGACAAGGCGAATGCAGTCGGAGTGCTGAGGAGGACAATGGACGAGGTCAAGAGGCGCTGGAATGATGTGAAGCGCAAGACCAAGCAGAAACTCGCAGACAACCAGAAGGCAGCAATGCAGACTGGAGGTGGGAGTCCAGCGCCACAGGAGGAGCTGGCTGAGATGGAGAAAATAGTGACCACAGTCATCAGTGGGGAGACGGTGGCAGGAGTTGGGGGACCGGACACTGCTCAACATGACCCGACACAACAGCAACAGGGTGAGTAACCACCAGGGACTGGGGGGACGTGGGGAGATGGGCACAATGGCACACATGCACAATTAAGTAGAGCATATCTGTGGACAAACCATGGCCAACAGTCACAACTCCAACCAAGAGCCCAATTTACCCAAGTCTGCAACAGCACAGCACTGCATGAGCACAGAAGTGAAAGCCACACCGCCTGAAAGGGATAAGGGCCAGCCAAATCAGAGCTGAAGGGGCAACTCACCTACAATGCAGCACACACACATAATATCCAGAGCACCGCAACATTTACAACAATGTTGAACAAACAGCAACACCAGCACAACAGAACAGAGGACACAACTGCTGCCGCATGTGTGTGGAAAATGGCCATTCGCATGTGGCATAGCTGGAAACTGTGAGATGATGATGTACTAGTACAACCCCACATCCCTGATGGTGTAGTAATGCATGTATGGCCGTGACCCAGATAGGCAGTGAGACACACATTGTCATACAAATCAACACTCATCACAGTTGAATACAAGTGAAGGTGCGTAGACTTTATTAGCATATGCGTGTCAGTACGGCCAAGATAAGTGCCACTACATGCAGACCAATGCAGCAGTATGTCAGAACGTGGAAAGTTGCCAAGCGCCGCTGTCCACACCTGGGGAGTGCCGCACCATGCACAGGTGTGTGTTTACCCGCGTTGTTGTCCGCTCATGTATTCGGAGTCCAGGCGAATGCAGCCATGTCCACTGTCGTCGTGGGAGATGTGACCAGAACCCCAAGTCCCAACACGGTGTCGGGACATGTGCAATGTGTACCTAACTGATGTGTTTGCAGGTACGTAGTTACACGTCCATGAAAGCGAGTGCAGCTTCGTAGGCAATCATTTCCAACATGAGGTCGTTGTCGAATTCATCGACCATTAGCAGGTCCGGACAGATGTGCTGCGTCCACCCCTTTTCACCAATTAGCACTACAGCCCAATAGGGGAGCGGCTCAATGTGGTCACTGCACACGAGGAGTTCTGCAAACTCTCAGGTCCAGCTGCCAGCATGTATGCCAAGTATCCAGGCATCCCATAGACGGGTGTCACGGTGACACTCATGGTCGTGGGCCAACAGGGGGCGCACACACATGTCAAAATCCAGTTCGGCTACCGTCCTGTTGGATAGGCAGACATCCATGGACCACTCGAATATGCACGAGCGACAATGCAACACAGGCTGCACGCAGGTGACGTTGGCAAGGCGGAAGCTCAGCCGGTAACTGATCCGCAGCACTGCCGATGGCAGTGCCCCCAGTAAATGCAGCATACGTGCACGGTACAGTTCCACGTGACAGGAGTTGTGCATGTGTCCGGGATGGTCTGCCATTGCGTTAGTGGCTCTGGTTGAAGCGGCACTGTTCTGACCTGCTCCAGTTCTGTGGATGAAATGCCACAGCTCGGATCAATGAGTTGTTTAAGTGTGCAACGGTTGTACGCCTGGGATGGTGTGGGAGTAAGTATGAAGGCCATTCCATGCAAGATAACTCCGAGCAAGGACTTCTGTGTGTGGGATGTGTATGCGTTGGTCTGTCATCGGGCTGTGTGTAGTGTGGGAGTCGTCCTCAACTGCTATCGTATCTGTCATGGGGTGCCGGGCACATGCAATTCCGAGGTTGGATGTGCAGATGTGCTTCCGCATGATAGTTCAGACAAAGGAGCTTTCATCCCTAATGTCAGTTTGTCATCTGCTTGCATTCATGAAGTGTGATGTGGCTTGTTGGGTGTGGGGTGGGATGTGTGCGACTTTGGGATCCATGTTTGACATGACTTGCATGTGGCAAATGAGCGGCATCACTGTGTGTTACGTTGCCTCACAGCTGCTCCTCCCTCCCCCCGAGCCTATTTACTTTTGTGCGCTGTGCGGTTGCATCACTTGCACTCCAACGGAACACCATTGTCATGGCTGTCTGCGCATGTCCACAAGCCTGACAACGACACTGTGATGTTGTCCGTTGAAGGTGGTCGGCCACGTGAGTGTAGGCCTATGGTAAGGTTAGTGCGGAACCAGATGTAGAGTTCATGCCTGGCTGAACTTGCGCTGCGACTGAGGCTAGGCATTTGGCTTATGCTGCGGCAATGAAGATACACACAACACTTGGCATGTATGAGCCAAGACCCCGAGCGGTCATGCGCTCCTTCATTTCTCCGTTTGTGCGAGACCGCCCTCCGGGTGCATGCTACATTGCAACATTGTCAATTGCGGGCCGGGTGGCGCCGACACTACAACAGAGACACACGCATTGGTGACTTCCTTGTCCAGGCCAGAACTGAACCACGCCCTGAGCCCCGGGCTAATTCTACACACCCCTGCGCTGGACTGACGTACGCCGGCCCAGCCCACTCCGCTTACGCTTACAGGGGACGACGACAAAGCTACATGTCTAAGGTCTTACCCGCTGCCTGAGGTGACATGCTTGCGTCCACTGTCCACAGCACGATGTGATGTGGTAGGGCCAGGGGCCATCACGCATACATAATGACCACACGGACAAACTTAGATAGATAGTGGAACTGGCTACGGGCACGTGCGCCCGGCCCCTTTTTATTACCAGGGTCACATGTCCAGTGACGCCTGTGCTGGATGGGTGTGGTGTGAGTGTAAGCCAGCCCTCAGGAAGTGGTTGGTGCTGGCAACAACTAGAACAGTGCTCATCGGATCACACACACAGAGTCACTCATGAAGGGTCCATGACTTGCAGTGCACTGAGGTAGGGGCACCAGAACTGGAAATACACACATATGATTACATCATAAAGGGTCCATGACTTGAGCTACACTGAGTACGTGGCACCGGAAGCGCTCGGCGTGTGCGCGGCCTGCGATGATGCGTCGTCCGGGCAGGCCGCACTGGAAGCAATATCTGTTGCCTACTGGACTGCGCCATGAATAAATGGAGACTCAATTTGAATTGTGAGCCCTGCTGACCGCAGTGTAGGCCGGAGGCAGCGGTCAGCGAGGGCCCACAGCCACGTGGCGACGACTTGTGTTGCACAGGGTCAGTGGCACCTGGAGCGCTCGGCAGGTGCACAGCCAACGATGATGTGTCGTCCGGGCGGGCCGCACTGGGAGCAATGTTCTTTTTGCCTACTGTATTCTGCCTCAATATTGCCACGTGGCGACGACTTGTGTTGCACAGGGTCAGTGGCACCTGGAGCGCTCAGCGGGTGTACAGCCAGCGATGATGCGTCGTTTGACTTGGGGAACCTGCTGATCGCAGTGTAGGCCAGAGTCAGTGGTCAGCGAGGGCCCACAGCCACGTGGCGATGACTTGTGGTGCACTGAGTTAGTGGCACCTGGAGCGCTCAGCGGGTGTGCAGCCAGCGATGATGCGTCGTTTGACTTGGGGGACCTGCTGACCGCAGTGTAGGCCGGAGGCAGCGGTCAGCGAGGGCCCACAGCCACGTGGCGATGACTTGTGGTGCACTGAGTTAGTGGCACCTGGAGCGCTCAGCGGGTGTGCAGCCAACGATGATGTGTCATCCGGGCGGGCCGCACTGGGGGCAATGTCTGTTGACTAGTGGTTTCCTCCATTAACAGAAATGTGGCACGATTTGAATTGTGGGACCTGCTGACAGCAGTGTAGGACTAAGGCAGTATCCGGCACACACATGACTCCGTGTTGCTGTGCCGCTGGATGCGGAGTCTGGAGGTCACGGCGGCGGACTCGTGGCAGGGTGCGGTGCGCCGCCCTGGCAGACGCGTTGCCCATCACCACGCCCAGAGCCCCGGCCTTTTTATCCGCACTCCTACGCTGGAGTGGCGTACGCCGGCCCAGCCCACTGCGCTTACGCTTACAGGGGGGGATGGCACAGCTACATGTGCAGGGTCTTCCCCACTGCCTGAGGTAACATGTTTGCGTCCACTGTCCACAACACTACAAACCTCAGCAGTATATGTCCACATGGACATGTCTGTGCTCTGCATTCTGTGGTCTGTCCAGCACATCACCGCCACACTTGGCATTGTGTACATTCTTCTTCATGGGTGAGTTGCCTCCTTCAATCAATCAATCAATCAATCAGGGAATTGTAAGCGCGCTACTCACCCTTGAGGGTCTCAAGGCGCTGAGGGGGGGTCCGCAGATCTGTTTAGCCGAAGAGCCAGGTCTTGAGGGTCTTCCTGAAGGTGTTCAGGAGGGGGCGCATCTGATGTCTGCCGGTAGCTCGTTCCAGGTCTTGGCTGCAATGTGAGAGAAGGATCTTCCGCCTGCTCTGGCTCTGTGGATGTGCGGGGTTTCGGCCAGTGCGAGGTTGGAAGATCGGAGGTTTCTTTTGGGTACGTGGAAGTTGATTCTGTCGTTGAGGTATTTGGGTCCGTTGTTGTGTAGGCATTTGTAGGCGTGAGTGAGGATTTTGAAAGTGACTCTTTTCTCCACGGGGAGCCAGTGGAGACTTCGTAGGTGTTGGCTGATGTGTTCGTCTCGGGGGATGCCGAGGACGAGTCTGGCGGCGGTGTTCTGTATTGTTTGGAGTTTGTGGAGTAGGGACTTGTTGATGCCGGCGTAGAGTGCGTTTCCATAGTCCAGTCTGCTGGTGATGAGTGTGTGGGTGACTGTCTTCCTTGACTCAGGGGGTTCCACTTGAAGGTCTTGCGGAGGATGCGGAGGGTGTTGAAGCAGCTGGAGGTGACGGCGTTGACCTGTCGGTTCATGGTGAGTGATGAGTCGAGTACGATGCCGAGGTTCTTGGCGTGGTCTGAGGGGGTAGGTGGGCTTCCAAGGGTGGTCGGCCACCAGGTGCTGTCCCATGCAGAAGGGGTGGTACCGAGGACGAGGACTTCTGTCTTCTCGCCATTGAGCTTCAAGCAGCTGTTGGTCATCCAGACTGCGACGTCTTGCATTCCTTTCTGGAAGTTGAGTTTGGCAGTGGTGGGGTCTTTGGTGAGGGAGAGGATGAGCTGGGTGTCGTCGGCGTTGGATACGATGTTGAGGCCGTGTTGTCGGACGATGGCTGCGAGGGGGGCCATGTAGATGTTGAAGAGGGTGGGGCTCAGTGATGAACCCTGTGGGACTCCGCAGGTGATTTTCGTGGGGTCAGAGAGGAAGGGTGGGAGTCTGATCCTTTGGCTTCTTCCGGTGAGGAATGATCGGATCCAGTCCAGGGCTGTTCCTTGTATGCCTGCGTCGTGTAGTCTGGCGACTAGTGTGCGGTGGGAGACGGTGTCGAAGGCCACTGATAGGTCGAGTAGGATGAGGGCTCCGGAGTGGCCTTGGTCCAGGAGGGTGCGGATGTCGTCTGTGGTGGCGAGTAGGGCGGTCTCTGTGCTGTGGTTGCTTCGGAATCCGGATTGGGACAGGTCGAGGACGGCGTTCTCTTCAATGAATCGTGTCAGTTTCCTGTTGACTATTTTCTCTGCAACTTTGGCTGCGAAGGGGAGGAGCGAGATGGGCCGATAGTTCTTGAGGTCGGTGGGGTCAGCTGTGAGCTTCTTGAGCAGGGGTCTGACTTCTGCGTGCTTCCAGTCGTCTGGTAATGTGCCTGTTTTGAAGGTGGTGTTGATGGTGCGTTGTAGTTCAGGGGCGATGGCGGCCTCAGCTCTGTGGTAGATGTGAGGGGGGCAGGGGTCGGTGGGGGCCCCTGAGTGGATGCTTTTCATGGTCGAGGCGGTGTCTTCGGCCGTGATCGGTGTCCAGTTGGAGATGGTGGGCTGGCTGGTGTTTCTGGGGGTGGGGGGCCGTCTGTGGCACCTGGTGGATGGTCGATGAAGTTGTCATAGAGGATTTTAGGTCTCGCCTGGCGTTAGCAGCGCGCATGCGGTGCTCTCACCATGCGAGGGCTTCTTGTAATCGATACAGTTTTGGAAGTGGAGTGTAGGCTCCGCCCCCTGTTTCCATTCGCTAGCATCATCGTGCATGCTAAACCCTGGCTTCCCATTGTTTGTGAGGCTTTTAAGTCCTTCCTGGTTACCACCCTGTCCACTTTTAGCCCCGCCCACCGGGACTGGATGCTTTACTTGCGGCGTGTTACTATCTCCTTTAATTAGAGGGTGAGGACTTTTTTTTTGTCATTCCGGCTGTAGCGCGGCGCATGCTGTTTATTTAGTGTCCTTCCGGCTTGTTGTTTATTAATTTTTACTTTCATCGGAGCGCGGCGCGCACGCTGTTTATTTATTATTTTTTACTTTACATCAGAGTGCGGCGCCCACTTTAGGGACACCGCGCTCCATTTATTTATTCATTTTATACCGGATGCCTGCGCTCCGTTAAATATTCGCGCCTAAGTTTCTGTTCTCCATAGCACTTAAATACCGCTACTTAATCAAGTATCGCTTATGCCTGATCACGCAGAGTACAGCTGCTTTTCTGCAGCAAGTAAAGGCATTGCCGGAACAACGAGGCTTTTCAAGTGCTCCTCTCTAATCACTGCTGTTTATAGGGTGTGCTGCTGCAATAGGATTCTATCCGTCTTGAAGTTTACAGTCTCTGTGACATTTACTACTGTAAAATCCTTAGCTGGGTATAAATTGCTGTCAGCGGCGAAGGTCCAGAGCTCGACGACAAAATATCTGGCCTTACATTCCAACTTTGAAAACAGGCCTTGGTTTGCCGTGACGTGTGTGTGTGAGAGAGCTTTTGGGATTCAGCGTGTCTGAGCGTGTCTGAGGACCGTACCTCAATCTGTGTGTGTCACAGTGGTGATTAACTGTCCGTGTGTGTGTGAGACAAAGAGAGATTGATTCTATCTGTCGGTGCCTGTCGTACGTGTTGGTAGATTTCAGTGTCCTCCAGCCTGTGTGTGCAGGAGCAGTGATGACGTGTGAGATGTTCTGCGTGTATCTTTGTAGTGTTAAATGTGCCCTAGTATGCTTCTACTTGTGTTTTTGTGTACAGACTACACTGCTCAGGAATTTGATTACAAACAGGGGCTCATTGCCTGCTTTCACACACCCCCTCCCGATGAAATGTGACCCGTCCCTCCCCCACCTCTCGCCTGCCTTCACAGCTGGGAGCGTAGCCTCGTAACAGGGCGCTCGGCAGCTGCCTGCCCTGCGTGGGTCAGGAGAGGCGTCTGCGCACTTAACCCCCTCCCTGTCTCCTATTCTTTCTCTCTCTGTTACTTTCATCGCTTGCTATCGTTCTCCTTTTCTCTCTCCGTTCCTCTCATTTTCTGTCCCTCTCCTCTTCTCATCTTTCTGTTACTCTCACCTCTTTCTTTCCCTCCCCCATCATGCTGTCTCCCTCCACTCTCCTTCCTCGTCTCTTTCTCTCTTCTCACGTGTTCTCTTCATTTCTCGCTAGTCCTCTTCTTTCTAACTCCTTCTGTCAGTCTCTCCTTCTTCTTTTGGGTGTCCTTTTCACCCTCTCTGCCCCACACTTCTATGACACTCTCTTTGTCATCTTTCCTCTCCATCCTCTTCCCTCTTTTTTCTCTCCATTGCATATTGGGCTATTTCTTTCGCAGTCTCTTGGTACTTTCCAACGATCATTGTCTTCCCTTGCACTTTCTTTCTCCTTTATTTGTTTTGTTGTGTGCCCATATGTCCCTTGGTCTGTGTTGCTCCTCCGCCTCCCTCTCTTTCTTTTGCTCTCCGTTCTATTCCCTCTTTCCTCCCCCTCTCTTTCTTTGCTGTTCCGCTGCCCGTCTTCCCTTTTCTCTCGATCCCCACTTATCTCTCCATTCTCCTCGGCCCATCTTGCTGCTGTCTCTTTCTTTCCCATATCTCCCCCTCTCTCTCTCCCCTTCTCTCTTTCTCCACATTATTTGATTTCTCTTTGCTCTTCTTTCCGCGCTCACTTCCCGCGCCCCTGTTTCCTCATTCTTCTCGGTCTCTTCGCCCCGCTCTTGCTTCTGTCTTTCTCTCTCTCTCCTCTGCCTGGCTTTGTGTCAGTGGGAATGCTGTGATTTGGGAGCCAAGCTCGCCTGCTCAGTTTTTCCAGACCCTCATTTGGAAGGAAGAAAGTAGTGTCAGAATAAGAGTCCTTCCCGCTACATACACCTTCCTTCTCTTCCCTCGGTGTGTCACCCTGTTCGCGCGTGTGTGCATGTCTGCGCGCGCATATCGCAAGTGAGTGCACCCATAGCTGCCAAGGTTTCAGATTGCTATGAGTGACATTTACAAAATTTAAATGCAATTATAAGTGACATTTCGACCAGTAAGAGTGACACTTTCTTGCGAGCAAAAAAATCAAGCAATGAAGAAAGGAAAACATAAAAATGTCAGAAATGAATCAGACCGAGAAACTGTAAGATTTTAAAACTGGTGCAAACAACTGCGGTGGCTGACCCATAATTACAATGAAATTATGAAAATGTCACATATAGCCATCTGAAACCTTGGCAGTTATTGGCAGACTGGCCTGTACCCTCACCTTGGAGATTGCCTGACCAAGAGTTAATGAACGCCTTTGCCTCACTTATGCTTCAATCCTTCTGAAACAGACAGATGAAATCAGGAGCAGAAATCGAAGCTCTCAGCCGGCGGGGCCCATTCAGCAGTATCCTTACTTAACAAGCATTGAAAATGCAATAGGTCTCGCCTTTGATTAAGTTGAAGCCATTTGCTTTGCTAATGGTATTGTATTCTAGCTTTGCATTATTTAGTGTATATTTGTGATATGTTGTAGTTGTATGTAGTTAGAATTGTTTTGTTAGCTGTGTAGTAGTTTAAAGCATAGCGTTAGTAGGAAAAGAGCAGTGTTTCAGATTTGGGAGGTGAATGAATAGAAGAATAGTATGTGTTAATTTCGTATAGTGAGGATTACAATAGCATGAGGCAGACGAAAGGGGCGAGGGGAGAGAAAATATATGCAAATATATGCACATATCACAAATATACACTAAATAATGCAAAGCTAGAATACAATACCATTAGCAAAGCAAATGGCTTTAACTTAATGAAAGGCGAGACCTATTGCATTTTCAATGCTTGTTGATCTTGAGGTGGAAATAGATTCCAAGCTTGTCGCAGAGGTCTTGGGATGGTGTGATGTCTGTGGCTTTGCTGCGTGGGTTGGTGAATTCCTGAATGAAACTGAAAAGTTCCTTGGAATTGGTGGAGTTGGGCAGGATTTTGTTGTGGATGAAGTTCCTCTTGGTGGCTCTGATCTGGTTATGGTAGTCCGTCAAGGCGTCCTTGTAGGTGGTGTGGTTTTCGGTTGTCTTGGTGTTTCTCCAGTTCTTCTCCAGGCGTCTGCAGGTGCGTCTGGCTTCTTGGAGAGCGGTGGTGAACCAGGCGGCTTTCCTGGGGCGTTGTCTGTCGGGGTTGCGTAGCGGGGCGAGCTCGTCTGCGCAGTTGAAGATCCAGGTGTGGAATTCTCTGGCTGCGTTGTTTGCGTCGTTTGCATCGGGTGCCCAGGTGTGGTTGTCTCGGGTGAGGGTGGAGTTAAGTTGCTCGTCGGTAACCTTGCTCCAGTTCCTTCGAGGTGGGCGTGGGGCTGGTTTGGGTGCCTTGGGTTTGTTGATGGCGAAGTGTACGCAGTGGTGGTCGGTCCATGGCGGCTGCGTTGTGTGGCTGAATTGGACGCTGTTTACTGCCGCGAAGATGGGGTCGAGGGTGTGTCCTGCTCTGTGGGTCGGTGTGTTGACGCGTTGTTTAAGTCCGATGCTGGCGAGGTTGTCACGAAGGATAGTGGAGTTGGGGTCGCTGGGGTTGTCGAGGTGGAAGTTCAGGTCTCCAATGAGTATGTAGTTTGCTGAGGCGATGGCGTGGGGTGCGATGAAGTCGGTGATGGTGGTGGCGAAGGGTGTTCGGCGGCCGGGGGGTCTGTAGATGAGGGTTCCTCGGAGTGTGGCTTTGGGGGTGGTCTGGATCTGGAAGTGCAGGTGTTCGGCGGAGGGGAAGGTTTCGCTGGAGGTGGTGAGGCGGAGGGTGCTCTTGTGGGCGATGGCGAGGCCCGCTCCTGGGTGGTTGGGGTGGTCTTTCCTCTGGATCTTGTATCCGTCTGGGATGGCGGTGCTGATGTCGGGGGCGGAGGATGCATTGGTCCAGGTCTCTGTGAAGAAGGCGATGTCGGGCGAGAGAGAGTCGAGTAGGTTCCAGATTTCCATGGCGTGTTTGTGTACGGAGCGTACGTTGAGGAGGATGCATTTTAGGGTGTCCCCGGTGCTGGCGTTGGCGGTGTTGGAGGCCGGGGTGGCAGTGAGGGTCTGGCGGCAGTGGAGGCAGGAGAACTGGCCGTGGGTCGTGTTCGGCGAGGCCTGTTGGCATTCTCTAAGTCTTCCAGGGTTGAGTGCGAGGAGGGTGGTGGTGTCGTAGCGATGGGTAGTGGGAGGTCCAGAGTTCCTGGCGCTGGCTGCGGTCGGGTCGCGGACGGGCGCAGACGGGCTTGCCTTTGGCGCACCGGCGGTGCGACCGCGCAGCGGCAGCCATTAAGTAGGGGAGGTGGGAGGGAGGAGAGGCTGGGAGGCGGGAGTGGGGGAATTCCGGAGGGGAAGTCCGGGGGGGAGAGGCCGCAGGGGCAGCAGCGGTGAAAGGCGAAAGGAACAGGCAGGCACGAGAAAATAAAAACAGTGGTGGAATTAGAGCAAGACACAGATGGGCACAATAACGGTGGCACAACAGGGAAAAATGTAGAAAAAAACAGCTGAGAAAGGTTACGGTGGTTGCAGGCAGTCTGGTCCCAGTTGGAGCGGGCAGCAGGCGCAGGAGCGGGCAGCAGCCTCGAACCTCCCAACGAGGAGCTAGGGGTCTGGAGGCAAGAGACGGCACAGCGGAGCTGCGGGGAGAGAGTGGACCTAGACCGAGGGTCACACATACTTGGTTCCCAACTCTCCCCCCTTTCTGCACTTGTGTGGCTGAGGGGCCATGCCGTTTTCGGAAGGTCCGCTGTCTTGTTCTACGCTGCCTCTGTGGTAGTCCGGGGGGTGTCAGGAGGGGGGGTCCTGGGGGTGGTGGCGGTGGGTGTTGTGGACCTCTTGGGTCTCCGAGCTGCATGTTCATTGGCTCCATGGCATCTGTGGGTCTTCAGTTGTGGCTCTGGGCTGGGCTCCCTTTCATACTGCAGGTAGTCATCCTGCTTAGCACCAGCTAAAGGCAGGTGTTAAATCCCTGCAGCTAACGCGCCTTATCGCCTGTTCTTGGTTCGCATCTCAGATCTGACTGGTCGTTGAGAATCGCGCGAAGTGGTGTTTTCGTGTGTTTTTGCACGGGAACGCCTACTCTGCATATCATTAGCGTTAGTTGTCGCACTCATCCTTGGCGATGTTTTTTGCGGTAGCTATCGCTGGTAAACTGGTGATGTCGGCAGTTTGCACCAGCTTGAGAATAGGGCGATAAATCTATCGCCACTTTTGCGGCGCTAAAGTGCCGATAAATCGGCGATAAGTCCTTGTGAATGTGCCCCTAAGTTTTTATGCAAACACCACACCTGCATAACTTACCCAGGTAATTTTCAGCAGGTCAAACCTGCGGAAATTTACAGAGGGAAAATCGCTGAGAAAAATACTGGGATATGTCGGTTTTGGTTTACCTATATTGGCTTACCAAAGAAATTAATGTGACTTTTTTTCATTTCTTTGGGTCCTAGATGGTGGGATCGATTTATTCATCCATTGGAACTCAGCACAAAACATTGTAAATATGGGATCACAGCAGCATTACTTTGGAAACATGTGAACCTCAGGCGAGATTGTAAACATATGTAACAGAGGTTGAACAAAAATTATAGCTATTACCTGAGAGCTAAGAAAGGGTGTGTCCTCATAAAAAAAAAAAAAAAACACAATGAGGAGCTGAAGGAGATGGAGGATCAGACTAAAAGGGATGGGAAGGAAGGGGGAAACAGTTACAGTTACAGAAGATTCCCCCATTAGGAAAAAAAAAAAAAAGAAATACAAAATAGAAAATTAAAGAAGGGTAAGCGAAACTTGAAGTATAATGGGAAAACTTGCAAGTTATAAAAAAAAGTAAGGACAAAAAGATGTTAAAAAAGGTGAAGTAAGATGTCCAAAGTATTACAACTTAGACTTAATGAACTGAAATTAAAATGGTACATTATATAAATATCAAACCATGACTGGAGGAAGACTTTGTAAACAGAAGAACACAGCGGCAAGACTTTGTAAACGCAATTGCATAAGGGTGCACACAGCAAAACTTTGTAAACATAGGCACAAGGCGTGTTTTCTTTTGTTGCAGGGATTCTGCTCAGGAGCAGACCTATGCTTGGGAGGCAGGGACTGAGTCACCATACCCCCTCAGTACCAGTGAACCTGAGTCCGACTAGATATAGTGTCTCACTTTCCCTCCTAACCATGCCCAGAGAGACAAGTGAATTGTCACCCCAGAACACAACACTCCCGACCCTCTCAGGGATCGCGGTAACAAGACACCCCCTTTTGCTCTCACACTCCTACTCGCCTACAGTACGATATAATAGAGACTCAAAGGAAGTTTGGAATGTTTATTTAAACTATCGTGCTCTAGAATGCAGTATTCGTGCCACAATTAGAAAACAAATGCCTAATGAAAATACAGTCAGCATAGTCAGTAAACCATATAGTATGAAAAGCCATGTCATATTATAAGACAGATTAGCCTAACTCCCCACCCCTTCTACAGAAGCGGAAATAATATACAACAAAGATCTCTGGGATAAGTATCGGACCCCGTACCTTAGGATACACAGGTGGACGTTCTAAATCTCAGGTACAGCTGTGATCTCCTCTCAGAAAGTCTCTCTATGTGTGTTACATTTCTGTGCATACCTATATGACAAGGCTCATATGCTCACAAACAGCAGCTGCACTCATGTGTTCTGTCTAGGTGTGCCTGACTAGAACAAAATAACAAGGAACATTGTTGTTTGAACTTGTCTGCTGTGTTCAGACTAAATCCCAGGGAAGAAAAGAATGCCAAAACAGCTGCATGTTCTGTGTGAAAGTACAATGTGGCACAAAAATAAAGGTGTTTATATAGTAACGTGCGCAAAGCAAATGCGGCCTATATCGTGCAGTTAGGCTACCCTAGGGAAAACTTCAATTGGCCATGCACTGAACACATGACACTTTGTGAACATTATGTGGTTCGGTGTTGGACAGTCCTCTGTCTGCCCATTACCTTTTATGAAGAGAAACTTGACAAAATAGGGTTTCTGAGTCTGTTTATAATCTGATTACTGGTTCTCTCCCTGTTAGTTAAAGGTACATATGATGTTTTGTGATCAGCTGCTGTCTTTTTCCCATACGTTTAGAGGATTTGAGAGATAACTTCAACCTGAACACCAGACATGAATTCAAGATAATCCTTGTAGTGACAGCAAAATCAAGACAGTGGAAGTTACTAAGAAATAGTTTACATCTTTGTCTTGTGTTGTATCCTAGTTTCCTGTCCATTTTTATGTAAGCCATTTTCCACCACATGCTCAGCCAGTGGAATGTTACAGTGATGATGTATTACGGAATGTTGGGAGTCTGTGAAGAAAAGCCACAGTTGAGATTGGGGTGAGCAGCATGCTGGCTGCTCCTGGTGGGGCGTGTACTGGGCTGATCTACTTATCTACAATAAATCATCCTGAATCACATCTTCCTGTTTGGACTTCATTACTACATTTATTTGGCGACGAGGGTGGGATGCGAGTGGGGGTGAGCAGCATGCTGCCTGCTCCTGGTGGGGCCTGTACTGGACTTCATTTCAACATTTATTTGGCGACGAGTTGAAGACTTTCCCACGCTCTACAGTCGTTCAAAGAAAATGAAGAGGACGTCTACAACCAGTCAACATGTTGAGAAGAAGCAAAGATTTTTACAAGCGCAGACAACACTCAGCAAAAGTCTGGGCCACAAGAGGGCACTCACACAACACAAGTTGCCTTGCAAGAGGATGTTACGAAACATAAGAAGCCACAAAGGAAACAAAGCAAACTGGTACAGCACGCATTGCAGCCCCACCAGTGTCCATTACTTCGGACAGCCCCAACTCAAGCGTGCTGTACTCTGTGTCATGTGGCTACATCAACAAGAACTGCGTCTTCAAGTACAGTAAGACATTACATTTTTGTCGTTCTGCATCCAAACTCTTCTTTTATGGACACTACGCACATTGACATTCTCAGGGACCAGTTCGTCAACCCCATTTTCATCTGTAAGTGTGTGCTAGAAGGAACTAAAAGACACAGTGGCTCAGCCTATCGTCCTGTGAGGAGTGTTTTGACAGCGTTGGCTTGGCATGTCTGGATACTTGGAGTGACTTAACCTTTTAAGGCATTTTATACGATGTTGGCGCATTTGGTGTGACATTGAGGGGGAGACATATGTCTCCTCTTATTGTTGGCGTCTCTTGAGCCTTTTTCCCAAAAGTGCCAGTTTATCCGTTTTGTCCTATTTTAAAAAGGGAGCCGCGTCTCATAATCATCGCACGCACACCTACCTGCGTCCTGCTGCCTGCCACGGATCCTCAGTGACGTTTTTTCTTCGCGGCACAGTCAGCTGCTGTGCAATGTTTGGTAGCACGTTGTCACCACTAGCCACCCGGCGCGGTCGCGACAGCGTGCCGCCATCTTTGTTAGCTACTCCACGCAACTTCTTTGTTATTCACGGTGGCATCGGGCGCGCTACCTACACGTGTGGCGTTCGTTTTCATGGCTGCACTCTTGCTGCGGGATGGGCGGTTTCCGGTTACGCCTACCTTAAGCTGGATCGCATCAAGTCTTTGGCCAACCGCGCTAACAGCTGGAACTGAATTTTAACCAATGCTGTCACTATGTTGATCCATGGCACACCACTGCTTAAAGGATCAATGGGTAATGTACTGTGAAGCGCTCAAGATGGAAAAGACACGTCTAAGTTGGGAGGTGTTGCTTACCTGAGTCTTGTGGCGGTCATAGTCAATTATTGCATAGTTATTTGTGATGAATAATCTATACATATTTTCACTTCGGGTTGCGCTATTGTGTGCCCAATGTAGCACCTCTGGTGGCAGATGTCGTTTACTTTCTCCAGTTTATCAATGGTACTTATATCACTTTGTTTTGTGCAAGTTTATTTTATCTATCACTGGTATTTGTTCAAACACTGGTGTGTGTGTCACATGTATACAGTGACACTTACACACATAGTTGTAACTCTCTGCAAATGAAATGTTAATGCGAATGTTAATTTTAAGCCTGTTTTACTATATGCATCTATGTTTGGGCTTGTTGTACATTTCATGATGTTACTGTTTTCTCAAGTTTTAGCCTTCATAGGATTGTATGATGTTTTCTTTTTGGTCTCAACATTGTACGTTCATGGACCTTAGGTACTTACCGTCAAGAGTTCATTATTTCAATTTACATGCATTCATGCAGTCTTCCCTACGTAGGGATACCAATGGGTTTCAGTCCCATTTGCTCAGTGTACATTTGTCCACTTGTTCTATTTACGGTTTCTACCCCACACAGGGCATTTGTGTATGGGTGTTTGTCCCATCCACAGCAGATTATCAATTTGTGTATGGGTTCTAGTCCCATCCACAGCAGTTTATCAATTTGTGTATGGGTGTTAGTCCCATCCACAGCAGCTTATCAATTTGTGTATGGGTGTTTGTCCCATCCACAGCAGCTTATCAATTTGTGTATGGGTGTTTGTCCCATCCACAGCAGAATATCAATTTGTGTATGGGTTCTAGTCCCATCCACAGCAGTTTATCAATTTGTGTATGGGTGTTAGTCCCATCCACAGCAGCTTATCAATTTGTGTATGGGTTCTAGTCCCTTCCACAGCAGTTTATCAATTTGTGTATGGGTGTTAGTCCCATCCACAGCAGTTTTCATACCTATTCCTGTGAATAGGTCATGGGTTCATACCCATATACAGTAGCTTACCTTAGCTTATTTCCCGTGATATTAGGACATTATGTGACCTCTATACGAGGTTGTCCTTCTATGGGCTATCATTTCTTGGGTTGCAGTCCCATTCACTGTAGCTCCTCACCCTTTTTCCTCGGGGTAGGGGTTTGGTCATGGGTTTTAGTCCCATTCTTACATACGTTGCACACATCTTTATCCTTACATAGGGTGTGTTTCAAGGGTTTCAGTCCCATTGGTGTTATTTTCTCAAAGTAATATTTTTGTTATATATTACATTGTCAATTTTTCAACGTGATGTTATGTTTATATTATTTTACATTGTCAATATGGTAATGGGTTTGGATGAGGGATCTAATTGTATTTTCTCTCATCTTCCCTGTTTCTTTCGCGTGTTCGTCTTTTCTTCTTGTCATCTGTGGATTCTGAACTTTATCCTTGTTGTCAATCTTCCTTAGTCTTCTGTCTTGCTCTTATCGTAGGGTGTTCTTCTTTCCGCTTTAGGTTTCTCTTCCTTCTCCACTGTGTGTGTCCGGTTGTGGTCCAGTGTTTTGTTGTTGTGTGCTTTTTCTTGCCTCCTCGCATTCCTGTCTGGCCAGTAGGTGTGTCTGGAGGTAGTCATTGGTGCTTTTCATGTTTTTATTTTTCTCTAATCTTCTTCCCTAATCTTATGTCTATTCTCTATTCTTATTATCATTATCTATTATCTAAACTTTCTTTCTGTATTTCCATCTTATTTGTTTTTGTTATATAAGAAAAGGAGATATGTTGTATCCTTGTTTCCTGTCCATTTTTAGGTCTCGCCTAGCATTGCAGCGCGAATGCGCTGCCATCGCTTTGCGAGGCATGCAGTATATACTGTAGCTGGAAGCTTCGTGGAAGCTCCGCCCACTCTCTGCCCATTGGCTTTTGTCTTAAATGCTGCCTTCTGATTGGTTTGAGACTTGTTAGTCCCTTCTCATTCATCATTTGTATCCTTCCACGGCTATTGGCCCCTTTACTCCTAACACTATTTTCTTCTCTGTCTCCCCCCCCTCCCTCAGTCTGTGCCTTCTTGCCCCTCCCTCGGACCCCCCCCACTCCCGTTCGTGTCTTCTTGCCTGTCGGCACTTCCGTTTTCAATGCAATAGGTCTCGCGTAATTGCGAGTCCTATTGCATGGCCAATGTTTGTTTTTTATTCAGCACTATTTCTGTATACGTCATGATGTGCTTTGCTTACGTTTAGCGCGCTGTGCGCGCTTTCACTTTCTAAGCAGCCGGACAATCAAGAGCCGGTGCTGTTTCAACTTTCAAATGAGTGGAAGCCTGTTTCAGGAGAGTCGCCACAGTAACGCACCTGACCTGGCCGATTCGTACTGGTGTTCTGGCTTTTCTGCATTCGGCAAATCCTCGGCTCGGTAAGTTTTTCGTGTTCTTTTAATTGAAGAGTTGAGCCGGTGGCGAGCAGCCGCCCCTAATCCTGGTATTGCAATGCAGAAAGTGGCGCCTGGGGGCTTCCTGCAGTCTGCACCTGCCAATAATGCAGCCTTGGGTCAAGGGGCCGCTAAAGGGGGGCATGGATGTGTCACCTGAGCTGTTGTCAGCTGTAGTGTCTGTCTCCGCCCCGGCCTACTTCTGTTCTCAGTTTGCACCGTTCTGCGCCGAGCGCTGTCATCGGAGAAGCGGGCGATTTTTTGCTTTATTTCGGTAGGAATAATATCTCTACGAAACGCCCAGTGGGCAATGGGGTGTCTCGGTGATCTGCGACAACTCCCTTACGGTACCGGCAGTTTTATTTCTCCAAAAGCTCTACTAGGAGCCCCTGCAGCACTGTGACGTCACTACTGTGGTCCCGGGGCGCCCGGTGATGCATCATTTTTTCCCCAACCAAGTTAATCCCATTGTCGTCCAGGTCACTGGCTCCCTGGCGAGGCAGAGTTGCGGTCTGCACTGGAAGCAGCCACAGCTGTCTTGCCCCCTTGCCTCACTGTTCCTCGGCCTGTCCCTGGGGGGCTGCACCCCCACCCTCCACACACATGGCTTCTAAAGACAGACAAAGAAGCTGTGCACCGCGGGCTGGGACAGGCAGCGTGCTGACCAGATTAACTCCAGCGCCGCTCTGCTCCGCTGCAAGCCCTTGGTGTCCTGATCCTGATCTCTGGGAAATGCAAAAAGAACAATTGATGGACAGAATGCAGAACAATGTCATACATTCACCCTAGTACAGAGATCTGGGCCTAAATCCATCGTTTTTTTGCTCACCATGCCATTCCAGTTTGGACCCAGCCATATGCAAATCAGTCTTGACCCTGCGCCCAATGGGAACAGTCCAGCCCGAACTGCTGGGCCAGGTCCTCCCTGGACTGGAAACAAGCATCCTAGGACCGGTTTCGGACTTTCAGCCCTCATCAGCCAGGATAGCTTGATTCCAGTGGCATGGAGAGCACGGGACCCACGTCTGGGCATACCCGTCCCACTCGGGGTGACAAATGCAAAAAGAACATGGGTATGCCCAGATGTGGGTCCAGTGCTCTCCATGCCACTGGAGTCAAGCTATCCTGGCTGATGAGGGGTGAAACCCCGAAACCGGTCCTAGGATGCTTGTTTCCAGTCCAGGGAGAACCTGGCCTGGCAGTTCGGGCTGGACTGTTCCCATAGGGCACAGGGTCAAGACTGATTTGCATATGGCTGGGTTCAAACTGGAAAGGCATGGTGAGCAAAAAAACGATGGATTTAGGCCCAGATCTCTGTACTGGGGTGAATGTATGACATTGTTCTGCATTCTGTCCATCAATTGTTGTTTTTGCATTTGTCACCCCGAGTGGGACGGGTATGCCCAGACGTGGGTCCCGTGCTCTCCATGCCACTGGAGTCAAGCTATCCTGGCTGATAAGGGGTGAAACCCCGAAACCGGTCCTAGGATGCTTGTTTCCAGTCCAGGGAGACCCTGGCCTGGCAGTTTGGGCTGGACTGTTCCCATAGGGCACAGGGTCAAGACTGATTTGCATATGGCTGGGTTCAAACTGGAAAGGCATGGTGAGCAAAAAAACGATGGATTTAGGCCCAGATCTCTGTACTGGGGTGAATGTATGACATTGTTCTGCATTCTGTCCATCAATTGTTGTTTTTGCATTTGTCACCCCGAGTGCGACGGGTATGCCCAGACGTGGGTCCCGTGCTCTCCATGCCACTGGAGTCAAGCTATCCTGGCTGATGAGGGGTGAAACACCGAAACCGGTCCTAGGATGCTTGTTTCCAGAACAGGGAGAACCTGGCCTGGCAGTTCGGGCTGGACTGTTCCCATAGGGCACAGGGTCAAGACTGATTTGCATATCGCTGGGTTCAAACTGGAAAGGCATGGTGAGGAAAAAAAAGATGGATTTAGGCCCAGATCTCTGTACTGGGGTGAATGTATGACATTGTTCTGCATTCTGTCCATCAATTGTTGTTTTGGCATTTGTCACCCCGAGTGGGACGGGTATGCCCAGACGTGGGTCCCGTGCTCTCCATGCCACTGAAGTCAAGCTATCCTGGCTGATGAGGGGTGAAACCCCGAAACCGGTCCTAGGATGCTTGTTTCCAGTCCAGGGAGAACCTGGCCTGGCAGTTCGGGCTGGACTGTTCCCATAGGGCACAGGGTCAAGACTGATTTGCATATGGCTGGGTTCAAACTGGAAAGGCATGGTGAGCAAAAAAACGATGGATTTAGGCCCAGATCTCTGTCCTGGGGTGAATGTATGACATTGTTCTGCATTCTGTCCATCAATTGTTGTTTTTGCATTTGTCACCCCGAGTGGGACGGGTATGCCCAGACGTGGTTCCCGTGCTCTCCATGCCACTGGAGTCAAGCTATCCTGGCTGATGAGGGGTGAAACCCCGAAACCGGTCCTAGGATGCTTGTTTCCAGTCCAAGGAGAACCTGGCCTGGCAGTTCGGGCTGGACTGTTCCCATAGGGCACAGGGTCAAGACTGATTTGCATATGGCTGGGTTCAAACTGGAAAGGCATGGTGAGCAAAAAAGAGGATGGATTTAGGCCCAGATCTCTGTACTGGGGTGAATGTATGACATTGTTCTGCATTCTGTCCATCAATTGTTGTTTTTGCATTTGTCACCCCGAGTGGGACGGGTATGCCCAGACGTGGGTCCCGTGCTCTCCATGCCACTGGAGTCAAGCTATCCTGGCTGATGAGGGGTGAAACCCCGAAACCGGTCCTAGGATGCTTGTTTCCAGTCCAGGGAGAACCTGGCCTGGCAGTTCGGGCTGGACTGTTCCCATAGGGCACAGGGTCAAGACTGATTTGCATATGGCTGGGTTCAAACTGGAAAGGCATGGTGAGCAAAAACGATGGATTTAGGCCCAGATCTCTGTACTGGGGTGAATGTATGACATTGTTCTGCATTCTGTCCATCAATTGTTTTTGCACCTGATCTCTGGGAGGCGGCGGGGCTGGGACAGACGGGCGCGCAGTTGGGCCCCGTAAACAGGACCATACGATTGCGGGACAGTCGAGCTGTCAAGCCAGGCCTGGGTGTTGGAGTGGGGTTGTTCCGGGGCCAGCAGCGGGGAAGCGGGACATAGCTAAAATAAAGCTGGAGTCTCCTGCCTCAGGCTGGTCTATTGGCATTTAGAGCAGCGACTAAGACCACCGCACAGTTCGAGGTGGCACAGACCTTTTCAAATCATATGCCTGCCTAGCTGTGACCTAAACATGTGCCTCCCACTCGCAGCTTTCCCATGCAGCCTTGCTTACTGCTCATGTAACCGGAGCAGTCGAGTGAGTCTGGTAGTCACTCAGCTGATTATAATTAAATTATGATCGTCTCCCACACCGCTTTATCTATTTTCTGAAATTTTGGCTGAGTCTGATAAATGAAAGCTGTTTAACAATTTTTATGCTAGCCTTTGCAGCAGTTAAATTAGAGTTTCTCGTTGCTCAAATTGGTGTAATTCTGATATTTATGTGTTTCCTTTGTATTCATTGCTTGATTTTGCTTGCGAGGAAAGTGTCACTCATAGTTGTTGAAATGTCACTCATAGCGGGTCCTCTTCTCCGGGTCAAGGCGGGGTGGGCTTCTGCTCTTTAACAAGGGCACAATTGCGGGGTGGGCACCCGCCAGAAGGAGCACATAAACAGCGGGGTGTGCTCTCAAACTGCAGGAAAATGGCAGAAAAAACACCTTTTTAGAAATAGATTGGGAGTCCAACTGCAGCAAAGTTATGTTTTTGCGAGGTGATGTCATTCTTGCATCGCTCCTGGGGTCTGCAGGTTGTATATTTATAACGTGCATCCGGCATTGTGTTTTGGAGATATGCTTTTATATACTGAAAGGACTGCCACATAAAAGTCGAAATAAATTACTGAACGCGTGCGGCTTGGTTTTCTCTTAATTCTGATCGCCAACAGATCTAGCATTAGTATATATTTTTAGGTTGAGCATTCAAGACCTCTTCTGAGGTCAATAAACGAGTAATATTGAGCTGGGTAAAAAGAGACGGCTGTTATTAATAAGCAAGATGCCCCAAGGGGTGCACCTGTGCACTACAGATACACATGTTGTTGTATATTTATAACAGGGTAGTGCAGACTGCTCATGCATGCGTTGTTGACTGACTACACAGGACTGGTTACTCAGGGCGTTGATAAGTGGTCATATGTTAACTCTGCCATTTGTAAGAGCCAGCACTGTCCCATGTTAGCAGCCAGGACTATAAACACAGGCTGAGGTGACATTTACCACGAGGTAATGCTGGCTGTTTACACAGGGAAGTGCTGACTGCTAACAGAGGACAGTGATCACTGATAAAAGTGGGCCAGTAGTGATGACTAACATGGGCAGTGCTGACTGTTAACACGGGGCAATGCTGCCTAAGGTGGGCGCTGCTTGTTTTCATATCTTGGTGTATTTTTGTAGCACAGACTGAGCCACAGAAGCATCAGAGCACTTTACAAGCAGTGTGAGCATGCAGCAATACTAGTCAGTGGAGGGAGCAGACAAATGTGCAACATTGAAAACAGGGAGAGGTACAGTGTAGGCCCAGTGGCGTAACGAAACTTCACGGGGCCCCCCTGCAAAGTGCATGGAGGGGCCCCCTTCTGGAGTTACTCGGGAGCTCCCAGGTCAGGGAACTATGCTGAGGGGGCCCCAGGGAGGTCAAGGGCCCCCCGGCATTGAAGGGGATGCGAGGGCCTTTGTTACCCCACTGTGTAGGCCAGAGGGACTGCTTTGTAGTAACTCCAACTGGATAGTGGCCTCTGGTGAAGCAAGTTTTAGGCCTTTGTTCAGAGCTAACCAATTGTGGTTTAGCTTTAAGTAGTCCAGGAAGTTGCTTCCAGATTATTGGTGCTTAGAAGGAAAATGCCAGTCTCATCGTATGTATGCATGTAGAGGGTGTGTATATATGTGTATATATATATATATATATATATATATATATATATATATATATATATATATATTTGGAGAGGTAGTTGGATTGTGGATGTAATTACTCGTACAGTCAGATACAACTGACATTATTACAGTGCATTCACAACTTTCACATTCAGGATTAAATGAAGTGAAAACCCTGCCTCCAAGTCATAGTTTCCCTTAAGCAGGTGTGAAGTAATAACAAGCTGAGTGCTTTTGTGACTCATCTCAAACTTCTTTCAACTACTCTTTCCAATGCACTACCCTATTTCTCACCCTATACATCTATCAATATATCCTCTACATCCACTCTCTCATTTATCCCAAACCCCATACCACTACTATGATTCCCATAATAACCCTTTCTAGACTCTCCCCTACTCTACCCCTCCTTGCATCATCTGACACCTCTTTTACTATACCGATCCCCCAAAACAAACCTTTCTAAACTCTTCCCTCTGACTCTTCCCCTACAAAACCCCTTTTTACTCACCCAAAAGCCTCCTCCTACTGCTGACTTCCCCAAAAAATAAAAATCCAAATCTTTCACTTTTCTATCCCTCCACTATCCTTTTCAATCAAAATAACAGACTAACATTTTCACTTCTCAAATTCCATATTCCACTATACTAATTCACCACTAATCCTTTATGGGTTCCAGAGTAGCGTGCTCCTCGCCAATAAAGCGTTTCAACACCCCATCAGGGTTACCAGCGCTATTTAAATGCAAACCTTTTTTCCCTTTTCTACCCCTCCCCAACCCTTCTCAATCCAAATAACTGACTAACATATCCACCACTCAAATTACTTTCATGTTTCACCATACTAATTCAACACTAATCCTTATGGGTTCCAGAGTAGCGTGCTACTCGCCAAAAAAGCACTTCAAAACCCCATCAGGGGTAGCAAGCGCTATATAAATACAAACCTCTTTCCCTCTTCTATCCCGCCGCCTACCCATCTCTATCCAAATAACTGAATAACATATCCACCACTCAAATTACTTCATATTTCACTATACTAATTTTCAACACTAATCCTTTATGGGTTCTGGAGTAGTATGCTACTCGCCAGAAAAGTGCTTCAACACCCATCAGGGGTAACAGGTGCTATATGAATGCAAACTTTTCTTCCCCTTTTATCCCTCCGCTATCCTTCTCACTCCAAGTAACTGACTAATATCCACCACTCAAATTACTTTCATATTTCACCATACTAATTCACCACTAATCCTTTATGGGTTTCCGGAGTAGCGTGCTACTCGCCAAAAAAAAGCGCTTCAACACCCCATCAGGGGTAACAAGCGCTATATAAATACAAACCTTTTTTCCTCTTCTATCCTTCTGCTATCCTTCCGGATCCAAATAACTGACTAACCTATCCACCATTTAAAATTACTTTCCTATTTCACTATACTAATTCAACACTAATTCTCTATGGGTCCCGGAGTAGTGTGCTACTTGCCGAAAAAGCGCTTTGACGCCTCGTCAGGGGTAGTAAGTGCTATATAAATGCAATTACAATACAGTATAAACTTTAGCATATACTTATTATATACTTATATGTGTATGTACTTTGTGGGCTCTGGAGATCAGCCCTAGGACGTGTCTGCTTCCGCTTAGGGACTTTGTTTTCTGTTCAACTGCCTCTATTTAACTGTCTTGATAGAAAACGACCAGCAGAGGTCAGTAAAATACCAGAATTGCTTTCTGCTGAGGGACTTTCTTTTTTATTTTTCTGTCAACTGCCTCTATTTAACTTTCTTGATAGGAAACGACCAGCAGAGGTCAGTAAAATACCAGAATCACTTTAGCATTCTCTAGATTCCAGTCCATGGAAATTGTCTTCCACGAGCAACCGTAGACTATATATTTTTCAAATCTTGTATTTTCAGTGATATGACCACCGAAGGCCCTGATTTTATATTAAAAACAAAGCTTTGGACTATACCATTTCCTGCTGAAAGGCAATATTTCTCTCCATGTGTTCCCATACCTGGTGTGGCACGTAGTTTTGTGCTTACTTTCCCTCCATGTTAAAGAACAGTAGATGTTTCAGCACCCAGGCTAATGTGCTGCATAGCTAAATACATATAAGGTCCCAAAGGCGAGACCGATTGCTTTGCAAATGCTTGTTATGTAAGCCATTTTCCACCACATTCTCAGCCAGTGGAATGTTACAGTGATGATGTATTACGAAATGTTGGGAGTCTGTGAAGAAAAGCCACAGTTGAGATTGGGGTGAGCAGCATTCTGGCTGCTCCTGGTGGGGCGTGTACTGGGCTGATCTACTTATCTACAATAAATCATCCTGAATCACATCTTCCTGTTTGGACTTCATTACTACATCTTGTTAACATTATTCAGTTGCCTCAATTGATGTGCTGCAGTTCAGTGAGCTGAATCTTGGTGTTCAATTTAAACCATTCACTTGGCACCTTTACTTAAGGATTCGTTGAGGAACTTAAGGAAGTCTCAATATTAGTCGTTCAGCCTCAGTAAAGCGAGACCATGAATAAAGAAGACTGGGCGGACACTTTTAATTAGATGCGCACATTTCAGCATTAAAAGCAGAGCTGTTGACTGGACACTTCTCAACATTTGCGACTAACAGCTGTCACCTCCATTTTAGGATCCTTTCCCTTTCGCCTCAGCAGAATTCCGCAGACTATGCACAGAGTGCAAGCTAATGCTGTCTGTCTTGTGGCAGATACAGTCCCTCAATGACTGTATGGAGAATGCAGACTATGAGTAATGTGCTTCAAGCTTAGAGTAATATATATTCCCTCCTTGTTTGTTAGTAGGGATGCTCACACGTTGGGAAGTATTATAATTACACCTTAATGGTTGATATTTGCAAGCAAGTCTCAAGGATACTTCCAGTAATTGAACTATACTAAAGGCAAGGAATGTTGGCAGTATTAACTACTGAAATAAAACACCATGGCCGCGCTAGAGGAGTCTAGAGAAATCAAGGTCACACTGTTTAGCGGAACGTCTGGTAAAGGGTTCCCGGTGTATTAGCACATCTTTTGATAAATGCTTTTATAATATTGTTTTTACTTTATAATCAGTTCTCTACGGAACGCCTGGCAAAGGGTTCCTAGCATACTCTGCACTCCTTTTAAATCACCGCCTTTTTAAAATTCACTTCTACTTTCAGTTTTAAAATTTGATCGGCTTACTGCGCACACTGCACTTTGCTCCCCGCACCTTCTCACAGTCTTCCCCGGTCCACCACGGATTGTTCCGTTTGCGTGGAGGGAAGACTTGGCATACCGGAAGGGCTCTACTTCCGGCAGGGCACATCACGAAGGTTAGCAGTCTAGCTGCTCAACCGGAAGTATAAAACCCGATGCATTCACCGACGCGCAGCGGACGCGCGCAGCGGGCGCGCCGCTGGCGCGCCAAAGGCAAGCCCATCTGCGCCCGTCCGCGCCCGACCGGGCCCAGGGGCCAGAACCCCTGCCCGCCTCTCCCTGAGGGTATTAATTACACCAGTGAAGAGCTGAAACAATGGAACAAAAACCCCTGCACTCATTCCATCTCACTTACGGATCAGGATAAGTGCACACACTGTTCATACGGACTCACCCCATTTGATTCCCCTCCATCATCCATGGGGAAATCTTTCAAACTATTTCTGCTCAACTGCAGATCCCTACCAAAGCATATAACAGAGATCTCAATACTCTTAAATGATCTAGAACCCGAAGTGCTATTCCTTACGGAGACCTGGCTTACTCCAAGCTCAGACCCTGATATAGTACAAGCTCTCCCCCTGGGTTATCAGATCAAACGCCTAGACAGAGCAACTGGCAAGGGGGGCGGGATCGCAATTGTCTATAAGGACCAGATGACTTGCCGGCTGTTAGGTAGTCCCATATTAGATTGTGAGAATGTTCATTTCTCAATTGAATTCTCCCCTACTCTTACCTTTTCAGGCATCCTCATATATCGGCCCCCTGGGGCTTTGAAGCAGTTCAGTCAATCGATACTAGAAACAGCCACCAACCTTGCTAGCACTGCAGCTAATTTCACTATCCTCGGAGACCTTAATCTCCACTTTGATGACCCGCAGGATCGGCCCGCAACTGACCTAGTTTTAGATCTCGCATCCTACCAACTACTTCAGAAGGTCCTTCAAGCAACACACACCAAAGGGCACCTTCTTGACCCGATCTTTTCAAATCTTGAGGAACTAAAAGGGATCGCCCCCTCCCATGGTCAGACCACTTTTTAGTCCCCTTTCTCTGGCGCCCCTCAAAAAGGGGTCCCCTCACCCCGTCAACACTCATTAAAATACGCCCTTGGTCGAAACTCTCCGTAGAAGATTGGACTCTTGAATTAGATAACACCACACCCATCATCGATGCCAACCCAGCCGCAGCCTACAGAGACTTCTCCACCTGGATCGAAAACTCCTTAAACACGGTGCTTCCAAAAAAACCCATCCGGGAGAAAACCGGACCCAATAAACATGCATGGTTCACTCCCTCCTGAAACAGCACGCAAAAAAATTAGAGCGGATATGGAGGAAAGATTTCGCCCCCGATAAGAAAGCAGATTACAGAACAGCCATAGCAATCTATAAGGCCGAAATAAAAACTGCCCAGGCCTCATACTATGAACAAAAAATCTCTCTTTCAGCCAACTCCCCCAGAGACTCGTTTCTCATTATCAAAAAACTGCTCAAACTCCCTGATCCCCCGGTAGCGCCAGACCTCTCGGGACGGCGCTGCAATGAACTAGCAGACTTTTTTTTCACTAAAGTTCAAAACATCCTGAAGGATATCCCCCCCCCCAGGCACCACGTCCACACCTCAATCTAGAGATCCGGAACAGAATGAGAATAAGTCCCTCCTGGATACTTTTGCCCCTCTTACCCAGGAATCTCTCCTACCCATCTTGTTAAAAGCGGGTCGCCTCTTGATCCTGCACCACTCAACATTCTTAAACGGGTACTACCCACAATCATCCCCCACATTACCCACCTAATCAATGCATCCCTAACATCGGGATCAGTCCCTCCTGAATGGAAAAAAGCAATGGTCAAAGCATTGCTAAAAAAAACCTCACTTGGATCCGGCCGAACTGGGCAATTACCGCCCCATTTCGCTTCTCCCTGGTATTAGCAAACTGGCGGAAAAACATGTCAACAACTTACTGTCGGCATTCCTTGAATCCCATGACCATCTCCATTTTCCACAAACTGGTTTCCGGCCCCATCAAGGCACCGAAACAGCTCTGCTATAGGTGGTGGAAACATCAAGAAAGATCCTCGACCAGGGGGGCCCTCCGTCATAATCCTCCTCAACCTAAGTGCAGCCTTCGACACGGTGAACCATCATACCCTGGTTCACCGTCTCAAGAAGGTGGGAGTGTCAGGAACAGCCCTGTTATGGCTTCAATTGTTCCTTGAAAATAGACACTTTCAGGTATTCGAAGGAGACACCCTATCCAAATCCCTCCCTTTGTAGTGTGGAGTTCCTCAGGGCTCGTCCCTGAGCCCCACTCTTTTTAATGTGTATATGGCCCCGTTGGCGGATATTGTATCCCCCTTCGGTGTCCATATAGTTACATACGCTGATGACACCCAGCTGGTTGTAGAACTGAATCAGGCTGAGCAGTCACCCATAGATCTTCACTCCTGCCTTAAGGAAGTTACCAACTGGATGAGCCTATCCCATCTAAAGCTCAACGGTGACAAAACCGAGCTGATGGTGCTCGGTAACCAGTTAAGCTTCAAATCTAGCACTATGTGGCCAGCCTGTATGGGCCCAGCTCCCATCCCAAAAACCGAAATAAAGAGCTTGGGAATCTGGTTGGACCAAGATCTCACATCTAAGACCCAAGCGCGAAAGACTGCCGCGGTGTGCTATGGCCTTCTTAGAATGATCCGAAAGTTCTCCCCCTGCTCCCCAGCCAAGCTCAAAAGCTCCTGATCCAGGCCCTGATCCTGTCCAGGTTAGATCTTGGCAATTCTCTCTATCTAGGTGCCCCTAAGTCAGTGATCGCTAGGCTGCAGGTCGTGCAGAACTCGGCAGCCAGATTACTCACAGGAACGAGCAACCGCTGCTCAGCTAAACCCGCTCTCCGCTCCCTTCACTGGCTCCCGGTACAGGAGAGAATTCACTTCAAGGCCCTATGCATCGCCCATAAATCCCTGAAGGGAAACGGCCCACCTCTCATTAAGGCCCTAGTTAGACCATATAAGGCCTCCAGAAGACTTCGCTCTGATGAGCTCCACCTGGCAGTTGTCCCAAGAATTATGAGGGCCAGATCAGGTGGTCGCCTCTTCTCATATAACTCAGCCAAGCTCTGGAACTCCCTCCCCCTCTCCCTCCGGAAAGAACCTAACCACCTGACTTTCCGGAAACAACTGAAGACCTGGCTCTTCCCTTGAGGGCTATCCCCTTGTTCCGCAGTCCTGCTACAGCGCTGGGATGCCTCCAGGTAGCCATGCGCTATACAAAAGTCCATTCCATTCCATGGCCCTGATTACAAGCTATGGGTTGAATTCTGATCCCTCCGCAGACAGGTTTTTGCAAAAGTATCTACATTCCGAGTTGTCTGATAATTATCACAATCTTGCCCTTTTCCTTTTCACAGAGTTCTACAAGACAAACCTGCTGAAATTTATCAGAGGAAATGTCCCAGACAAATTGGGCAAAATATGTGTATTTAGGATGCTTTCAATAAATTCCACATGTTATACCTTATTTGCAAGTGAATAAATTGGAACAGGAGGTATTTATTATACCAGATAGATACCTCTTTCTGGCATAATGGTATATACCAGTTGTGATAAATACCTCACCCCACTCAGCCCAATTGTAATCAGGCTCTGAGGCACCAACTCTGAGCAGGTCAGAAAAGGATGAGGTATTTTTACCCGGGGGTGAGCTATTAATGAGGCGTGGAAAATACCTTGTAGTCCAAATTTCCACTTGGAATAGAGGCATAACTTGCAGAATCAGTATTTAACACTCGAAGTTCTCCTTATTTTGCATTTTTTCACATTGTCGTGGCCAAACTCCAAATAGTGCCAAACTACACTCCTCCACTGATGTGTTTTCATTGGTACCCACATGAAATTTTTTTAAATATCATATACCAGGTTTACATAGCCCTTCACAGTCATTCACTCTCCTAACATCCCAATTTGTTGTTGCTATACCTGCCAATAAGCGGCATAATATCAGCACCTAAAACTGTGCTTTCATTCAACTGGGGCGACACAGATGCATTGGTCGTAGATAATACCATGTTCAAGGCTTCTCTGTTTGTAACTCAGCAACTCTACCTCTCTTCAATGAAGCACATTTTCTAAAATTTAGGAAGTTTCTGAAGATGTATATCTTCTTACAGGCCTTTCCCTAGTGTCAGTAGATTAAACTAGTTCCAAAGCCTGCTGTACTCAAAATGTCAGCAGATGTAATTCTGATGGTTGGAAAGTGCAGTGAAGTATCTCTTTGACTGCACTTTTGAAATGGAAAAACAATTTATAAAATGTAATTCTGAAAACAGAGGAACTCTCACAACTACTCCTTGGTGAATATATGTGTTGAGCAACCTACCATAACAAAGGCTACCTCTTAAAAGCCTGCAGGTAAGGCGTCAGTGAGCTTTAACTATCACCAGTAAGATGCATCTTTATTTTGGTATATTTCACAATCCTCTTTATAAACCCCAAAAATATATTTTTTGTTCACCATTATTCATATATAAATCCATGAATCAACGAATCACTAAGCAGGAGGCAGCTGTATAGGCTGCATACACAGAGAGCTGTATCTCCTTTTCGCTCTCAATCTCTCTATCTCAGTCCCTCATTCATTCATTTATTAAATCTTTATTCAGTTATTGTTTCCTAAACCTATAAAAGATAGAACAACAATAATAATGTAAAAGTAGACGAGCATAGATATAAAATCCATCGCGACAGAAGATACAAAAAGAACACTCACAATACCAACAATACCTCTAGATAACCAAGTAATCACAGTAAATCAAACAAATATAAAATAAAAAAAAACTTAATAAGAACTTCTCATGAACAGCACCTGTGTGAGAAAGTCATCCTTTTTGCCCTGATCACCCCCATTGTTTGACTGATGCTGGTGGTTACTGACTTTGATTGTGCTCTGGGTTCTTCTAACCAGGCCCAGGGCCTGTGCTCTGTTTAAAAAGTATATGGTAATTAGGTGTAATTACAATTGGTACTGACAACCTACCTGTAAGTCCCTAGTATATGCTAAGGAATGTAGGTTTAGAGGCCCAGCAGATTTAATGCACTTAAGTTGCCTGCTGTAATTTTAAAAGCCAGCACTACTTTGCAAGCTGCTTTTAAAATACAATTCTATGCAAATTCGACTTTTGAATTAAAGGTACTTCCAAAGTCTTAAACGCCCTTATTTCTTACATATAAATCCCCTTAAGGTCTCCCTAGGTGCCCCAGGGATAGGATGCCTTGTAACTATAAGCAGGGACATGATAAAAGATGTTTTATATGCCCTGGTGAGGGAAAAAGCACTGATTTCGTTTTTCCCCATTGTGGTACATTAGCTCCATAAGATAACACGGAAAGGCTTTATTAAACTTTAAAAAAGTCTAGCTTTTGACAGGAGTTAGCTAAAATGATACTTCAAATTGTCTAAATAATAATAAGGATAAATCCAACAACTTGTAAAGGTTAGAGTTATTATAACTATAGCAGAAAATAAGTAATGGATCTTGCTTCTCTGATGTGCCTAAATCTAGCTCTAGAGTAGCCTCTCCTGATTGGCCAGCCTTTGACGAGCTGAGAAAAGCTGCTCTGATGAGGTGTGAATTGGCCTGAAAGGAAACAAAGATACATCTTGTGACATCAGTGACAGAACAAAAGGCAGGAAGGGGGCTGGGTGGCCAAACTGTTCATTAAAGAAAAAAAGACACATAGGACAGGACCCAGGCCCACCCCACTTCCTGCACCCCCAGCCAGATGTAATTGAATTAGCAGAGGGGCTGGAAGGGGAGAGTTAGGAAAAGTTAGCCACACCTGTAGGTTGGGTTAGTCAGACCTTAAGCTCCAGGAGAGATGTTTTCCATATTGGTTTTTAAAGAAATATGCTTTCTGGGTTAAGAATTTGCCTCACTTCATGGAAAGTGATCATCATTGAGGGTGGCACCCTTCACCCCACTGGTCAGGTGTGCCCCCCCCCCCTTGCTTGCCAGCCCAGAAACCTGGATAAAAATGGGAGAGCCGCCCGGCAACTCAGATCCCTGAAACAAGAAAAAGAAGGACCGTCCTGCTGGGACCCCTGGCCTGCACCAAGAGGACTGCATTCTGAATGACTGCACCTGCTGCACACTTTGGAACTACTGCAAAAGAATGACTTTCCTGGCACTAAACGTTTAAGGAGTGGACTCCCTGAAAGCAACAGGTTAAAAGAGCTCCACCTGAATCATTCCCACCAAGAAGAAACTAGCTGATCACCTTCAGCTTCTGGAACCTGGAAGAAACCAAATGGACCATCTGGAGGCATCTGCAGAACTTTGAGATCATTTGGAGCATTTTGGCACTTCTTGCTTTTATGCACTAGAAAGTGTTTTTTCTTTAAAAATTCATATCTCCGGTTCCCTACATTGGATTTTTGTCAGTTTGGTGTCATTTTAATCATAAAAATATATGTCCTATTTTTTATAAATTGATGTTGGAGTTTTATTGTATGTTGTGTCTTACATTTTTAATATATTGATGTTTTTAAATGCTTTACACACCTGTCTCCTAAGTTAAGCCTGCCTGATCACAACCAGCTACCAAGGTTTGAGCAAGGGAATAATTTATTGAGACCTTGACTGGACCTTATAGTGTGATGTGACCTTATTACTAGTAGTGGTACCTACCTACACCTACTAATAAACCCCCTACCAACAAACTGTTAATAGCTTTGAACCATAGAGCATGTATAGGGGTCCTGCAACATCTGCAAATAAATAAGAACAGGTCTAGCTTGTCTCAAATTCGATTTCTTAAACAGTGGGATAAGATAACGCTTATGGAATTATTTTCTAAAACAAATACAAAACATAATAAGGTGCATGGTTTCTTGAAAAGAAATGAAATCACAAGAGCAAGGACTGGATGTTGAAACATGTGGCCACCCTTTTGGAACACCCAGAGGACAATACACCAAATTCATTCTAGAGGAGGTCAGTAGAAAACATTGTCTGCTGTTAGCCACAAATATAAGACAAGGTTCTAACAATGGTACTGTCTTCAGAAGGACATAAGACCTAACATTTCAGTCTTTGAGAGCACATCTACATTTTAAAATGGTCATTCTAGTCCACTACAGAGCTGCTTTGACAATTGACTCTGGCTTAAAGAACAGATACGGGTGACCAAGTTGCAGAAAAATCTACTTCATATAATTGAGCCAAAAAGATTTTTAAGGCACCATGCAGCCTGAGACTATGATAATTAACCAATTAAGTTCTGTCTGAGGCTTAACCCAAACAGAAAGCCAGAGTACAAGAGGGCATAATTTAATAAGATTAGCAATGTACCCCTGTTCCAGTTCTTCATGAGAAATTTGCGATGAACAACTATTAGGCAACGATAAAAAATGTCTGAGAAACGTATTTTCCTCAATTTGCAGATAGAGGATATTTAATATAACCCAAAATATCCAGCCCAATAATACAAAGACAACACATTTAACTGGATGCATTTATTCATGACTTGGATTGACCTATTACCCAACCTCAAAGTGAAATCAAATACAGTTTAAATATATCTGCAGAGTTATTGTCTTTTACTAGTTTGTAAATATAACCAGATGAGTTCAAAAGTACCCCAGAGAAGAGAAGGACTGGGCATTGCTAATACGTTGATTCTTAATTTAAAAGCTCTGGACTTAGTTGAATTTGGTCCCACGTATATAATATGAGATTTAGTAAAATTAGTATTTAACTGCAGACTGTCAATAAATAGAACAAATGAATCATGAAGTTTTTAAGACCATTAGTCAGTCTAGAGAGTAGGACAGCATCATCATCAGCAGCATATAGTAATGCTGGATTAGGGCATTGGCCCGCTAACAATATGTCCTGAGCATCTTAGATCAAAACATTCTCCAACTGATTAATATGTTAAAAAGGAGGTTATATACACCCTCTATGGACCCCCCTTTAAAAATTAAAAGCATCAGTATATTCTCCTCCAGGCTCATTTCTGACTCTAGCAGTAAGGTTCAAGTGGGTGGCTCAAAGAAAATGCATATTCAGAACAAGTCAGTCCTCTTTATCCATTGGTCTGTTCAGTTGTCATCCATATTTTGATTTCACCTACCACAGCATACAGCAGAGGCAATGGGTCTGCCTGCTTCAGCCATCGGATCTGTTGCACTGTGAGTGACTATATTTTATCTGATCTCAAAATGTACATTGACCTACAAAGTAGTGTATGCCAGAGCTGCTAGGCCAATACTTTATTTTCTCAGTGCTTTTTTCTTTTCATTCTTTATCTTTTTTTATAAAAGTTTTTAGTTGTCCTCATGTTTCTAAACTATGTCTTCAGGTTACAGTAATTCATAGGCAATAATAATTCTGTTGTACCAGTAAAAATCACATTTGCCTGTGTTCTGCATTACTTCTAAGTATACCTTCCAGCAAGTCAGGACTTGTGCCGTTCTGTTTAAATGACATGCAGCAATTAATTGTAAAAATAATCTGATTATTACTGTCTGCATATGGCAACCACATTTAGGCATGACACTCTTTTTTCTCTTCTTTTCATTTTTCTGACTTGCAATTAAAAATAGAAAAAAATAAACATCACTCCAGTTTACCAAGTCCAGACCTATTGGCTTTGCCACTGCTTATTGATATTACACTTTATAATGGCTATCTCAGTGGGAGGGTCTTCTAACAGAACTATCTATGGAAATCTGCTTGCATTTAATTAGGACTTCAATCAGAAGTATGAATGTGTATAGCATGTGCTTGAAAGCTTGGAGGACTGGGTTATGTTTCTATATTCCACACTTCGTTAAATGACTAATTCCACCATAACAGTTAATTACACCTGTATGAGAATGATATGAAGGAAGAACTCTCCAGACGAAATATCATACAATCATATAATGAATAACCAGAGATGTATTTTTATGTGTTGTTCCCGATGAAATAACTCTCTATCCATTATTTGTTACTTCAACCCAGAAATAAGCGGACAAAGATAACTTTTAATGGCAAATGTGCATTTGAAGGCAGTAGCTTGTAATAATGGAGTGTATTTACATGTATTTGAGCCAAGAAGTTTTATAGGTCTCAGAAAAAGGTTCTTGAAATAGCATCAAAGCTTGTGGCTCACTTTTAAGAACCTTGGCAGCAAGCTTGGTGCAGTGAAGTGATTAAACTCTTAGCTATGTAAACTGCCCAGTGTGGGGGTGTATCAAATAGTGAAGCAGTCACATCACCAAATGAAATCATTAGAAGGTCATGCTCTATGAGGGAAATGATTATAGTCTTTCTACTGGTCATTTTCTATTTCATAGGCAGTGACTAGCAGCATTTCGCAAAACGGAAAAGTACACATGAAACAAGCATAATTAAAAAAATGTAATTTAAGAATACCCATGAATCAGGCACATGTAAAGGAAAACTACAATTATTGTGCCTGCTTTACAAGGGCAGAACTGAAAAGGTCAAGAAAATGTATGTTTTTTGTGGATGACAACTATCTATCAATCTATCTATCTATCTATCTATCTATCTATCTATCTGTCTGTCTGTCTGTCTGTCTGTCTGTCTGTCTCTGTCTGTCTGTCTATCTATCTATCTATCTATCTATCCATCATCTATCTCGCGCTCTCTTGCTATATATTTGTTTTTTTAGTGAATATATATATGCATATATATATTCACTAAAAAAACCAAAGGTTGCAGGGACGTTATAGTTAGCAAATAAAATTTGGAAAACTTTAGAAATTCACAAAAAAAAAAAAAAGAATACAGGGGCGTTATAGTTAGGCTGACATTTCACTCATACAAAACAAGAAAAATTCAGATGTTATAGTTACCTGAGTTAATTATAACTTGCATCCCGCAATGCACTACTTATGACCTCACATATTACATCACTCTTGACATAGTCAGTGACATCCCTCATGACATCACTGATGGCATCTTAAATGACATAATTAAAAAAAAAATGTTTTTTTTTTTGGCCCTGGGGGTCCCTGAACAGGCCTAAGGGGTCAGGGTGTTTCTACCCTGCCCCCTTTTTTTGTTTTTAGGTCGAGCCTAGTGCAGCGCGCATGCGCTGCTCTATGAGAGGGTCTCTTGGAATCACTCCAGACTTCCAAGAGACTTCTCCTTGTGGGTCGGACTCCTCCCACACATTCCATTGGCCTTTGCGTGTGGCTTTCAAAAATGAAAGCACGGAAATGGCCAAAGGCGGGGGTATGTCCCGCCTTTTCTGTGAACGTTCACTCTTATGGCCTATGGGTCTCGGGAGCGAGCAGCGGCATGCAGTGTGCCAGCTGCATTCCAGGATCGGGTTACTAATTAACCCAGCGCAGTCGCTTTCACTTTCGCGACCGCGCTTGTTTTCATTGCTGTGGAGTCTGTGCGGTGTCAGCTTGTGACTAGTGCTCATGCACCAGAGAGCAGGACGAGTTTCACTGAGTACCAGTCTGCGCAGTCACTCTTGGCGCTCGTGAGTGACCTCATGTATCTTTGCTGGAGGAGTTTGGTGATGGTAGTCTCTCAGTGACATGTTTGGTGGTCTCTTCCTGTCTCGCTTTTGTGGAATTAATATTCAAAGTATATCTTCCTCGATGTCTGATGGCTGAGGAGACTAATGTTCAAACTCAAGAATTTGTTTTTATCCCATGGCCACAGATTTACATCTTGGTCTCATCGCTGAGTCTTTAATCCTTCTGAGGTCAATAAAAGAGGAACATTGAGGTATGGTTCAATGAACACCTATATTTTAAGCACCAAAATACCCCAAGGGGTGAACATGTGCTTTACAATTACACATCACGTTGGCATGGACCATTTGTTTTTTTTCTCCCCACTCCACTCGTACCTCAGACTTTGCCATCTCCTGCCTGTCTCATCCCATCTTTCCCTGCTTCTGCCCCACTTTCTTTCTGTAATTTATTCCTGCACACTCCGCCCATCCTCCTGTCTTTACTCATTCGTTCTCTGCTTTCTTTTACTTTCACCCCATTTCACCCTCTGTATGACTTACCCATTCATTACTTTCGCTACCTCTTCCTCTCCACAGCCTTTCAGCCCCCCACCTCTAGTAATATCGTCTTCTGTTCTCATTCTTTCAATTCTCCAACACTCACTCGCCCCCTCTCCCCATTCACGCTCTAATTATCCCTTACCACCATTTCACTTTCAGTGCTCCTCCTCTTAACCTTTTCCTCTTCTGCTCCTTTCTCTCCTCTCCATTTCCTCCCCTCCCCGCCTTCCTTTCCTTGCTCCCACCCCCTTTCCTAGTTCCTCTTCCTGTGAACTCTCTGCATCTCTTCCCTAACTGTGCCATCTGTCCTGGGACATTCCAGTTCTCTCGGCAGCTGGACCACCAATTTCGCAGCCCCCCAGCCTGAGCCTGGAATCCTGTTGGGGAGATGTACGAGGGACAGGGTGATGCGGCTGACGCCCAGGGCCCTGTGGGGGATTTGGCCTGGCCCAGGACTTCCTGAAGAGTGGGAAGGGGACGATACTAGTGGCAGAGCTGGTAAAGAAGCGACAAACCTCCCCCAACCTAAGTCCACACCAGTACCGCGCCAATAACCCTCCTAATTAACCCTTCACCGTGTATGCAAAGTTTCCTTTTTAGAGTACGTTTTCAGATATTGCAGCCATTAAGGTTTACATTTCATGTTTTGCTATGTCTCTCTTCAAATTTATCTTCACAAGAGCAATCCCCCCACACCCCGACTATTTTTCCTATGGGAAAAATTCCCCTTACAAAATACTTCCCCTAACATTCACTGAAAAGCACCCTACAGTAAGAATATCATACCCTATAAAACAAAGCTCCCTGTAGAATCGACCCTCCTAGAAGCACACCACCCTCAAACAGTCCTTCTATCCCTACAATACACATAAGACAATTTATCCTAAATAAACGTCATCCTCTGAGAAAATCCACATAATAAACGTTCTCCTGCAGCAGCATCCTTCCCACATTTATTCTTCTGCAGGGCCACTCCCCACCAGCTTTTTTTATTAAAACTTTGTAACATGCTGCACACAAGCCACACTACTACACAACATAGCTTAAACACATTAGCAAAGCCAATAGCTCTGGCTAAACACTTATAAGTTCCCAAAGGCGAGACCTATTGGCTTTGCCAATGCTTGTTTAATATTTTTGCTTGTCACTCGGTTCAAGCGAGTCACAAGATGGCTACCAACACTTCCTGGTATGAAGTGTTGGCAGCCAATCAGATCTCAGACACAAGATTTGGAGGGTTCACGGATCTAACGCTGCAACAGTGGTATATCTGAGAAATCTTCATATTTCTCAGGAACTACTGAACGGATTTACACCATTTAACAAAAAGAGTGCTCTCTGGACCAAGAGCTACCTTTCTGCCAAATTTGGTGTAATTCCGTTCAGCAGTTCGGGCTGTGGCTGCGTCAACAGTTTCCTATGGAAATTAACATGGAGAAAAATTGTTTTGGGACCCCCCTTTTTCTCGGCCCCCGCTTGACGGATCACTTCGAAAGTTTCAAGACAGCAGCTTACATGACTGCCCCATTAGTTTTTAATCTTTTGTGAAGATTCGTCAAAAGGCACCAAAGTTATTGGTAAATCAAAAAAACACTTTTCCTATGGAAACTTCCACTGGGTAGTTATAGTTAGTTCCGGGTTTCCATAGGAAATGCGTTTTTTGTGTTTCTAATAACTTTGGCACCATTTGACGAATCTTCACAAAACTTTCCAAAAAAGCACTCTTTTTCTACCAAGTTGCATGAAATGTTTTGGGGTGATCCGTCAAACGGGGGCTAGAAAAGGGGGCTCCCATTCCACAAAATACCCATACATTTTCCATAGACTTCTCTAAGAAGCACTACTACAAAAACTGCAGAACTGAATTACACCAAATTTGGCAGGAAGCTAGATCCTGATCCACGGATTGTGCTTTATGTGATTTGGTGTAAATCTCTCCCTCTAACCCAATTTTAAAAAATAGAGCCATCTGATTGGCCCAGGGAGCCTTTTTTCCTATGGTCCACTTTGCTCCCATAGGAGTCAGACTCCCGCGGCAGCGAGCACTCTGATTGACAGCAAGCAACATGAGAAAAATATTGTGGACAGCCATCACAGGACTTAGGGACTTATGGGGTCATTAGGATGGCGGACGGACTTGAGTCCGCCCACCATCCCAGCGGTAACGGGACCGCCCGCCTGTCATCCGGCGGTCCGCACCCCTAATTATGATGCGACCGCCACCGCGGCGGTCGCATCTGGCCATTTAACATTGCGGTGGGTGCTGCTGGCTGCAGCACCCGCCGCAATGTCAAATGGCCATGTTGTGCATTTCCATGCACAACGTGGCAGGCACCACGCGGTGCCTGCCACCATGTGCATGGAAATGGAGGGGGGTACCATGGGTACCCCCAGTGCACTAACTGCCCCCCACAGAGGGGGCCCGCAACGGGCCCCCAAAGCCAGTCTCCGCCTGTCTTTTGCGGTGGGATATCCGCCGCAAAAAGACAGGCGGAAGGGCTCATCCTAATCAACCCTGGTTCCGGGTTCCGCAAGGCGGGCGGAAAAGTACCGCCTTGCGGGACCATGGGAGACGGACTTTCCGTCCATCGCGGTACCAATGTGATTCCCACCGCCATCCTAATTTGGCGGTGGGTGAATCACATTGTGATGGCGGGAGGATCGCAACCGCCGGCCCGGCGGTGGCGATCCTCCCGCCATCATAATAAGTCCCTAAGTCCCCTGTCCTGAAGTTAAAAAATAAAAAAAATAAAAAGGGGCAGGGTAGGGATACCATGCCCCCCTAGGCCCTCTGGGCTGCAATTTAAAAAAAATGGCAATGTTTGCTGTGCCCTGCCTTTTTATAATAAATATATGAGGGGGAGTCAGTAGGGTCCGCCTCCCCATTTAGGGGCCCCTTGAGAGCTCAGGGACCCCATCCCCTGGGTATATTTAATTCAGGAGAAGGGGGCATATGGCCCCTCTCCCCAAGCCAATGGTGACCTAGGGACCCCATCCCCTGGGGCTGAATTGTAAATAAGATCAGGAGGCCACGCTGTCCCCCTCCCAGAACCTGTTTAGGCACTGGAGATCCCATCCCTCAGGGCTGATTTCTTTTTTTTTTAAATAAAAGGGAGAGTGCTGAGCGGTCCCCCCTCCTCGGGCCTACTTAGCCTTCATGGACCCTATCAACAGGGCTGAAATGTATAAAAGGGAGGGTTTAAAACTCACTTTAAAAAAACAATGGTTAAAGTGACGTTATAGTTAGGTGAATATGTCAGTGACATTATTGTTTTGAACAAAAAAAACACAGAAATTCATCAGTTATAGTTAGCAGTGCTAACTGTAACTTGCGCCCCACCATGCACTGCTTATGACCTCACATATTACATCACACATGACATGTTCTATGACATTCTCCTTAACTTTTCTCCTCAAGCATTGGCAGCAGCTATTTTTGAATAGTAATGTGAAAAAGTTAAAAAAATGTTGCGCACCAGTGTGCGAGAACAGAAGCAATCAGCCCCCTAGCATTTCACAGATGCCAGGCAGGGCCTTATTTAAAATAGAACAAAACAATGTGAAGCAGTATGGGGATGTGTGAGGAAGCCCCAGAAGAGGCCAGGGATAGACGTGGGAGAACTAATGAGCAACTGTCGAGCAGGAGAGGTGGGCAACCAGTGTGTCAGTGCCAGAATAAGGAAATTCACATTTATTTGGGATGTTCACCTCCCCAAAATGGTGTGGGCTGATACCAGTGCTGAGGGACAGCTTTCTTAGCCAGTGCCTAAACCCACCTGAACCACAGAAGCCAGTAGCTGAGAGGGGCTGTCCAAAAAAGACCTTGTCTATATTTGTGTATGCATATATGTTAACTTTGTGTTTTGTGTGTTGTTTGATAGCATTAACTGTAGCTAAAGCTGCCTGTACACGAGACCTAAAAAAGGAATCAAAAGAGACACATTTTCTTCCAAGCGGAATCTGCCAGGGCTTTCTTGGACAACTTCATCAGTTGACCATGTGAATGTGCAACAGTCTTATAGTCAATGAATGCCCCCATAGGGGTACAAATGTGGTGGTGGGGCAATGAACTAGATGGACAAAGAGTTTTGTAATGTAAGTGGGGGAGTTGGAGGTTGGTTAATAGATGTAGGCCGGAGTTTTGGACATGTCTTTGTGCTTGTCCATGTGCTCGCTTTTTGTCCGTCCTTTAGGGTCCTTTCTGAACCTTTTGTGCTATTCAAACAGGTGATGTTTTCTGAATGAGTAGCAAATATATTCAAGTGACTGGAATGTTCGTTTTTTTGGAATGTTCGGTTATCATATGTGCCCCACCTCTCTTTGTTGATCCATGCCAGTGTGTTTCCGTATGTGGTTTGTTTCAAGTAACAGATTTGAAATTAAAATAAAAAGGGAAAAGGGCTTTAGATCAAGTGTCATAATGTTGTGGTTTGTGCAGCAAAGGAATCGGTCAAAAGTCACTTCCCAAAGTTCTATCATCTTTAAGAGCCTCAGTGGGTCTCAATTTAAAAGAAACCTTTGTACACGTTTTAAATTGCTTATCACTAAAAAGCTAGTACAACGATTCGGTGTGACATACGAACAGTTAAAACTGAGCATAGCAATATTTACTCCATTCAAAAGGATTAATAAAGAAACGTGATGATATCATGACTCACTCTTCTAAGCATGGCTTCACAGACCTCTTTATGACACTTAACCCAATTCAGGCGGTGCTGCGGAAAGATTGCTCACCCTTTACACGTCACAAATGTCACAGACACTTGAGAAGCACGCGATATGAAAGTGCACTTAGCATATGGTTCATGTGTGGTTTAACAAATTATTGTAAGTGTTGCACTCGACATTTATTAAAGAGTGCCTTCACTGTAGGATTAGAGAACTTACTTACATAAATGTCTTGCATTAAGTTAGTGTTATTAATAAAGAATCATCTTCATTTAGTAGAAAATGTATTCACCATAGAGATGAAATGTGACTTTCTAAATGTGTGTGCTACTTCATGTGAATAAAATTTGACGAATTGAAATGGCAAATAAACACTTTCTCATATATGTAGGATGTAATCCTAATAGAATTGATAATTGATTTATGTAATGTGTGCATTATTAGTTCATATATTTGAATTAAATGTAGCTCTCAGTCACTTATCATTGATTATTATGATGATTTATTGATTACATTTAGTATGAAACTTAATGCATTAGAAGGAAATATTCAGTTGTGTTTAAATGTGCACACGCATATTAAATGTGCACCTTTGAAGTTAATGCTACACTTAACATGAGTAGGCCTGTTTTTCACCATGCTGCTTAAAGTTGATTTCATTTTTCTGCTAGCTTGACATTTCTTGCAGCTATTCACATGCATTGTTAGTTTAGAACAGATACGTTACAGTACTAGAGATAGGGGGAACAAGAGTCTGAGAAAAGGACAATGACGAAGGTACACAGAAGAACAGAGCTCTAACTGAATGAACTATGGTCCAAAAGTTACAGCCTACATGTGTTTGAGGGAAAGATATCGCGTCCATGTCCGGTGTGGGATAAACTGGAAATGTAGCAGCCTGCAACGTGATCATTCATGGATTTCAATGGACCCCTGATGGTTTGATCGAGGGGATGGCGCCCAATGGGCTTTGCACGTTATTAGTTAACGTTCCCCTTGGACTGTGACTCAGATCTCTTTCCTGATCCTTTCCAGATTCCCTCACAGATGCTTCATTTATTTCTCACCGACTCCTTGCAGATTCTTGCAGACACCTTACCTTTATTCCATCCTTTCTTGAGACATTGCTAGCTTAATGGACTTCGCAAGGTTCTATGCCCCAATGGTTTTCCTAATTTTTGTAAAATTGTGGCTGACACTTATTCTTGACCCATAGAAGACTCTTGACCGAGCTTCTGAGATGCTAACGTCTTCATATTTGATTTCTTTCTGTCCTGACCTGACTTCCTTTATGGAGATTCCCTGAATTGCTAAGATTCATTCACCTAAACCATCCTCTGGACTCTGAATTCTTAGCTTTCTAATGTGTAGAAGAGAGAGTCTTAGGGGCATATTATCAAGGATGTGCGATAATTATCGCAAAGCGCACTTAGCGCTTATTTTTTTATCGCTGGATTACATCGCGGAGATAACGCGTTATTATCAATGCTTATCTCCAAGGCGATAGAAAATCTGGCGATAGCGGCGAAACCCAGCAATAACGTGCAAAATCCAGCGATAAATTCCACGCGCTAATGAAAAGCTTGCTAATAGGCAGGTGAGGACTTAACCTCACAATCCACCTCCCATTGACTAGAATGGTTAAGTCATGTTTTAAAGAGGTGTTAGATTCCAGCGATAATCGCGGTTAGCGATAATTATTTTATCGCTTCATGGGCCTTGCTAATAGGGGGAAGTTGTGTTTGCGACTGTGTTCAGTCGCTTGTAGTTGGGAACGCCTACTTTGCATGTCATTAGCGATAATTATCGCTGACATGCAAGGCGGCCAGGAAACGGCCGCTTTCGCCATAAAGCTGTCGCTAACAGCTGTTAGCGACAGCTTGCTAATAGGGCGATAAAAATATCGCCGCTTTAGCGGCAAAAAGTGCCGCTAAAGTGGCGATACTGCCCTTGATAATATGCCCCTTAGATTGTTCTCTGAGCACCAGATCTTAATGGTATTGTTTTGTATTGCAGTCAAAGAACTGTTGGTTTATTTGATACTAATTCGCCTGAATTTATTCCGGCGTCTGGGGATCCCTGCTGTCATTCTGTATCTTTATAGCATGGGACTAAGAGTTGTTTATTTGAATTTGATTATTAACTTGCAATAAACCTTTCAAACTTGTCTACTGATTCCTGGTCCTCATTGCATAGCCAAATGGGTTGTACTGTTAACTGAAATTTTATTGACTGTTGATGCTAACTCCCATCACCTCTCAATTGGACAAAAGGTCCATCAGAGGGCCAATGGTAAGTAAGGGGGCCTAGGAAATGCTGGATAAAATCTAGTAGCACGTCAGATCGTTTTCCACTGACGTGAGGGAGTTAGGGTGTCCTATCTAGAAATTGCCCAAGCCCAGTCCAAACCCCCAAAAGCCCATGGTTTGAACGAAGGATTGATGGAGTTGTGAAGGGTCGGAGACAACTTGTAGCTGCAGCAGAGTGTGAGTATTAATAGAGTTGCGCGTTGCTATTGCATATGCTTAGATTGCAGTATTTTGAAATGGTTGTGTGGTGTTATGCGGAGCTGATTTAAGTTGATGTGTTAATGTGGTGCTTGATGCAGAGAAGCTGAAGTGGTTGTCGGGTCCGTCGTGGCCTAAGATCCCAGGATAAGAGATGTAAAGTAGAGTTACAGTGTAGAAGACACTGGGTGTAGTTGTCTGCTGTGTTGTGGTGCTTGTCGTGAGACATCGACAGCATTATTGAGTGGGACTTTTTCTTTTTGTGTGATTGTGAGACATGGTTGGTATAGTTGATCTCAGTGCACAGGGAATAACTGTATCAATATGAGTGAGATTCTGCTGGTCGAGGTTTCACTGTAAGTAAATGTTAGAATAGGTCAGAAAGCAGTGCTCCGAATTTGTCACTTGTTGTTAGAAATGGGAGTCTCTAGTTGGCAGAGGTAGGTACCTTTGTCCAAATAGGGACCCTTGCTTCTAGTCAGGGTAAGAGGGATACACTTCTAAAATAACCCCTGCTCACCCCCTTGGTAGCTTGGCAGGAGCAGACAGGCTTATCTCAGAGGCAGTGTGTAAAGCATTTGTGAACACATATAGTAATACAGTGAAAACACTACAAATGGACACCACACCAGTTTAGAAAAATAAGTAATCTTTATCTAAACCAAAACAAGACCAAACGACAAAAATCCGCAATACAGTAATAAAAATATGATTTTCAGATGGTAGAAATAGTTCAGTTCAATGCAAGTTGTAAATGCAACACTTTTCTCAAAAGTACCTTAGATGCGTCACGCAAAACAAACAAAATGGCCGCAGGGAAGGTGCTGCGTCGGTTCCTTACACTCTGGTAAGGTGATGCGTCGATTCTTTGCTCCGGGGGAGGTGATGCGTCGGTTCCTTACCGGAGAGGAGGTGATGTGTCGTTTTCTTACTGCGTGGGGAGTTGATGCGTCTGTTTCTTACTGCGGCCCCCAACGATGCAACAGTCTTGGCGCCTCAATGCGATGCGTCGATCCGGTGCGATGCGTGGCTTCGTGCATCCACACAGCAGGCTTGCATCGGGATCGGTGCGGTGATCTCGGACTTCGGAGATCGTTGCACCCGATGCGTCGGAAACAGGTGCGAATCCGTCACGCTTCTTCGATGTTGCGTCGATTTTCCAGCTCCCAGCAACAAACAGTCTCTAGAGGTCCTAAACAGCAGCAGGCACCTCTTTGCAGGTTGGAATTCCCAGCAAGAGGATTCAGGGGAGCTGGTGGTGAAGTCTTTGTGAACCTGAGACTTCAGAACAGGAGGCAAGCTCAGTTTCAAGCTCTTTTCTTCAAGCAGGTGACAAAGCAAACAGCAAAGTCCTTTTTTTCCTTTCCTTGGCAGCAAGCAGCCACTGCAGGCCAACCCCAGACAGCAAACAGCACAGGGGCAGTATTCCTCCTCAGCCTATCCGGCTCTTCTCCTTGGCAAAGGTTCCTCTTGATTTCCCAGAAGTGATCTAAAAGTCTGGGGTCTGGGCCCCTCTTTTTATACACAGAAATCCTTTGTTCTCTGAAGGCAGAGAGTGTCTGTACCCAGCCAAAACCAGTTCTGTGTGGCACTTTGCAAGTGTACAACAACTTCCATTGTCAGTGTGAGCCCTGGCTCCAGACACACCACAGGGGGGCGGAGCCATCATTGTGTAAGGCAGGTACAGCCCTATTCAGGTGCTACTCCTCCCACCACTCCAAATGCAGACCAGGCCTATTCAGCCCAGCCCTGACTCATCAGACTTCTGGAGCTGCTGCCCCTCTCCAGCCCCTGTCATCCCAAAAGCCAGACACTCAATACGCAAACCTAGCAGAGGCACACTGGATGGTTAGGCAAGAAAATACCTACTTTCTAAAAGTGGTATTTTCAAACACAGAATGTAAAAATCACCCTCACTAAAAGATGCACTTTAACATTCTGAGTTCAGGCATACTAAACTTTACATTTCTATCTTGTTCCTAGGGTCAGTTATGTTTATAAGATGTTATAAACAAACTCTCCATTCTGTCCTATGGGAACAGATAGCCTTGCAATAGTGAAAAACGAAATTGGCAGTATTTCACTATCAGGACATGCCACACACATCAGGGCATGTCCTACCTTTCATATTCAATGCACCCTGCCCACAGGGGTACCTTGGGCCTACCTTAGGGGTGACTAATACGTAGAAAAGGGAAGGTTTAGGGACTGGCAAGTGTGTGCACTTGCCAAGTCGACATGGCAGTCCCAGACTGCATGCAGGCTCTGCAATGGCAAGCCTGAGTCACATTTTACAAGCTGCTTCTGTGGGTGGCACAATCAGTGCTGCAAGCCCACCAGCAGCATTTGATTTACAGGCCCTGGGCACACATAGTGCACTGTACTAGGATCTGACAAGTAAATCAAATAAGCCAATCATGGAATCACTAATCCATAACAATAATTTACAAGGAGAGCACTGATCAGCAGTGGTAAAGTTCCCAGAGTCATAAAACCACCAACAACAGGTCAGATAAAATACAGGAGGAAGGCAAAAAGTTCTGGGATGACCCTGAAAAAGGGCCAAGTCCAACACTTGTATGTATGAATAATCTTTAATTTCTTTAGAGGAGCAGACAAAGTTAGTTGTTGAAATTAATTGCATTCATTTGTGTGAATTGCTTAGAGAACCTGCTCGAGAGAACTTATAAAGGAGGGTGAGCTGCTACAAGGAGTGAGATTGACGTCACAGTGTGCAGCGCTGGTATAGGTCAGATGTTGTAATGCTGCACTGGTATTGGTTGTATACATCATAGAGATCCATGCTGGGATTAGTTGTGATCATTGAACTGAGAATTGTGGGTAGAAAAATAATTTCCTGGTTTCAACCGAAAGTCATTTGTGAATATTGCATATTATTGATTAAAAATGTCAATTCTTTAAAGCATTACCAAGCATAGTAAGGGGCGATGTGACTGTGCCTGTTAGAAAGGGGAATAGAGGCACCACCTGAAGGTAACCCAGGTCATACTATGGCGGTAGAAGAGGGTTTTCACACATGTATTTGGCTCGAACAATGGCATAGAATTACTGAGAAAAATGGCGCATTGCAATTTTCTCTCTATTGGACATTTAATTTGACAATTATTGAGAATTTTAGGAGGACGCTGTATGAAATGAAGTCGCCTCCTAGACCTACACAGTTCGAAGCACTTAATGCCTGGGAACATGTGGCTCATTTGAGACAGAGAGATAGATATCAAGGGAGAGTCAAGAAAGCTAGGTGGGATGCAGAAGAGAAAACCTGGAGAACTGACATGAAGGAGGGAGCATAATTATATACTGTACTAACCACAGAAGAGGGAAAAGATAAATGAAAGGAGAAAAAAAAAGAATAAAGAGACAGATGACACAGAGAATGCAGCTGAGGACAGTTAAAGTGACATAAATGATGACTTTATAACTGAGTTACTGCTAATTCGTCCACCTCCTTACGACTCTCCGACTGGTGGAGCGAGTAATGTGCCTATGACTGAAACCTTTGATGTGCTAAGGCACCATTAAATATGATTTATATGGGGGAACTTTCAGGAATTAATGGCAGCCCTTTTGACTTCACAAGCTCTAAATGTCCCAGATGCATTGACTGTCCCTGTCACAATTGGTCCTGTAGTTCCTTTGTATAAGCCTGGAGACTCAGGAAATAATACCCATACTTTGGCTGTTCCTACTGGAATGAGTGCTGTGGCTACTAACAATTCAGTAGACCTGGCAATAAGACCCATTCCTCAGACTCCTAGAGTTCCGACCCAAGGGAATACCGCATGTGCTGCAAGTGCAGACCATACATTAAATCAGACAGGGTTAAACTTGATTTACTCAGAGACCGTCACCATTTTTCTTGCCCAACAAAAATGCCCCACCGATGAATTACAGTGTTCCGACATGTCACTTTTGAACTCACCGCCTGGTACAAGTAGTGGTACTTATAGCAGAGAAATAATTCTCCATACCCCTGCAGAGCAACCAGGTCTTACTGTCCTGAGAACTTGATGACTGGTGCAAAGGTATAGATACCCCAGCAAGTAGTGGAAATCCACGAATGAGTCGAACAAATGCACAAGTTCCTGAGAGAGAAAGATCAATGGATGTTGCTTAATTAAAGGTAGAATTAGAAAAAATGATAATTGGGACACTTGTCACGACTGAATGTATACCAGGATGATAAACTACTGTTTTTATGTTAAGACATTAGCATACGTGCAGGACAGGCTCATAAGAGGCAGACTGAATTCGCACAGAGACATTGAATTAATGTACAGAGGACCAAAATCTTGCAGAAAAACTACAGGTTATGCTTTACTGACAAAGATCTCATAAACATGCCTCCACCAGAAAGGGGAATACTGATTAAGGAGTTAATCGGCTACATTCGAAAGTGGAGTGAATTAGATAAATGGGAAGGTAGATGGTCAAAGCAAAAGGAGCAGAGGAAAGATGGGGTGCAAATGCTCCCTCTGTAAAGAGGAGGATGTACAAATGCTTCCCATGAGAGAGGTGCCTGGTAGAGGCTAAGTTCATGTACCATGGAGTAGGACTGATCTCACTTCATTCACCAATGATTTCCCGAGATTAAGAGAGAACCAAGTGGAATGGTACAGACAGGTCAATCGATATGTGAAACTTTCAAATGTTTTGTGGAAAGATTTGGATACTTTATTTGAAATTGTGGTTCCAAGTGATTTGTGGGCAGACTAGAAGGTCACTGTGGAGTGGCCCGAGGAGGAGCTAACGAGACATCCTCAATCGCAGGTGCTGTCAGCATTGGTAATGAAAAAGTATAAACAGGTGATTACATTTTTAAAAGCAAAAATCTCTCCTAAAGATATTGATTGGGTCAAGATTGACAGAACGACCCAAGAATCCAAACAGTCAATACATACCTACTATGAGAGACTGTTGCAGGCATTCAAACAGTATAGTGGGACAGCGACTATTGAGGCAAAGGATATGGGACATTTTTTTTACAGGTTCGTATATGAATTGAAGCCCGAGGTAAGTACTCTGATTCAGCAGCATTTGATTTGTTGGCAGAGTAAGCCCACTGATGAAATTCTGCGATATGCAAAGTATTGCAGTGATGAATTAAAGATGACACACAAGAAGCTGAAGGAAAAATTGATGATAGCTCAGATGAAAGCTGCATAGAGAGGTCAGAATACACAGTTGGTTGAGAATACTGGTCCATGCAGGGAGTGTATCAGCAGAGAGCTCCAGTGATGCAAGGTGGTAGTGCATTTCAACAGCAAGGATTTCAGCAGTAAGTGTTCCAACCACAAGGTAGAGGACATGGTGTTCCGACTGATCCGAACACAGTTGTTGATGTGCAGACTTTGAAGAAAACTAACCCATGCCATGTTTGCAGCAGGTTAAGGCATTGGAAGAGCGAGTGTCGGTTGAATACTGGTAATATAGTTAACTTGAATCAGGTTCCGGATGGTGGATTTGTGCAATCACAGGGAAATAATATGGTACTGACACAGCAGGTGCAGAGACAGAGAATTCAAAATCCCAATGTGCCCCAAGCCCAAATGATGTGGGTCCCACATGTCCCGATGCCATAACAAAATGTCAATGACCAGAGATACAATGCAAATGGAATCATTAATGGAAAGACTAATCCCTTTATGGATCAGGGTACGACTCAACAGTACTCCCTGTTTCAGACAGAAGAGGAATTCAGCTCAGACCTGTCACAATTGCAGGGCCTGAGAGGGGAGGAAGATTGCGTACTTGGTGCAACCATAGCGGTAGACCAGAGTGGTCCATACGTGGATGGTGAGGTAAATGGAAATCCTGTTTCATTCTTCATTGATACTGGTGCTACCTGCTCTACTGTGAGAACTGCAGAGGCTCCCAACCTACCCCTATCAGGAGAAAGAATCCAATTTGTTAGAGTCGCAAATAAACAAATAACTAGCCCAGTTTCAGAAGTGGTACCTGTCAAGATAGGGTATTTTGAGGACAATCACCGATTTGTGGTGTGTGATTCAAGTGCTGTAAATCTGCTTGGATGATATCTCTTGTGAAAACTGAATTGTTCCATTTACTGTACCCCAAATTACATTGAAATCCAGGCTCATTATGAAGTCTTGCCTTTAAAGTTGTCAGACAAAGATCCGAAATTGGAATGTTCCCTATGTTGAAAAAGACGATTTACCTCCAGAATTGAGAGGCACAGTGCTACCTGGAGTCTGGGATTTTTCAAGTAAAGACATGGGACTTATCAAAGGTGATGAACTGGTCCACATTACAGTAAAGCCAAATGCTGAGTAGCCGAGAATCCCACAGTATAATTTGAACCCTGAAACTGGTGCTGGGATTACTCCTGTGACTGATTCAATGATTGAGCAAGGCATTCTGAAAGAGATTATGGGTAGTCCATGTAACTCGCCCATTATGAGTTTGCAGAAACCCAATGGCAAGATCAGCATTGTCCAGGACCTGTGAACGGTGAATTCCATAGTTGTTCCTTGTTGTCCTGTGGTACGGAATCGAGCTGTGATTTTGTTTCGGATTCCTTTTGAGGCAGAGTGGTTCTCTGTCATTGATCTATGCCAAGCCTTCTTCTCCATACCATTGCACGAGGATAGCCAGTTCTTTTTCGCTTTCCATTTTTGACAGCAGTGTTTTGGAATGGTGCCGAGCCCCACACAGGTATATGGAGAGTCCATCTATCTTTAATCAGATAGTTAGAGTCTTTAGTGATGTCTAATCATTCAGTTCCAGTGCAATACATTGACTACCTATTGATGGTGTCAAATACTCAGGAGGCTTGCAAACGAGACACAATTGCTCTTTTGAACCACTTAGCTGAGAATGGACCTAAAGTATTCCCAACCAAATTGCAATTTTGCAAGAAAGAAGTCCTGTATCTAGGACATCACATTGAGAAAGGAGTAAGGAAGGTGTCACAAAAGAGAATCTCAGCGATTCTGAAAATGAATCCGCCAACAACAGAGAGAGAAATCAGAATGTTTTTGGGAGCGGTGGGTTACTGTCGACAGTGGACTCTTAACTTTTCCCTGATGGCCAAGCCTTTACAGAGGCTGACACACAAAGACATGTCTGATCCGGTGCCATAGGATAACAGCTGCATGCGTGCCTTCTCAGAGCTGAGAGAATGTCTATGCAGAGCCCCTACACTGGGAATGCCTGATTATATTAAATGTTTTGCTTTGTTTTGCATTGAGAGAGAGGGCTGCACTCTTTCATTCCTAACCCCAATATAAGGCAATGATCGCAGACCAGTGGCCTATTTTTCTTCGACACTTGACCCCGTAGCTCCTGCTTTGCCAGGCTGTCTTAAAACAGTTGGCTTACCACGTATGATCAAGTCATTCTTGGAGCTGAAAATCTTACATTGAGAAGGTGTACTGTACTGAACCCCGCTACATTACTGCCCTTTCCTGGAAATGAGGGTATTGAGGGAGAAGTGGAACAGGATTGTCTTGATGTTTCTGAACTATGCATCAAACCAAGACTTGACATACAAGATGTGCCACTACCTGAATCAGATTTTGTGCTGCTTGTTGATGATTCTTGCCTAAGAGATCATGAAGGAAACCTGAGAGCTGCCTATGCACTCTGTACTGTCTCAGGTGTGGTGAAGCCTCCTGGCTTCAAGGCGTGTTTTCAGCACAAGTGGTAGAAATGATTGCTTTTACTAGGGCATGCTGTGTTTCAGACTAGCTGAGAGTGACAATTTTCACTGATAGTCAGTACGAATTTGGTGTGGTGCATGACTTTGGGCAGTTGTGGTTCCAACGTGGATTCATGACCTCTTCGGGGTCACCGATCCTTAATGAAGAAATCGTGTAGAACTTGCTTCAGATTTGGCAACTGCCTGCCCAAATTGCAGTGGTGAAATGTGTCGCTCATAGACAAGGCAATGACTTTTGACTGTGCGTAACAGATATGCTGATGAGTCAGCTAGGTACTGTGCACTGAATTTGTGCACCTTTAATGGGGAATACATCAATGAAAATTCAGATGTGACAAATTGCAATCTGTTGTTGTCTACAGTTGATACTTGGGAGGAAGTCAAGAGATTACAGAAAGAAGTGCCAGAAGCAGAACAGCAAGGTAAGATCAGTGCAGGTTGTGTCAAAAGAGCTGAAGATGACATTTGGGTTTCAGGAGATAGAAGACCTGTACTGCCAGATAGCTTGTGCCTCCAATGGCGAAACATTATCATGGACCTGCACATGTCGGGAGGAATGCCATGGTGCGCATCTTTAGGCAAACGTGGTTTAACCACAGATTCAGATTGTTGGCTGAGAGTCTGTGTCACAGGTGTGTTGTGTGCCCACAGCAGAATGTAGGCAGAAAAACAGCAGTAACACTGAGTCATATAGAGAGATCAGGAGGTCCGTTTAACAGGATGCACATGAACTTCATTGAGATGCCAGTGTGCAATGGATTGAGATTTGTCCTAGTCATTGTTTGCATATTTTGTTTGCATATTTTTGCAGTGGGTTTAAGCTGACTAGGAGAAATGACAGTCTCACAATAGCAAAGCTGTTGTTGAGGGAATTGATACTATGTTTCAGATTCCAGACTTCTTTGGAGTCGGACTGAGGAACTCATTTTAACAATGAGGTCCTGAAGATGTTATGTGCAGCACTACAAGTCGAACAGAGACTCCACTGCAGTTATTGACCAGAGGCTTCTGCTATTGTGGAGCAAGTAAACAGCACTTTGAAATACAGGTTGGCTAAAGTGTGTGCTTCGACATCTCTGAAATGGCCTGATGCTTTGCCCCTTGTACTGATGAGTCTACTTCTGGCCCATGGGACCCCATCCCCGTCCCTCACATTGGGGACCGTGGGGGGATTGTCGCCCCATGAGATCCTCATGGGAAGGGCCATGAGACTGACAGCTGTGCCTGCAAATGTGCTTGTGAACATTACAGATGACATGATTCTTGATTACTGCAAAGAGGCTACAGCCCCGCCTCAACAGGAGCAGTGCCATAACCTTAGCCCCGGTGACTAGGTAATAGTGAAGAAGCACGTTTGCAGGTCGGGCTTGGAGCCCAGGTGGCATGACCCCTACAAGTTGATCTGGTCACAATGACAGCTGTGAAGTGTGGATGTCTCCCTAACTGGGTACATGTTGCCCATACTTGCAGAGTCCCATATCCCCTTGATGATATAACAGCACCTGTGCCTGATGTGCCAGTGGTTACAGTGAGACAGAGGGAGCAGGTTAGTTAAGCTGTTGGGGACCAGCAAGCTGCTGGGACAATATTGGTTTGGCCTGAGGGAGGGTCTGAGAGAGTCAACAGTTGAAGTCGGTACAGAAGGGTCTCATCCAGTGGTGTTGACTGTGTCAGATTCAGACCCTGGCGAATGGCTTAGTGCAGTTGTAGCGTGAGTTGTACCACAGAGATAGGTGGCCAAGGAGACAAGAGAGAGGTAGACGTTATCTGTCTGAAGTGCAAGTACCACACACTATCCCTGAAAATACTGAGAGAATTGCCAAAGTGACAGTGATGAAGAAGGGCCAACAGTAAGGAAATTGTTAGAAATGTGGCATCTAGTTGGCAGTGGTTTGTACCCTGTCCAAGTAGTGAACCTCACTCTGGTCAGGGTAAGTAGGTTACACCCTCAGAATAACCTGTGCCCACCCCCTTGGTATCTTGGCAAGAGCAGTCAGGCTTATCTCAGGGGCAATGAGTAAAGTTTTTGTACACACATACCACACAGTAACACAGTGAAAACACTACAAAAAGACTCCAGAGGGGCGTGGCCAAGATGGCGGACTGGTGAGTCGCATTTCCCGGCGGCTCCCCGTTCCCGGCGGCTCCCCGTTCCCGGCTGTCTCGCCCAGCCACATTTGTGCTTTGAACCCCGTGAGCGCTAATACTGCCGGCGGAAACGTAAGTGACAGCCGCGGGGCAGCCTTAGAGGTGCGCATTGCGGAGCTGGGTGCCGGATCGGCGACTGTAGCCGGACCGGGGACACGGAGCAGCAGAGAGACAAAATGGCGCCCGAACCCGACAGGGCCTACGACCACATCTAGCCGCACCCTGAGACGCGGGGGCCTGGCCTCGCATGCAGCTGGCATGCCAGGCGGCAACAGAGCGACGGCAGGGAGCCCCGAGGTGAGACAGCGGGAGGCGGGGACGACGCGCAGAGCGCGAAAACAACCAGAGATCGGCCAGAGTCCGAGTCACAGAGGAGCCTTCGGAGGGGGGCGCCGAGGACTGTGGACGTGACGCCAGGCCTCAGCCGGGCCTGCTGCTTCTGTTGGCCTAGGGTGGCGAGGGCAGTCCAGAAGGGCACAGTGCGACGGCGACTGGCCGTATCGGAGGCCCGGCGCACCGCAGCGGAGCGAGTGCCGAGCGAGGGGCCCTGCGATCCTGGTGGTCCCCGGAGACGGAGGGTCCACGTGTGCGGTGGGGCATTGAGGTGATGCAGCAGGGAGCAGAGCCGCCATGCGGCGAGCGAGGGAAGCCGATGTTCGGCCAGTGACATCGCCTGGCGGAGGTACGGCGGCGCCTACAAGCGCCAGGTGGAGGGTCCGGGCACCAGCAGAAGCAGAGGGCGAGAAGAGCAGCATTCCCCCAGAGTGACCCTGCGCAGCACCAGGCGAGCCATAGAGGAGGGAGACCCACGTCCTGGTACTCCTGAAGGATTCCCTGACACCCGGGATTGGGGGCAACAGAGGAAGGCACGGGGACAATCGAGATCCGTGTTGCGTGCTGTCGGTGGGCCCTCCGACCCGGTCCCACCTGGAGGAGGGGTGTGCTAGCCGCCTCTAGAGTGGCCATAGCGTAGAGGGGACTGGTTACGGCCTAGTACCACCCGAGCGGGGGTCCCAGCAAACCCATTGCCTGGCTTTCCTGCTACGGAGGAACATTGCAACGACGGCCTAGCTGCGGCGGAGCTCAGGGGAGAGCTGGCGACAGCCGGATCGTTACATCGTGGAGGTGGAGGTGGAGAGTCAGGAGACCGGCCTCCGAAGCGACAGCTTGTAGCGAGGCGGCCTGAGAACTCGGGCACCACGATCCAAGGCCTGAGCGGCTGGTGCCGGGGGGGGGGCTCGGCGGAGCCCGGCAACACAGGTGGAGAAGGGGGCACGGCCGCATAGGGTGGCGCACCACATCGCTGAGGCCCCTATTCACAGAAGTCGGCCAGGGTGATCGGCTGGTGCATGGGGGCCCGCGGAGATCAGAGGGCGACCCCCCACCTGGACACGCTCCTACATCGCCGGGGGACCCTTGAAGGTGTGCAGCACCGCGGAGTTGGCCCAGAATTTCCAGGGCAGCAGGCCCGGGTGGCGTCCCTACCGGTGCTGGTGCACGCACGAGGAGCGGAAGGGCCTTCCAAGACACAGGCGAACTCGGAGAGCGCTGAGAGCCGCACCAAGGGAGTTGACCCTCCGGCCAGACGCATCGGCTGGTGGGTAAGAGCGGACAGGAGGCCTGGGGTACAGAGGAGAGTGGGGGGCCGGTGCTAGCTCTAGAAGTGAGGACAAACGACCCTTCGCTGGAGCCCAACCCAGATCGCAGCTATGTCCTCGGTGAGAGGGAAGAAGGAGCGGTCATTGAAGGAGATGCTCTCCAAAGGCTCCCTATCGGGAGAGAAGGGGGGCCAATTGTCCCCAGCACCAAAATCGCAACCGGACCCAGAGGAGGGGGAAGTCCCGATTACTCGCTCCTTCCTGGAGTCGCTCTTTAATACTCTGAGGGAGGATTTTCAGACACTTAAAAGCGAGGTTGCAGGGGAAGTGAAGGAGATACGCCGCGATGTAGATGCGATTGGTAAAAGAGTAGCAGCCATAGAGGACCACGAGCAGACTAAGGACGAGGAAGAGGAGCTGCTTCAACAGGAGGTGCTTCGCTTAAGGGAGCAACAGATCGATCTACAGGCACACACAGAAGATCTCGAAAATCGCTCGAGGCGAAACAACATCCGAGTACGGGGAGTTCCTGTGGACGCAGAGGGGTCCAACATGGCTCAATATCTGCAAGGGATGTTCCGAGACATCCTGGGAGTGCCGCAAGACTTTGAAATCCACATTGATTGAGCGCACCGAGTGGGCTTGAGGCGACGAGCTCCTGCCCCCCCCCCGGACATCTTAGCCTTCCTTCCAGATTTTCCCCTCAAGGAACGCATCCTGAGAGAGGCCAGGGCGAAACAACCGGTCAAATATCAGGGGCACGCCGTCGCTCTCTACTAAGACCTGGCCTCCATAACTTTGCAGAAAAGGAGGGAGTTTAAAGAAGTGACTGCGCACCTGCGAGACCAAGGAGTGGCTTACTCTTGGGGCCACCCCTTTCGGTTGATCTTCAAATGGAACGGTAAGCTGTATCAACTCCGATCTCTTCAAGAAACCTGCAGGATCCTCGGCTTGGAGCACCATGGCCCGGAGGAGGCGGCCAACCGGGAGCGGAGGCACTCGGGAGAAAAGTGGCAGAGAGTTGGGCGGAGACGATCGCCTGCTCCAGGGCTGGGGCCGGACCCTAACACTATAGCGCAGGAGAGACAGGTGGCTCTGGAAACGGTCCTCAAGGACACAGATTCCCCAGACAGCTCATGACTTTAAACAGGGGCAATAATATGCATTGTAGCTAAATTGGCCGGGGGGGGGTTGCTGGGGACGGGGGGCCGGGGACACTTGGACCACAAATACTCCCGATTGCTCTTTTTTCCAAATGCCTGCATCACTGGGTGACGGGCAATGGACAATGTTTGGGGATTGGGGCCTTTCAGTTGGGGTTAGGGAGGGGGAGGGGGGGAACTGGTGTGCTACAGCGATGGGCGAGGCAACAGGACCTGGGGTCAGGGTCACTTAAAGTAGCGGTATCAGGAGACACATTCGCAAGAGAGAGGCACAGGGGCACGCAGATGAAGCAGGCTGGGCTCACGATAGTCCTGTGTCACGTTCCACCCTCCAGGTAGTCACCCTCAATGTGAAAGGGCTTAACAACCCCATCAAACGAAGATCTATATAGTCCTATTTGGAGAACTTGGGGGCTGATGTGTGTCTCCTTCAGGAGACCCATCTCCTCCCCAAGGATTGGCATAGGATGAAGTCTCGGACTTTTCCCCAGCAATTCTTTTCTTCCACATCAGACAAGAAAGCGGGGGTGGCCATACTGGTCGCCAGGAGATTTGTGGGAACAGTGGGGGACAAAGTGGCGGAAGTTAAGTGTCGCCTCTTAGCCTATAAGTTATCGGTGGGGGGCTCGTCCCTAGTGGTGGGATCTATCTATGCGCAAAATTCGGGCCAGGAGAGGTTCCTGACCACATCTCTCTCCGAGGTCCTGAGCTCACAAGAACGGCGGCTATTGGTGGCGGGGGATCTAAACCTGGTCATGGACGCAGCGGTGGATAGATCCGGCCATCGCTACGGCCAAACGGGTGCGCTGTCCAATGCAGGGAAGGAATGGCTGCAATCGAGGGGGTTGGTGGACATGTGGCGGGTAGCTCATCCCCAATCCTCACAATTTTCTTTCTATTCCCACGCACACCACACCTATGCCCGACTAGACCACCTAATAGGCTCCACGGAATTGAATGAGTTAGTGGATGTTGTGAACATCATCCAAGCAGCGCTATCCGACCACGACGCAGTGACGGTGACTATCAACATGCCCCCATCCCATAGACAGAAAGGGTGTTGGCGACTTCGAGAGAACATGCTGCGCAGGGAGGGAGTGACACAACAAATTCACAAATGCATTACCGACTACTTGGCGTTGAATGATACCTCCGACACTTCTCTAGCTACTTTGTGGCGGGCGCTCAAGGCGGTGGTGAAGGGGGAGCTGATTGCTATCTCAGCAGCTGAAAACAGGGAGCGCAAGGACAAGCGAGAACTTCTCACGGCGCAAGTGTTGGAGCTAGAGAGGGTCCACAGTAGGACAGGCGTGCCCAGGGTTTGGCGCCAATTGAAGGCGGCAAGGGCACAATTGGCAGGGCTCGATTTGGATAGGGCCGAATATGCGGCCCTCCGGCTTAAACACTCCTACTACATCGGAGGGGACAAGACGGGACGACTGTTGGCGAGTAAGCTCAGGGCTCGCACCCATCGGTTGAAAGTTCAGGCCCTCCAGAATACTAAAGGGGAGAGGGTAGAAAACGATGCCGAGATTGCGGGAGCCTTTCAGGAATTCTACTCAGCTCTTTATCGAAAGGATCCGCACCTAGGTCCTGAGGTAGACTCCTATCTACAGGGAGTAAATACGACAGCACTGAATACAGAAGGGGCGGAAGCCTTAGAGGCACCGATCAGGATAGACGAGGTGATAGGGGCAATTTCTCGCCTCAAGCTTTTGAAATCGCCGGGGCCGGATGGCTTTTTGGCTGGTTTTTACAAGTCCTTTTGTCCGCTTCTAGCCCCGGTCCTGACGCGGCTTTTTAACTCTTTTACAGGACCCGGGACAATCCCTCCTGACATGTTGGCGGCCGATATAGTGGTACTTCCCAAACCTGGGAAAGATAAGACTCAATGTGGCTCCTACCGCCCGATATTCCTCCTCAATATTGACTTGAAGTTGTTCACGGGGGTCCTGGCGGCCAGGTTGGGTCCACGGATGCCTGGCATCATTGAACCGGACCAATCCGGTTTAATATACAACCGGCAGAGCAGTGACAACACCAAACGCATTCTCCATCTCATTGATAAGGCCCACCGCACGAAGATGGATGCTCTCTTGTTGTCGGTCGATGCCAAGAAGGCATTCGACAGGGTGGACTGGGGCTTCCTGGATAAGACTCTGGCTCACTTTGGTATCGGGGACCGGTTCAGGGCTTGGGTGGCGAGCTGTTACAGTATGCCCACGGCGACAATTAGGGTCAACGGGATAGCGTCCAGACCTTTTGAGATCCAGCGGGGCATGAGGCAGGGGTGCCCGCTCTCACCCCTCCTCTTTGCGCTTTATGTTGAACCATTAGCACAGAAGATTAGAGACAATCCAGATATACTGGTCATCCCTTTTGGCGGGGAGAGACACTCCGTGAGCTTATATGCCGATGATATCCTAGCGACCCTAGAGAAGCCAGAGCAATCGGTACCGGCATTCTTAGGCGAGCTGGAGTCCTTTGGGCAGGTTTCTGGTTTTCGGGTGAATGTGGGAAAGTCCATGACTCTTCGTCTGGGTCGACGGGGGGAGCTCTCGGGGGGGGATCGACGCCCTTTGGGGGGTTACAGGTTCGGGATAAGGTCCCATATCTGGGGCTAGATCTAGCCCCATCCATAGCACAGACGGTCACGCTAAACTACTCGAAGCTACTCTCAGATCAGGAGGGACCTTCAGCAGTGGAAACATCACCAACTGTCACTGCTGGGGCGCGTCGCGGCGATAAAGATGTCCATTCTTCCCAGGGCTCTGTACATGTTCCAAACTCTGCCGGTCTGGCCCACATCGGGGATGCTCCACAAGCAACAACAGGCAATACAGCAGTTCGTATGGGTGGGGGCACAGCCTCGCCTACGCAGGGATCTTGCCCATAGACCACCAGAGGAGGGAGGGCTGGGGATCCCGAATGTACTGGAATATTTTAGAGCGGCGCAACTTAGATACCTGGTGGAGTGGAGCCGACCAGAATCCGAAAAGAGGTGGTTGTTCCAGGATAGAGCGCTGGTGAAACTCTCCCTGTGGAAGGTTCCCTTCTTGAAGAAAGCGGATAGACCACCGAACCTCAAGGGCTCACCCATAACGAATTCCTTGTTAAGGGTATGGGATGGGGTGGCCGTCAGACGAGGATTGACGCCCTTCCCCTCACCAATGACTCCCTTATTTGATAACCGGGAGTTTAGTCCGGGGACGGATGAAAGAGCGTTTTCGGCGTGGCGGGACTCGGATTGCAGGGCGGCGGGGCACTTATTTGATTTGGATGGGATCCTTCCGTTTTCGGAGGTGCGACAACTGTATGCCATTCCGGACTCGGAGCAGTTCTAATACTTCCAACTCCGCCACTGGAAGAGGGCACCCTACTACACCTCTTATGGGACTGTAAGGAACTGACGGGTTATTGGACCAAGATACTAGATGACATTGACAGACAGTTCGAGACTGAAATACTGCGGTTCCTGACCTACGTGGTGCTGGGGCTGCCTAACCCAATAACTTACCCTTTGAAATCCACTCAGGGGAAACAAATGGGGCTGGCATTAGGGGCGGCCGTCCAACACATCTTATCACACTGGGGGACACAGACTCGACCGACATACACGGGATGGTTACACAGGCTATGGTATATTTTAGGAATGGAAAGGATCCAGGCTTCTCTTACGAACTCTGAAGAGGGATTTATGGTTACTTGGCGACCCCTGGTGACCCTGTTGGCTACGGAACTGAATGAAGTGACCTGCGCGAAATATCTTCGACTTCTCCGGCTCACGGAGACAGGGGGGGCAGTAGAGGCTACCTGATTGACTATCAACTGAGCGTTTTCCGACCGGGTCCCTGAAGAGACAGGCCTTAAGCACACCAGTTCAGGGGAGGGGGGGGTGGGGGGCGGGGAGTTCTTGGTTTGTTAAATTTTTGACATGTTTGGAGGGGCTACGACAAGGACCAACCTCCAGGCCGCACTCTAGGGACACCTTGGTGCTTCCACATGGACGACTTTGCTTGCACGGACTGGTGGGGGGGGGATATACTACGATTTGGGTACGGGGGTACCCATTGTATGTGTGGTTTCTCTTTTGCAACAAGTCAATAAAACAAAGTTAAACATAAAAAAAAAAAAAAAAGACTCCACACCTGTTTAGAAGAATAGCCAATATCTGCTTAAAACAAGACCAAAACAACAAAATTCCAACATACACAACTCAAGATAAGAATTTTCAAAGTTAAATAAAGTTATAATTCTTATAAATCAATGGCTGTGCTTGACCAGGACAGAGTACCTTAAATGCATTAAAAATCAAAGACGATGCATGACTCAGGGGATATGAGGTTTCGTAAAAGCCAGTGATGCATTGGTTCCTTACTACTATGTAGGTCATTGGCACGGGGATGCTTAGGGACAGTGTGTTGCACAGAGGAGGTGGTGTGTCGCTGTAAACAGGGATGTGTCAGTTTCTGAAGGCAGTGCAGAGTTGTTGAGCCATCGACGCCCAGGGATGATGCATGGCGCAGGGGAGGTCATGCGTCATTTATGGGCGCAATATCTTTGTTCCCTACTGCAATCTGGTGTCGATAATGAAATTGGCACCCAGAGACAGGGTGCTGAGGTGCTTCAAAAGTCAAGTCGTACTGCGTCGATTCCACTGCATTGCAGCCAGTGCTGTGTCAGAGTTGGAGCGGTGCGTTCACAGACTTTAGTGAAGTGGTGCTCGAGACTCACACAGCGGTGGTCCTTCAGAGGAGATTGTGACACTGACACTGCAGTGGCAGGCCTGAGACATGTTTGCAGGGGCTACTCGTGGGTGGCACAATCAGTGTTGCAGGCCCACTAGTAGCATTTGACTTACAGGCCCTGGGCACACCTGGTGCACTGTACTAGGGACTTACTAGTAAATCAAATAGACTAATCATGGAGAAACCAAACATCATTACAGTTTAGACAGGGAGCACGTGCACTTTAGCACTGGTCAGCAGTGGTAAAGTGCCCAGAGTCCTAAAGCCAGCAAAAATCAAATCCACCACACAGTCAAAAGCAGAAGGTCAGAAACAAAAATACTGGGGAAACCAGGTCAAAAGATGCCAGGTCTAACAGAGATCAAAGAGAGATAGGGTACCCTGTCAAAGTTACTCTTCACCTGAATGGACTTACCTAGCAGTCAATGATTGGTAGAGAGTATTTTACACGTTTTGTTTTAACAATTTGCATTCATCTGAGCCTCCTTGAACTGAACTTTGTGGCTGAACCGAGTTTTGAAATCACATTGCCACTAAACAGACTGAGACAATTTATTCTGGAAGTGATGATTAGTGAGTTTGAACTGCGCATTTACTAAAGACAACTTAACAAGATTTGAAGCAACATTTAAACTTTGCTTTGCTATCATAGAGAACTCATTGAGCCTAACGCAAAATCTCTTAGACGTAAACGCATATGTGGAAGAGTGTTTGCTGTTACAATAACAGTGTTGCTTATCATTTTGACTTTGCCCCATCATTTATAGGCAGAAGAGCCAAAGACTACACGTGCCCTGCAAGTGCCTTTCCTACTGACAATAGCTTACCCGCAATAGATGAGAAAGAGTTACATGTAGATGGTTCTAGAGGAAATTACTCACAGAATGTTTATTCTAAACTGCTTTATGAATATGTTGACACTATGGATGCTTGGAATTGCTATGTATGTATATAATTGCCTGCATCAGTTGCCCAAGGGATTACTTATCACCACCTCCCTTTGACGTATGGAGTTACCTGTAGTTTATTGATGAGCTTATTGTACGTGAAAGTTCATTTCAAGGATTACTACTCGAATTATGACTTGGTTCTTTCAGAAGTCCCTGTGCTGAAGCACTTGAATAGACAGCTTGATGCTAAAAATGCTGAGATAATGGAACATTTCTTTAGACCCACCATGATACTGGATACAGCTTATGCACATAGACACAACTTAACTTGCTTGTTAACTGATGTAGAAAATACATTTTATAGATTCAGTAGAAGATAGAAGAAGATACATCTGGGCTAAAGCGAATCATTCAAAGGTACCACTCTGGGCTAAAGAAGAAAGTGAACACAGAATAGTGGGAAACATGGCAGCATTAGCTTTAGTTTGGCAACACAGAGAAAAATTATGCATTCACATTAGAAAATCTCATGTTCTAAATGTTCTACTTGATCAGCAGTTCCTCAAAGCGAACAGAAGGTTTCTCAACGCGGGCAGTCATGGATGGTCACTACCGCTCGCGTTCAGAAATCTTCCGCCAGGAGGTGGTCTGGAGTAAGATCTTCCTCACTCACGCTCAGCAACTTAACATTGGCAAGCGCAAGCAAGGAAAAAACTCCGCTCTGCTCCACTGAGTTTTTCGGAACTCAGCGCGCTACGCGGAGTGCAGAGTGGCAAAAACTCCACGAGCAGAGCAGAATTTCACGCCCACGCCTAGTTTATATTTGGATGGAGGAGATCCTGTTTATTACTGGAGTTTTTTACATTTGTGGAAATTTTTTATTTTACAGGTTACCCAAGAGATGGCACGGAACTTGTTACATGGGAATAGTTTTTCCAGAAATGTATCATGTTGTTCATATTGATGATCTGATAAAGGAACAAAAAGAGGTGCCAGTGCTTGTGAAATTGTAAGAGACATTTTTGGTGTTTTTGTTCCACCTGTAGGAGTGATACTCAACTCACACAAGATTAGAAAGCTTTCTACTGTAGTTGATAAACTATGTACTAGTACAGCTGGAAGATTTTTAGTTATAGACACAGAAATGGTTGCCATTAGATCAATGGTTTTGCAGAATTTATTTGCTTTAGACGTCCTTCTCGCAAAAGAAGGCAGAGTCTGGCGGATGTTAAAAGTTCAAGAATGTTTCACTTACATTCTAGATGAGAGTAAAGACCTGACGAAATACATTAGCAACATTACTGGCCTGAAGAAAGATTTGAAAGGGTTGACAGCAACAGGTGCTTGGGAAACACATAGGGAATGGATTTTATGCTATAGGCAGATGCTTTGGAAACCTAAGGAGTGGTATTGTTGGAAGCATCCTTAACCCCTTGGTGATAATTGGTCTTTGTGGAATGTTCTTAATTGTGATCGATTAGGTATACAACTGTGTACAAGCAAAGAAGGGAGTGAAGAAAAAGAGAGCAGATATGGAACTAGAGGATAGACAGTCCAGATACTCTGATGACAGGTTTCCAGAAGAAAGATAATGAAAACAGCAAAATTCACCTAACTCATACTCTGGACTCTGAATTCTTAGCTTTCTAATGTGTAAGAGAGAGAGTCTTAGATGGTTCTCTTAGCACCAGATCTTAATGTTATTGTTTTGTATTGCAGTCACAGAATTGCTGGTTTGTGTGATCCTTAATTTTTACCAGCGTCTGGGGATCCTGATGTCATTCTGTATCATTATATAATGGTACTAAGAGTTGATTATTTGAATTGATTTTTAACTTGTAATAAACCTTTCGAACTTGACTACCGATTCCTGGTTGTCATGTACACAAATGGGTTTCACTGTTAGTTGGAATTTGATTGACTGTTGATGCTAACTCCCATCATCTCTTAGAAGGACAAAAGGGCCCATCGGAGGACCAATTGTAAGCAAGTAGGCCCAGAATACACTGGATCACGGGTGTGCTCAGTTTAGTAAAGCATCCCTTTAATAGCGATGCCTGTGTCATTATATTTGGTATTTGATGGAACTATTCTAATGTTTTGATAGTATTGTCTGTGTATTATCCATGGTAAACCCGGGATTATCATGGTTTGCTTTAAATTCTTTTATTTTCTAAAAGCTGTAATTGTTTCTCAAGTTTGTATAGTTTTTACCTATCTTCCTTCATTAATGACTGTAGGATGAATATTACTATGGCAATGCCTTCCAATCTCTACATACCACATTTATGTCAGACACAGAATGTAGATTGGAGTTCCAAATTCCAAGCTGCACTATATAATTGTAGGTAGATGCTTCTAGATCATGTCATAGAAAGGCATAAAGTGATCAATATTTGCAATACTTTTTCTTGTAAATCTAGAGACAGTTACAGGGGCATGACCCTAAAATGAATGTAAAATAAATAGGTATCTGTGCCATCTCTTCTGTAAAAAGTGTAATGAATAGATGCTAGATTCTTAATTATCTGTATGTCTACCTAACAATGACCCTTATTTAAGGTATCTTTATCTAACCTATCACGATTACTCCTGATGGAGATTAGCAACACAGATGGGACACAGTACTCTTCAGTTTTGTTTTTATAATGAAGTAGTATTGAGTAGGACATTGATTGATAACAATAGTTATTTGCCATCACTTGACTTAATGGCCAGTGTAGAAGGCTAGCATGCCTAAGGAGCACATGGGAAAATAACTCACTTTTATCTCTGACTTTAAGATTAAGAGTGATATGAGGACATGAATGTTTCACAAGAGTCACCTTGTATCCAACCAGAGGTGAAGCAATAGAGCCAGTTAAATATAATAGACAGTTATGGGATATAAAAAAGACACTGGAGATGGCACAAGGAATATAGTATCAATTTGAAGGGGGTTATAAAAAATAAAAGGTAGAAAATAAGGCGACAAAATTTATCGGGGGCTTACTACTTCTGAGAAAAAGCAATGTTCAGCCTGTAGATGTACATGGAAAATAAAGCAGTTGGGCTTAGTTAAGGTGTACCAAAGTTTAGAACACATTGACTGAAACATCAGGGCCTAGATTTACCAACATTTTGTGTTGTAGTTGCTCCAGTTTTTTGGTGCACCCATGACTCAAAATGCTAGTCCAGATTGACAAAGCTATGCAAGGACCAATTTGGGCCTCCGTGCTTTGCATTGTAATAATAAATAAATAAATAAACTTTATTGATTGGTTTAAGAAAGAAACCATTACAATTTAAAACACGACTAATTCGTACAATAAAAATGACTATGATGAGTATTAGAAACGAGGGTTATAAATTACTAAGAATTAGAGAGATCATTATGAGCTAATAATGTTCTGCTGAAAGGCCTCACACTGGTTTCCTAATATTATAGTCTTTAATTCGATTGTTGAGCCTTTTAACTCGGCCGCCATGCTAAAATGAGGAAGGATTGGCTGCAGTTGTGGCTTCCAGTATTCTTGACGCTTTGTGAACAAATTTCGTGAGCCCAATGTTCAGCTTGGTGTTGTCTGGATTTAGAGCAGCCATTATTGCCTGGCGGCAGGATCGAACTCCCAACCTGATCCATTGATCCCGCAATAATGACCGTCTGGCCATGAGCAGTGCGGGGCATACACAGACGATGTGTTCCATTACTTCAGAGTGATAGCCACACAACCTGCATTCGATACTGCTACCTGGACAGCGCCATTCGGGAAGGTTCTTTAAAAAGGGCCAGTCACCCATCCTCAGAGCTAAAAACTTTTGTTTCCAGTAAAGTGAAAATGTGCTTGATAAGTAGGGCAGCTGAACTCCTAGTTTAAAATTGGAGATTACAGCCCAAGCGTGTTTCCTTTTTGACAGTATTGCCCTGTCTGAGTGAAAGGACCACATTCTGACAGTCTTTTTAATGGCGATCTTTAACACCGGGCAGGTGGGATTTGTTTCCCAGAGATCTTTTACTCCTAATAGCTGTAAACTGCGATCCAGGAGTTGCCGATACTTTTGGCTGGTCTGGTTTTTGTGTATTTCCTGCCATAGTCGAGCCTCCAGGGAACCCTCCCGAGCACGGCACAGTCTATGACACAGTTTATAAACGCGCCGGCCTCTACTCCATGGTGATCGTGTAGTCCCAGTTCAAGTCTAACTTGGGCTGGCGAGGCAGATTTTGACACCCGGAAAGCTCGTTTAAAGATTTTAGTTGTTAGTTTGTTTATTAATGTGCTGGTTGTGCCCTTAGTGATCTCGTGCCCATACGTCAAAGAATTAACTATCTTAGCCTTCATCACTTTCAGCATGGGAGTTAGGCTCGGGCCAAGTAACTGTTTTGACAGTTTTGCGGCAGCAGCCTCTAACGACAGGGCTTTGATTTTTAACGCTTCTTTATGCTTGATGAATGTACATCTGGTGTTGAGAAAGATGCCCAAATATTTATAACTGGAGGTTGGTTCTAGCTTTATATCATTGAAAAACCACCTTTCTATTGACCTCTTTTGCTTCCCAAAAGATATTGTTTTGGTTTTTGACAAGTTCAGTTCTAAGCAATTTCTTGTCGTGTAGGGAAGCAGTTCGTCCAATAACCTCTGGAGACCCACTTTTGTGTGGCTTAACAACACCAAGTCATTGACGTACAGCAGATTGCTGATGCGGGTTCCATCTAATTGAGGAGGGTGGCAATTTACACTGTCGAGTACTGGAGATAGGTCAGATATAAACAAATTAAAAAGAAGTGGGGCCAACACGCAGCCTTGTTTGACACCAGTTTCAGTTCGTATCTTCCCCGAGACATGGGAGCCTTCACCCAGCTTGATTCTGATCCATGTTTCCGTGTGGAGTTGTACTAAAGCGTGTAAAAGAGGCGGGGGTATGCCCCAAGATTTTAATTTCTGCCATAACAGACCCCTGGGCACGCGGTCAAAGGCCGCTTTAAAATCTACGAAGCAACAGTGCAGCTGGGTTTGTTGGACTTTCGCTTTCTCCATCAGGACTGTTAATGCTAACAAATTGGTTGTAGTACCAGAGTTAGCCACGAAGCCCGTCTGATTAAAAGGAAGGCATGCAGTTGTTTCGGGCCAGGCCTGCAGCTCTTCCAATAAAATACTTGCGTAATACTTAGACTCCACGTCGAGAAGTGCAATCATTCGATAATTTTTAGGCTCGTTTCTCTTCCCACTTTTATAGATTGGGTGAATGATTGCGCCTCTCCAAGACTCTGGAACGGTGTTATTTAGTCTACAGTAGGGGAACAAGGGGTCAGGTATTCTGACCATAGGTTGACATCCGATTTGAACATGGCCTGGGGGACACCATTTGGGCCTGGGGCTCCTTCAGCTCTGGCTTTCGTTATGAAGCGCGAGATCTTGTTTTTTAAGTTGTCTGGTGTCACCATGGTCTTTAACATTATGTCGTTCTTTTTCGCTGATTCCTTATGTGTTGGTTCTTCTATCAGTTTTTTTGCAAGATGAGCTCGTCTCGGGCTCTCCAGTTCCGGAAGTGAGATCATAAAGTTAACCGGACTGAGGGATTTGGTGTAAGCATCTTTTATGTTGAAGTCCCCAAAGTGAAGTGATAAAAACTTACTCCATACGGCTCCGCTGATGTTTGCACTACCGTAACCACTTGTACTTTGTGGGCTCCTATTTACGAGGGACCAAAATTGTTTCGAGTTAGGATTTTTGCTTTCATAAATGAGCTTCAGCCAGAATTGATCCGAGGCCGCTTGTTTTTCCCTTCGTATTGAGATCCTAAAGGCTGCTTTGGCTTGCTTATAGTTGTTAAAGTTGTTTTTATTACTGGGGTTCTTCCTTGACAGTCGAAGCACTCGGTTTCTTTGCGTTTTTAATTTCCTTGTGGCTTTTGAAATGCGGGATTGAAAGATTTGTTTTCTTGGGCTCCTCCTTAGTGGCATTTCGTTGAGTAGTTGGTTTATAAGAGAAGTCCAGCCACTGACAACGTGGGTATGTGACTCTAAGGATTGATGTAATAAGGCTTTACTTTTTTCAATCAAAAAAGGAGCCGTGGTGTCCGACCACTTTATCCGCTTTAAGTTCTCTGTATAGCTGCCTGAATGAGTTTGGGCAAGTTCTTGATAGCATGGGGTGGAGGTGAATAATGTTATTATTTGTGCCCGGTGATCACTCTCACCTTGTGGTGCGATGTGATAACTCTCGATCAGTGGCAATGTTTCTCTACTCCCAAGAGTAAAGTCCAAAAACGAGTGGGTTCGACCATCTGACCGGGTCCAGGCAGGCGGAATATCAGTGGGGAGGCGCCCATTCAATACGGTAAATCCTAAGCTGCTAAACTGCATTACCACGTATTCGCCCAATGTCGAAGGTTTATTTCCTGCAGGAGTCGACTGTGGAGCAAAGTGTGAAGGAACTCTTGGGGGATCGAGCCCTATATCTTCAGCAAAATTACAGTAGAGGTTGGTGTTAAAATCTCCTGAAATGATGCTGGGTGTGCTGCCGTACTTGCTAAGTAGGTTACAAATGATATTAATCAAACAGTCCGTTTTGGATTTTTTCTTGGTGGTGCAGGGAGAAATATAGACGTTGAGGAGGAGCAACTGAGTATCCATAAGTGAACTTCCCAACATAATTCAAGAAAGCCAGTCCTCCTCAAATTTAATCTGTTTGATGCATTGGGATAATTTTGTTGATGCATATATCGTGAGGCCACCGCTCGGTCTACCAAACTTGGACTGTCTTGTAGCGGGTGTCATAAACTCCAGGTAGCCTACTATTGGGATGCTTTCTACTGCCCATGTTTCCTGTAAAAGAAGGATGTCATATTATTTTTAAAAGTCCAGAGTGGCGGCAGATTGTTTTTCCTGCCCAAATCCGTTAATGTTACAGGAGCATATTGTTAGACCCTGATTAACGGTGGTTCAATCGGTCCGGTTTCTGGATAGCGCCCCTGGCAGCCATAGCCAATCTACACCGTCGAAATTTCGCTGATTAGTTGTAGACTCTGGAATTACTGTTGGTGAGCTGCTTCTCGCGGACCTCAGTACTGAAAAGGGGGCCGGGGAGGAGCTAGAGATACAGGCCTGATTGTTTTCCAGTATTGAAGGGTAGCGAGGAGCGCTTGGTGTTGTGGTTGTTATACCCCAGGATTTAAATTGATCTGTTTTTGTCAAAACCAGGTCCCGGGTTGCCGGGGATGCCCGTGATACTTGCGTTGCTTCGCCAGTTTTGGATCCTGTAGTTGGAATAAATTCAATAGCGATTATGTCTCTCGATTGTAGGTGACTTAGGTCTGGAAGTGATTTGAAGAGTCTTAGTATATTCCCTCGATTGAGGATGTCATGAGAGCCTGGAGGTGTATTCTGGAATAAGCAGCAGTTTGGTACTTTGGCTGTTGCTTGAGTGCACGCAAACTTCATTAGTCATTACCAGCTTTATTTGCTTTGGTTTTTCTTCACTGGGTGGTTTCGATGTAAGTATGGCGAGCGATGGAAGGGACGATTCGCTATGGTGAGTGATTGGGGGTGGGGCAAATGAACTTTTGCTTGTATCCACCAACTGATGACAACTTGATAAATTCATGGAGTTCTTACGACCAGATTCTGTGACTATACACTGTATGCGCAAGTTGTTGTCCTCGGCAATGGGGAAGCGGGAGGAACTAGCTTCTAAAACTGGCACCTGGGAAATTACGCGTCCCTGTCGCCCTACTTCGAATGCTGACCACATTGTTGGTGATTGGTTAAGGCCGGATTTTGCTTGAATTGGTGGCTGCAGGGAGTGCCCCAAGTCTTGAGGTGGCCCTGGCGGTTGACTGGTCTGATGTAGAGATTCTGTCTGTGAGACCAGTTGATATGGTGTTAATTGCGGGCTCGACTGTTCTCCTTTCATCGGTAATGTCAAGGGTACTTTTCGTGGAAGCTCTGAGTTACTCGATGGGGGGTTACTCACAATTGAGGTTTTAATTTCTATTGTTTGTTTGTTCCGGCTTTTTCGCTGTCTTTTTTTTCCCCGTTTCGACAGCCGATGCGTGTTATGATTGTTAGATGGTTCAATAGGGATTAATATGCCGTCCGCTGGTTCCGTGGAGTGCGGGGAGAGAGGTCGGGTTTGGACTTTCGGGTAGGTTGGACCCTGTACCAGACTCGGAGCCTGAGGTGGGGGGTCTGATGACTCCGACACTGGGGGCTTCTTTATTTCCATTAGAACTGCTGAGAGAAATTGAGGCAGGGATGATAAGGAATCAATTATGGGGGAGCAGCAGCATACTGATTGGGCCAGTTGGGTTTGGGATTGGGCTTTTATAATGAGAGAATTAAGCGCCTCCAGTTTTTGGTCGATCCCAGCGGTATACACCGCGAGTGTATTTAGTAGGTGTACCTGCAGGTCCATCTTGTCCGAGTGGTATGTTAGTGCTGCTGCCGTTGTTTCGAAGGTTTGCAGTAATTGGGACCATAGGTCGTTAGGGTTAGTTGATGGAGATCTGTCCTGTACTACAGACTTATTGAGTTCAATGGTAAAGAACGATAAATCTAAAGAGGTGTGGATTATGTTCTCGTTAGGCCCTTCTAGGTTGACCATTGGATCGCCTTGGTCCCCTTGATCGACTTTTGCTAAAAAACTTTCCGACTCTGGCTGATCTGAGCTACTAAAGAGGGCTTGCGAGTAGGTCATGGCCTGTGGTAGCAAAACTTTGGGGCTCTTTATTTGATAGTCAGATTTAAATGCGATTGAAGAATTTAATGCAGATGGGGAAAACGGACTTGGGTTTGAAACTGGTTGAAAAGTTGACAGATGAACATCTTTGGGGGTGATTACATGGGGAGAGGCTTGTTCCGTTTGAACTGTATGCTGAACTGGCGGTTGGAAAAAAGCCTGGTGTGATTGACTATCGTCTAAGGCTTCTAAGGCTTCTTTGCAGAGGGATTCTGTTATTGGTGAAGAACTTGTTTGTATCGAGTTGTCTGGCCCTCCAGCAGCTCCATGGATCAGGGGCTGAACCATAATTTGGTGTGGCAATAACTCTGTGGCTGCAGGGGGGAGTTCCTGCAGCTTGTCCAAAGGGCTGATTACTTTCTTCCGTGCTATCGCCAGTACTGAAGTCCTGAAATAGTCCCTTAATGAAGCCTTGATTGTTGTAGGTTTTGATGGTTCTGGAAAGCCAGGTTTTAGCTCTTCAGCAGTCAGCTGGGCGTGTACAGGCCCTGGGTCAGAAACTGTTCTTGAATTTGCAAGTGTTTGAAGCGGCGTAAACACCGTTGGGGATTTTACCAGATGTTCGCGGAGATCCATCTTCTTTACACCTTTTTTGATGGATCTTGTTGGGGCTTTCCTTACTCGCCCCGATCTCATCCTGGGGGTTTTTTATTGGTAAGGGGCTACGCGTCTTCCTGGTAGTTCCAGGTAATTGGTTAAACGGTTGGCCAGGTTGGTTGGTTGATTAATTGATGAAATAATAAAATAAGTGAGGTTGATTAGTAGGTTAGATTGATATGAGTCATTAGTCTTTAAGCTTTTGCTGTAGTTATTAATTGTTTTCTTGTTTTGCGGTTTTTCACCGATTGATTATTGATTTGTTTTTTTGGTTTTTTGGTTGTAAGCCTGCCAAATGCCTGACAACGCTTGGATGGCCGGGTTGCTAGAACCGCTGAGCAATCAGGATAACTGTAAACTCCCTTAAAAGACAGCCTGGCGTGGGTGACTCCTGCCGCGCCGTGTCTGCTTTTTCCTTGTCCTTATCCTTTCTGTATATTTGTCGCGGTACTAGTACTGATGGCCGTTGGCTGCAAACTAGGCAAACTGTACAAATTGAAAAAATTGGGGGTGTGCTTTATCCGTGTAGTTTGTCCATGACAGGTTGGAAGATTGTGGGACCGGCGTTGTGCTTCATTGTGGCTACAGCCGGGTTGATGCGTGAGTGATACGTGGATTTTTTTTTTTCTTTTCAGGTGGTTTTGCAGGTGGTTGGTGGAGGTTGGTGGAGGTTGTGTGACCAACCAAGAGGGGCTGGGGTGAGCTGGGGTGGGCTGGAGGGGCAAGCGGGGCACTCAGGGCTGAATTGCAGGCTGCACCTGTACTAGACAGGCCGCCTCTGCAAGACGCCAAGGGCACACACTCACTGCGGCCGCCTGCTAAAGGGCAGCCGTGCTTGCCACGGACCGTCAGCAAAAAGCTCGGTCCCCTCTGTCTCCCAGTCCCCTACTGTCTCCCTGCCTCCCTGTAGATGATCGTATTTTATCCAACTGCGATTTGTTTCCGGCAGGGAGACAACTACAGTGAGTGGTGAAGGAAGAACGGCGGCGGTTCTAGGCGGGTTGAGGTTTGAGATTAGAGTTTATTTGGGGTTTGAAGATTTGGAAGTTTGTTCGGTTTTGGGCACAGGAGAAATAAAGTGGAGCCGGGGGGGGAGGGCGAAGGGAGGGGGACTGCAAGTTCAGCCCACGTTCAGCCCAACACGCCCTCACCCAGACTCCCGAGCTTACTGGCTCCTACTCACTGCTTCACCGTTACCGCTATTCCCTGGACGTCTCGGATCCACCGCTTCTCTGCGTGTCCGCGGCTCTCGGCTCCAATTCTCGGCCGGGTCTCAACTTAACTCCCGGTCCCCCGCAGCTCCTCCGCAGCTCGTCCGCAGCTCGCCTCCACCACCGCCACCCTGCTCACAGCTCCGTAGCTCCGTAGCTCCGCCTGCAACTGCGCCTGTCTGGAATGTCAGGTCAAATCTTGGTACTCAGTGACACCTAGCGGCTTAGCATTGTAAACAGAAGTAACGCAACCCAGTGCCTTGCGATGCGTTACTTTACACTGTGTCGTTTAGGCATTACATGGGTGGAGCATAGGCATTGCCATGCATTCACCCATTTATTTTGATGCAACCCTGCTCTTACTAAAGTATACTTGGGTTTGTTCCATAATGGGGCGCTTAACTGAAAGAGGCGTAAAGATGAGAAATATCTTAATTTCTCCTTTTTACTTCCTCTTTCAATGTGTGCTGCATTCTGCAGATACCTTGGAGGATTGTTTGTCCTAGGATCATCACCCTCCGCCTGGGACGACTCCTGGTGGCCCCCTGCCCTGGGCAACGCACCCAAACCAACGGACCACGCACGCAACCTGGGCTTCATCCTGGACTCCTCCCTCTCAATGACCAGACAAGTCAACGCCGTCTCCTCGTCTTGCTTCAACATCCTACGCATGCTGCGGAAGATCTTCCGGTGGATCCCCACCGAAACCAGGAAGACGGTCACCCAGGCCCTCGTCACCAGCCGACTGGACTACGGCAACTCCCTCTACGCCGGAACCACAGCCAAACTTCAGAAAAGACTCCAACGTATCCAGAACGTCTGAGCTCGACTCATCCTGGACATCCCCCGACACAGCCACATCGCCGGACACCTGAGAGACCTGCACTGGCTCCCCGTCAGCAAGAGAATCACGTTCCGACTCCTCACCCACGCACACAAAGCTCTCCACAACCAAGGCCCCAGATACCTCAACGACCGTCTGACCTTCTACACTCCCACCCGCCAGCTACGATCAACCAACCACGCCCTCGCCGCCGTCCCCCGCATCCGAAGACCCACAACGGGAGGAAGATCCTTCTCCTACCTGGCTGCCAAGACGTGGAACTCCCTACCCATCCACCTCCGCCTGACCCAAGACCACCTCTCCTTCAGGAAGCAACTCAAGACCTGGCTGTTCGAACAGTAGCGGACCCCCCTCCCCCTAGCGCCTTGAGACCCTCCGGGTGAGTAGCGCGCTATACAAATGCTTGATTGATTGATTGATTGATTTGTGTGCAGGAAGGTACTCCTGCCTGAACCAAAACAGACCTGACACAATGCAGGGACCCTTGTGATATGACGCAAGGGTGCTAGTGTTGGCGTTAGACAACCACAAGTGCACTAGCGCAGGAATGGAGCTGAACAGTATCATATCCCATTCATGCAATGGAGCACAGCAACTTGCTGTGCTGCATTGTGTTGCATAAAAGTTTAGTAAATCTGCCCTCTAGTGAGCAGAAGTGTGTATAGGTTCATTGCTTTGTGTATAAAAAATCTGCACAGGTCTATATGCACTTTTTTTAAAGCCATATTCTAATATCTGTAACAAAAACATGCTTTTTATTGCACATTGTCATTTGCTTATGTGCATTAGACAACATTGAGTATAAGAATAGTTAGTACTGAATGAATCAATATTTTATTATTTTATAGTATAACTCAGGAATACCGAAGCAGCCTCATAGAGCTAAGCAAATGGATTTTCCCATTTAAGAAGTGTGCTTGAGATGTTTATTTATTTCAAGAAGTCATGACATGTTCCCTGGTGAACATGGGTTTGTCAATGTAATATTAAATAACTTTAGCACTAAAATCTGTGAATTATGTATCAATCAATCATCTAGGCATCACAGGTGGAATGCAGAAGATCTGCGCAGAATGTCTGCATTGACTATGTTAGGAGTGAGTGGATAGGTCGGAGGCCTTTGTGACCTTCCCAGCTTCCTAACTGGCTGCATTGAAAGAGAATGCCTGAGGTGGTTGTTTGATTGGTTGAAGTGTTCATGAATCTGTGTTTTGGCGGCCTTAGTTCTGTTAGAGAGAGCAAACACAATAAGATGATGGGCGGAGCGCTGAAACTTTTCAGACACTCACCCCCAGTCACTATTAGATCTGGGTTGAATCCATCATCATTCTTTTCCTCACTTCGCCACCCCAGTACAGAACCAGTCATATGCAAATCAGTCTTAACCCTGTTCCTCAAGGGAACAGACCAGCCCGAACTGCCAAGCCAGGTCTTCCCTGGACCAGAAACAAGAATCCTGGGACCGATTCAGGGTAACACCCCTCATCAGAAATGGCTAGCTTGAATCCAGAGGCAAAGTGAGCAAGGGACCCACGTCTGGGCATACACTGCCAACTTAGGGCAAACAAGGTAAACACAATAAGATGATGGGCAGAGCGCTGGAACTTTAGGCTCTCAAATATGACACTTCTTGAGCCTCTAATACAACACCTTCCTTAGTCATGGACAGTTCATCCCGTACATTTTTGATTTTTTAAAATTCTACATCGTCAGCCCAAGGTCGAACACTCTTCTTCCACGATACAGTTGAAATTATGTCTTTAAGGATAAGCATGCTCTTGTCAGCATTAGTTGCAGCAATAATCTGTTCAATAGATAGGGCTGCTGGTGCACTCGATTTCACAATTAAGTTAATATACTCCTCAGCTGTTTTGGATGTCTAACTGTGATGATGTAGCGGTACTCGGTTTATATACACTTGTATAGTCGTAGTCTTGTAGTCGCAACCCCCACCTCTCAATGCAAGGGGGCATTTTGGCTTTCGGATTTCCAAAAATGGCGAACAGTGCTTGGTGGTCTGTTATGATCGTGAAATGTTTTCCATATAGAAACATGAAAATCTTTGCAGGCCCACACTACAGCTGGACTCCGGCTGAGAATAGGCACGTTCTGTGTCAGACAGGCTTCGACTGGCATAGGCCACAATGTGTCTCTGAGCATTTGCATGACTATTATGTTGAGCAAGGATTGCCCCTAGCCTACCAAGGGCTCGCATCGTCTGTGATTGGGGTTTAAATAGGCCATCTCAGTTGCATTTCAATCGCATGTTTTATTCTTTTGAAACTTTGATCACATTCAGCAGACCAATGGAACGGGACATCCCGTTTTGTCAAGTCCCTCAATGGGGAACTCACAGTAGCAAAGTCACAAATGTACCTTGAGCAATAACTGGCCATGCCTAGAAAGGATCGCAGCATGGGGCCATCTTGTGGGGGACAAGTAGCTGATAGCGCTTGCACTTTATCTGGGTCAGGAATCATTCTCCCAACAGAGAATATGTGCCCAAAGAACTTGAGTTTCTCATTCAGAGTGAGACCCACATTAGAAAGTAACCGGCACACTTCTGTAAGAGCCTGGTTATACTCCTTTTGTGGTACTCCAAATACCAGTATATCATCACTGTAATTAAAAGCATGTGTGACAGGTTGAATTATTCGACGTATAACATCCTGAAATATTTCTGCAGCTGATGACACTCCAAAACTCAACCTTTTGTGTCTAAACAAACCAACATGAGTTGAAAACGTAGTGGTGTACCTGCAGTTCTCTCCCAACCCTAGTTGATGGTATCCCTTGTTCAGGTCAAGACGGGAGTAGACTTTGGCACCGTTCAGTTGCATGATCATGTCCGCATAGCGTGGACCAGGATGTCTTTCTTTTTCAATTGCTTTGTTGGCCTGGCACATAACAGCGCAAATGCATTTCTAGTTCTTTCTCAACAGTTTCTTGCAAGTGGAAAGCGACTGTGAGGTTCTGCGGGCAACAGGGTGAATATCCTCATTAATGTGAAGTAACACTTTTATTGTCTTGAGCCTGCCTAGGCCATGAAATAACAATGGAAAATGACTCACCACTTCAAATTGAGTATGGAGGTTGTAATTGAGAGATATCAGCCCCATGTCAGCAGCTGTACCATAACTAAGTAGGCAGGCACTGGACAACGCTCCTGGCACTTTCACTGATACTGTTTTTTATGTCTCATTGTTGCTATGAATGACCCTCAGCTCTGCAACGGTTTAGACACAGCCCACGTGTTTACTTTCGTGTTTGACGGGTTGAAGCGTGGCGCAGGATATAGGCTGTTAAATTTTTCAACTGGTATAATGTTGATCGATGCATCACAGTCTATGATAAAAGTTATGGGGCAACCATTGACCTTTATTGTAATCTTGGGGGAATATTCAAATGAATATTGTTGTTTTGTGAGGTGGTTCGCCTTGGTCTTTTGTTCTAAATTGTAACCAACCAAAGCTACATGTGCCTGTCATTCCTTGGTCAGTCCCATCCTTATTGCCAGCTGTAGCGTCCTCACCCGCCCAGGTGCATGCAAATGAACACTGCACACAGAGCTCTGGATTGTACGCCTTTATTCCTCAGCATGCAATCAGAAACTGCTCTCTGATTATGTCTTTACCGTTAATAACCACACCTTAACACCTCCAAGAAAGTTATGTAATTCCTTGTTGAGTCTGCAAAGAACCGCAAGAGTCCTAGTGCACATAGTCTCACAACACTACATGGAGACAGGAAGAAAAATCTCCCAGGTCATACCTGAGGACGTTGTTAAATGCAATATGATTTTAAGATTACTTGTGGAAATTGGGATCTACTCATGATCCTCTGGTAATATTGGAACCCGGTATCACCAATACCAGTAACATGGGGTGCACTGGACCACTCTTAATAAGGGTCTTCTGTTGTAAGCAGTATTTTATAGTTGCATATTCTAAACCCACAGTAGTTTCTGCAGGATTTAAAAAAACAATGGTTTAATTTGCATCGCAACAGGAGGCAGATAGGATGGCACTGATACCTATATTTAAGTTCCTGACTGCACACCATGTACACCACGTAGAGAGTACATTTGATCTCTAGTTTGTGACGCTTTAAAGCCCAGCATTCAAGTGGGTATGTTGGCACGCAGACTCTATTTTCCGATCGTGCTTCTTCATACAGTACAAAGCGTTTCTGTAATGTTATGAAAGCTAGCGGCTTCGATGCAGCTTCGATGCACATTTGTTCCAGACTTTGACCTCAAACAGCACTCTGTACTAGAAGGAAAAGGCCACCTGACAACTCTATCTAACTGGTGCTAACATAGACTGAATTTAACAACCATAGTTATTGTGTCTTGTATCTGCATCACATATATTGTACTCGCTAAGTATAGACTTCGATTCACCAAAATGCTAGCGGTAGTGGAAGTGACATCATACACCAGGTGATTGCTGAAAGGATCACAACGCTGAGCCGTTGTCCCACCTTAAGGCCAATCGAAGACCTTCAGTTTACCGTTTAGGGACTAATGGAAGTGCAAAGAGTGCATACAACTGCATACAACAGAGAGATCAACATTTGTTTGGGATGTTGGTTTGGAGTGACAGTTGGATATCCACTTACCCATAATTATATGGAACTTAGACTCCATGCTGTTACTGAACTTCTAAGAACAGCCAAACACAGACCATGTGCTTGTCTTGTACTTTTTACATTTATTGTAATTTCACTTTGGTATAACACCACGTGTGAAGCACTAATAACATTGAGCTAACTGAAGGACTCATGTAGCACATTTATAAAAAGTTGTATGTATATAATTCCTCTTGCTCATCTTCTGATCAACTTGCTGTGTGTAACAAGATCTTAGATGTGTATTATTCTTGCTGATACAATCTGTCGGTGCAACAGTAATGCTAGTATTATTACCTTGAAGTTCACTTTATTGATTTCTGCAGGAAAAATTGTAGCCAAATATTATAGCCCTCATTATTTCTTCACCACTAGTGAACCAAACCATTGCTAAGTTTCACAATGTCTGCTGACGTACATACACATGTAACTACTTGAGAAAGAATGGAGCTTGGAATCGTTTTAGGCATCGAAGAAACACATTTACTGCAACACTGTCAGCATGTTCGATAATCCTGATTTGTATTGACATGGAGATGACACTAAACTCTACATGGGAATAGATGTTCCCATATATTGGGATTAAAGGTTCATATGAGGAAAGTGAGGTTGAACTTTGTTCTGAATACGGAAACTTTAATGCGTGTGTGAATACAGCAACTTTAAAAAATAGAAAAGCAAGCTGCTGTGTGTGTTGGTGTGTGTAAAAGCTAATGAAGGATTCAAAGTTCAGGTTATTTGCTCCTTCAGGGCCTATGCAGTTTGGCTAGGTAGAAAAAAATAAACCCTTATTACTTGTTCTCTCCAAATAGTTTCATTTTTTGGACCTATGCTGCAGAAATGTCTGTGTTTTGGGACAATGAAAGCATACTGAACACCTATCACTGCATTTGTTTTATCCACCAAGACATGGTGACTGAATGGGAAACAACAGTTGGCATATTTGACTTTGATGTAAGTCACTGGTGGTAGAGCACAAAGACTTCACATGTGGTAAAAAAAAGTCAAACAGCCAATGTGGGACAGAGAAGAACTTTACACCACTCACATGTGGGGCTAACAACGTAGCAAACCGAATGGCAGGTAACCGAATAATATTGTACAACAAATCCCTGGTGCTAAAAAATAAATACCAACTCCTTTTGACATTTAAAACATGAAATCTGGCATTCAGCAAGTTCATTTTAGCCGTACCTCGAAGATGTATGCACAAATGGCATAATAGTCAAATTTAAAAGATAAAAGTTTTAGGTGAAAAGGTAACATGAACGTACATAGTTTGGTTACTATCTAGGTCTACGACTTTACTTTGAAAAAGCCTGTCCAGTGATAAAAGCGCAATCATGCAGTTTGGGCTAGAAACTCCTAAGGAATTCACTTTTTAAGGTGTTTCTTACTAAAAAGTGAAAAACCATTTCTTTGGTGAACATACTGTTTAATAAAAACATCACAAGAAGGATTTTTAGAAACATGGTTGCCAGGCAATAATCTGGAGTCAAAGGCAGTATCCATAGCTGGAAATTCCTGCTATGGATTTCATGTAGCGTCTCTCTGTCTCCTGGGGTACACTTGAACCAGGAGAGGCTTTCAAACTCTAAAATGTTTTTTAAGTTAAATGGTTAAAAGTAAGCAGAATTAGTCGGAATTGGCTGTTTGAACTGGTTGTTGAGACGTCCTAATCCCACAGAAATCCATGTCCTGAATCTGCCTTACAAAGTGTTTCTGATAGACGTTGGAATAATTAGAGCATAAAAGAATACCTTATTCAACTTTGGGTAAAATTGGGACTTAGAAATGATTTGGCCGTCGGAGGACCAGGACAAAGTAATGGTCCCACTTAAAAAACATATCCTTGACAGCCACTGTGGAGGCTTTGAGTTTGTAGCCCGAGACTCACTTGGGACACAGAAAAGAAGATTTAGACCTTGTGGAGCTCACCTTGGATACAACATCCATCCATGAACCAGAGAAGGCTTTTAAGCTTTGAAAACGTTTCTAAGTTCAAAGATTGTACTCAAGCCTCACTCCATCAGGGTTGACTACAAAAAGTGCTTAAATCATGGTCTGCATAGCATAACTCTTGCTTTTGTGTTTTCCGATTGACTTCTATGGATGTCTTTTGTTTTCCTTTACAAATGAATAACTAATAATCGCTTTTAACCATGTGTATGATAAAATTGAATTCATGTCTTCTAAAATGTTTTTTTTTATTCGTTTCTGAATTGTTTCCTGATATTACTGTTGAAGCCTGCTAATTATGCCAAGTTACCATAGGAAAACCTCGGATTCCTCAGAGAAACGTTTTGTACTAGTAGGCACCATGATGTTGACACAGAGCCAATCAACACTGAGGCCTCCCTTCTCCCTCGTTAATAATCCAGTTACCTACATCCACTGCGAGATAATATTTTGATCGCTTTTGTGTCATCAATTATGCTGAACGTCTTTTCTCGAAAGCTTTGTTTCCTCTACCAGCAACCCTGTAATTGTAGGAAAATGCAGCTGTCTAAGTATGAGGTGTTTCTAAGCTCAGTTGACCCTTATGTAAATTGATACGTATGATTTATAGGTAAAATAAACTCAGAATATTATTTCAAGGGACAGCATGAGTGCTATTGAAAAGGTAACTTTATAACAAACTTCACGTAGCATGTCAGCAAGGAAGCAGGTCAATGTGCAGCACAGTTAAGCACCTTGAGGTGGGGCTCATGCTAGAAGGTTGTGTGATGTCATATCACACAGACGCACAGCCTCCAGTCTTCTCATCCTATCATCAGTCTGTCATTGCCCTGGTCTACTTCTCATCTACCTCCTATGATGTCACTGCTCCTTTGACCCCACCCTTTACCATCTTGTTACAGATCGAAGTACAGTAAGCCAACCTCACTGTCCCCACACAAACATATGTCAAGATGGGAAGAGTGAGATCAAAGGAGGAGTGACATGGCATGCACTGAGCACTGACAGATGACCTCTCCACCTGGATTAAAAAGTGCCAACTGCCTTCCAACTGCACTTCAGTTTAGAACAGGAGAGCGGCCCAAACATATACCCTCCACCTGAGCTGCAGCTAATCCCATAGATATGTAGTGATCCACCTGGGTTAGTGACAATCATTACAGGAGGAAACTTGTCTCACATAAGTGATGATCAGTCTCAAATCATAGCATTTTCTTTTGACAGTGAACTCCACTGAACTGAGATTCACACACAGTCATCTTATCTACTAGGAACCCTAAAATGTGAATGCCAGTAATGGCTGAGATTCTGGCACTATTGACTGGTCAAATAATCTTTTAGCTGCATCCACTGAGGTCTTATATTGCTTTCTTTTGCTAACCCAAGACACTAATTAGTAGGTGTGTGTGTTCATTTTTATTCTGCAGCAAGCAGAAGTACCTTCTGCCTTAATCTCTGGTTTCCTGGGGAATATAAGCAAAACCTGCAAGCCACATGATGTGATGGCAGGGGTCTGGATTTATAGGGCCTTTGGGGGGGAAGCGGTGGGCAGGATATTGGCCTTCCGTGGTGCAAGTATCGCTTTACAGAAGGATTTCTTTGTTTTATGGTTAATAAATGGCTGTAGCAGGAAAGGGTAAGAAGGATGATTAGGCTAAAGGAATAAGCCAGCGCTGAATGCCAAGCAACCCAAGTCTAGAGTAGCCATTCAAAGCATTAAAGAACCACCATAGGGAGACACTACTGCAGGTAAATCTGTAGATGTCAAAAGGAGAGAATTCAAGACATGATGTGGATTCTGAAAAGCCGCGAGGGGCAGACACAGATGCTATCTGTAAGAAAATGAAGATGTTTCAGTATTTCATGGATTATCTTCCAAGTGGTATGTCGAGGGCAGTGCCAAATACCACAGTAGTCTGTTAGGAAATAACACATTTCTACAAGTGAACATATCTTTGATATAGCCGGAGGGCAAAGGTACAGTCAGAGAAGATATGCTTGTGGACATTTTGTGGTAAATGATGGGGACCTTGCGTACCAGTAGGGCTGAGAAAATGACAGATGCAGATAGAACTGAGAAGGGCATATTGCAGTACATAGTGGGTTCTTTGGAAAGCCAGGAGGGTTGGGACAGAGTCTTAAACAGTGAGCATATTGGTCTCTGAAGCTAAAGTGAACCCTGTGGCATAGCCTGGCAATGCATAGTGCCCTTGAGCAATGGATGGGCAGAGGAAGGTAGTTATATTGGAAGATGACTCATACCTGCCCTGAAGAGAGTAACAGAGGTTTCCAGAGCACCAAATAGCAAGCAGCCCTTTTTGGTAGTGAAGAGGCACTGAGGAGCACGGCCTTTAATGAGACAATTCGTCTGGGATCAAGTACTGGCTGGAAATTACTTCTCATTTTTAAGCACTTAATATAGATGTATGAGCAGAGCACTTATTACTGTGATGTAGAAATTATATTCTGAAGACCAAAAGGGATTCAGCTTGAAGTGGGTTCAGTTTGTGCCTCCACTAACCATTACCGACCTAAAATCCGACAATGATGTTGCTGCAGCATGGGGAAATGCTCCTGATGGTGTAAAATAAAACGGTGACCTCAAAAGTAGCTTTGCATTTTAGCATGGACTCCAGAGTATGCAACTGAGAACAAGCCTGGTGTTCTCACAACTAAGGCATGCTTCACAGATGTGTCCAAAGTAAAACCTGCCCTTTCCAGAAATCTTCCCAGTAGATTATCTTCCAAGAACCTCGTGTCCGTATTACATTATGCTTCCGAGGCGTCTTGAAAATAAACTTTGCTTCACAAACATCTACATAATACAACTGAGTTTAACAGACTCCTCTAAAGTACACTTGGGCCTTCCATGTCTCTAGGCCGCATTGTTTCCATCACAGATTGTGCTAACAAGATGTTTTCAATTCAAAGATGCTTCAGGGGTGTCAGCAGTACGTCATAGAAGTAAATAGTTGTGCAAGGGTGTTCCAGAACAAGATTTACTTAGAAACACATAATTTACAGAGATCAGGTAACCCATGTGTCCTATGAGTTACTTTTTCACTATGGAAGGTTGATGGGAAGGAGCGGAAATGTGGTGAAGAAACATACAGCATAACCATAAAATATACATAAGTTGTACTATATAATGTTCCCACAATGCCATATATAAGTTCTACTGACATTTACAAACCAATCAACCTGTAGCCCTCTCGTTTATCATATCACCAGTTCTCGTTTCAAAGTATTTCACTGTGTAGTGGTTTGTGCTATGGTAAAGCTAAGGCAGGCAGTGGGTGGACTTATCAACACAGACATATAACTGAAACCTTCTCTTTTCTAGAGATGTCAATCCAAGGAAGGGGCATACACGGAATCTTTCATCAGCTTCTTGTACCATAGAGATGCCCTCTAGCCAGAGGACACCAGTGTGAATGTTTCCATGACACCTGCCTGCTGAGCTCTCTCCTTTCAGCCTCGCTTTAGCCAACAGATGCTGATGACGATTTGACACTAAGGCCAATTAGTCAAAAACAAACTTGTTATTCAAACAAAAGGATGTCTCCCGATATAGTATAAAAGGAGATATGAGCAAACTTTTCACCAACACGACTGTCAAAGGCATATTCTTTCTAACTCTTTTTCATTCTTTTCCCCTCATTGTCACATGCAGAATGTTGAGTACAACAAGTCTCAGATTCACACATTTTTTACACAGGTGCTCGTGTATCGCAAAGTGATGTAAAGTGACCCCGATGATAGCATCGAACAATAATCAGGAGAAAAACGTTTTTTGCTCCAAAATTTTCACATCCTGCCATTTTACACCAATTGATCACATTTAGTAGTCCTAATACGAGATTATCTTTAACCAAATAGCGGGTAAAGTATTGAGTCTAAGAAAATATCTCATTTAACAGAGGTTTTCAAATCACCATCATCTGCAAGCAGACCCAGATCCCTGACACCTCAGTTGATTGTGCAGTCAAGACTATGGTTTGTTACACTGGGGGAACCCCTGATGCAATGTATTATGTGTTGAAGAAAGTGGTCTCTATAATCATCCTTGAGCCTGGCTGCATTTAATGGCAAAGTATTTTAACTATGCTGAGTTCTCTGGTGTTGAGCGTATTAGTGGTTTGTGCAAGGGTACACTGAACTAACTTGAGATTAACTCTTCTATTTTCATGTTTTTCCTTCCCTCCCTTTTCGTGTGTCTAGCCCTGTGTGTAGCCCGATGTTTCACATGCTCTGCTAAGACGTCACAACCCATAGCATCCTCAAGGCACCATAATCCTCCCGGCACTGTAGCAGCATGGCCATCTCCTCGCGTCTAGCTCTCTGGGAGCAGAAGGAAAGTTGCACTCCTCTTAGCAGGTTTTGTTCTTGCATGATGACGTGGTTGTGCTGTCCACAGTTCTGAGTTCTCAAGTGTGGTTCCTATCATTACATGCTACTTAACTAACGTCAGTACAATTATAATACAACTGCACAACACACACGCCGTTGTTTTTTTCAAAGTGTTGTTCTAAAATGTGAATGTCTGATAAATGTAAATGATAGGCCTTATATATAAATTCAGAGAAACTGAGTTCGGTGTTACCCTACATTACTATAAAGGAGAAAGACCCCTATGTGCAGGCAGATATCTACCAGGTATAATCCAAAAATAGGTATTATGTTGTCTTTGCTCTTCTTTTGCCTGTTCAATAAATGATATTAACATCTATTTCATAAACGTTTAGAGATAAGAATTCTGATTTATAGGGATACAACACAAGGTCCTTCAACAACTGTTTTAACAAAGGTATCTAAGTGAGACATAGGCAAGCATGAAGGGAAAAGGCCCATAGTGCACAAGATAGTTTTATAGCAATCACAATAAGTAACCCATTTTATATAAGCGATTGGAAACAAAAATTAACATAGAAACTATATGCAATAGCAATAAATGATGAAATCATAATTGAGAAATAATAAGATTTGGGGCATTCTGGTACCCAATAAGCATCACAAGAAATCCGTATATATGGACACACCTTCCACCAGCACAAGAGAGCTTCCTTATCCAAGGAAAGTTAAATTACATAATATAGAGAGCCAAGTGTTCATAAAATGTGTTATAAACTTGAAAAAGCCTATGTGCCTCATTTCTGATACTGCAATCATATTTGTCTTACTCCAAGTTCATGCATTTGGATCAAAGTTCAGAATCCCCGGCGGGCGTGTTTGGGGCAAAATCAGAACTCAGCCTGCCCATATATATATTTGTGCCCATGCGTAATGACGATGTATGCAATTCGGCCTGCTTGACACCACTCCATGATGTGCATTACAGAAATACCTGTTTTTGTACCTTCACTTGCACATACCTGTTTGCTCCAACCCAACGCCTACAGAGTGGCGAGACGTTTCTCGTTCTGTAAGCACCTTTGGAAGTCGCGTGCATCCCTTAAAAGTCATACATCTAGCTGTAAGTTAGGAAGAAGCCTGGAAAACCATTCAAACATTCTGTGGCTGTTCACCTCATTTACCAAAACGATTCCCCTTACACTACTATGAGAACAGCCACACAGTACTACTCGTGACTACATAGAAATCTACATCCTCAGTGGAATTTCTGCACTTTTGAGCAGTTCAGCAACAGAACAAATAGAGTTTCAGAATAACCTCCGTAAGTACGCATAGGACGAATTACAGGCAATGCCAAATCTGAAAATGTGCCTGGATTTTTTCTACTGGGCGTGCTGAGAAGCCAAGATCCACTCATAGCTGAGCCCTCTGTCCTCAAAAATACACCGATCCTGCACTTGGGAATTAGAATAGGGCTCTGTGTGTGAAGTATTGTGTATTAAACCACAGTATGTTCTCCATTCTGAATGTTGGGCTTCGTGATAAGGACCATGAAATATGCAGCACAGCCATTTGTGATATTCATGTTCCATCTCGCATAATAGTAATTTAATTTGCTGAGTGTGCTCTATGACCATTATTAATAGGCCTGCATCCTCTAATAATAATATCATCAAATGATTATCTAAAATGTAAAAAAATGTTACTATACAAAGCTACAGAGCCACTCACAGACAGAGAACCTTGCAGTCCTATGATCATCATTACTGAGTACTTTTGATAACTAACAGAGCACTGATGAAGACAAAGTTGATAGGTACAGCTAGAAACCATCTTAAATGTATAGTTTGTCTTCTTCTGGAGAAGTGTTGTTATTTTTGAAATTTCAATGACATCACAAATACAAGGAAATATTGTTGACAGTATGGTGACAAGCTGCGATGGGTCATATAACGTATGTTTCGTAGCCTCAACAGAACAAAAAGAATGGATTGATCAACAGCCTGATAATATTTCCTTTTATGATGGAAAATACAAGCGCTGCATAGTTGCTCATTCCTGAGATCTATTGCTATTCTGCGGAGAAGGTACATGGCCAATAATCATTGCAAATGAGTCGTGAAGCCATTCCTCTTCAGTGCACAAGAACATAATCGTGCATCACTCCATGCTATAATTAGCTAGCTATTTTGGCAGAAGTGATTCCCTGCATATGCTTAACAGATTACATCTATCAGGGCTTGTTTCCCCTGTAGCACATTAATGCTCGCATGGCTGGGATGTCAGCTATTTTGCAAAGAGATTTAAAGCCCTCATCCCCAGCGCAACTTTGCCTTTCATATATTTGGCTCGGTGAATCCATCACACAAGCTGTTACTTTATGAAGACATCTATTACACTATGCTGACCTGCCTTGCATGGCATGCACACACATGTCCTCTCCTATTTATTTCCTCCCTCAGTTTCATTGTATATGGTAATGAGCAGTTGACCTCTTTGGTACAAAGAACACAAGATGTGATTACAATATTTTTCCTCTTGCTAGCATCATCCCTACCGTGTAAATGGAGAGGAGAGAAGGCAAATCACAGGGCGATGACAAGTATTCCATTATGCTCTCTGATTAGGGGACGTATTCCTGAAATTGTAGACCTTTTACATTCTGTACATGAGCCCCTCTCTCCTTAGTGGAACTCTCAACGACTAGCTTGAAGCTAGAGCTGGGGAGGTGCAGAGAAACTTCACAAAGTGCTCTTTAATGTGTGCCAGAAAATAAAGCAGGTCAGTCAGCGCCGGAAGTACTCGATTCACACAGAAATATATACATATTCATTAACACGGATGGGTGCTACCACCTAAATCGCAGCCATTAAACAACGGATAATAACCGCAGCAACAACAACAAAACAAAACAAAAGTTTTAGTTAGCACTAACTTTACAGGTATGTGAGTACTCTTGGCCAACATGAACAGAGCAGGTGTATGCAACCAAGGTAGTGAGGGCTCTTCAAGTGGCTCAAAAGCTCACCAAGAAATGAAGATGAGAACTATAGGAGCAGACTCATGATGGGACATGTGCTGAATGCGTGAAATGACATTTCTAAGGGGAATCCTATTAATCGCTTGAAGAAAGCGGCATAATTGCGTTACTGGGCAAAAACAGACTACGGAGTGAGTGGGATGAAGATAAGTAAATTCGAGAGAGGTTTCCCAGAAGTGGCTGGTGCTGAGTGTGTCTCTAAAAGAATACTGTGGTCAGCGTCAGTGGCCCCTTCCAGCAGGTCAGTGGGAATCAGAAGGGAAGACATTGTATTTGGTTTGATAAGGTGATTCTTCCCTAGATCGGTTTAGCGTTTGCAGAGTGAACTGTTTGTCTACATTCAGAAACAGATAGAAGGCTAGCCTGCCTTCAAGCACATTCATGTTTGGATTTCAATTAACTGAAGCACAGAAGGAGAATCAAATGTTCCTAGTGTACATGAGTTTGGCAATTGTGCTTACTCTCTAATTGGGTGGAATGTAGTCACCTTAGGCATCTGAAGCCCGGACAAGCCATGCTGAGGTGGTCGGCATAGCTCCCGGTGTGGCTTGCACTCCTGCCTTCCTCTACCTTTCTCTGCATTTATCAGTATTCAAGATTGACTAGTAATTCCAAGGACTCTCAGTCCCCCTGCCTCTGCCTCCTACTGGCGGCTGCCCCTCTGTTATCACACTATCACCTGTTACAGATTCCAGCAGGCCTTTTCAACAGCAGAGAGGGGGACATAGCAGCACTCGATGTCAACTGTTTCTCCCTGCCACCCTCTGTCAACCTGGTTTGCCCCTGGCTCCTCCCCTGCTTCTTTTCAAGGAAGGGAAGTCAAGAACTGGAGCTGAATGCAGAGAGAAGGCAATAGGTGGTACAATGGCAAAGCTGCCTTGGGATCCCCAGAGGGGTCAAGTAACAGGGGAGATTGGCAAGAGCAATACGCTTGTTAGACCTGCCAGCCTTAGGGTGGTCTTCCCCCAAACTTTTTTTCCCTTAACTTCCACTTTTTTTTTTTTTTCTGAATGTCGTTTTTGTTGACTTTAGGACTCTATGCACTTTACCACTGCTAACCAGTGCTAAAATGCTTGTGCTCTGTCCCCCAAAAATTGTAAAATTGGCTTTCACACGATTGGCATTTTTAATTTACATATACGCCCCTTATAGAGTGGTACATCATATATCCAGGGCCTAAAATTAAATGCTACTAGTGGGCCTGCAGCACTAATTTTGCCACCCACTTAGATAGCCCTTTCCACATGTCTCAGTCCTGCCATTGCAGCCTGTGTGTGCAGTTTTAAACTGCAATTTCGACCTGGCAAAACAAACAAACCTTTTCCCAGGCCCAAACCTTCCTTTGTAATACATATAAGCCACCCCATGGGTAGTTTGATATGCCCTGGAAGTGAAACACTCTTAAATTAATTTTTCTCTACGGCTAGGCCTACCTCTCCCATAGGATAGCATTGGAGTTACCTTATTACATTTTATAAGTGCAAATTCTAAATGTAAAGTTTTGTGTTTTGTGTCTCTGGAATCAAAATTTTAAATCCTAACTTATGGTGAAGTCGGATTCTAAATTGGAATTCTGAAAATGCTAATTTTAGAAATTTGCCATTTTCCTGCCTTAGCCATTTAGTGCCAGTAGCCTGTCTCTGGTCACATGACAGCGTGTAGGTGACAAGTGGACTTTGAGTATTCCTCGCACACGGCCACACATAATAAAGATCTTAGGTGCGCCTTGTTGGGCCATCACTTGATGGGAGGGAGGAGCTGGGCAAAGCCCCACCTAGACTTGAATAGGCTGTGTCTTGCCTCCAACCAAAATGGTGCATATCCCCTATAGTTAGTCTGGAGCTAGGACAAGGAATGCAGGATGCCTGGGACTTACAACCTCTAGAAGCTTCTCCCCCCACTTCAAAGGCACAACTTGGTATAAATACTGCACCTTAGACACCAACTCCTCAGTACGCTTCTAGACCGGTGAATCAGGCTGGACTGGCTGTACCGGGCATCGGGCCTTTCCCCGGGAGGCTGGGGATGTGGATGGTGTTTCTTTGACAGCCTACAGGGGCTGGTAGTCGAAGCAGACCTGGGCATCCAGCAGTTGCTTCAACATAAAAGTGTGCTCTAGGAGAGGCAGCATCAGAAGGCAGCTCAGCTCAGACAATTATTAAAAAAACTTGTTTTTTCCAGCGGGGAAATAATGTACAGCCCAATTCCACTTACCAGCCTACACCGCTTAACATTTCTGGAGAAGTGTAAGGTGCTTGCCTGCCAGATGAAGACGGAGAGTGGGAGACGAAGCTTCAGGACCTTCTGAATTCACTCACTGCTTCTACATTAAAATATAAGAAAAATATGAGTGCTAGCATCCTGGGGCAGGGCCTTTTATAGGGTCAATCGAAGACTGCACTAACACTCGCTATTACTCAATTGTAAAATGAAAGACAATGTTATGCAAACCCACTTTGCTCTGGAATTTATTACAGGCACATTTATAATAAAAACACAGCTCAGCAGATTCCGGTTAAGTTTGAAAAAATGTGGGACTAATTTTCCCATCTTTGTTGTGAGATAATTCTATAAGGGGCCAAGGTTTAGTATTTAAGGTGAGCTTATGGCTAATGTACAATCCCCCTTTTAAAAATACCAGTGGTAGTCAGTAATTATAGCATAGTAGAGGGTGTGGGGGGCCACACACGCACACATGCACAGTCACACACACCCATGCATTCACACGCACACACACCCACTCACATATACACATACATTAAAACATACATGCACGCTCCAAACATTAAATAAAATTATAACACTAATCTTCTGCAGTGTCTCTGGAGTGAAGCCTCAGAGGTTCTAGGAAGGTTGGAACTGCTGTCTCCTCTCATTGGCTGACCATAGGTCAGCCAGTGAGAGGTGGTGGCAGGCCCTACCTCATCACAGAGTGGGATGGGGTCAGTGAGAGTAGCTGACCCCACCCTACTCTGTGACAAGTCGTCAGTGATAGACACTCAGGCCTGGGCACTTCAGGGCTTAAGACTGAAGCACCCAGGTCTGAGTCTATCTGTGATGCGCCCCCTCATCATGAGGGGAAAGTCCTCCAAGAGACATCTTCAGTCTGGCAAATTTTGGCTGAGGCAGCCAGACGCCTGTGCATTTAGCGCATGTATAGCACCTGGCTGCTTGAAGTGAACATAAAAAGTGTCTATCAGGCTGAACTTTCCTCGGCCTGATAGACACTCTTCAGATCGGGAAAAAGATGGGCGGGAGTGACTGCTCCGCACTTACGGATAGGCCCCTGATGTGCAATACTTTTTACAGGATCGAGCAGTTAATGTCGAGTTGCAAAGTGAAGCCTCCCAACACCATTCATTGTGGTGGCTTACTACGTGCCAGCTTGCTATGTGCGGTATGGGGGCTGGGATGGCAAATTTTGCCAGGGCTGCCTCTGGTTCCCAGTCCTGCCCTGCTGTGGATACTCCGCCAAGAAAAGGACTGCTGTGCTGCTACAAGGACTGCCACTCTGCAGGACTGCTGCTCTAAAGGAACGGGTGCCCTGCTTTGCTGACATGCTGCCTTCTTGCCTGGGGAAGAACTGGACCTGAATCTTCATCTTGAACCCAGGACCCAAGAGTGACTCCAAAGGCTAGCCTGCTGGCCTCCTGGTATCACTCAGGGACATAAAAGGTCAACATCCTGAACCAACCCCTGGACCCTGATGCAGTGAGTTCCTGACCCCCCAAGTGATACCTATCAGGTCCTGGACCCTTGGTGTAGCGCAAGGGCACTGAAATCAAGCTTTTGGGCTTTTTGTGACCGCGAACGGGCCCATTCGCACCGAGACCTTGTCACTTGCACTGCAAATCAGCACAAAGCTCCTGTCAGCCCAACTCTTCACACTTCAACATCAACCGCTCGTGGGGACCGCCACTGCAAAGCTCCAGCAGCGCCCACCCGCAACGCAGGCTGGTCTTCACACTTTGCCAACAGCCTCCTGTGACGCTTTCCTTGCTCCTTGTGGCCCTCTGCAACACGAACGGCACTCTTGGTCCAAACTTGAGAAGGTAAACCTTCAGCACGATAACCTGGGACTGTATCTAGCCTCCGCTCCATCGTTGTTGGCCTGAACTTTTGAATTTGACCTAGTCCAGTGCGACCAGATATCCCGAGTTGGTACTTTGCACTTTTACACTCTATTTTAAACTTTATTCTTTAAAAATTCATAGCTTCAGTTCTACTAATTGGATTTTTGACATTTTGGTCATGTTTTATTTATTACATTTTGCTCTATTTTTCTAACTCAGTGTGAGATCTTTTAATGTGGTGGTTTCACTGTGTTTATGATTGAAATGTTGCATAAATACTTTACACATTGCCTCTAAGTTAAGCCTGGCTGCTCAGTGCGAAGCTGCCAGGGGGTTGAGCACAGGTTAATTTGGGGTTTTCTTGAGCCTTACCCTGACATGGATTGAGATTTCTGCTTGACCAGGCCTTACACCCCAGTCAACCACTAATCCAATTTCTCAAACTAAGTAACCCTGGGCGTAGTGGGCGTAGCGGGCGTAGCGGGGCTACGCGGAGGGCCGCGGAGTTGAGAACAAACTCCGTGGATCTCTTGCAAGAAATGCGCACGCGCATGCGCAGTTTTTGCAGAGACGGCGAGGAAGAGGAGGAGGGCAGCCCGGGGACGCCGCAGTCCAGGTAAGTGGGTTTTCTTTACTTTTATGTCATTTATAATTAATTGTTAATAGGGGGGTGGAGGCGGTGGCTGGCCAACTCAGCTCTGCAGCGGAATGTGCGGAGATTTGCCTTCTCCGCGTTCTCCGTGGAACGCAGAGGAGGCAAATCTCCACACATTCTGCGGGCGGAGCGGAGGTCTCCGCCTGGGGTTAACTCTAAGGGGCATATTTATGAGAGCTTTGCGTCATGCTTACACCACGCAACATGGTACATGTGTGATGCAAACATCTAAGTCATATTTTTGTATTTACGTGGCTTCAAAAATCTGGAGTACGGCAACGCAGTGTAAATCGCGGCGTTGCCTTACTCTGCGCAAGGGAGGCGTTCCATGGGCATTGCGGTGGATGTTCCCATGCAACTCCCATGGATTTTGACGCATTCCCAGATTTACAAGGACTTGTAAACCTGAAAATGCGCCAAATTCTTACGCCTTCCTAGAGCAGGTGTAACAAATAGAAATATCTCTATTTCTCCTCGTTTCTGTCTGCTTCTATGTGTGCTGTATTCTGCCGCACACATAGAAAGAGGAATATGCCTCCCAGGATTGGTTTTGTGCAGAAAGGTGCCCCTTCCTACACAAAAACAGTGCTGCTTGCAACGCAAGCACCCTTGCACCATGGTGCAAAGGTGCCTGCGTTGGTGCTAGGCAGCCAAAAGGGCGCCAGCACAAATGGTAAAGGACAGAAATGCACCATATTGCTTTAAATAAGGCACATTCTTGCCCTTTCCCTGTCATGCAGTGCAGCGCTGCACCGTGTGACTTCTTCATAAATGAGCCCCTAGGTGTTTCCTAGCCAAAGATAGTATTATTACATTTATTATTACATTCCCTATGGAACAATCAACTTTGCTACAGTGAAAATAGCTTTTAGGTGCTAGTCACTGGTAGGACATGTTTGATTTTAAATTTCCATGTGTCCTACTTTTAAATACCATGCACCCTACCTTATGGGCTATAAGCCCTACTGAGGGGGACTTATTAATATTCAAAAGGAAGGTTTAGACCTGTCAAAGAGGTTTATTTTCACAAGTAAAACTGCATTTTTTCAAGCAGCTCTAGTCAGTGTACAATGGTAGGCCTGACACCATGTTTGCCCTGTCACTTTACTGAATGGCACAATAGATGTTGCAGTTTACTAGTAGCATTTAACTTACAAGCCCTAGGTACGCTTTGTACCATATAATAGGGACTCAAAGGTAAGTTAAACATGAAATTAGGGTTATGTCTATTCAACCACATTTAAAGGAAAAGTACAGGAACTTTACTACTGGTTAGCAGGGGTAAATTGCAGAGTTCTACAGCTAGCAAAAACACAAAGAGCAAAAATCTTGGGATACCCCATGCTAAAGGTTGTAATTTCCTACAGAGTTGTTGTTATGTGCCAAGAACAACAAACAAGAAACAGTACAAACTTTGCTCAATGTTAGCTTAGAACCCTATCACTGAATACCAAGTCATGTGGATACAGCTTGGACACCAATCTGACCCTCAAGCAACACATTGCTAAAATACAAATATAGCCTGGTATCAGCTCTCTCTTCTGAAGAAAATAAACCTGCTTCTTCTAGAAAGTTACTTCAAAACTGCTGTTCTAGCACTAGTATTTTGCATCTAGATGGTGGTAATGCCCTGTGCCATTGCCTCCCACACTACACGCTGGCACCCTTTACGGGCATCCTACACACCACAGCTTGTAACATCCAGGGCCTGAAGAAATATGATCAAGTCACCCCCATGTTGATGGAATTCCATTGGCTTCCCTTGCCGGCCTGCACCATCTTCAAACCCATGTGCACCATTTACAAAGCCATAATCACCAGAACCCCCGCTTATATTGTAAACAAGCTCACCATCTCTGGTGGTTATCAGAAAAAAAGCAAGGCAGCATGCCTTTTCCATCTGTGCACCTAGGATCTGGAACAACATCCATGTATCCATCAGGACCTCCCCAAAGTTGGTGCTGTTTAGGAAAGAGTAGAAAACTCACCTATTTAAAGAACACTTTCTCACAATGCATTAACCATCCATAACTTAGCTGCCTCTCCTATCATTCCTTGACTTTATACATGTCTTTGACCCTATTCAGCACTTGGCTGCATTCAGCTAGGTTTGGGCTAAAGAAATACCAAATACTTATATACATACATACATATATACATACAGTTAGAACTGGGATTCCTGGTTGGCTGAGGTATTCACACAGGCCAGCCAGGAACCACCACTCTAGTCAGGGTACACTAGATACACAATATGATAACCGGTGCTCACCTGCTGGAAGCTTGGCACAAAGCAGTCATGCTTACCTACAAATGCAATGTGTAAAGTATTTGTGCAACACACACACAGTAAGACAATGAATACACCACAAAAAGACTCCACACAAGTTTAGAAATATAGAAATAAGACCAAAACGACAAAAATCCAATCAGTGGGTTTCATGATAGGCTTCTTTAAAGTATAACTGCATAGCAGTGCTTAAAGGTCATTAATGCTTTCAAAAAGGTTAGTGGCAGTAATGCAGACCAGGGTATTGTGATGCAGATCCCTCAGAGGCTCACCAGAGAGACTTGATCCCAATTGCGATAGAACCATGCTCCCAGAAGTCACCTGTGATTCAATGGTTAATTCTGGTCACTGAGACCGAGGTACTTTCACAGGTACGGCCACCCGCGAGGGAGCACAAGCTGGCTGGTCCTGCAGCACACAGAATCTTAGAGGTGGGGCCCGTATCATTGAATCTCTAGAATGGGAGGGGGCCGCCGCCGAAGCAAACACACAACATGGATTCTCCTTACGTAGGCGGGCTGCGGCAGTGTTGAGAAGGAGAGCAGCAACTTCAGTCAGCGCACAGCTATAAAGCGCTGCTCCTGGACACACTCCGCTGCCGATTGGACATGAAGCATTGATCATAGACAAACTCTGCTGTCCTTCGAACACGAAGCGCTGATCGTAAACAAACTCTGCTGTCACTCGGACACGAAGCACCGATCGTAGACAAACAATGCTGCCAATCGGGCACGAAGTGCTGATCCGAGACAAGCTCTGCTGTCCATCAACTGTTGTTTTTGCATTTGTCACCCCGAGTGGGACGGGTATGCCCAGACGTGGGTCCCGTGCTCTCCATGCCACTGGAATCAAGCTATCCTGGCTGAAGAGGGGTGAAACCCCGAAACCGGTCCTAGGATGCTTGTTTCCAGTCCAGGGAGGACCTGGCTTGGCAGTTCGGGCTGGACTGTTCCGATGAGGCACAGGGTCAAGACTGATTTGCATATGGCTGGGTCCAAACTGGAATGGCATGGTGAGCAAAAAACGATGGATTTAGGCCCAGATCTCTGTACTGGGGTGAATGTATGACATTGTTCTGCATTCTGTCCATCAACTGTTGTTTTTGCATTTGTCACCCCGAGTGGGACGGGTATGCCCAGACGTGGGTCCCGTGCTCTCCATGCCACTGGAATCAAGCTATCCTGGCTGAAGAGGGGGGAAACCCCGAAACCGGTCCTAGGATGCTTGTTTCCAGTCCAGGGAGGACCTGGCTTGGCAGTTCGGGCTGGACTGTTCCCATGAGGCACAGGGTCAAGACTGATTTGCATATGGCTGGGTCCAAACTGGAATGGCATGGTGAGCAAAAAAACTATGGAATTAGGCCCAGATCTCTGTACTGGGGTGAAAGTATGACATTGTTCTGCATTCTGTCCATCAACTGTTGTTTTTGCATTTGTCACCCCGAGTGGGACGGGTATGCCCAGACGTGGGTCCCGTGCTCTCCATGCCACTGGAATCAAGCTATCCTGGCTGAAGAGGGGTGAGACCCCGAAACCGGTCCTAGGATGCTTGTTTGCAGTCCAGGGAGGACCTGGCTTGGCAGTTCGGGCTGGACTGTTCCCATGAGGCACAGGGTCAAGACTGATTTGCATATGGCTGGGTCCAAACTGGAATGGCATGGTGAGCAAAAAAACGATGGATTTAGGCCCAGATCTCTGTACTGGGGTGAATGTATGACATTGTTCTGCATTCTGTCCATCAACTGTTGTTTTTGCATTTGTCACCCGAGTGGGACGGGTATGCCCAGACGTGGGTCCCGTGCTCTCCATGCCACTGGAATCAAGCTATCCTGGCTGAAGAGGGGTGAAACCCCGAAACCGGTCCTAGGATGCTTGTTTCCAGTCCAGGGAGGACCTGGCTTGGCAGTTCGGGCTGGACTGTTCCCATGAGGCACAGGGTCAAGACTGATTTGCATATGGCTGGGTCCAAACTGGAATGGCACGGTGAGCAAAAAAACGATGGATTTAGGCCCAGATCTCTGTACTGGGGTGAATGTATGACATTGTTCTGCATTCTGTCCATCAACTGTTGTTTTTGCATTTGTCACTCAGGCACGAAGCGCTGATTGTAGACAAGCTCCTCTGTCTCTCAGGCCCGAAAGTCAGTGCCCATCTGCCATGGAGGGAAAACAAAGTCTTTGTTGTCCCTAAGACTGCTTGAACAGGGGGCAAGCGAACAAGCTCTTGGAGATCACCTGGTGGAAGTTAGAGTCCAGCTCTCCCTCAACAGAGTCAGAGAGGAGCAGGCAGCAGGGCAACAAGCAGAGAAGTAGTCCTTCCACAAAAACAGTACAGTTGAGTCTTTTAGGCAGCACAGCAGTTCTTCTGACAGAGCTTCAGTTACAAATCCAGTAGTGTCTGATTTTAGGGGGGGTCAGAGACCTAGTACGTATACCCAAAAGTGGCTTTGATACTGGGGTTACTTCAAAGCACCTCTCTGAAGTGCATAGAGACCCCTTTCAACCCAGTCCTGTGTACCAGGCTATCTGTGGGGGGTAGTCAGTCCTTTGTGTGGGGACAAGACACAGCCTATTCAAGTGAAGTGTTAGCCCATCCCTTCCATTCTGCCCAGGCAAGGCCATCAGAATGCACATGTATTTAGATGAGTACTCAAACACACCTATCCTTTCTGTGTTGTGGCTGTCTAGAGGAAATGCACAAAGTGTAGCTGTCACCCACCTCAGATGTGTATTAGAGACAGGCTGTTAGGCACACAGAGCAGGAAGCGCAGAGAAATTTCCACTTTCTAAAAGTGACATTTCTAAAATACCATTCCAAACATGTGAAACATGAAAGAGCTACTCCTCTCTGATTAGGAATTACAGCTGAACAATGTTTTAAGGAATTCCCAATGCTAACCTATGAGAGGAGTAGGCCTCACAGTAGTGAAAATCTAAATAGGCTGTTTGTCACTACCAGGACATGCAAAACATAAAAGTACATGTCCTACCTTTTACTTTCATAGCACCCTGCCCATCTGGCTACCTAGTGCCTACCCTAGGGCAGAAGTGGCCTGTGCAGGTAAGAGCAGTGGGGCAGAGGGGCGGGGGGGAGGGAGGAGACGACGAGTTAAAATTAAATGTAAAAAAAATAAAACCACTTACCTTGAGCTCGCTAAGTCAGTGATGCGGCGAGCGCAAGGTAAGTGTTTTTCTTTTTTATATTTAATTTTAACTCCTAGTCGTCTATCAACTCCCTCCCCAACCCGCCCCACCACTCCTACCTGCATGAGTCTCTCCTGCCTTAGAGGTCACTTATATGTAATAAAAGAGGAGTTTAAAGCTTGGCAAGTAGTTTTAAATGTCAAGTCAAAGTGGCAGTAAACTACACACACAGGCACTGCAATGGCAGGCCTGAGACAGGTTTGAAAGGCTAGTTCTGTGGGTGGCACAATCAGGCACTGGGTATATGGTATACCACCTTACAGGGGACTATAAGTAAATAATGTCAACTAGGTATACACCAATTACACATATGTTTAGGGAAGAGGCACATGCACTTTAGGACTGATTAGCAGTGATAAAGCACTCAGAGTCCTAAGGCCAACAAAAAGATTCAACAAAACGTGGAGGTAAAAGGATTGGGGAAAGACCACCCTAAGGCTGGCAGTTATAATGCATACTTACATACATAACTGACCCTCCAAATCTAGCAGTCGTACAAAGAGATACCTTAGGATATTTGTTAATCTATAATACCCAAAGTAACAATCACAAAAGAAGGGAGGGCCTCATTAACAAACAAAGAACCAGATGGCTAGCTGGGCAAAAGGAACAGTCAAAAGAAATTACCTCCAAATAACAGAACTGTGGGACTGAGGACTCAAACAGAATGGTTCAGACACAAACAGTGATGTGATCCTTGAGGGTACAGTAAAGTCAAACATAATAAATAATAAGCTAATAACCAATCCACTTAGAAATCTCCTTCTAAAAACTGGAATCACCAATCACATGGAAACTAAATGAGCACAAAAATACTGATAACCTCCTAAAAGTAAAATAATTATCAGAATCAGTCAGGAGAAAGAGCAGATAGTGTCTAAACACCTATCTGCCTTAAAACCCAGACATAGAAAAATGTACAGTCAGTTCATCCACAAGGAGTGATTGTCAACATAGGTCAATAAAATATCCACCCTGTTATGGAACGAGACAGGTATCCCACAAAAACTAGACAACCTGATCTAATTGGCTTCTTAATGAAATACCAAATTCTGTGACTACTATAGGAGATCCAAAGCTACGATAATCACTCAACATGCACCACACAAAACGATGGACCAAGAAACAGTGGCGGGCTACACATTGTCTGTTGGGTTGAAGGCTGCATTAAGGTGAAATAATTGGGATAACCTATATAATAATATCCATAAGTGCAGGCTCACCCTATTTGAGAAATCTATTTGGAGGATAATGTTTGTATTTGCCAAGCAAAGAAGAGGGAAGGATCAAACTAGTAGATGCCATCAAGGACCAGTATACCAAATGAGTCACATTTATCCACACTTATGTGCGCTGACTTACACTGCAAAATAGACTTCCAGGTACCAGCTCTTCTTTACACAGATTGCTCCAATCCTCATAACCTGCCATCGAATGGGTTACAAGCACAGGTGACCTCTATAAAAAATAGTGCACAACAAATGGTCTAAAAATCAATGCACAGAAGACCAAGACAATATTATTCAGGAAAAACCGAAGGTCAGGCACACCTTTCTTCATTGATGGCACAAAGCTTGAAGAGATTAGCACATTGACCTTCCTACTCACAGCTCTGTCCACAGGGGTGGCTGACACGGATCGGGGGTGTGGGTGTAAAAAAAAGACGAAAACACTCCCCTTATCGCCGCGTCTCTCATCCGTCTCTCCTCCGCGTCAGCCGGAACAGGAAGCACCCAGGCTCCCCTAAATCAATCACAACACTGCAATGCAGCAGTGTGATTGGTCTGAGCACCGTGATTAGGCACTCAGATGGGAATTGGAAGCCTGGGCATGTCCTCCACCCAGGCTGTAATGCAGCCTGAGTGGAGAACATTCAAAGTGGGCATGACTGTTTGGCCGTCCCAAGATGGCCGACCAAACATTCATGCGCACTTTACAGAGTGCCCACCTCTCCTCCCTACTCCGTGAGCAGAGCAGCCCCGCCCGCCAAGCTTGCAGCAGGAAAAAATAAAATGATAACATCGAGTTATCATTTTATTTTTCCTTTATTTACACTGCTGCAAATCAGTGGGGCGACGCTCCTCCGCCTTAACGGAGGAACCACCTCTGTCTGTCCAGCAATATGAAATGGGATTTCCACATTAAATTGGCCTTTGAGAAATAAGAGACATCACTGAACCCTGTCCTCTAGCTCCTCTGGACACATTGAAACCAATTCTTCCCACAAATAAAGTGGTCCAAGTAAAACTGGGTAGCCCAATATTCTACGGAGCTGACGTCTGGAGCTTGGACAAAAGCATGGCCAAAATCAGACCAGATCAGAAGAAGTTTTGGAAGACAAAGCTCATTCTTTCATCAGGCTTTCCCATCATCACACTGGAATCACATGTCGGCTACAGTTCCATACCAGATAGATGCAGGCTATCATCAATAAACTATGGGTGGTAACACTGGAGGTTTAACAGAAATCAACTGGTTAACAAACGCCTGGAAGGTGTATTTCAGCATGACCCCAGAATTAAAATATACTTTGACCTGGAAAAAGGAGGCGTCACTGCATGGTCTCTCTAGAGCAAAGCTTGAGATGTACACCACTCAAAAGATCAAACTTGTTGGCAAAAGATAATTGTTCAACTTATAGCAGGAGAGAAAACCAAGGGGCATATTTACAAGGGGATTGTGCCACCGGAATGTCACTTTTTTGACGTTCTGGTGGCACAATGCCCTGCACCATATTTACAAAGTGGCGTTAAGCCACTTTTTGTGGCTTATTGCCGCTTTGTAAATATGGTACCCTTTCACGTAGGTATCTGCATGAAAGGGGCGTGCAATGGGTGTTGCTGTTCCACCTCAACACCCATTGCTTTTTGATGCTACCCCAGATTTACAAGGAGATGTAAGTCTGAGGCAGCGCCAAAAACTATTGCCATGCAATATCAGGCGATAGAATGGCATAACGAGCAGAAAGACTTTTTTTCCCCTCGGTTTTGCTTTTCTATGTGTGCTGCATCCTGCAGCACACATAGAAAGAGCTAAATGCCATTAATGATTGCTTTTGTCCATGAAGGTGACCCTTCCTGCACATAAACAATCATTAAATAATGGCAATTTGATACTTGTATGTGTGCTGCAGAATGCAGCACACATAGAAGTGACAAATCGCCATTATTGTTTGTTTATGTGCAGGAAGGGACACCTTCCTGCACATAAACAATCATTCCCTGCAATGAAGGCACCCTTGTACTATGGCGCAACGGTGTCTGTGTTGGTGCTAGGCAGCTATTTGTAGTGCAAGCGCTAGGGAAAACAGGGGTGAGCCGTATTGTTGTAAATATGGCGCATCCCTGCGTTTTGGAAATGGCAGTGAGTGGTGCTGCAAAATTTGCCACAGCTTCGCACTGTGGAAATATGCCTGCCCATATCCTCTACACATGCCTTAGATATCCTCCACACATATTTCCAGACTGATATTTGTGGTACCTCACAACACCCTCAGCCCTATCTAATGAGGATGAAAACCCCCACAGAGAGGAAGATATTTGCCTTCACCAGAAGTGAGACCTCCCGCCTGGAATGCTCCTATGTAAAAGAAACCTGGCACTTACAGAAAATGGCATTGTGGGACAGATAGAAGACCAGGTCCACTTCATCCTTACCAGACCACTGCATCCAAGAAAAGACAGTCTTGTGATCAATAGCCAATGAACACCTTGAATCAAATGAAGAAATAGTATTGTACTTACTCTGTGACATTTCAGAGGCAACAATAAGATTGATGGGCTGATCCACACCAAAGAGCTGCTCAGAAAGAGATGGAGCTATTGCCAAAGCAAAAAGGTGCAAACTGATTAAGGTGATACCACAGAAGCAACGATACTAAGACAACCATCTCAAAGCACTGGGGGCATATTATCAAGAACGGCGTTATAATTATCGCCGCTTTAGCGGCAGAAAACTGCCGCTAAAGCGGCGATAATGGGCTTGATAATATGAACTTGAGAATTCCAATAGAAGCCCATGTTGACACCAGAACATGGGCTTCTATTGGAATTCTCAAGGGCATATTATCAAGCCCATTATCGCCGCTTTAGCGGCAGTTTTCTGCCGCTAAAGCGGCGATAATTTTAACGCCGTTTCTTGATAATATGCCCCCTCATTTGCTCAAAATAAAGTGTAGGACAACACGATTCAATCACTTGCTACAACCAAAGGTGTAGAAGGACTAAGGAGACACTACTGAAACTGTTGTAAGCAAAAGTAGCTGTCTTGTAGTTGTAGCACCATGTGCATGCAACCTAACAGCACTAGCGATAAAATACTTCCCAGAAACAAGGTAGACTGATGAAAGTGAAACCACAGTAGAAAGGACACTGAAAATAACAGTTTTGAAGCACCTCACCAACCTATTAACATCTATATTATAAATTTAAAAGAACACGTCTCGTAGACACTACTGTTTTAACCTTCTAATTGACTGCTTAGTTTCTTCCTTTGTAAGGATGAGTTTATGTCATCAATTAACTGTGGAAAAAACTCTCATGCATAAAGGACCTAAATAAACGTGTCAAACGTGTCTAATTGGGTGTTCCAATCTAGTCAACCGAAGAAGGTATTCAAGACATTTAAGGCCCTATTGTTCAATGTCAGTATTGCCAAAACATATCAAAGGTGAAGTTAGCATACTAGACATAGTCACAAACCCTGTTTCTTTGCCAGCAGAAAGCGAAACACAAATTGAGCAAACGCCCTAGAAGCTGCCAGTAGCATAGTATGTACCAAAATAATGGGAGACCAAGTCCCGTGTTCAGCACCATATTTACCTGAACACACCTACCCATGAAAGTGGACACAGAATTCAAACTAGATATTGACCCAGGATGCACTAACAGCAAAACCATGTTTGGTTGAACAAAACACTTTTGAAAAAACCACCGACTCACCAACAAATAAGCACCAACAATGTGATTTACAAAGCAAGTCAAAAAGTATAAGGGTTCAAAAAAATACTATTCATAAGGAACACTAGCAAAGACAGTTGAAATCAGTTACACACACATAACACACATTGTGTATTTATACACACACACACACAAAAAACAAAGCAGAGCCCAAATCAAGACCACCTCCATGCCTCAAATGCCATAGGTTGCAGAAGGCCATGAAATCGGGCTCTCAAGATTTCTCTGTTATGTGCCTGTCATAGAGTACATAGTCACACGTTTAGCCTTTGAGTTTACTGTATTTTACAACCAGACACCTCCCTATATCATTGACGTGGAGACACACCCCATTATCTATGACAATATAGAATTCATAGATATCTTTGCATGTGCTTACATGATGGTTGCAGCCAGCCCCTGTGGTCCATACTCTTTTTTCCCTGTGTGTTCTCCTGCTAGATTCTTTCACAGCACTGTCCTGTTGTCCTGTAATTGGAGGTCTGTGTTACCGTGCCAAATGAGGTCCTCTGTGGCTATCTCTGAATGGAATTGTTCTTCAATTGTCATTTCTTCTGGCATTAGTTGATCTTCTGTTCTGTCTCTGTTTGGTGGTCTTACATATGGGCAAAGACTTTGATCAATCTGGCCTTTAAGAGCGCTCTGTTTTTTGCTAGAAGGGTAAAGAAACTTCGTATGTGGTTTTATCTCCATGGTCAGTGTTATCATTTATTCTTTGTGAAGCCCACTTTCTTGCAATCTCTAAACTGACTTGTTCTGGTGTTCTTCATGGGGACAGTCATTCACTCACTCGTCTTTGCAAGTGTCCTGGTATCACTGGTGTAGTGTTATGTGGTGCTTGTGGCTTCTTTTTGCATGGCTACCATTTTCTTGAATACACTAGTGCTCATATGTGATCAGCCCAATTTATCTTGTTTTTAGCTGGGACTCTCTGCTCCCTGACATACTTGTCTTACTCCGCCTTCTTTCATAGCCTCTCCATGCCAGTGGTTTGGACAAACTAGAAAACAGTGGCCCTGTCTGATTTGGTCATGGGAGCTTTCAAGTATGGTGTCTTCTCGAAGAGGAGGAGAGGCAGCACAGTTTTCCCAGAGGTGGGGGGGTTGTGGCCCCTTCTTCCAGCAGATGCAATGGATGCCATTTTTTATTTTTAACTAGATCATCTCGTATCGGAGTTATGAAGTGGTATGAGGTTGCTGGCGTTGTATAACACGGGGCATGACAGAAATCATGTTGGCATTTGGTTCAGATATGTCCTACATTAGTTGCCGAGGCTCCCTTCTTCTGAACTTTGTTTATCCCCTTAGTTTCCAGCTCGGTGTCTTTCTACAGAGGACGTTGCTGTGATTGTCCATTGGCTGTTGTTTACACACTTGCTTGTTCCTGATTTTGTGCGTTACATTGAAATTTCTGTCACCAGGTCTATTATAGCTCCTGTGCTTATGTACACAGTAGAACGTCAGTGCTGATTCTAGTCTGTATGTATGGCAGCTGTATTCAGATTATGGATTTCAGGATTAATTGACCAGTCTCGACATGGTGAAGGTCTGAGGTGCGGTTTCATTGTATTGTGTTACCCTTTTTGCTCTTCAGCCAGTGTGCGAACTTGTTTGTTGTTGCTAATTTGTTGTTGTGCATGCAAGTCAAGTCAAGTCAAATCACTTTATTTGATCCTTGTTCAATAAGATCATAAAAGCACAAGACATACAAAACGAGGACAGTCGTCATTAAAATTTCCTTTTAAAACCGTCTATTATAAACAAGTTAAAACTTACTTTTCACTCTAAATTAATAAGCAATCTCCTAGTCTTCCAAGAGAGGCATAACAAGGACACAACATTATAACAAACAAAGAGGTCGGATAATGATTTTAAAAAGAACAACCCTGGGCGACATTGCCTAAAATGATATTTGCGCATGAGTGGCAATATGAATCTTTTACGATGGTTCAGATAAAACTTACAAAGGGAGAAGATGAGCAAATTGGATTAAGTAGACACACCATCACATGGGCAGGTTCAGAAGCTCGTGTAATGAGAAAATTCCCGATGGATAGGCCAACATTCAGGGAATCAAATTTAGGCTGAACCTAAGTAAAATAAATCTATGGTGTTGGGTGATTTCAGAAAGTAAATATGGGGCTATCCCTTCGTGAGTAATCGGTCCCTCTAAGTAAGAATTTACTGAGTGTTTTGAGCTATTGGTTTTAAATCTTTCTTTTACCATCTGATTTTAAAATCGTGTTTTAATCTTTTTGGAAATGGTAAAACAATTACTTGGGGTTTCAAATATATGTGCTAAACCTAAGGAGATTAGACTATTTTTAACATATATAATCCAAGGGTTCCTATGCGATTGTTCCAATAAAAGACAGTCTGCAATGAACTTTTGAGTGAGATTAAGGGATTCCCTTCTCCAAACTGAGTGCCATAAAAGAATTGGAGCAAGCCTAACCAGATCAGATATAAATGGGGCATCCTATTCTAAATGACAGATAAAGTTTGAACAACTTATAGGAAGACCTACTAATTTTTTCCAGAAGGTGTTTTCAATCATCTGGAGAGCTGAAACGTTAGAATGTCCCCAGATACCCACCTCATATGTTGCAACTGAAATGCACTTAGCCATATATACTGTTTTTTACCATATCTAGGGGTTTAGCACCCAACTTTTTAATAAAGGAGTAGAACGCAATGATACTTTTTCTAACATTAAGCCCCTAATAGTTATCATGTGAGACTAATTTAACGATCTATCAAGGTCCCTCCTAAATATGAAAAAGTGTCTATCTGTGCCACTTTCCTATCTTCTATGTAAAAAGTTGGAGCCTTCTTTTCCTTATGGCCAGTAACTAAAACAAAGGACTTTGCCTCATTAGTTTTCAGATTCAATTTATGCATATAATTAACATATATGTCTAGCAATTTCTGGAGTGCTAGACCAGTACAAGCAATAAGCACTGCGTCATCCGCATAGAGGAGAATAGGGATGCGCACCTGATTCATGTTTGGAACATCTGGCGTGGCTTCTAACAGGGGAGCCTCCACCCCATTAGTGTAGATTGAAAATAAAACTGGAGCCAGGACACATCCCTGTCGAACACCCCTGTTTATCGGGAACCATATAGTGCACTCTCCCTGCCTCCCATACTGGACGCAGGCCAAAGCCGTAGAGTATAGCTGCCTGATAAAGATAATAATTGCCTCATCAATGCCCATCTCCTTCATTATCCTCCATAAATGATGGTGGGCAACACAATCGAATGCTGTTTATAAGTCCATAAAAACCAAGTATAACTTGCCCTGTTTGACTTGAGTATACTTGGCAATAAGGAGACTTAGATTAAGGCACTGATCCTGGGTACCTTTCCCCTTTTTAAAACCATATTGAGCTGGGATCAGGACACTATTATTAGTGGTCCATTCCTCCTATCTATTCAATAGGACTCGTCCCATGAGTTTGGCGGTACTATCCAAAAGTGAAATTGGCCTGTAGTTTTTTGGCTCAGATTTATCGCCCTTTTTGTAAATAGGGATTAAGATAGATTTTGCCAATGAATCTGGCGGGCCCACAGTAGCAATAACATTAAAAATGTTTGCCAGTACCGGGCCCCATAGATCCGGCTGGTCTAAAAAGAAATCTATTGGAGTACCATCCGGTCCAGCAGCTTTATTGGTGGACCACTGCATAGGAGCTTCCCTGGCCTCAGTGTGGTTAGGTTAAAACGGAGAATAGATTTCATAGGTGACATGTTGTCTATCTGCAGTAAATTCCCTCCCTTGCCAAAAGTATCGAATATTTTGGAAAAATGAGCAACCCAGGATTCTTCATCCACATGAGTATCTAAGTTTTGGTCTGTAGATGTTTTTAGAAAGGGAGCATTGATTACCATCCAAACCTCTCTAGAATTGTTTGTAATAGCAGCCTGGTGAAGTTTTTCCCACGCTTCCTCCTTCAACATTATTAGTCTGTTCTTCCTAGCCTCTTTATACTGATGGGGCAAGAGCTTGACTTGATCTACATCCCTAGGGGCAATCCTAAGCGCCTTATGTAGATTTGATAAGGACCTTGTGCAGTCTTGGTCGAACCATCTGGGGGCCACAAAGTTAGCAGTGGGGCCTTTTTTGGTTACCGTATTTTTCACCTCTACTAAAATTGAATCAAAGGCAGTCATTACCGTGGACGGGTCATTGTCCGATTCTAAGCAAGTCATGCATGCATTTACTGGACCCCTGTGTGTCCTGTCTTCAGGTAGGATGTGCATTGGCATCACATCACCATGGTTTCTTTTCGGTGTTTTGATTTTGTATTTTTTCTTGGTATCAAAGTCTGTTGTACGTATCGTATGTCATCGCCCTCCGGTGCAGTCTCATTTGTGGGCTGCAGCAGGAGTAATAGTTACTAGAACAACAATTATAATAATTGAAGCAAAAGTTAGTTAATAATTCCTCTCAAGCCTCTTTTTTTGGAGGATTTATTGTGGAGAGAAGAAAACAGAAGACAAATAATTATTTGTAAAAAACCGTGAGTAAATACTGCTTAATTCCGAAGTAATTTAATTGCACACCGCTTCGTGCTGAAATGAGTTTGGTTGTTTGACAGAGACATTGTCAACATATTTTGAACATATCAAATTATGCATCGAATCTTTTATACTATTGGCGCTCGTTACTGTTTACATCATGGTTTAATGATTAAGTTCACTGCCCCACACCCACCTTACAGTGTTGTATAATGATGCCAATCCTTCACAGACGATACACAAATGCCTAATTTGTATGAGCTGTTCCTGTATGGTTATGATCAAATGGGTTTTAACCCATTAGGAATGAGCCTTGGTTGTTAATAATCTCCACAGTGTTTGATAGGGATGATATTGCTCGAATGGGCAGTCTAATATAAAATTCACAATTTAAACAATTAATATTATTGTGAAAATATTTAATTTATTTTCCGCTCTTCTGAAGAAGAATCTTTTTGTTTTAATTTAGAGTAAATGAGACATACGAGAGATCAATTGCGTGTCGACTACCAAACCCCTGTTTGGTACTACCTCCGTGCTCTGCTAATGTGCTGTTAAATAGCATTATCTCTGCATGCGCCATACTTCTTTTTTTGCCAGTGACCGCTGCGACTACTATATTGCTGCTTGCTCCGTTGGGCCACAGAATTATAGTTTGCTAGTCACTATTCCGGCTATCATAACTTGTGCACTTAATAAACAATTCTTGGCTCCAAAGTCATGGCATTCAATAAGCATGCATAGATGTTTCTTTATGTATTAACATTTGTTTAAAGAAAAGGTTATTAAGATTTGCATAACTTCACGTATGAAAAGAAATGCATGTATATTTGTTTGACATGTTAATTTTCCTCTATTTAAATGTTGCCTTATTTTTGTATTCTTCAAGTAGATTAGGAAGAGGACAAAACTCCCACCCCATCCTCGCCTCCTCCTTTCTACTCTGTGATTCCGGGTGGGTTCATTAAACAGCTGGTTCGTGAAACAGAAAAAGAATCAAAAGAAAAGAAAGAAAAGCAACCAAAAGATGAAGCCCAGGTTCGTACTCAGGGCCGACTTTAGGACAGTGCGACTGGTGCGGCAGCACTGGCCGCTAACCGGGGGAGGGGATGCTGACCTGGGTGGTGGGGCGCTGTGTTTAGCAATAACTTACGATTTAAAAATACCTTCAGCAGAGTTCCTTGTGCATCCAGTTTTCAGGCAGCATTAAAAATGTCAAAATAACTCTTGTGATTAATTTTCCTGCTAGAGAGAGAGAGATCAGAGTTTTGTCTAGTGGCAGTTTTCACTTGCCATGAAGTAGCGCAGAGGGTTAATGTGCCTGCTGCAAAGAACGCCTATGGTGCGAATCAAGATATGTATTTTATGTGGATAGCTGAGTGAACTACTACTTTTGTCACAGAGATCCTTTGGTGACTACAGTGCATAAGATACAACCCTAATATAAAACAATGACTGTTACGAACTGCAATGAAAAGAGCTGCATGCAAACTGCATAAAATAGGTTAGGACGTTCTGTTTTTTCCCCCCGTCTTTTTTTTTAATCTATTACTAATGTTGCTGAAAAGTGTTTGTTTGGGAAGATATACATTCTTATTAGTAAAGTCAGCCTGTATTCGTGCTTTAAAACATTTGAAATGTATGTGGGAGAGGGGCTATGGAGCGATGAGGGGCACTTTTGACTGGTGGTCATGAGGGAATCTGAGGAGGTGGTCATGGGGGGGTGTTCGGACTTGCACCTAGGCGTGGGGTAGATGCTGTCTGAATGCATGCCTTTTACCACCATTTGGCATAATGTCTGCATTGGTGAAATGCAGTATTCAGTAAGAAGGTATATATAACACATCCTAATTTATCTAAGAATGCACGCTACAATTGTTGAACCACCAAAGAATCTTTCTTGGCAGAATGTTTAGACTAAGTTGACATATATTTAACAATGTCACACAGTGACACAAAGCAAACATAATTTGTAAATCTAATTGGATCGCTGAGGCAGACACTTAATTAAGTGTCATTTGCCATTAGTCACTGACATGAAAGGATGTTCTTCTATATATTAGAAAAAGCAATCAAGTTGTCATCAAAGTATTAAACAATCCAGGCGTGGTTTCAGACACCCTAATGTTAACCTACCATGGAAGAACCACTGAAGCGACTGAGGTCACACAACAGGCATCACAATGTGTTGACAAGAGTAAGTTTTTTCCCCAGCTTGTCAATACAAACATCATTTTGCTTAACAAAATGCACCCTTAGAAAAAAGAATATGCAAATATTTCCAATAATGTGAATACAATTATACAAGGCTGAGGACAGTATTGCTTATTCAGTCGTAAGTTTGTAGTATGCGATTTGTTCAAGAAAGGCAATCGTTTCTTTGCACCTTGTTATTGTTAAATGTTTTCCTTCTGTCTTTTATGTCGTCCTTTTCATGTAGTAGTGGTTAGTATATAATATCAAAAAGCAGACATGGTCGTTTTGTTGTTTCACAGTTTTTGAGCAGGACCAGTAGGAGTCTGAGCTTTTTGCTGTAATCGCCTCACTGTGTGGTTTTTCGCAGCATAATTTCCACCAGGTAAACCTGGCTTAATTTGTGCCGAGAAAACACATGATTTTGAGTTTGCACACCTTGCTGCAGATGGAAACATGCAGCATTACTGCACTATACATCATTCTGAGATGGAAACTTGGAATGATGCAGGACTGCCACACAGGGTAAATCCCATGCAGTCTCAGGATGCTTTGTGCCCTTAGTAAAACCATACATTATTTCTGAGTTGTCCCACTGTAAGTGAAGTAGACTAGAGCTATTACATAATGAAAGTGTTCTTCTGATACTGTGACCAGCGTTCCTCCCCCGCCTTGATTTTACCCAGAACACGTCCTACTGTGCATCCTTGACTGCCAGTTACCACTTTACTGAAAGTGTTCTCTTATGTTTCCATTTAAAGCAACGCCACTTCACACACTATGATAGTTCTCTAAGAATGCCTGTCAGTCCTATAATTTCAATAAAATGTGATATGGTAACTGTAATGTAAATTTTAAAAAATGCATTTGACAACAATCACTCCATCTTTCAATAGGTTACCCAAGACCCAGCACCAGATGTTTTAAAGGTATGTTTATGCAAGTTATTGATGTACAGCCACAGGGCAGTGTTTTCCTTTGAGGCCACTTTCCCCCTAATGTTTTTATCACCTTTTAACCGTGACTTACAATTCCATCTTGTAATGAGAGCACCAGTCATAACCATAGCACCAGCTATTAATTGAAACCTTCTGTTTTCTCACTTGAGTATTTTATCAAATTCTGCATCTTCTAACATGTTTTATCTATGTGTTTGTTTGCGTACTGGTTTAAACTGATGTGTCCTATAGTTGTATACATTTGAATGTATGGTCAACTTTCTTACTGTGCAGATGTCGATTTTTTTACATACCTTTAGTCACATTTTCAAAATGACAATGCATGCATAGCAGTAGAGGAAGAAACAGCTCTAAATAGGAAATTATCAGATTAAATGACATATGATAAGCCACTGCAGAGGATCAGTGGCTTCTCAAAATTCAGACAAGTTAGAAAGCATTCGGCATCATGGTGAAATAGAAAAGTTGACCAAAAAGCTAAGCTGGAAAAGGGGGGGGGGATGGGCGGCGGTGAGCAGCATGTAAGAGAAATATACACAAGAGCTGTATAGTGTTCTCCCCGCCCCCAACCCCCAAAGATATCTGTTTAAATCTGCTGTAAACTCTTGGGAGCCTATTTTAGCAAATGGGCGATGGTTCAGATCTTTACTAACCAGGAGCAGGCTATTTGGTGAATGATGGGGGGTTTGCGTCAATGCCATTTATGCAGTAATATTAGTAAAACGACCTAGTGCTAATGCTGTGATCAATAATGAGAGCAGCATTGGAGAGGAGGGTGTTTCCAATAGTGGATATTGGCCTAACAGTCTGTACATAATGCATCCATGTGTGGCGAATCGGAGAAGCTTTTTTAGCCACTCATTCTGGGTGAGAGTTATAGATGTCTCCAATGTATTAGGATCCAGATTTTTGCTGTAGATAGTGCTGTGGTCATCAATATCCTCTAGTGAGAGGACATGCTCTCTATGTCTGAGGAATTATGTAATATAGTCGGCTTAGCTTTCGCCAGTGGTGTGTAAAACATGTTAAACTCCTTGGTAATATGTAAACTACCATGGACATGATAATAGAATCATGGATGTTAATTCACCTAAAAACCAGAGGCAGCGGAAGTGATGTGTGCCCTTTGACTACGCCCTGAATTACATCATAGGAAGTGACATCATATGACCTTTAAAACAATTACATAACTGGACGTGAGATTGTGTGATCTTTCAGCAAAATTGAATCACAGGAAGTGACATGGAAGTGGACAGAACATTTTTAACAGAACATCTCACCGTAGCAGGCATAAATTAAAAACCTTAAGCGCATAAACAATACCACACATCGTTCTAAAACTGCTCCTAGAGAAGTCGTCAGCACCTCACAATATTCGCACCTATAATGCTGTATGCAAAAACAGTGCTTCTCAATTGTGCATTGCTTACATGGTGCGATGACTTTGATGAAAACTCTACCGATGGGGCTCATGGATATTCAATGAGATGTCCAATGGCATATTAAGTGAAATGCATATCATCTTTGACAGCTCATTACATAAGACAAGTGAAGAACATTTGTAAATGGCAACAGTCCCCTCTGGTAACCACTGCCAACAATCGTAACATGAAGAAGAGAAAAAGGAAAATGTTACATTGTCCAAGATTGTGGTGTCCTTGTTATAAGTTTGACTAGAGACCTATAATTCATACAGAGGTTACTAGTGACTGTGTTGCGAAGTATGACTCTACACGTAAATCATATGAATTATAATTTAATGAGACACCACAACGAAAGCATAGTCATCCCCAGCCAGCCAACCAACAACTTACTCCATTAGAACGCTCCCACATAAAGAAACATAGAATCCCTTAAACATTCTAATTTCACTAGATATATCCAATACAACACATCCCCCCTCTTATAACAAAAACAAATAATTGGTCAAATAAAGCAGAAAGTTCTTACTGTACATAATTATGTCAAAATATAGGTGGTCTGCGCAACCTTTGATTCCTTGTCACACATTGAGTTCCAGTTTCCCTGAAATCTCCCCCACCTGAAGTTGCATGTCCTCCACCCTCCCACACTAAGGAGCATAACTATTCATCTAACATCAGCATGAAACCACTACACATTTCCCCATCCACTTTGCATTCCAACTTTTGTGATACAAAGCAACTCTCCTAAGATTCGAGTTCTCCCCATTCTCAAGAACCACTGAATAAAGGTGATATTTGAGTACCTTGAAAGTCCCCCTAAACGTAGTCAGACCTTTGCCCAGCAATCCTGATCTCATTTTGACCCAGTCACCAACCCTTACATGACCCTGCTCCATCACACAGGGTTTCAAACCATTCTCTCCTCACATCAACCACTCCCTCATCCATGCTGGAGCTAACTTAGTTACCGGTAATCTGCCACGCATCATATCAAAAGGCGACTTCGCAGTATTCTTGTTAGACCTGGCACCATTGGCGTGGGTCTCCCCTGCATTTTTTGCTTTTGCCTCCTGTGTTTTTGCTGTGTGTTGGACTCCGTTTCGCTGGTCTAGATGCTTTGGGCACTTTGCCACTGCTGTTCAGTGCCAAAGTGCAAGTGCTCCCTTTGCAAATTACTGTTATGGATTGGTGTTTCCATGATTGGCTATTTGATTTACTAGTCAGTCCCTAGTACAGTGCACTGTGTGTGCCCAGGGCCTGTAAATCAAATGCTGCTAGTGGGCTTGCAGCACTGATTGTGCCACCCCAGAAGCAGCCTGAAAATGTAACTCTGGACTGCCATTGAAGAGCCTGTGTGCAGTCTGGTACTGCCATGTCGACTTGGCAAGTGTACCCACTTGCCAGGCCCTAACCTTCCCTTTTCTTACATATTAGTCACCCCTAAGATAGGCCCAAGGTACCCCTGTGGGCAGGGTGCAGTGTATGTGAAAGGTAGGACATGCCCTGGTGTGTGTGGCATGTCCTGATAGTGAATTACTGCCAATTTCGTTTTTCACTATTGCAAGGCTACCTTTTCCCATAGGATAGAGGAGTTTGTTTATATCTTATAAACATAACTACCCCTGGGAACAAGGTAGGAAAATAAAGTTTAGTATGCCTGAACTCAGAATGTTAAAATGCATCCTTTAGTGAGGGTGATTTTTACATTCTGTGTTTGAAAATACCACTTTTAGTAAGTAGATATTTTCTTGCTTAGCCATCCAGTATGCTTCTGCCTGGTTTGTGTACTGCATGTCTGGCTTTTGGATGACAGGGGCTGGGGAGGATCAGTGGCTCCAGAGAGCCTGATGAGTCAGGGCTGGGCTGAATAGACCTGTGCTGTATTTAGAGTGGGCCTGGTCTGCCAAGGATAATGCTGTCTCCACCTCCTGCCAGGAAGCAGCACCAGAGAGGACAGATACGGTTTTGACCAAGCACAGGGCTTCTCTGCCACCAGAGAACAAAGGATTTTGGGATATAAATATTGGGGCCCAGACCGAAGACTTTTAGATCACTTCTGGGAATCAAGAGCAACCTTTGCCAAGGCGAAGAGCTGGAGAAGCTGAGGAGGAATACTGCCCCTGTGCTGTTTGCTGTCTGGGGTTGGCCTGCAGTGGCTGCTTGCTGCCAAGGAAAGGAGATAAGGACTGTGCTGTGTCCCCTGCTTGAGGAAGATCTCCAAGGACTTGAATTGAGCTTGCCCCCTGTTCACAAGGTCTCAGGAAAATCAAAGACCCCACCAAAATTCTGGGCACCGTCTCTGGAACCGCTGGTTTCAGTTGCCTGGAGAAGAAAAGGGTAACCGACTCGGTCATCGAGTCCGTCGCAGGATTCCGTGTCCTGAAAGCACCGTAGAGAGCACCGCCTTGTTTTGAAACTCTGGTCTCACCGACTCCGTCAACGAGCTTGCACCGCGTCATGGGGCCACCGCACGCCGCAATGTTTCGCTACATGCTGCCCGGACGTCATCGACTCCGTCACTGCCCGCCTTGAACCCCGACTGGCTCCGTCGCCGCATCGTGACCTGCCAGCACCGCATTGAGCACCACCTCACCCTGCAAAGCAAGCCTTGGTCTCACTGACTCCATCGACGAGCCGCTGCCTGCACCGAGCCGTGAGGACATGGCACGCTGCAACGCTTCCATCTCACAACGCAACTGTGACGGTTGCCCCGGACCGGCTCGTACCATCGTGGCGGCCGCAACAACAAAAGGTACTGTCTCCGAGTCTTTCGACGCTTTTGCTAACCCGCATTGACGCGGTTGGCTGGAATTGTTAGACTCTGTCATATTCAGTATCGCGGTAGCCCCGGACTGAGCTACCGAGTCGGAGGAACTGTATTTTCACGTTTTTTCTGCAATTTGAAGGTTATTTTGCACAGTAGCTATTTTTGTTGTATGTTGGATTTTTGTCGTTTTTGGTCTTGTTGGTTTAGATAAAGTTTAGATATTTTTCTAAACTGGTGTGGTGTCCATTTGTAGTGTTTTCACTGTATTACTGTATGTGTTCACAAATGCTTTACACACTGCCTCTGAGATAAGCCTGTCTGGTCGTGCCAAGCTACCAAGGGGGTGAGCAGGGGTTATTTTAGAAGTGTATCCCCCTTACCCTGACTAGGAAGAAGGGTCCCTACTTGGACAAAGTTACCTACCTCTGCCAACTAGAGACCCCCATTTCTAACAATTCTCATGTTCAGTTGAACAATAAGCCCACACCATATCCAAAACCATCGTCTCAACCTCTTGTCCAATCACTGCTGCCATTTGTATGATTCCTTTGACCATCCTATTTGCCCTCTCAACAATGCTATTGACTTGTTGATTATATAAAGAAGTATGGTTGTATTTGACTCCATAAGACAGCAAAAAGTCCTGCATTTTACTGGACATTAATTGAGTACCATTGCCTGTTATGATAACCAAAGAAAACCATATATATTCCATTCATAAGACCAATAGTGGAACGGGTGGTTGCCTCTCTTACAAACTTCACAATTAACCACTTGGTGTACACATCCACCACCACTAGAGCAAACCTTAAATCCCCTCTCAGTTCATTCATGGGTCCTATGAAATCCATACACAGGGTGTGCCAATGTCTTCCCGGGTCCTCAATGTAACCCATGACTGACTGACTACACTCCCTCTACCTCTACTCTCCCTCCTTACAACTGTTTCACTGACATAATATCAAAATAAAAAATATTGTGATACAAAAATATAGTGTCAAAAATATCAGTCACAAAAATATCATTTTCCAATACATATAATCGTAAGTACAAAAAAAACGAAAAACAATATTGTTTTACACTTATATCGAAAAATATATACAAAAATATCGGTTTTTAATATATATATAGTTAAAAACTAAATTGTAAACATTAGAACATATAACATTAATATAATATAAATTAAATGTTTTAATAATATTGAAAAAATATATACATATCTACTTATTTAAACAAACACACACATATATATGTATGTCTGGATGTTTATATACACATATATAATATAAAACTATTAAAAAAATAATTTATATTATAATTTTCTATTGTTTTTAAATAGACTAATATAACAAGTATATATATATATATATATATATATACATACACATAAATAAACAAAAAAATATACCAAGTAAATTGCAAACAAATTTAACCTATTCCCCATTTAATTATGCTTAAAACGTAAACAATAGATACAAATAAATTTTAATAAAAATATGTTGAAAATGAAATACATTTATGTATGTGTGTGCGCGTGAAAAATATGAAATTAAATACAAAAACACATACTAATAAAAAATATTTAAACAATGCTAACTAAACTACTAAACTCTAAGAATAATAAATATACTATTCCCACTCCAGTATGTGCAACAGCACAGAAAGCATTGGACACCAACGGGGTAAAATGTACTATTCCCACTCCAGTGTGTGCAACAGTAGGGAAAGTGTAGGACTCAGGAGGGGTACAATTTTCTATTCCCATGCAGTATTAGAGAAAGCGTTGGTCACAGAAGTAGTAAAATGTACTATTCCCACTCCATTGTGTGCAACAATAGGGAAAGAGTTGGACTCAGGAGGGGTAAAATTTACTATTCCCACTCCAGTCTGTGCAACAGTAGGGAAAGTGTTGGACACCGGAGTGGTAAAATTTATTATTCCCACTCCAGTATGTGCAACAGTAGGGAAAGCATTGGACTCAGAAGGGGTAAAATTTACTATTCCCACACCAGTGGGTGCAAAAGTAGAGAAAGCATTAGACTCAGGAGGTGTAGAATATATTATTCTCCCTCCATTTGGTGCAACAGTAGGGAAAGCGTTGGACACCAGAGGTTAAATTTTACTATTCCCACTCCAGTCAGTGCAACAGTAGGCAAAGTGTTGAACAACAGAGGGGGAAAAATTACTATTCCCACTTCAGTTGGTGCAACAGTAGGGAAAGCGTTGAACTCAGGAGAAGTAAAATTTAATATTCCCACTCCAGTGTGTGCAACAGTAGGGAAGGCGTTGTAATCAGGAGGGGTACATTTTACTATTCCCACTCCAGTCTGTGCAACAGAAGGAAAAGCATTAGACTCAGGAAGGGTTACATTTACTATTCCCACTCCAGTCTGTGCAACAGTAGGGAAAGCATTAAACTCAGGAGGGGTAAAATTTTCTATTCCCACTCCAGTTAGTGCAACAGTAGGAAAAGTGTTGGACTCAGGAGGGGTACAATTTACTATTCCCACTTCAATTGGTGCAACAATAGAGAAAGCGCTGGACTCAGGAGGGGTAAAATTTAGTATTACCAATCCATTCATGCAACAGTAGAAAAAGAGTAGTGCATTTCAAACAAATAACATATTTTAACAACTCTATTAAGGACCCAAAAATATAAAATTCTAAATATAAAAATCATATGTCTAGATTTTAACAAAAATAAAACAAATTACATAATTATTAACATTTTTAATATTCGCTATCAATTAAAACAAATGCTAATAATATAATTAAAACACCACACTATACTACCACAATCATAACAGCCAACAATTAAAATGCAATGTAAATGTAAAAAATATAACACAATTTACATATAAGGTAATAAAAACAATTTTAATAAATGAATAATTTGTAATTTATGATTACTTAACTAACTTCCCACCCAATTCATCTACAAACTAAACAACACATACTTAAAATCGAACTCAACGAATATGATAATTTCACAATTCACATATTTATCAATTAAATAATTAATAATAAATTATTAATTAATTATCAATAAAGTATTTCTTAATTAACTTCCCACCCTGTACCCCTAAAAAGCCATCAACCTGCACCTAAAATATATCTTAGAAATTATAACTATACAATTTACATAATTATCAATTAAACAATTACTAATAAATAACTAATCATTAATTAATTGCACTTAATTAACTTCCCACCCTTTACCTCTACACACCTAACAATCCGCACCTAAAACATAACTTAAAAAATAAATTAGTTACACAATTTACATAATTCATTATCAATTAAATAATTATTAATAATTAAAACTAATTAATAATTAATTATACATAATTTATTTTCCACCCTGTACCCCTTCAAACCCCACAACCCACTAAAATTACAATTAATAATTAAATTAAATTTAAAAACAACTACAAATTTACAAACTATAATAGGAAACATTAACAATAATTATTCGAAACAATTTATAACATGAAACTAAAACATCTACTAAAAATACATAAAGATAATTAAAATATGATATTATTTACAACGCTATTTTTGAAAACGATATAAGCAACATAGATATTTTTGTAAACGATATTAATAGCATAGATATTTTTGTAAACAATATTAACAACATAGATATTTTTGACATTGAAATTGCTTACCTTAGAGAATTTATATTTTTGTCAATGATATTCCTGCATCATGATATTTGTGTATCACGATATTAAAAGTTCGATATTTGTGTGCCTCGATATTATTTACTCCATATTTTGTCTGAATACCTTACAAATACCACAGTTCTCCACTCACAAAGTGACCTGCTGTTCCATCCCTGGCAACTACCACTCAGATTTCAGTCTCTTCTTTGATGATGAAGTTTGACCCAAATGACCTACATGCGGTATGCTAATTAGTTTAGATCGTAACTCAAATGGAGGGAGAAATCTTTCTCCCCTCAACACTAGCTTTTCAAAAGTCACTGTCATTTCACCTTGCTCCTTAACAAGCGGCCTCACTGAAGGTGAGATTGCACTCTCTCTTCTACTTCCACATACTATAGGACACATCACCTCCTTCAATGTACAATCCGCTTCCATTTCACATTTCTATTAATCAATATTAATAGCACCATCACTCCAAGCTACAACGTCATGTACTGAGGCCACAGACCTTCACTTTCCCTTTTCATCACAGAAGGACTATCTACCAAATGGCAATCAAGAGACAACCGAGACAAACAATCAGCTTGACAGTTTCTCTACCCCAGAATGTGTTCCAGGATATAGCAATACTCCTGTAATTTTGTCACCAGGCTAGCCAACCTATCAGACCCCTTCCCGTTCCACTGGGTAGTAAGATGGTTTGTGATTCGTACCTAACAAGAACTGTGTTCCCCACAAATAATTCAGAAAATACACCACACCCCATGCTACCGCTAATGCCGCTCTCTCAATAACTGAATAGTAGCGTTCTGAGCTGGTCAACATTTTTGAAGCAAAAGCTGCAGTCCTGTTTGATTTATCATGAAGTTGAGATAACAAAGCTTCAATTCCTGTGGTGCTGGCATACATCGTCAAAATAGACTTCAATTTTTTATAAAACTGTACTAAGATACCTGCATTGGAAATTTTCGATTTCATGTCTCAAAACTCTTTTGTTGATCAACATCCCATACAAAATTGCAACCTTTCCTCAACAGCACCCTCAAATGTTCTGTTTTATCTGCAAACTTTTCCACAAACTTAGCATAATATTCAATCAATCCCACAAAGGACTGCAATTGGTCCGTGTTTGAAGGTGTTGATGCTAATTTAATGGCATACAACAAGCTCTCTTTAGGTCTAACACCTTGAGCTGATATTGTGTACCACAGATATTACACTTGCTCAACTAAGAACTTACACTTATCTTGTCTGAACGTGAGTCCAACTTTCTTCAACTTGTGCAAAGCTTGTCTAAGCACCAGATTATGTTGTTCAACAGTCTCACCAAAAAACTAAATTTCATCCTGAAAATACAAGATGTTTGCCATACCTTCAAAAATCTTCGACATCATTTGTTGAAACACACTTGCAGCAGAACCTAGGTCGAACGTCTTACGCATAAACTGGAACGTACCTTCTATAGTAATAAATGCCGTCAGAGGTTTAGATTCATCATGTAACTTTAACTGATGGTACCACATTCTAATTTGATGACCTATGATCACCACAAAACCGAAAGCGACTATCACTCTTCTCCGTGATAACCACAGGTGATATCCAGACATCTCTATGGGCTCAATCACACCATTCACAAGCATTTCATCCAACATTTCTTTCACAGCTGCTCTAGCTACTAAAAGAATCCTCCTCAGTTTGTGCTGGACAGGAATAGCATCAGGCTACAAAACAGGTTTGTGCACATATCCTTCCAAATACTCCAACTTCTCTTTGAAGACCTCCTGTGCTTCATCCATGATGTTTGATGCAGATATTTCTTCAACAACCATGGCTTGCTTGGGTGCATGTAGGTTAATAACTATATTGAGGTAATACTGATGCATCCAACCCAAAATAGGTTGTCCCTCTACCACCACTTACACTTTACCTTCAGTCTTTCTCACCTTAAGCTCAATGGTTATGGACAGAAGCCCCATGATATCAGCAGACTCCCATTGATATCCACCTGTATTGATGTCCTTGGGTATTAACACAACATCGAGCCTGTGTTCATAAAACATACTTTGTGGAATAATGGTGCACATGGAACTTTAATCTACTATCAATTCTGCAATGTGTTCATTCACCACAAACATAGCTTTTGGCCTGCACTTTCTCCCTTTCTCTTGTTGGTCACTCACAACACAAGATCCTCTCTGTACACCATTCCAAGCTACTTTCATCATTCACACCAGCTACTTTGGATTTGCTGCCATCCCTACACACAACTACAAAATGGCCTCTATGACGACCACACTTTCTGCACTCATGATTCATTGCAATATAAGACTAAAAATCTGAGTTATGTTAGTAGCTACCATACCGATAGCATGGCTTGGCATTATGTTTAGGTTTGAAGACTCTATTGCTGAACTTCAACATTGCACCCACATCTGGATCACAGATCAATTTCTTTCCAACACTTGACACATCATTGCCAACTTTGGGGCTGAGCACGACATCGGAAGGACCACAACCAACCCATGGTCGGGTGCGGTCCTTCCGAACTTCTGCCACTGCGGTCCGCCAGCCGCATTACAGTGTGGTGGGTGGAGGCATCAGGCAGAGGGACCGTCCGCGGCGCACCTGACAGGCTCTGCATCGGAAGGCACCCTAATCCCTAATGACAGCATAGCCAGGCTCTGCTCCGTCATCGGGATTATGATGGTACTTTCTGACAGCCATTTCATGTCAGCCTTTCCGACATGAGAAGGCTGTCAGAAAGTGTCTTTGGGGGCTCCTAGCAGGGCCCCCTTCCCCACTGGCCCTCCGCAATGGGGCTGGCGGGCAAACATCCATTTGTCAATGGAAGCTTGTGCTGCAGGCCTTTTCCGCCCACTGCACAAGCTTCCATTGCCCATAGGGCGGTGGCATTGTAATACTGCGGTCGGAACCGCCGACCTACGGTTCCTTTCTGCAACGGTGTCCATCCGCCCGACATTGTAATTAGGCCCTAAGTCTTTTTTCTCCATCTCTTTCATGCAAAACTCTGACTATTCCACCACCTTGACAATATCGATGGCATCTTTAAGTAATGGATTTTTCACAACTCGAATGTGTTCCTGCATCTTCTTACTCCTGCATTGAACAATGAGTTGGTCACGAACCAACTCATCAGTCATAGCACCAAATTGTTAACTGATTCATTATCATGTTAAGGTTGTATGTAAAATTAGTCCCTAGCTATCACCAGATTTGCCTCTTTGGCAAACCTCAACTCAAGTCCCTTTTTGGCTTCCATTAACTCATCCTGAAAAGGTAGAACATTAGGTTCTAAAGTCATTGGCATATATTTAAATATGTGTTGGCCTTCCTTCCTAAGTGCATTCAGCAATAGACCTTTCTTCCAAGAAGGCTGAAAATTTTGAACATCCAAAGCTTCCACATAGTTTTTGAACATTCCAATCCAATCCTCCCACTCTATGACTGGTGGTCCAGGTAGCAATAAAAATAGAGAAGGTGCATTAATAGAATTGAATGACTCCATGGCGAAGAAATAACAAAGCAAGAGAAATAGAAAGCAATGCTAGTACACTCTACATGATACAATGGATGCAGAAGTTAATGTGGTGTGTGCATCACCGCAAAACACGAAGAGAAATACCCACTTGAAGAACTGTGTGATGAACGCATCCAGAGAAAGTGTTCAATAATTCCTCCTCTAGTATGTGTTGATAGGTGTGCGTATCACTGTAAAAGTGCCCAAGTGTCCATCAAGCCTAGCTTTCAACAGTACAAGTGTGCGTCTCACCGAATGCACATGAGTGCCCAAAAAAAGTTGGCACTGCCACTGACATGAGTGTGTGTTTCTTGTGATACGCGTACAAATAAATGAGGTGTGTGTATCACAGAATACGTGCCCAAAGAAAGATGGCGGCGCCGCTGATGTAACTAAGTGGCAGCATGATGAACGCAAAAGCGGTTACTCCAACTGTCGAAGTGAAAATTGCAGCTTGCGCAAATTTCTTGAGTCAAGTGTCTTGTGCATACAGCACACAAAATAGCCCCACTGAAGTTAAAGTACACAAATATAATAGTAGAATTAAAAAAACCTCACCACCAGTCATGACCGCACTTCTCTGGAGATATGTGATGGTGTGCTGCCCAGCACAATACCAGGTAAGGTAACTTGTCGTTGTTGCAGTCTACAGCAATTCCTAGACTCTGGACTACCTCTAATCATTGTAGGTCTTGAGGCTGGCTCCTCGTCGCCACATATTTTGCGAGGCACGACTCTTCACATGTAAATCATGTGGAATATAATTTAATGAGACACCGCAACAAGAGCATAGTCATCCCCAGCCACCATCTAACTCACATGGAATGCTCCCTCATCAAGCAACACAGAATTCCGCAAACATTCTAATTCCATCAGATATTTCTAATACAACAGGCTGTCTGTGAAATGATTTCTTAAACTAATTGACTATACTACTTACCAAGGACAATACACTGCTCTACTGTGAGAAATGGTACCATTCATTATGCACAGCAACAATGTAACACGCAGAAGGCAAAATAAGTCTACTAATTTAATTAGCAAGGACATACCCCCCTCAGCATTGCATTTAATTGGAAAGACTGACTCCACGGCATTTAAAGCAACAAAGAGTTGCGTATTACAGCTCCAAGGAGCTATGTTTAATTTCTGAAATGATTAGAGTGAGACTAAGATGTGCTTTCATTTCTTAAAGTGATTTGACTGCTCTAAGATACAAGGACAAAGCAGAACGTCGCAATTATGTCAGACCATGGGGACTGACATCATTTCTCAATAATAGGCAGTGGCTTACAAAACATGAAAGTACCTCCTTTCACCTTTCCAGGACAATCGCACAACTCACTCAAAAACACACTTAAGCTATTCTCCTGGGCTGTTTACATATATGCCACACATCTAACCTTTTCAATGTTTCTTTAGTTAAAATCAAAAAGCAGCTTTCATGAAATGTGTATATAAAACACTAAATCAGCCAGTTTCCCTCATATTGTCAGACTGCATGTGACCACTGTCTAAATTCCTAAAACCCAAGGGCGTGCATGCAGTTTCTAATATATGCAAGTAAAATACAAATTCCACAGCATGAGTTTTGTCATAGTTATGAGTTTTCAACACTTTTTAAAATTGGAGCATCACTGGGGCAGTTGTCATGGATGCGGAGATTGTGTTGCAGATTCTGGGTGCGTAGCTGGAAAAGGATTTGTAAACGCAATAGTCATTTAATCTAGTAGGCTGCTCCATAACACCATCAGGCTATTGATTTGAGTGATTCCACACCAACGACAATCACTTTGGTTTGTTCCCCACTGCTGACTCACTCAGTAAAAGTTTCTAGCCTGTGCATTTAGTAGGAGTCTGTCCTCTATATGTTATAGATCAGGGCTTGGTCGCCCCACTCACTGCTGCCGCTCCTGCCTGCCTTGTCGCCTCCTGCCTGCAGATTCCTTCGCTCGCTGCCCGCTGCTCCTGGGTTTTTCCCGCTGCCCGCTGCTCCTGGGACTTTCCCGCTGCCCGCTGCTCCTGGGACTTTCCCGCTGCTCCTGGGACTTTCCCGCCACTGCCTCACTGCGGCCCCGCCCCCCCGTGATTCCATTCGCCGCCCCGCTCCCGCCACCCAGCTGCTCCTCCCTCCCGGCTCCTTACTTATGACGCACCCTAAGCGACCGCGCAGCGGCCGCGCGCAGCGGGAGCACCGACGGAGCGCCGAAGGTGCGCCAAAGGTAAGCCCGTCTGCGCCCGTCCGCGCCTGGCCCGCGCCCAGCGCCAGGACCCCTGGATCCCACCGATGCAACACCACTCGACGGACCTACGACGCCGCCACCCTCACCGCACTCAATGCCGACCGAAACCCTGCCTGCTACCGAGCCTCCCCGAGACGCACCCACGGACCCTTCACCTGCCAAGCCTGCCGATTCACCTGCCCCCGGACCTGCACCACCCCCGCCAAGTCGAGCACCAGCAGCAACCACCTGAAATGCATCCTGTTGAACACCCGCTCCGTCCACAGGCACGCCGTGGAACTCTGGGACCTGCTCGACGCAACAGCACCGGACGTCGCCTTCCTCACCGAAACCTGGATGAACGCCTCCTCAGCGCCCGACATCGCCATAGCCATCCCGGACGGATACAAGATCACCCGGAAGGACCGCGTCAACCAGACGGGAGGAGGCATCGCCATCGTACACAAGAACACCATCCGCATCTCGACTAACTCCGACGAGACCTTCACCGCCGCCGAGCACCTACACTTCCAGATACACACTGACCCCAAGACCACCCTCCGAGGCACCCTCATCTACAGACCCCCGGGACCACGCACACTATTCAGCGAAGACATCGCAGACTTCATCAGCCCGCACGCCATGCCCTCCGCCGACTACATCCTCCTAGGGGACCTCAACTTCCACCTGGAGAACAACAACGACAGAAACACCACCGCCCTGCTGGACAACCTTGCCAACCTCGGACTCAAGCAACTGGTGAACACGCCCACCCACTACGCCGGCCACACGCTTGACCCCGTCTTCTCTTCCAGCAAGCACATCTCCTTCAGCCACGCCACCGGACTCCACTGGACCGACCACAGCTGCGTCCACTTCAGCTTCAGAAAGACTGCGACCCACCACCACCCGCAACAGGTTCCCCGCCGGAGCTGGAGCAAGATCACCGCCGAGCAGCTCACCGCCTCCCTCAGCCAGAACACACCCACTAACACAACGGACCCAAACGAAGCAGCCAGCAACCTCGCCAAGTGGCTGACTGCCTGCGCCGACGACCTCGCACCACTAAAAACCCTCCCAGCAGACCCGGAAGCAAGAAAACCCCTTGGTTCACCAACGAACTCAAGGAATCCAAGAAGAACTGCCGCACTCTCGAGAAAGCCTGGCGACTCGACCAGACCACAGACAACAGGACCGCCCTCAAGCACGCCACCCGCAAACACCACCAGCTGATCCGTGCCACCAAGAAGTCGGCACTCAAAGAACGACTGGACAACAACGCCCACGACAGCAAGGAACTTTTCAGCATCGTCAAAGAGTTCTCCAACCCCAGCGCCGGAAACAACGACATCACCCCCTCGCAAGACCTCTGCAACTCACTCGCCGCGTTCTTCCACCGCAAGATCACCGACATACATAACAGCTTCGACGCACAGACCACGCACCCTACCGCCGAACCAACGCCCGCCACCACCACCCTCTGCAACTGGACCCTGATCAGCACCGAAGACACCACCCGCACGATGAACTCCATCCACTCCGGATCACCAACCGACCCCTGCCCACACCACGTCTTCAACAAAGCCGACGCCACCATCGCACCCCATCTCCGGGACATCATCAACTCCTCCTTCCACACCGCCACCTTCCCGGAGAGCTGGAAGCACGCCGAGCTTACCGCCCTCCTGAAGAAACCAACGGCGGACCCCACCGACCTCAAGAACTACCGTCCCATCTCGCTCCTTCCGTTTCCGGCCAAAGTCATCGAGAAGACCGTCAACAGACAGCTTGCCGCCTTCCTCGAGACGAATGGATCCCTCGACCCCTCGCAGTCCGGGTTTCGGGCCAACCACAGCACCGAGACCGCCCTAATCGCAGCCACCGACGACATCAGAACCCTAACCGACAACGGGGAAACAGCAGCCCTCATCCTCTTGGACCTCTCCGCGGCGTTCGACACCGTCTGCCACCGCACCCTAGTGAAGCGCCTCAGCAACATCGGAATCCGAGAGAAAGCACTGGAATGGATCATCTCGTTCCTCGCCGGAAGAACCCAGAGAGTCCGCCTCCCCCGTTCAGATCCGAGGCCACCGAAGTCATCTGCGGCGTTCCACAAGGATCTTCACTCAGTCCTACCCTCTTCAACGTCTACATGAGCCCCCTCGCAGCCATCGCACGCCAACACAACCTCAACATCATCTCCTACGCCGACGACACCCAGCTGATCCTCTCCCTCACCAACGACCCCACCACCGCCAGAGCCAACCTACACGACGGGATGAGAGACGTCGCCGACTGGATGAGGAACAGCCGCCTTAAACTGAACTCAGACAAGACGGAAGTCCTCATCCTGGGTTCATCACCCTCCGCCTGGGACGACTCTTGGTGGCCCCCGGCCCTGGGCACCGCGCCCAAGCCAACGGACCACGCACGCAACCTGGGCTTCATCCTGGACTCCTCCTTGTCGATGACCAGACAAGTCAACGCCGTCTCATCTTCGTGCTTCAACACCCTGCGCATGCTCCGCAAGATCTTCAGATGGATCCCCACTGAAACCAGGAAGACCGTCACCCAGGCACTCGTCACCAGCCGACTGGACTATGGGAACACCCTCTACGCCGGAACCACAGCCAAACTTCAAAAAGACTCCAGCGCATCCAGAACGCCTCCGCACGACTCATCCTGGACATCCCCCGACACAGCCACATCACCGGACACCTGAAAGACCTGCACTGGCTCCCCGTCAGCAAGAGAATCACGTTCAGACTCCTCACCCACGCACACAAGGCCCTCCACGACCTGGGCCCCAAGTACCTCAACGACCGCATGACCTTCTACACGCCCACCCGCCAGCTACGATCAACCAGCCACGCCTCGCCACCGTACCACGCATCCGCAGAGCCACCGCCGGAGGAAGATCCTTCTCCTACCTGGCAGCCAAGACCTGGAACTCCCTCCCCACTCACCTTCGGCGAACCCAGGACCATTTCTCCTTCAGGAAGCAGCTCAAGACCTGGCTGTTCGAGCAGTAACTCCCCCCTCCCCCAGCGCCTTGAGACCCTCCCGGGTGAGTAGCGCGCTCTATAAATGCATTGATTGATTGATTGATTGATTGATGTGTCTGTCCTCTTTCTGAGAGCCAAAGAAATGGCTCCACGAACCATTGAACCCCCATGGTGTTCAGACCTGTGAACAGGCATTGATTATTTGTCTTTAAAAGGCCATCTGCGGCTGGCAGTTAGATTTTTCAAGTCACTAGAAGATGTTGAGCAACCGTTGACTTTTGCTACAAAATAAGTGCATTGAACAATCCATTGAATTCTAGCAATTTCTACGGATTCGTTTTTCATGTGTCCTGTGATTGTTAGTCTTGTGTTTTAGAAGCTGGCTTGTTTTTTTTTATTTCTGCCTTGTACTTTTCATTGTATTTACTGATCTCTTGATATGTTATAATGTTGCGTTGTGAATTGGATGAGGTAATTAATTTTTTATAGTAAGGCTTCGTTTTAACGGTTTTAAATGACTATATAAATAAAGTCATTCATTCGCTCACCATCAATTAGGTGGGCGGTTGACTTCAGTTGCCAGTATTTCAGCACCTTTGACGTCCCTGTATGCAGGCCAGGTCTTGATATGGTATTTCTAGACCTCGGATGCTGCCAAAAGCCATAGAAAAGACTTTGGGTATGATATAGCGAAAAGATCTTCCTCCTGTAGAATTCATACCAGAATCTCAGCCTGGCAGTTTTGTTTGTGATTGGCATGGCTTTTCAGGTTAGTTGTTCTGTTAAGGTTCATGTAGCGTGCTTCCAAGAGGTTAGCAATGTATTTGACCTTTAGGTTTCTATTCTAAATGAGAAAGAAAGGGGGAAGAGTACGGGGGAATTTCTAAACTCATCGAGACAGCAATTAGGAATTCTCTTTGCTTTTGGGTCAAGAAACAAGGTGGGAAAAACATCCTTAATTCTATGCAGTGTTATTTTATGTAGTTATAAATTGTGCAGAGTCCTTCTAAATTCCCTTCAGTGTGGAGTTGTTGCAATGAGAACTGATATAAAAGAGCACTAAGTTCAAAATCCATTGTAATCCAATCATTTTATTTTTTTCCAAAGTAAATTCTGTCACTTGGCAATTGCCATCTGTCTCCTTCCTGGCTATACTTGGAAAGGTGGCACATGATACTTTGTTACTTTCAGTGCAGCATCTACATAACTAAACAAAGTAATATATGCAACAGTATACCCCAGTATCAGCTCTTCCTCCTTAGCTATTCGAGCACAATCGGCACCCCATATTGTATGTCATTGTGCAAGTCTCCTGTGACTTCTGCACAGTGCAACACCCCGAACACGTGGCCTGGTACCTCCCAAGTGATCATAGGCTTGGATACTTGTACTTCATTTTACCAATACTTCATTTTACCTATACTTCATTTTACCTATACTTGAGCTTCATTTTATTCATAAAATGGGCATGTTACTTGTGTAAAGCAGGCAGGGCTCTACAGACTTGCAAAAAGGCAATATACAAAAGAAAGAAATAACATTTCACCTCTGTCCTTTGATAGTAGTACAAGCATGACAGAGATTGTGGAAAGGACTGCAACCACCCTTCTTCATTGAATTGGCATCTTCCTTATGCTTTAGTTTATCTTATCTAAAGCTCATTTCTGAAAATGGACTTTACATAAAGGATTAAGGATGCAAGAAAGTCATTATAGTAGCCTGCCCCTGCAGCTGCTGTGTTTATCCTTAGACATAATTGTAATCCTCTCCAAAATGTCACAGATGCTACAAACCTCAGATAACATGCAATGCATGTAAATGCCTTTACTGCTGTATTATTTTGACCCTTACTCGATCCATATTCTGGGAAAAAAGTGTCTAAGTGTTGGTGAGTATGCTGGTAGAATGATTATGCAAGTGGGACACGGAGGCAGAGCATTTGTTTCCAGGAGAAGGGCACCTGGGCCTGAGGGGCCTGTGTGTGTTGGATTTAGAATTTGATCATACGTCTTTGCCCTGACTATGACACAAGCATCAGGTTATGATGGAAGCACAGTCATATAAGGTCGACCCTTCGGCTGCCTTCCAAAGTGGATTCCATCCAATCTCTAATAGCACCATAGGGTCTTCGCCTGGTTTGTTCGATACACAACAAGAGTTGCCTTAAGAAAAAGTATGTTAACGGGAAGGATCCACAGCGAAGATTGTTGGCTAATGATCTAGAGCAACTGGGGCCAGGCCTTTGGATATTACAGAAATGGTCGCTCCACATGACCTATGTCTTTCATGAAGCTGCAGATTTCAAGTAAAAAAAATATGACTCTTTTTTTGTCAAAATATTTTTATTGGTTTTAGAATCAGAACAATACAGAAACCACCCTTGGTGGAAGACGTCAATCCATCTTACAAATCGAGAGTTACAGAGAGCTAAAGTACAATACTCAGTCTGTGTACTAGGACTCGATCTGCGAAGTTTGTGTACTTCATGGCCCCTACGGGCCCCCTCTCGGACCAAGCATGTGTCACTAGTCCAGAAGCTAACAGAATAGGTCAGGATGAACATTGGTACCCACGACTCCCAACCCCCCACTCCCCCCCACCCCTTCTATAACTCATAGAAGAACAAAAGAAAATAGGCTATGGTGTCACGGTTGAGAGAAGCTAAAGCTGGGCTGCGAGTGAGGGCGCGTCAATGGGGATTGGGGAACCCCCGATCTTCACAGGGCCCCTCGTCCCGGTCAAGGGGCTATCGGAAATATTAGACTTGAAAGAGGTGGAGAGCCCTCAATCTGGACCCACATGCGAACAAGGGTAAACCCTCCATCAAGTACTCAACCAGAGGAGCCCAAATATAATCAAACCCCTGTCTCGACTCCTCCACAATATCCGTCATTCGCTCCATCGCTAGCACTCGCCACAACCTGGCATGCCATTGGGTAAGGGAGGGGCCTCCGTTTTCTTCCATGCCACAGCCACTGCCATCTTGGCCGCCCCCAAGCACAACCACATCACAGAGCGATCTCCATGAGTCTGACGTTTCAAGCTGGGGTCCCGAATCCTCAGGAGAGTATGTTCCAGTGTTGCGGGTATTGGGTAACCCAGAATTATCCTGATCTGGGATAGAATTTCCTTCCAGAAGGGCTTAATGCGTGGGCAATCCCTCCAAATGTGCTTAAAGTCTCCCAGTAGCCCACAGCCCCTCCAGCATCTGTCTGAAGCAGTGGGAAATATTGCATGCAATTTCTGAGGGTGTAAGTACCAGTCGTACATGAGTTTATAGTGGGCTTCTCTTAACATCATAGACCTATTAAATTTGGGGATGTCCCTTTATAGAGAGTGCCATTGTTTTCCCTCTAAGGGAGTAGTTAAAACTGAATCCCAGAACCGTTGGTGTCTAGGGGTGGAATGGAAGCCCAGAGCCCGTATGAGGAGTAGAGGAAGGAGATAGTCCCTTTCGTGGAAGCCCCGGATTGTGCAAATTTTTCAATTGGGAGTAACTCCCTAGTCGCAGCCAGCCGTACCTGCGGCTGTAGGACCCAAGAAATCCGGCAAGGCCATCCCCCCGTCCTCCTGCGCCCTAGTTAACACTCGATTGGATAGACGAGCCCTCTGACCCTGCCATATGAACTTGGTAATCATTTCTTTCAGATCAGAGAAGAGAGACCTCTCCACTGGAATCGGGAGACCCTGGAAAAGGTAAAGCAGTCTAGGGAGAACATTTATTTTAATGGCGTTAATGCGCCCTATCCAGGAGATGTAGGCTGTTCTCCATCTGGCCAGATCAGCCTTGATCTGGCGTAATAAAGGAGGACAGTTAGCTCCATAGAGGTGCTGTAGCTTCGGCGTGAGTTTGATACCCAGGTAAGTGATGTCTTTGTGTGTACTTTGAAAAGGGGACAGGGATTCTATGCTTCGCAAAGTTTCTTTGGATAGGGTTAGGTTAAGGAGATAGGATTTGGAAAGGTTTACTTTAAACCCCGATGCTCGTTCATAGGAGGCGAGCTCTAATTGGGTAGCCGGGAGAGAGGACCTCGGATCTGTGATCGGGAGCAGCACGTCGTCCGCGAACAGAGAGATCTTGTGCTCGTCAGTCCCGAAAGGCACCCCACTTATGGCAGGATTAGACCGATGCGTACTGCCCCGGGAGAGATCAAAGGGTACCGAAGCTACGCCATTCACCAAGACTCGTGATTTCGGAGCTGAGTAATTGGCCCGCACCATGCCGATAAAAGCCTCGCTGAACCCAAACCGCCTTAGTGTTTGGGTGAGAAAGTCCCAGTCCACCCGATCGAAGGCCTTTTCCGCGTCTAGCGTGAGAAGGGCCGCTGGAAATCCTTCCTCTGTACCTTCTCAATAATGTGCACCACCCTTCACAGGTTATCATGGGTTTGCCTCCCTTTGATGAAGCCCGCCTATTCCAGCTGGACCAGCAGCGGCATAACCTGCTCCAAGCGCGTAGCCAAAATTATACACCTTGGCGTCCAGATTCAGGAGCGCGATAGGCCTATACGAAGCGCGGCTTGTGGGGTCTTTCCCTGATTTGGGAATGACTGAGATCAACGCCTCACCCTTGGAGGGGTTCACCCGTTGCGAGATAGCTATATCGTTTTAAGTGTCACCAGGCGAGGAACGAGCTCCGGCGCAAAGGTACGATAGAAGTGGGCGTTTAACCCATCAGGGCCAGGTGCCTTTTGAAGTTTCAGCGCATCTATCACCTGTTGCACATCCTCAGCAGAAATAGGTCTGCTCAAATCTTTGTTTGTGGAGGCCGGGACCTGAGGGAGATCCAGAGTGGCTAAGTACTGCTCCTGATCGCTAGCTTTCAACGAGTCAGCGGTGTACAGGAAGTGGTAGAATTCCCCAAAGGCTCCAGCTTTCCCCTCCTCGCTTTTGTGAGATATCCCCCTTATATCTACTATATGCGTAATGTATTCTTTCTCCTGCTTCACTCTCAGCTGCCGCGCCTGTAGGGACCCCACCTTATTTACCCCTCATAGCTACGGGCTTGCAGGCGTAGGAGAGTTCTTTCCGCCCCGTTAGTGTAAATGGCCTGCAGCTTCCCCTTAATTTGAGTAAATTTCCTCATGGAGCGCATCTAGGGGTTAGTCTTGTGGTCGTTTTCGGCCTTACCTAGTTCCCCTTCTAGCAGTAGTCTTTCCCCCTTGCGCTGTTTTTTTAGCGTTGCGTCCAGTTCAATGCACTTCCCTCTGATGACTGCCTTGAAGGCGTCCCAATTATTAGCCAACGAGGTCTGCGCGGGGTCTTTGAGGTCAAAGTACTCTGTAATTGCCTTGCGTAATTCATCCCTAAGAAGACGATCCCTACAAAGGTAGTTGGGGAAGTACCATCTTACATGTTTGGAGCGCGAGGCGGGCCAATACAGGACCACCTCTAGCGGCGCATGGTCTGAAAGGCAGATCGGGTGGAACTGGCAATCCGACACTGCGTTGAGAAGAGATTGACTAACGATTGCATGATCGATTCTAGAATATGTCCTGTGGGAGTGCGAAAAAAAGGAATAATCCTGTGTCGTAGGGTGAGCATCCCACCACACGTCACAGAGTCCCAACCCTTGTATCGCCGCTTTGGTTGATTTGCTAAATACCCCCCCTAGTGCCCTGTGTGGGTGGGTAGTGTCAAAGGAAGGGTCCCAAATTGCATTGAAGTCCCCCAATAACAGTATGTCACCCATGGCGAACCCCTCTAGGGAGGCCAAAAAGGAATCCAGGAATTCATTCTGCCCCGCATTGGGAGCATAGATCGAAGCGATGGTGCATAACCCACCCCTCAGTTCCCCCCTGACCATTATGAACATCCCCGCCTTATCCGTTTTAGAGGCCTGGAGCAGAAATGGGGCGGAGGAGTGAAAGAGGAGAGCCACCCCGTTGTGCTTTGTGTGTGCTGAGGAGCGGAAGATTTGTGGGAAGGCCCTGTGTTTCAGTCGCTGCTCATCTCTACGCAGGAGGTGGGTTTCTTGTAGGGCAGCTATTTGAATCTGATGGTCCAGCAGGAATTTCCATATGCGCTGCCTCTTGTTGGGGGAATTAAGGCCCCTCACGTTCCATGTTAAGCAATTAACCCCCATTATTCAGCGCTAGGCCCCGTTACCTGTCTTGTTAACCACGCCCCGAGAGCGCTGTTTTCACTCCCTCATCCCTCCCTCCCTCCCTCCCTGACCAAGTGTTTGGATTTAACGTAAGCCATACTGTGACACCAAAACACATTGAACAAAAACAAATACCAACCAAAACTTGGAACTCCAGGGTTCTCCGTCTCAGAAGAGAACCACATCTTGAGCATATCCTGGGGCAGACCAAAATTCTGCCTTCAAGGCCCATAGCATTTCAACTTGGCATAAATGAGGCATTAACCATTGAACCCCCTTAAATCAAGAGCGAACGCTTCAGTCTCTTAGCCTCAAACCCCTCACCCCCCTCGTGACAACCAGATAAACATCGTCTGCCATTTTGAGTTTGGGTGACTGTTAGAGTCTTGCCTCCTCCAAGCCACTCGGAGCCACTCGGACAAGTCTTGCTAATGTTCAGACAACAAGGCAGTGTTCGAATCACCCCGTAGCGTTCTTGCCGGCTCTTCTATGCTGCAACCAGGGACCTCCTCCGCGCTTCCTCGTTCCCGTAGCAGATCCCACGTCTCCTGCTTCCGTCGATTGTGTCGGTGTGGGCACCTCAACACCCAAAACGGCCGCTGCTTCATCCATTTCCGTGCAGTGGAAATTCTTATTGTCCAGCGAGAAAGCCAGGCCGAAGGGGTAGGTCCAGCGGTATTTCAATTTACGCTCCCTGAGGGCAGTTGTGACCGGTCTGAACTGCTGACGTCCAGCTAATGTAGCTTGGGCCACGTCTTGGAACAGCGTGCAAGACGAATTCTGGAACGTGATTTTCTCGAGGGACCGTGCCTTCTGGAGGATCAGTTCTTTGGTCTTGAAGGAACTGAATTTCGCCAGTACATCTCTAGGCCTTCTGGTGTCTCCTGGCGAGCGTGGCCCCACCCTGTGGACTCTCTCTAACTGAACCTCTGGACCCTTTTCTCCCAGCACCGTTGAAAAAAGGCCCACCATAAAAGCCTCCAGGTCTGGTCCCTCACAGCCCTCTTCCAGGCCCCACACACGGATGTTATCCCGCCGGGAGCGGTTCTCCAGATCTTCGCACCTGAGCACAGTGGCTCTCAGTTGATTGCGCAGGTCATCAGATTGGGCTTCCAACGGTTGCAGTCGGTCCTCCAGCTCCTGGTATTTTGCTTCAAGGTCAAGGGTGCTGGCCCCAACTGAGTCTACATCTGCCTGTAGGGACACCAGTCTGCCCCCCATCTCAGCTTTGAAGGCGTCGAATGAGGCTCCCATATCGGCCTTAATGTCGTCCCGCAGCTCCTTTTTAAACTCCCTCAGCAAGGTCATCAAATCATCTTTTGTGAGGGCCATGCCGCCCCCGGGTTGAGCGGTGTCTTCACTGACTGCCCCTTTGCTAGCTGGGGCGAAGAAGCTGGAGACCTTTGTGGGCTGCACCTTCTTTGGTGGCATAGGGATCCAGACACCACGTCAGCTCAAGGCCTCCATGCAGCAGAAAAGATCGGGGGCCTCGCTGAACCCACCCGTGATGGTGCTCCGTTTGCTCCCCGTGGCCTTACACCAGGGCCCCCCTTGCGCGATGAGGCAGGTGTGCAATGGCTTTATGCTGGTCGATATCTAGGCTGGTGCCCTCTCTAGCGTGCAGTTTGAGCTCTTGGGCTGCCGGGCGATCTATGGCCGACAGGAGCCACTGGTCGGGGGCCCCGTCACGAGGCTTCTGCCAGGTGCCTGACCGCCGCCATTTTAAGGTCAGGCACCTCATTATCAGGGGTCGCTGCTGGCTCGTCGGAATCCCAGGGGGGTCCCCTAATGCCCCTCCGCTCCTCACATGCTGGACAAATCACCCCGGGGGCCAGCCCCCGTCACACGCTTAGCCCCGCCGCTCACCTGGGGGTCTCAGCAATAAATGCACACCTTTCCTCAAGGGCGCCAAGGCGGGCAGCGGCACCGACCCCTAGGGCCTGGCATGCGGCGACTATGATATCCCTGGACATCCACAGTCGCGGGCCTCCTGCCCGCCCGTCACACTTGTCTGGAACCGCTGGCTGGTTGTGATTTTTCAATCCACTATTGGCCGCCATCTTAGTTCGTTCCACGTGGCTCCTGGGATCAAGAGCTTACGGCGAAGCTCGCCACGCGACGATCACAAATGTGGAAGCTGGGGGCTCCCCCTGCGTCTGGGGGCCGTAGTAGCTCGGGTGATCCACGCCTCTGTACAAGCTCATGTAGGGCCTGGAGCGGAGCCGATCGGGATTACGACCGGTCGGCCATGATGGTTGGCCACCCCAATATGACTCTTTTTAAGGCATGTGTGGATAGATGGAATGGTGCCTTAAATTAACCTCCCTATTGTTCAGTCCGAGATACCTCTAGCCCTAAGGAATGGAAACTGGCGATTCGTAGGAGGAAGATGATCTTACCTTGGGGTGGCCTGCAAAACTCGAAAATTCATAATTTCTGAATCCCCTGTTACACAGAGACCACTCCCTTCATAGGTGTAATGCTCTCTGTACTTTTGAATGTAACACATGGAGCAACATGCAAAACCCAGCTCATAAAGTCACACTGAGTCATTTAAGTGGTACCTCATTTGCCCATGTAAGGCCTAGATATGATGAAGGGGACGCAAGAGAGGTGCATTCAATAGGTTACAAATGCATGTTAAATTGAGGGAATATTTAGGAAAAGGCTTGACTTCTTGGATTTGTAACTTTGCTAGCATCTTTGACTTTCTTTTGCTACGGTTTATCCTGGCACGAATCGAATGGTGTGTATTTATATTGGGCAAATGTATGGAGAGGCCCGTTTGTGAAGGTTCCATGATTTTAGCTGCTTGGTTCATGTCAGGTGACGTTTCTCACACATACTTTTTAGTGTGAAAATTCTACTTCCAAAGTGATGCTTTACTTTATCAGAAAATTAAATGATAAAATGTCCTGCTTATTTTTTAAAGTCTGCAAAAGTTTAATTTGCCTTATTTTGCTGCTAAAATCCCAATTTCGCTAGTATTAGAACGTAATGTAGTGTGAATAAGAAAAAGTCCTGTAACTTCTGATCTCTTTAATTTGAACAGTAAAGAACAATACCCTTCAACGAGACCATTTCGATATGTGTGTACAGGCATTTAATTGGGTCGTGTGGCATTCTGAGACCAGTGGTAAATGAATGTAAGTGGCAACTGTCATAATTTGGCATATCACCAACAAAAATATGATCTCTTGAGCCTATAATAGGATATCGGTAGCACACTTCTCACTTTCTTCTAGGCCACAGAAAAGGTCACGGTTGTGGAGAACTAATTATGGAGTAGGATTGTGTTTCAAATTCCCTAAATCACCATATTGGGCATTATGATTCATGCATGGAGTTTTAATTCACTGGTTTTATAGTTAATAATCTATAACAGTCTCAAGTTGCACTTGAAGTGTAGGGGGTTTTCTTCTGCTAAGTATCTATTGTCTTGTTTCCATCAGGAACACTGTCCATTCATACAGTAGCTTGACTTGTGCTGTTTTGACAAGCGGAACTGCCACCAATTCTAGGAACCTTCTCCCCCAAAGAGCAAGATCGCATTCATTATGTATTTGGAGATTGTGTAAAATTTTAGCTATTGCTTAATTTACCATTTCAGCAAACACATCCATGTTTTTGTTGGACTCTGTGCCCATCGGCAATATTTCTTTCTCTAGGCATTCATTCTAAAGGTTGATATTTGTGAACTGAATTTTTATTCGTTTTCTTTTTATGGTAGATTGCTGCCGTTCAGATTAACCTCAGGAAAAACAAGGGAAAATATCAAGCTTAAATCTCTCTGGGGAGGCTCTAACCTTACTAAGGGGCCGTTTCCGATTCAGGCCGGAAATCTCTCCGACCGAGCCGGACCCGGAGAGATTTCCGACCGAATCGGACTCTGGCAGTCCGACCGAACGAGTACGATGCGCACGCATGCAATCGGACTCGAGTCGTTCGGACTCCCATTGAAGTCAATGGGAGCAGGTCGTACAACGCGTACGCGGGCTCCCATTGACCCAATGGGTGCGAGGCGAACAAGGGTGCCCCCTACAGTGGGTACGCCTCGAAGCGACTCGCACAGGTAGGGGGGACCCATGGTCCCCCCTGTGTGCGACTCGCGCGGCTACGCGTACAGGGGGGTCCGACACGGATCCCCAAAGTGCGGCTCCGACTGCTCTTTCGAGCCAGACGGCGCGAGTCGGTCGGACTGCTCGCGGCGCGCATCGTACTTGCCCGGCCGGGGAACGTCTCCATCGCGCGGTGCGAGTCGTGTCCGTGCAAGTCGTCGGAGCGCATCAGACCCGCGAACAAGTCGGTCGGCGATTTCGTGTGCGCTCGCATCGTACTCGCTCGGCCGGACGCACGTACAAATCGGTCGGGAAACAGGGCTCCGAATCGGATCCGGTTAAGCCGAATCCGATTCGGTGCCCTACCGGCCAAGATCGGAATCGGCCCCTAAATGTTTCTCCCTTTACTATTAGCACCTTCGAGCACTACCCAGTGCTTACAGAATACGTCTTATAATAGTTATTGTTTTTTAAGCTTCAAGGTTATTTTAGTAGTCCTATAGGTGTAAATGATTACATGATGTGCCTAAATCTGCATTTGGGTACAAAGGAGCATGTTATGTATCTCTCATTTTGACCTCATTTTTAAATGATGCTATTGGAACAAGGTTGCACTGTACAGTGTCGATTATTGCGTGTGCATGTGTATTTTACGCATGCCTTTTTCAATGTGTGAGGGGAATGTGGATACACTATTCAGAAGAAGTTCTGATATATCTCCAGTACTGATCCTTCTCCCCACTGGATCTTATTCTTAAACAAAATTACAAACTTTCCAGTAGTACGTATGGATACCCATACCAGTAAAAGCTTTCCAGGTTTGCTTCAGGAGCACCTTTATAAGTTCCTATTTTATTCAACTGGGCATAGGCGTTTTCAACTAATTGTTCATGTTGTACTATTGTGCTTGCTGAGATGCCATTGCCTATGGGCAATGGAGAACTTAATTTTATTCTTCTTATGCGACACTGGGAAAATATTTTTCCACATGGCGAAACCCACTACCTACCCTTACCACAGAATTTACTCAGATACAATATTATGGAGTTATGGAGTAATATCCCTTGTGAGTAAAATGATTTATGAATGCAAGGTCTCTTTCTGGGAGTACCCTGTGCTCGTATATCCAACATGCAAGGCAAATGCACAACTCAAATGACTTTGTGATTTGGTCCACTGAGTTTCCTGACTGCATTGGCTTGTACACAGGTAATTCTCATGCTAACTAGTAATGTGAACTGAAAATTAAACACTGAAACCTTTAAACATCCACAGACACAGTGTTATTTTGACAGCTTTCATTTTAAAAGTATTATCACTGATGTTACTGCTTCTTCTTGATTTTGTTTTTTAGTCACCAGGCAAACTCCCCGACAACCTAGTCCAGCAATTTTTGTTAAGAGATGAGAATATTCTTTTCATAGAACAAGAAATGGAAGGGGAAAAAGCAGAACTGCTGGCCAATGGTCTCAATGGCGAGAAACACCAGGAACAGGTATCAGAAAAGCTTCCAACCAAAAAGCCCCTACCATTGAAGGTACAGAGGGGCACTGGAAAGAAACATGCCCCTGCTGTCCCAAAACCAGCATCACAGACTGTGAAACTAGGAAAAACAAAGAATGTTGAGGGCCATGAGAACTGCAAGTCTTTGCCTTTTTCGGAAAACTCTTCAAAGGAACACAAGGAAGAAGAGAACATTGTTGTAGATAGAGCAGGAAAGGTGGACCACACAAACAAAAGTGAAGAAACATCAAAAGAGGTTGAGGTAACAAAGAATGATGAGAAAGAGAATGCAAGCATAAAGAGCAACAGCAAAGACAAGATAGAGGAAGGAAACAAACTAAAGAGTGAAATGTTTGCCAGCACAGAGCAGAGTAATGACTACACTGAAGAAACAGTTGATGAGAAGCATGACTTGGAAAAGCTTGAGAAAACTACACTTTGCAGCAGTAACAACAATGCCAGTGAGAAACGTGAAGGCATCAATCAATGGCAAGAGAACAAGAACAATGAAGAAGCTTTGAAAGATGTAGGTGACATGAAGACAGATCAGCATGATGAGATAGAGAACAATAAAGAGTGTCTTAATGTCAAAGAAGAAAAAAAGGACCACACAGAGGAAACTACAGATTCAGAAAAGGTGAGCTGAAATAATTACTAAAACATAACTATCAATTATTATTTTCAGCCATGTTTTCCTCATATGATGAATTTGCCCCACCTTATCCGATACTTCCATGAGACGGAAGTATTTACCAAATTTAGGTCTCAAACATAGGTTAATACAAATTCCTAAGCATCACAAGTATGTATGTGATGGTAATAGTGCATTTTCCAAGTGGAGTTGACCAGGAATGCATGCATTTATGTATTTGAACTCCTCAATAACCCACCTTTTTCTACATATGAAGTCCATACAGTATTTAGCAGGATAAAGGATCTTGCTTTTATTATGTGGAAGGGATCATGAGAGGGCCCATGTGAAAATAAAGGCTCACTGCAAACACTAAAGATTCCATTCCTACATCTTCTCCGTACTTAATATAATTTATTTCATCATAACCATAAACATTTGTAACTCTCCTGCATTGTTGGTGTGCTTTACAACTAAAGGCCCGATTCCGATCTCGTTCGGAAAGCCCTCCGGACGACTCGGATCCGGAGAGCTTTCCGAACGACTCGCGTTCTGGGAGTCCGAGCGAGTAATTCCGATGTGTCCGTATAGTGACGAATTCAGTTCAGTTGGACTCCCATTGAACTCAATGGGAGCCTGTGTGCCGAACGCATACACAGGCTCCCATTGCAAAAAGGGGTTGGTGGGGAAAAGCGTGCACCCTGTGGCGGGCACCCCATGGAGCCCACCACACTGCCACGGCCCCCCGAAGTTCGATTCCTACAGCCGTTTCGTCCCGGCAAAACTGAGTCGGTATGGCTGTCAGAATTGGTCATCGTACTCGCTCGTTCAGAGGCCGTCTCCATTGAGCTGATTGACTGATTCAGGTTCGGAAGCAATTCGGTCGGCGCGAACAGCTTCCTCACATTGTACTTGGTCGTTCGGAATGGGGGACCATTCGGACTGAAACATACACTCCGAATCGGATTTGCTTCTTCTGAATCTCGTTTGGAGCCCTTCCGAATGAGATCGGAATCGGGCCCTAAGACTTAACACATTCTACTCCCTGCAACATCGACTCATATACCAGAAACCATATTAATAAAGGTTCACATTTCTCCCTGTGCCATGTGGTTGAGATGAGGTAATGACATGTGAACAGAGAGACATGCATTACAGGACCACAACTTTGCTAACTCACCACAATGTTATGCCTTTGAGCAAATCTGCAATATCATGTGCCTAATCAATGTTGGCTTCAATACTACACCGCGGTCTGTTGGTATAACAGAACTAGAACTTTTTGAGGTGGTTAGTCCGAAGATTATGCCAATACCTCAAACTGTTCTGCTTAATGCTATACAGGTGGCAGACATGCTGCAGGTACAGAGCTTCACCCCTGTTGCCTCTGCCAAGTGTGGGAGGTCAATAATCCAAACAGGAAGATAAGATAGAGCAGCTGACAAATCTAAGGTGAATGATTTGTGATGGTGTCTTTTGGGTTTAATATCATCAAAGACCAGCATAGAAATGATGGTGGACTTTCCCTGAAAGTTAAATATAGTATATACAACATGCTGGGAATTCCCCCCACACCACTCCTTTGCTTCCCCAGCATGTTGGGGTGACCAGATATGTGGACAATGGCAAATAACCCTATTTGGGGATTTCATTTCCATTGCTTACACTTGGTGGCTAAAAAGGTGAAGACCTTAATGCGATGGTCCCGAGGTCATGAATAGAACAGAATGTCGCGTGGTTTCTTCACACTGCTATCCACTTAGAAAGATGCAAAGCACGCAACACTGCGAGGAGCAATAAATAGCAGCCTATATTTTTACAAATTGGATCACACCCATTCCTAAGCAGAGCAACATGTTAAAAAACTGATATTTTCAAATGGATTTGTAGTGGGCACCCTTCTGCTCAGATGACTTCTGCCATTTGTGGATAAAAGCAAGTGAGACTTAAAATGGTTTTTGCTACATATATAATGAAATGGAAAAAAATACCACAGAACACTAATATTTAATTACTGTAATAGTAACTGGACTTAAATTTGCTAATAGAAGATGGAACAATTTATTTTACTCAAGTAATGAGAACAAATCACTCACCAGATCAGTGATAGTAGAGACACGGGAAGGTGTTGGGAGAGTTGGGATTGGAGGGTAAGTAGTTGACAGATAGTCGTATCGGGAAATACTATAATAGTTGAGAGTCTGAATATCGCTGGTATCAACTAAAGATATAAATGGCTATCTGACCTTCTGACATCTGTTTATATCACTTGTGGGGAGAGACTTTGCAGAAACACACGGAAGTGAATGCATTGATGATAGAGGCTCTGGAATTAAAGCAGTAGTGTGTAACATAGGGAGGATTCTATGCCTGATTTACAGGTTATACTCTCAGGAAGAAACTATTTTTAACCTAAATTCAAATAGTTTGCCTTGTTATCTGAAACTCTGGCAGGAATCCTGCCGTTTAGGACACTCTGGAATTATGGAGGCAATACATTGAGAGGGATAATAGCAGGGTGTGCCAGGATAGTGTTGTAAGCTAAGCCTAGAATAATGATTTTCATGAGCAAAATCAGGAAAGAGACTGGCGGTTAGGAAGAGTGTTCAAGATTTGGCAAAGTCACATAAACAGGAAGCTGGAATGGCACGGATATGTTGCCCTTTAACCGTGTTTGTACAAAAACATACCATTTTCCATTAAGTACATAATAGACACCTACCTATGAACAAGAAAAGAAAAAAGAGTGCCTATCATGAATATGGGTAGACTCTATGGGTCAGAAGAAAAAAAAAGCAATGCCCTCAATGGTAATGGAAGCTGTTTTCTATTAAAAGATACATATTTTTGATCAGTTAGGATACAATATGATCTTTTTACCTGGTTCATAGATGTCTTGATATATTTAATTTTGTTTTTTGCAGACGCCAGAAGATGTGTGGTATGAGACAGAACAAGTGTGGTTCGTTCACAAGGATGGATTTTCCCTAGGTAAAGTTCATTTCCATACTGAAAGGAAAACGGATTGTACAAGCCTGTACTTTTCCCCTCTCATCTTCCTTTACCAGCTCCCTGCATGACAAAAACACAGTAGAACATGTCAGAGAGGAGTTTAATAAGCACTGCATGAATAGGAATGTCTTAAAATGTCATTGATTTTTCAAAAGATAGCTCTGAATTTAATTTAAAAGAAATCGGGAATGAAAAGAATTGAAACTATATTTGGAAAGAATTTGGAATGGGAAGCTTCAACCTTAAATGAAAAGTAATACTTCTAATGGGATTTCATGATGTGAGTGTGAGGGGCCCCTTCAGCATATCTTGCAGGGACCCCCCTCATGTTTTGTTACACCACTGCCTTGCTATGCATAGGGTCCAGGGTGGTAAATGGCAGGATGATGCTTACTGGACTAGCGGAGTGCCAGGATACCTGTCAGATCTCCCTGCCTGCAGCAGCCATCCACCTGTGGTTCCAACTCTGCATACTAGATCCCATCGAGACAGCCAGGTCTTGTTTCCAGGCACTAGTAACAACTGAACTGCTATCTTGCCTTATCTAACTGGTCATCAGTGGTAGCAGCCATTTTGAAAGAAAACAGGGTCACATGCCCCCTTTTCCGACATTGCAATAACTACCTCAAGACATTAAATGTTGTCAGTGAGAAAGCATTGGACTGCAGAGATGGGGTTTGCGTCTCCACTAGATCCTTACCTGGACTGCCATATTGCCAGCATAACAGGCAGCAGATGTCGTTGGTCATCAATGGCTTTGCTCCATGGCAATGGACAATTACTGTTCAGTGAAAGGGCAGACTGGGTCCTAGATTTGCCAAGGGTTGTGAGCTTGATGCTACACAACTTTGTGCTGCACCAGCTGGCTATTAAATAAATCGATGCAATGTTTTGCGATGCTTTGCGCCATGCATGCACCCACACAAAACTTTAGTAAATTTTCCTCTATATGTCTGGATTCCCTCACTAGACAGTCTTTGGCATGCTTATTTGCTAAAATATTTTATACAAACTGCCTTTCTTGGTTAAGTGTAGCCTTTATCCTGAAACCTGGCCTCTGTACTGTGCTATGTAATGAACCATAAGTGCATATGTATTGTAATGGAACTTGTGTTTACAGCTGGGTCGCCAGTTCAGGTCTGTTTAAAGCTATATCAAATAGCAAATAAATAAATCAATATTCCAATGGTATTACAGAAGGTGTGAGCGATTTTCTTTACAGTGAGTAAAACTCATCTGCCATCTGGTATGACTTATTTTGATATTGTAGGGTAGAAATCTCACTAGAATATGGCCGTGCATTGGTCTGTTACAGTATTGGTGCCATAGGCATTAATGTAAGCAATAAAATTGGACGTCTTTATTTTACGGTTTACAGCCATAAATAGTTTGCAGTGGGCATCTGACACCCATTGGTCTCGGTATCACTGCACCTGCTATTCTAATGATAGCTACACCACTGGTCTGGAATTACTGCAAGTTGGATACTGCCAAGATGCTCCATGAAAGACGAGTGTAATACTGTATAAATGCCGCCTAGCACAACAAGCATTTGTTTAGTAAAACCAAATCAACACTCAGTTTGTCATTCCAAGGTGTAGATGTTTTCAAATAAATCAGCATGGACTAACTAGACAGAGCAGATGTTTACTGAAGCTAACTGACATTTTTTTCTAAGAGTGTCCATTGAGTGTGCATTTATCTTCTCAGCTGAATAAAATGTAGTTGTCATTTAGCATCTCTAATATAATTGGTGTGTGTAGTTGTAAAGTAGATGACCTACATTATCTAGTAGTTTAGGTTGAGTGCACTCCCATTTTTCCTTGAATTCGTTTTTAGTTATTATTATTCTTACTACTAATAATAAAAATAATAATAATGATAATAATCATAATAACATAATAATACAAATAGTACATTATTATTGTTGTTGTTCCTTGTTGTAATAATATTAATAGTAATGCTTGAGTTATTATTACTATTGCTAATATTATTATTATTATTAGTATTAATAATAATAGCATTATGATTATCATTATTGTTTTCGTTGTTAGTAGTAGTAGTAGAAGTAGAAGTAGTAGAAGTATTTCATTGTCGACGTTTTGACCCATATATACTGATATCCAAGTCAATAGACCTTGAAGATACACTGCGCTCATGCTTGTGATTAATTGAGCTGTCTATTGACTTGGGTACCAGTACAGTGGATGGTTCCTGTTCTGCCTATTTACAATTAGGAAAGATCTATACTAATATCTCTGCTCACCATTAAGTGGTTTTTGAGGGTGTAGCCCTTCCTTGTTGTCCTGAGGAAGACTCAGTTTCAAAGCATATATGGGTCGAAACATCGGCAATGAAATAAATTATCAGCTTGGACCAGATTGACTGTCACAGGGCAAAAAGATATGTCAAATTGCCCCCTTTTTGACTAACTTTGCACATAATAGTTCACACGCTCTTATTGGTATAATATAAGTTGTACATTGTTTTGTTGTGATCTTACTTTCACAAGCACATCTCACCATGTGAAGCACCCATATATAATGTTGTTGTCTTACAATGTATTTTGGATAAGTGGTCTGTTGTTGTATGTCAGTATATAATCTGCTAAATAATTTGTTGTTCGACATCCTTGTTTGCTGCTTTCCTTGGCAGAATCTTTCTGGAATTATACATGAACTAGAAAGTGTGTTCAGCCACATGCATTCTCTTGAATAACAAAAAATAAGTTCCTGAAAATAATTTTATAACAGGCACATTAATCAGCCATGTTATTTACTTGTGTACTTGTGCTTATCTGACTTTATAATTTACACTTAGAACCCTGTTCTGCAAACCCCTGCCCAAAATCATTAACTTGTCTCAGAGATTTAGGCATTCTGATTGAGTCACAAAGACCTGGGCTTGTGCTCTTGGATTAATATCCTCAGTCACAAATTCATGTAGATCTTAATGTGTTGGTCAAAAGGGTACATTAGCGAAAAAATGCGGTTCAATGCTATCACAGTATACCATTTTGAAAACGATTATCTTTTTTTAATTCATAACTTGTCACACTATTTTTCTAAAAGCAATGGTAAGTTGGAGAATGACCGCCCTCTTATGTACCATATGTAATTTCTACCATCCTCTCGCAGCCACAGAACTGAAACCTGATGTTGGAACCCCCGAGTTACCTGAAGGCAGAGTGAGAATTCGCATTGATGCTGATAACACTGTTATGGAGGTAGATGAGGAAAACATACATAGGGTGAGTGACTTATGTTTGTGCTAGCACAGAGCAGGTTGTGAAATGTATCCTTATCTGTTCAATGCCTGATAGAATTCTATTTATTTTTCCTTTGTTGAAAAAAATGTTTCTATGATGGAATCTAGCAGCACCAACATTGAAGCTGGTATTCCCCGGGGGAGTACTGTTTTCTTGAAGCTCCACGCAATAGCAACATAAATCAGTAAAACTGGAGAATACATTGCCCCTTGACCGTATCTTTACTTTGACCATCCCCACTTGTGTGTGTGGATATTTATGTCCTTGGCCAATACTTAAAATCTCTCGTTTGAAACATTTCTTTGCATTATGTTTTAATGTGTACATTCTCTCTTCTTGCTAAATGGGTATCATGTGATGGTGAACCGTTTAGAAACTACAGACTGTTAAGCAAAAGATTGGGGAGGAATTTTGGTAATTTGAAATTTACTTACCACAAATGATATTCTTTACTTATTGTAAGACTAATCTTAGAAAGTTGTGACCAACAATACTTGTTGGTAAAGGTAAGTTTTGATGGGACCGGCAACTGTCCACCTCCTGGTCATTATATTGCTCTCCCCTCGCACAGCTCCACCAAAGATTGTCTGCCCCCAGCGCTGCCCAGGTAGGTACGAGTCCGTTGCCTCCTGCTCTGGCCCTGCCCCCTCCCTGCTCGTGTGCTCCTCCTCGCTGTGCCCCTAATTCTTTTTTTACTGCCGTTTTTTTTTCTCATGTTGCTGCCCTTCCTTTTTTTTCTCTCTTCCTCTTTATTTTCCTTTTTTGTCATTTCTTATACTCACTCTCTCTCCTTTCCTTTTTTCCCTCCTTTCCCCATGCTCTTCGCCCCTTCGCTGCTGCTGTCCCTGTGGCCCCTCCCACGTGTTCTCGCCTCCCAGCTGTTCGCCCTCCTCCCGACCCCTACTTAATGGCGGCCGCTGTGCGGCAATGCGCAGCAGGCGCGCCAAAGGCAATCCTGTCTGTGCCCATCCGCGACCCGACTGCGACTAGCGCCAGGGACCCTGGCCCTCTGACCACCCACTGCTACGACTTTGCAGTCTTCCACGCCTTCAACCCCGGAAGAAACAACAACTGCCAGCTGTCAACGGCAAACACCACCCACGGCAATATCTCCTGCTGACACTGCTACCGCACCTTCACCCTCCTTCGGACCCCCACGGCCGCCCCCCACCCTCCGAACACCAGCGCACCCAAACCCCTGAGCTGCATCCTCCTCAATGTAGGCTTCCTGCACCGACACGCAGTGGAAATCTGGGACCTCCTTGACACCCTGTCGCCAGACGTCCCCTTCCTCACAGAAACCTGGATCAACACCACCTCCGCCCGACATCGCGACCGCCATCCCTGACGGATACAAGATCCAGAAGAAGGACTGCCTCAACCACCCTGATGGACCACTCGCCATCGCACACAAGAACTCCCTCCAGCTCACCACATTCAGCACGAACGACGCCTCAGCCCCCACGGAACATCTCCATTTCCAGATCCAGACCAACCACAGAACGCAGCACCCTCGCCTAGAGACCTCTCGGACCACGAACCGCGTTTGCCGCAACCATCCCTGACATCATTGTGCCCCACGCCATCACCCCCATGGACTACATACTGCTCGGAGACCTGACCTTCCATCTCAACAACCTCAGCGACCCCAACTCCACCGCCCTCCTGGACAGTCTCACCAACATCGGACTGAAGCAGCTTGTCACCACCCCCACCCACAAGGCAGGACACACCCTCGACCCCATCTTCGCAGGAGGGAACAACATCCACTTCAGCCACACCATGCAACCATCCTGGACTGACCACCACTGCATACACTTCTCCTTCTCCAAACCCACTGCACACAAACATACACCACGCCCCTGCACAGGAATTTGAGCAAGGTCACTGAAGATCACCTCAACTCCACCCTCAACCACACGCCCCCTCCAGCCATGACCGACATCAACTCTGCAGCCCACAAACTCCTCAGATGCATCACCGACTGCGCAGGCAAGCTCGCCCCCCCTCTGGAACTCTGATAAACAGCAATCCACGAAAGCCACCTGGTTCACCACCAACCTCCGAGAATCCAGACGCACCCTGCAGATGTCTTGAGGAAGTCTGGAGAAACAGCAAAACCCTGGAAGCATGGACCAGCTACAAGAACGCCATGACTGAATACGACCAACGCATCAGATCCACCAAAAGGAACTTTATCCAGAACAAGATCCTCGCCAACTCCAGCAACTCGAAGGAGCTCTTTAACATCATACAGAAATTCACTAAACCCCCCAGCGAAGCCTCAGACTTCACACCCTCCCACGACCTATGCAACAAACTCGGCTCCTACTTCTATCTCAAGATCAAGTCCCTCTTCGACAACTTCAACAAACAGATACCAGACTCCGAAACCTCACCTATCCCCAGCAATGCCAGCCAGCCTACCATCTCCGCAGGCACCCCGGTCACTACCGAAGACACCTTTACAACCATGAAGAACATTCACTCAGGAGCCCCCACGGACCCCTGCCCGCTGCACATCTTCCACAGAGCCGCCGCTGCCATAGCACCCGAATTACGACGCACCATCAACTCCTCCTTCGAAACCGGCATGTTCCCCGATGTCTGGAAATGGGCAGAAGTCAAGCCACTCCTTGAGAAGCCCTCCGCTGACCCGAATGACCTCAAAAACTACAGACCAATCTCTCTCCTCCCCTTCGCAGCTAAAGCAACTGAAAAGATTGTCAACATCCAGCTCAAAAACGTTATCGAAGCTAACTCCATCCTTGACTCCTCCCAATCCGGATTCCGCAGCAACCACAGCACCGAGACCACCCGCCTAGCCGCCACAGATGCACTCGCCTCGACGAGGGCCACACGGCGGCCCTCATCCTACTTGACCTCTCTGCAGCCTTTAACACCGTCTCCCACCGCACTCTCACTGCCAGACTTCATGAGACCTGCATACAGGGAACCGCCCTCGACTGAATCTGCTCGTTCCTCACTGGCAGAACCCAAAGAATCAGACTCCCGCCCTTCCTCTCCGAACCCACAGAGATCAGCTGCAGAGTACCCCAAGGATCATCGCTCAGCCCCATGCTCTTCAACATCTACATGGCCCCCCTCGCCGCCATCGTCAAAGAGCATGGACTCAGCATAGTATCCTACGCTGACGACACCCAGCTCATCCTCTCCCTCACATAGGAGCCCGACACCACCAGACTCAGCTTCCAGGAAGGATTGAAAGACGTCGCATCCTGGATGAGCAGCAGCTGCCTGAAGCTCAACTAGAAGAAGACAGAAGTCCTTGTCCTCAGACCCACCCCCTCCGCATGGGACAACACCTGGTGGCCCTCTGCCTTCGGCAACCCCCCCACACCCACGGACCATGCCCGCAACCTCGGCATCATACTCGACTCCTCCCTCACCTTGACCCGACAGACCTATGCCATGTCCTCCACTTGCTTCAACACCCTCTGCATCCTCTGCAAGCCCTTCAAATGGATTCCCTCCGAATCCAAAAAGACCATCACCTACGCACTCATAACCAGCAGATTGGACTACGGAAACACCCTCTATGCCGGAATCAACAAGTCCCTGCTCCAAAGACTCTAGACCATCCAGAACGCCGCTGCCAGACTCGTCCTCAGCATCCCGCGATGAGACCACATCACCCAGCACCTACGAGAGCTCCACTGGCTCCCCGTCGAGAAGAGAGTGACCTTCAAGCTACTCACTCACGCATACAAATCCCTCCACAACACCGGACCCCAATACCTCAACAAAAGAGTCTCCTTCTACGCACCCAAGAGAAGCCTCCTCTCTGCCGACCTCGCCCTTGCCAAAACCCCTCTCCTCCGCAGAGCCAGAACGGGTGGAAGAGCCTACTCCTACATCGCGGCAAAGACCTGGAATGAACTCCTGATCAGCATCAGACGCTCACCCACCCTACAAGCCTTCAGGAAGAGCCTCAAGACCTGGCTCTTCGAGTAAGACGGAGCTGCATGATGACCCCCCAAGCCCTTGAGACCCTCACGGGTGAGTAGCGCGCATCACAAATTCCTGATTGAATGATTGATTGATCAATATAATTGTCATTATTAAAAGCATTGGGTATAATCCAGATATTTTTCTAATCATGAGTACAACTCATACCTATAATATGCCTACACACACACACACACACATATATATATATAAACATATATATATATATGTGTGTGCGTGTGTGCGTGTGTGTGCGTGCGTGTGTGTGTGCGTGTGTGTTCAACTGTCTGACAGAGAGAGAGACAGAAACATCTAGATTACACTTATGGGTAGCCTCAATTGACTAAATTACAAATACATACAAAAAAGTCAATATTTTACTTAATACACAATAATTAATAAGAGTGAGTTTTCACAGGAAAGAGATACATGAAACCTAAACAGTAACCAAAAGAAAGATCTGTGAAGTGGCCCATGACATGCAATGCAACTTTTATGACATTGAGTAATGGAGTGGGGGTAACTGCTGAAATCCTTGGGCCAGATTTAGTAATGCTTTGCATCAGATTTGCATTACTTTTGTAATGTAAAGACAACACAAAGTATTAAGGTGGGATTTACTATTCAATGCAAATTTGGATTTGCGTTGGCTAGTATCCCAAAGTAACGTAAAGTTGCAAAATACTGTGTGGTGCATGGACATTCCAATGCAACCACCCATCTGTTTTGATGCAGATCTGTGTCTTCAAAGAATTATAGACAGGGATTTGTGTCGAAATCTGACACCTCCTTGAGGTAGGCATAATGAGGAGAAATTACTTCATTTGTATTTGCCTTTTCTAATTTGCATGTGTGCAGCATTGTGCAGCACACCTACATAGTGGGAACAACTTTAAGGCATAGTTCTTGTACTCATAGGGCCCCCTTCCAATACAATACTTATGCTTCGGTGAATGCAATCACCATTGCACTATGGCTCAACGGTGTCTGCTTTGGTGCATGACTGCAAAAGGGAACCAGCACAAGGAGAGAGAGAAACAGCACCATATCTTAGTGGTTATGGCACTATTCTGCTCTCTCCCTTTCACATATTGTAGCACAGCAGCTTAACTTGCTTCGGGTTTGCATAACGTCTTAGAAAATCTGGCTCACGCTGTCTTGCTCTTTAATATGAAAGAGATAATATAGTTGCAGGCATCAAGAATACAAGCAAAAATCATAGTGTGAAAACACACTAAAAAGAATTTAGCAATTTTTCCCAAAATATATATTAGAATCAGTTTAATGTAAGTCACGGTAAACATGCTGTAGCTTAGAATGTTCTCTTTTTCTTTGTTTCTGCAGCTTCAGTTATGCTATGTTACCTGTCTGTAGCCTTGGCTGCTGGCAGATGGCATTATGAGGTTGCAATTCAACCATAACAGATATAATTATAGTTGGGTAACAGAGAATAACTGGGATATTTTTCACTGAGTAGTTCGGAGTGACATTGAATAGAGAAGAATAAAAAATCAAGTTGTCTATGATGTCACTCAGAACCTCAAGGTGAAAAACATCCCTTTGGCCCATTGATAATTTTATGTTATATATGTCTCCAAAAAACAGTGTCCCCTGCTTTTAGCTGCTACGGAAGGGCAGGGGAATAATGGGGGAGCCGGACACCATGGCCTCTACTCTTTATCCTAAATGTAAAAATAAATACTTGGCCTCCTATGACCTATCTCCACCACATTCTGAACATTCACTCCCCCTCACCTCCCTAAGCTGTGCTCTCTGCTTTCCATCTGCACAGAGAACCAGCACTGTATTGAGAGACTCCCAGAGAGCCCAGTTAGATCAGCCTGAAATCCCCTTATGACGTCAATGATGCTAAGTGATTGCAGAGAATAACAAGAGTTAGAATTCATGATGGTGTGAAATCCATATTTAAAATATGATTTCAGTTAAGGAGCTACATCATTGTCTTATTAGAGGTGACTACGGACATAACAGCTCAACTGTAATGAGGATATTAGAGACAGGCTTTTAAACAGGGATTACACGCTCTCAAGTATTATAATATTCCATGGCTGGGGCCAGCAGTGTTCTATTTATAGCCTTTATGAACGGTGTCGTTCAATTTCTTTAAATAGAGGTGTTACATTGTTTGATTTGACTTCCTTGAATGCATATGTCAGCAACAATTTATACCCATGCACTACACATCCAGTTGAGATAAGCCATCGCTGGTTATATTCATGACTGTCAATGAGGTGTGGAGCTCTTCAACTGTGTAAGGCTTAAATGACTGTGGAGTTGATAATTAGATCTTGTTAAATCGGGTTAATGATACAGTTGCATGATCTATCTTCACCATAGTTGTGGAGACACAACCGCAAATCTTGGCTTCATCAGTGATGTTAGCCAATCAATCCATCAGTGTAAAGGTACTTTAGAATTACCAATGGATAACCAATGCCAAAGATTCACTCAGCAATGAAAATGTTTATATCATGTGTCAGTGATAAAGCATCCAGCAAGGCAGCTATACCGAGCACAACAAATTTCCAATGAAGGCCGTGGATGAAAATCAAAGGCCACCTTTGCCTAATGCTTACATTCCATGTGGGTGGTTATCTAGTGAGAAATATATCGGAAAAAACAGAGGATTGTTGTAATGGTGAATGAAGTCAGCACACAAGAGACAATGAAATCTGAGAGCAATAGGTTTAGAGGAAAAGAAATAGAAAAGCAAAAGAAAAGTGACACATCAAAGGGGTTGAATACAGAATCTATAACCGATGGGAATAGATAAGGAGTTGGTAAGTAAAACAGATAAACAGCTAAAGAGAGAGAGTTTTATAGAGAGAAACCTCATGTACTTCTTGGCTTGACAATGAGGACTTGATAATTAGCAGCAACTTCATAGTCAATGTTAGAAGTGCCAGAGGAAAATGGGATTGAATTATAGAGCTGACAGGCTGTAATAGAAAAGAGAAGCACAAACACAAATGTTTTTGAAGGCGAACGAAAGGCCTGGAGAAGCACTGGAGAAATTGTGTGAGATGATAGCAGCTTTGAGGAAGAACAATATAAGTGCCTTCTAGTTTTAATGTTCTGTTTTCAATGTTGTTTTCAGAACACACTTACTCCTTTTTCATTTTTGCCAGAGGGATGATGAGCATAATTAGAATGCCAGATTTGAGACAAAAGACATTGTTTATACTAATTCATGATAATGGAATTAAAAGAGTTATGTGTAAATAATGTCTGATTTTCTTGTCATACATGAATGAAAAAAATTATCCCAAACAGCTGTTTGGACATCTAACTGAATGGACAGATATTGTCATTTGAGCTCGCAAATAATTGTTTCGGAAGCTGTACTAGAAATATTGGGGCATATTAGCAAGGCGATTATCGCCACTTTAGCGGGACTTTTTCCCGCTAAAGCGGCGATAATATTATCGCCTTATCAACAAGCTGTCGCTAACTGCTGTTAGCGACAGCTTGTAGGCGATAGCGACCGGGTTGGGTGCCGCTTTGCATGCCAGCGATATTTATCGCTAATGGCATGCAAAGTAGGCGTTCCCCACCTAACAGCGACTGGAAACAGTCGCTGAGGTCGCTAACGCCTATCAGCGAGGCAGGGGCGGTGATTAGCGAACCAGCGCTAAACACGTTTAGCGCTGGTTTGCTAACACCTGGTCCCACCCTGACTTAGCCATGTAATCCAATGAGAGGTGGATTACATGGCTAAGTCCCCCTCGCACTATCAGCAAGCAGAACTGGGGAACAGTGTGAATATCGCCTGTTTTCAGGCGATATTCACACTGGTCTCCATGGTTTCTATCGCTTTGGAGATTAGCATTGCTGATTGCACGCTAACTCCGCGATAGAAACCGGCGATGCCTGGCGATAATTATCCAAGTGCTAATTGCGCTTTGCGATAATTATCGCCAGGCATTGCTAATATGCCCCAGTGTTTTTTAGTGCAGGAGGACTTTTGCCTTGTAAGTGGTGAACTTAAAAGGCATACACAACATATTACTTAGTAAAAACTTTGACATAGTGCCAGTATTTTCATTGCATCTTCAAGAAAACCTATGTGTATGCACATATATACTTTGTTAACTAAGCAACCCATAAATCTAACAACAGGTTATCTTGACAGTGAAACAAATGAAAATATGCAAGATTCATTAGTAAATTGCATTGTGTCTTTTATGGTGGCTAAAGCATTCAAGTAGCATTCACCACCTAAACAATAAGCCACAAATCAGTAAAAAAATGTTTTGATGAGAGCAAAGTAAAGATGCAAAGTGGCTCTCTAAATTAAAAGCTACATGATATGTGTTGGCCCTGGCCCTCTCTGCCGGGTCACCCCTAAATGTTTTGCCTTTGCCCTCTTCTTTTTACTTAATTCATTTTTGCTGGTCTTAGGACTATGTGCACTTTACCACTTGTAACCAGTGCAAAATGGCTTGTGCTCTCTCCTTAAACATGGTAGAATTGGCTTATACCCAAATAGCATATTTGGTTTACTTATATGTTCCAAATACTACATGTACCCAGGGCTATAAATTAAATCCTACTCGTGGACCTGTAGCACTGTTTGTGTCACCCACTTAAGTAGCCCTTTAAATATGTCTCAGGCCTGCCATTGCAGCCTGTCTTTACAGTTTTTAAACTGCCATTTCGACCTGACATAATGACCCTTTCGCAAGGCCAAACCTTCCTTTTTAATAAATGTAAGCCACACCCAGGGTAGGACCTGGACAGCACAGAAGGAAGGGTGCAATGTATTTGAAAAGTCAGATATGTACTTTTATGTTTTACATGTCCTGATAGTGAAGAACTCTTAAATTTGTTTTTCACTACTACAAGGCCTACCTCTCCCATAGGATAACATTGGAGTTACCTTATTAAATTTAATAAGCTGTGATTTCCAAATGGGAATAGGTAAGCATATCATGTTTTGTAACTTTGGAATTGTAATAAAAAATCCAAACTTATGGTGAAGTCGGATTTTAAATTGTAATTTTGAAAATTATACTTTTAGAAAGTCGTTTTTTTTTTGGGCCTTAGCCATTTAGTGCCTGCAGCCTGTCTCTGGGTCTTATGACTGAGTGTAGTTGACAGTTGTCATTTGTGCATTCCTCTATACAGTCACTCACAACAGAGAGCTTAGGTGTGCCTGCATGGGTCATCACTGGTAGGATGGGAGGGAGGAGCTGGGCACAGGCCCACTTACACTTGAATATTCTCCACATCAAGGGTTGCATATCTCCTGTAATTAGACTGGAGCCAAGGCAGGGAAGGCAGGCCACCTATGCACTTCAAAGAGAAACCTCTAGAAGCTTCTCCTGCACTTCAAAGCCAGGACTAGGCATAAGAATTGGACCTCAGACACCAACTCTTCAGTACACTTTTGGACCTGTGGAAGACTCTGTCAGGAAGAAGGACTGCTGTGCTGCTGAAAAGGGCTGCCACTCTGTTGGACTACTCCTCTGAAGGACTGCTGTCCTGCTGTGCTGACCTGCTGCCAACTTGCCTGGGGGAGAAGGACAGGACCTGTATCTCTTGAACCCAGAGCCCAAGTGTGACTCCAAGCGCTAGTTGGCTGTCCTCCTGATTTGAAGCCTCAGAGACACAACAGGCTTCCAACTACCTTGCACCTGCACCTGGACTCTGCCATCTTAAAGTCTACCCTGCTAAGTGGTGCCACTCCAGTCTTGGACCATTGGAAGTGTTTTTAAGGTGCTCTGCCAGCCCCTGTGGATCCAGCAGAACCGACACATCTCCTCTGCTGAACGTCGTAACCTCAAGCATAACTGATGCATCGCCACTGCTGCGTGGATTGGAACTGTCGCAAAGACCCACATTGCCTCTGCAGCCTCTTTGGAACTGCTGTTGCATGACGCATTCCCCAGCATAGGCCTTTGTCTCCCTCATCGACGGCAGCCTCGACGAGGACACCTGACTCCACATCACAGTCTCGAAGCTCCTCATAACCGACTCATAGCCTCAACTGCATGACGCATCCTAAACACCAGTATTCACATTGTAAGCCTTTGTCGATGTGATCCTCAATGACAATGCATGATCTTGTATTGCAGCCTCGACCCTTCTCGGAACCGATGCATCGCTCCAGCTGCACAACGCATCTTTGATGTGGTTCCTCGTAATGCTATGCAAACCAGGACTAAAGGTACTCTGTCCTGTCCAGCGGGCCTAACTGGGTCCTATGGACGGCCCATGCTCCATCGCAGTCAACCTGAACTTGTGACTTTGTCCCAGTCCGGAGCAAAGAGATATCCACAGTCGGCACTGGCTGCTTTTTGTTGCTATATTACTGAAATTCTTTTAATTGTATATCTCCGGTTCTACTAATTGGAGTTTTGTCATTCTGGTTGTTTTATTTATTAAAAATTACTCTATTTTTGTGTGGGATCCTTTTGTGGTGTATTTTCACTGTGTTGCTATTTGAAGTGTTGCACAAACACTTTACACATTGCCTCTAAGTTAAGCCTGAATGCTCTATGCCAAGCTTCCAGGGGATTGAGCACAGGTTAATTTGGGGTTTGCTTGTGCCTTACCCTGACAAGGATTGTGGTTGTTGCATGATCAGTCAACCAACAACCCCATGTCTTACATCTGCTGATCCCTGGACCTGGCAAAGAGCGGTTGCACTGAAGGTTGGACTGCACCTCCTAATTCTTGGGCTATCAAAGACAGGTTTGTGCCTGCGGTGTTGGACTCATGGAAAAGTCATTCCTGAGTCCCAAACAGAAGAGGTGAACTCTAAGAGTCAGTTGCTGACTCCCTGATACAGCACCAGGGCCACAAAAGCTGAAGAAGCCCGTTCTGGCCAGTCAATAGCCGCAATCACCTGATTGCCACTGAACGCCAATGTGCAACACGGATAACCAAATCCCAACACTCAAACGTTGCACCTGAGACTGCTGGACCTAAGCGAATCATTGTCATGCAGCTTGGTCAGCCAAGATAGACACAAGCTTTCACCAAAGGGAACTGCTGGTTTCGCTGTGATCGGAGACCATTAGTTCAGTAGCAACTGGACTTTAGCTGGACCAAAGAAAACTTCGAGGGACATTGACCCCTGTGGCAAACGTTGCCCCAACTGAACCATGGACTGAGGTGAGCCTCAGAATGACCCCCGTCGACCACACAGCATCCTTGGCATCATCTTCAGCATCCTGTAACCCTTGCATCAACACCGCTCCATTGAAGTCTATGGTGGTTCACCCATAGAGCCTGGAACTGGACTTGCAATTGCATTGGTGCCAGGGAAACTGTCCTACTACCCCTCATTGGCCCTCCTAACCATCCCTGTTTTGGATTTGGTCACCCAAAGCGGGATCGGGTTATCCCAACATAACTCTTCAAAAGTTTTACAGAGTTTCCTAACTTTGCAGTTACCAATGCCTGTCAGCGTTTTTCAAGTGAAAAGCTGAGATTTAGGTTTTAGTTAAAAATCAGTATCTTGGAGTGGATTTTGTTTGTTTTGGTGCCTAAAAATGTATAAAAATAAGATTTATTTTTATAAACGGATGTTGGATTTCTTTTGTGTTGTGTGACTTTCTTATTTCGTTATTTTGGTACTTCTAAATGCTTTACACGTGTTCTTTTGTTTAAGCCTGACTGCTCGATGCCACAGCTGCCCAAGGTTGAGTTAAGGTTTAGCAAACAAGCCTGACTGGACCCAAGCTGTTTTTTTTAGTGTATTCCACGCTGAGAGCGCACAACCACACCATCTAATACACCAAAATTCCTCACAATCAATTTGAGTGAACCTTCATGCAGCCTCCACGTCGCCCTTCCTGGCATGCTATATTGTGCCAAAATTTCATAATGGGATGCTGCATTCTCTTTAATACTAAATTTGTATGATTTAGAATGCAGAGATACCTACTTACTTACCAGAACAGGTGCATCATTTATTTCCTTCACATCAGATGTCTGCATAGACAATATGGTCTAGGATTCAGCACATGCTGTTTCTGTACAAAAAGTCAATATTCACACTATTGTTTGACTTCTAAAAGTCCTTAACACCTTTGTTTTTTTTCTGTCATTTTCATTGCAATTATATTCACTGAGTGATCTTATTTGCATCGTTTTCTATTCAATATTTTGCTTCCTTGCAACAGGTTCAAGAAATCACAAATAACAGTGCACCACCAAAAACCAGGCTGTGCCCACACACATAAGTCTATGACAGACCACTCCTGAAAAACTAAAAATGAGGGCCCAGACTTACTATGATCATGCGTCTGGGTTGCATCACTTTTGTGCCACAGCCTGATGCAAAATCCTTTATGACATTTGCGTGGCTTTGCATGGTTTAGTAAATGCAAAGTGCTGCCTTACATTACTATGCATCAGGTAGGCATTACATGGGTGCAACATTGGGTGTTCCCATGCATCCACCCATGAATTTTTATGCAAACCCAGTTTTACAAAGACTTGCGCCAAAATAGTGTGCCTACCCGACAGAGGCATAACAAGGAGAAATATTTGTCCCTTCCTTCACGAAAAAAATCCTGCCCATAATTCAGGCACCCTTGCACTATAGGCAGCAGACAGTGCACCACTGCAAGGGGAAAGCAGAAATGCTCCATTTGTTTGTAAATATGAAGCATTTCTGCTCTCTCCCTTTCTCTCAGCGCAGCAAGTTCCCTTGCTGTGCCACATTGTGTGAAATAATAGTAATGGGGCCTATAAGTGTATATAACAGCATGAGTGACTGTGCCTGTTCCCAAGCTATTCTGCCTCACATCATGTATATGTGCAGCTAACAGTTTGAGGCGCCATATTTAGGTATGTTTCCAAATCTCATGCACCCTATCAACAATGCACTCCAAAAAGATGCACAGAATCAAAGCTGTTTGTGGCCATTTGTGAGTATGAAACCCTATATTAATTACACAGTACACTACATTACTTCTGAGACCTATTTTGGGACAGCATGATTCAACACCCTATCAAGCACACGCTGTAAAAAAGCAATCATATGTGAATCGAGGAGCTTTGTATCTTCCTCATGAGCATGCAGCACTGTATTACACAATACAATGTAGTCAAATTACAGATGTAATCTTGCTAATCGCCTAGGCAGATAAACAGTTTGGCCTTGTTGCTACAGACCTTTTGATTGTGTTGAGGCAGAAACGTCCTTCGTGGTTGGAGACGTGGGCCCCTGACCTAAGTGCCCAACTGTACTATTGACTGGATCCCTAATGCTGTCATAGGCGAACACAGATCATGTGTCTGTCATGATATAGGCTTGTCTCATGGATTGAGGTCTTGTTGGACCAGGAGTGGCAGCCAAAGTGCTACATACTCATGGTGGTGGAAGACTACAGCCTTCCCCAGGAAGTAAGAACCAGAAGCACGGTGGTGACAGTATACTGTTTAGTGATTAGTAGTAGTGAATAGAACCTTTTACCCTGTGTCACTGGAGTGAGGCCTTATTTTAAATGGCCCTTTTTGTAGGGTTACCTCAAACTTTTTGCCTTCCTCCTCCTCTTTTTCTGACCCTCTTTTTGTTGACTTTAGGACTCTGACTGCTGACCAGTGCTAAAGTGCATGTGCTCTCTCATCTAAACATGTGTGTAATTGGTTTATACATGATTGACATATTTAATTTACTTGTAAGTCCCTTGTAAAGTGGTACACCATGTACCCAGGGCCTGTAAGTTAAATGCTACTAGTGGGCTTGCAGCTTTGATTGTACCACCCACAGAAGTAGCCTATCAAACCTGTCTGCAGGCCTGCCATTGCAGTTAACTGCCACTTTGACTTGGCATTTAAGACTACTTGCCAAGTCTTATACTTCCCTTTTATTACATATAAGTCACCCCTAACATAGGCCCTAGGTAGCCATACGGGCTGGGTGCTCTGTAAAGTAAAAAGTAGGACATGTACTTTAATGTTTTGCGTGTCCTGGTAGTGACAAACAGCCTATTTCATTTTTCACTTTTCTGAGGCCTACCCCTCTCATAGGCCAGCATTGGGAGTTCTTTATTATACTTTTAAGATGTAGTTCCTGATCAGAGAGGTGTAGCTTTTTCATGTTTCATATCTTTAGAATGTTGGTGATAAATCCTTTTAATTGGTAAAGGTTGATATCACATTACCATGTTTGAAATGCAACGTTTAGAAAGTGGACATTTCTCTGCTCTTAACTTTGCTCTGTGTGCCTGCAGCCTGTCTCCAAATACACGTCTGGACTGGGTGATAGCTACACTTTGTGCATTCCTTCTAGACAGCCACAAACACAAGAAGGGCTGGGTGTGACAGAGGACTCTTTTGCATTCATCTGCATTCTGATTGCCTTCCTGGGCGGGAAGGGGGAAAAGTAGCTCACACTTTCATCTGAATAGGCTGTGTCCTGCCCTCACACAAAGGGCTGATTACCCCCCACAGATAGTCTGGCAGAGAGAACTGGGTTGAAAGGGATCCTTGTGCACCACAGAGAGCTCCTTTGAAGTCACCCACTACATCAAAGGCACTTTTGAGTATAAGTACCAGGACTCCGACCCTACCAAATCTGTACACTACTGGACCGAGAAGAACTCAGAAGGAGTAGAGACTGCTGTGCTGAAAGGATGGGCACTTTGCTGTGACTGAATGTTCTGCGGAACTGCTTCTCTGCTTTGCTGAGCTGCCCTCCTGCCTGCTGATCTATGCCCTGCTGAGGACAAGGACTGCACTCATCACACTTGAACTTAGAGTGACTCCAAGGGCTTGCCTCCTGTTTTCTGGAGTCTCAGGGACACCACAAACTTCCACAACCCTGCTGTGGCTTTTGGACTCTGCTATCTGTGAGTGCTATCCTTGCCTGAGGTGCCCCCCTCCAGTGCTGTTTCTCAGAAGTGGGTTTTTCAGCTGTTTTAACTTTGCACCAACTGGTGCCGATGCTTCATCCTTCGACGCCAACGCAGCGGCTGCTTGACGACAGCGTTTCCAGAGCTGACACAGCTCGACAACTAAAGCGATCCTTCAGCCGAAGCCACTCGATGACTACAGCGCACCTCAACCTCGACACAGCGCCCACATTGCAAAGGGGTTTGACATCGAAGCTTCCATCGACGAAGCAGATCGGCATAGACGCTCGCCTCCATCCTCGGATCAATGACGACGCGGCGCCTCCTCGACTCCTCACCTCGAATCTTCCAATTCAACTCTTTGCTCCATCCAAGGTATTTTCTCAGTGGGAGCTGTCTGGGTCCTGTAGCCAGCTTGCCGTCGATCACGGTCAGCCTGAACTTTGACTTTGCATAGATCCCTCACGATCGTAAGTAACCTTTTGACCGCCAGTGGCTTCTAAGCACTGTTTTCACATTTAATCTTTAAAAATTCATATCTTGACTTCTACTGATTGGATTTTTGTCATTCTGGTCTTGTTTTACTCACATAAATATTCACTATGTTTCTAACCAGTGTGGAGTAGTTTTGTGGTGTTTACAATGAGTTACTGTAATTTAAGTGTTGCACAAATACTTTGTGTATTGCCTCTTAAGTTAAGCCTGACTGCTCTGTGCCAAACTACCAGAGGGTGAGCACAGGTTCATTTAGGGTGTGTATCTGACTTACCCTGACTAGAGTGGTTGTCCCTACTTGGACAGGGTGAAAACCTCTGCCAACTAGAGACCCTATTTCTACCAGGCCTACAGGCTTGTCACTTTTTTAAATTTCCGCTGCTGTGTGCTTAACTCAACCCTTGGCCTACATTAGGTAGGTGTGGAGGGCTGCACAGTGTGGGAGTAGTGACTCTGCACTGCTTGTATGTGTCCCTCTGACGGGTACAGCACAGGGATAGAGCAGTACTGTGTACATGGGGTTAGTCTATGTACTGGGTGTATGTATGGCTATGAGGAATACATTACATGAGAGATGTAGTGTTGTGCAGTGTGTTCAATGAAAGAATGTGCTGGGTGTATGTGTGCTTGCGTGAAGTACAATAAATGAAGGGTGAAGTGATGTCCAGTGAAGTCATGGTAAGTGTGTATGCTGGCAGTGAGTGTATTTGTAAATAGTACACTCTGGGTAAATATAGAAAAGCTTCAGTGCTGAACAGTGCATGCAGACTGGGTGTGCTGAATGCATGTCCACATGTAAGGGTACAATGCATGGAGGTACTAGTGCTGGACTGTAAGTGTGCTGTGAATGTACTCTGAGTAAGTATGCCTACAATGGTACATTACAACATGAAGGACAATGGGTTCCACCTTGAGAAGCCCAGGTCTGCCTGGTGAAGACATGAGGAGGAGAGGAATCCCCCCAGAATGATTTGTGTATAGCTGCATTCTTGTGAGCTGGGTGGGACACACTGGAAGGAAAAAGAAAAAGGACTCCCTCTACACTTCAAATGACTGCACTTTGATTCAGTGATAGATCACAAGGAAGGAGATTAGACACATCTCAGGAAGGGAGATGGGCTGATAAGAGAAGCATAAAGAGTAGCGCTGGGGGTCTGTAATTAACCTTTTGATGCACATATCACTGTGGTTGAGAGCCAGGTGTGAAATCTGGTGACTCCAATGAATTTTGTTGCGGGACAATCAGCTTTGGAGTCTTGCCTGCTGTAACCAACAGTTTTTCTTGAGGAAAGAAGAGAAGGAGATGCAGCACCCCAGCATAAAACTTCAAAGACTCAGACCCCAAATTACATTTTGGTGTCTCGAAATGGACAATAAGAAATCAAGGTGAGACCCCGAAATTCAACATCTGCCAAGCAGTTAGATGGGCTGTGTGAGAAGGAGAAGCTCTACAAGACATCTGCCTGTGACCACGACTGGGTGCAGAGGCTTGCTAGTCTCCCTGCTGGGTGAGGGGACATTAGCCAGGACACCAAGATCTCCTGTCCTGGAGCCTGAAGCACCAGTGCCTGCCTGCTTGCAAAGGCCAGTGTGCCCGGTGAGGAGTGAGGAAGAGGAGAGCTTTGGAGGGTCCAGTGGGGAGCCCTGCGAGAGGATTCCCTGAGTGAGGTGCGAGGCTGTGCATCAACCGGTTAGCTGCCCATGTGCTGTGTTTGCTCTGTGACACCCTGTACACCAGGAATGGGCCACTGGAGACTGAGCCGAGTGTGAAGCACCATGCAGGTGTGGATGAATCGGTACCTCCATGCTGCGGTGACCCCATATGCCAGAAGGGGCCTCTGGTAAAGTACCACTGCCATATCTTATGGGATGTGAGCAGCCTAACTTCTCCAAACTGAGCAGGACTCGCAGGTGGTCACTTCAAGGGCACCTGCTGCTCCGCCAAACTCCTCCATGCTGCAAGGGCAGGTAAGATGTGAACTGGGCCATTTGAGCCCCAGGGAACTCACTGCTAGTGGTGCTGCAGCACTATGAGTACTTTTGACTAAAATCCTGAAGAATATGGCCTGATAGTGTGCATTTCCTGGATGTGGCCACCAATGAATGGGGACGAACCCCAAACATGTTACACAAAGGAGGGTGGGACGGGGATTTATCTGACAACTATTAGAGCCCTGACCTCAAGAGGAGTTGTGTTGTTGCTTTTGGCTGTTGTATACCTTTGCATGTTTAGAGTTAGAAATAAAATACTTATTTTTCATATAAAAGAAGTGTTTGACTGGACATTGATTTATTGTTGGTACTGTTTGCACTTTGAATTATGAGTCATGTTCACTGACCTGTATCTATATCTCTCCCCGAGGTAGCCTTGACTGCTCGACCTCATCTACTACTGAGAGTCAAGAGCAGAAGGGGTATTTGGCACAGTTGCTCGGGATCCGTAGTAGGTCAAGCCCTAGGACATCAGGAGTAAAAGGCCTCAACCACGGTGGTTGAGCACAGTAGCCCCTGCATGCCCCATGGCCCCACTTAAAGCGGTTCTGACAGATTGCCTCAATTATTTATTCTTGTCTTGCACCCATCTAGTTTCCTCTAAGCTCAATTCAATTGTGAATTTACTATGCCAACAGTCTGTGCACTCACGTTTGCACTGGGATGGTGGTTCTGCTTCCACCAGTGTCCACCCAAACTTCCCACCATCATTCAGGAGGATTGCTTCTTCATTACTTAAACTAGTGGCTACCATGAGACTTCTACCTGGTGGTGCATTGTGAGGCAGGACACAACCTCAGGGCTGATGGAGCAGTCACCCTAGCATCTCGTTCCCTGCGGACAGTAAACATCATGGATTTCCCTGAACACAATCCCCAAATGTGCGACAGCATGGGGGTAATTTCCTTTCATCCAGAAAACTGTGATACGGAAATTATATGGTTGAGGGACAAATTATCAAAAAACACCCGGCACATCAGAGCCTCCTACACAGTTTTTGAATTCCCCCAAAAATTGAAGACCTGGATCTTCACCGTGCCCCGACCCTGGCTCGGCCCATATAGCTTCATCACCAGGATACTCTTCTGGACGATTTGCACACTATACAAACATAACATAACATAACACAACATAACATAACATCAGAACAGATATTGTACCAATATGATGAGATGAACTCTGTCAGCTCCAATTGGTAGGAAATATCTTCACGATTAAAAAAATAGCATATTACAGTCTTCCTTAAACTCAGTTCTGTTGCTTGGAACCACGTTTCAAAATGGATAAGAAAAGTGAAGCAAAACTTTTGAAGCTGCAAAAACAGAAAGTATTTATCTTTGTGCCCAAATGTTAGCAAATTTGTCTTGTTAATCGTATGTTCTCTGTATTATCTTGCCCCATCTTCCTGATTACATACATCAGCTAGATCAGGTTCTATAAACTGCAAATTGATGTATAAAAGAGATTGGCCTTGCACAGACTCTTTATACTCCACCATGCGTGCTTTACAACGAATCAGCGTGTCAGTTTTTCGCTTCTTTGGGATGTAGATGATATCAAAACATACAAGTGGATCCACTGTTTCCATGCAGTACATGTAATATATGGTTGTCATGCATATTTGTTCTTTTTCATGGGAACATTTAATTACTATTGAGAGATTGTCATATCTGCCAATATGTTACTTTAGATATGGCAGACATGACTTACCAAGAAGTTTACATCTAATAACAAATAGTGCTTTTCCGAATGTTGTTTCAGTCAGAGCTGGCCTAAGCATTCAAAGGATTCAAAGGACAGGCCTATCTTTTTATGTGCGCAGTTCTCTGCCCCAACTGTGGAGTCTCCGCAGTCGAAAAGTTACTATCATATTGTTTGTTTCTGAATACTGAAAAAGAGTAAACTTACACAAAGGTGTAAGCTTACCTGTAACAAAAGTGTAAGTTTACCTTTGTAAATCAGGCACAATCTGTTTAGGAGAAATCGGAACAACATTGCTTTATTTTGTAAAAAGTGAAATAATCTAGGCATTGTGGATCGAAATTATTTTATTTTATATATACAATTGTCTCCTTGCAAAATGATCCTGACTCCATAGTATTGCGTACCGGAACTACAGTTAGTGGATACGCTTTTGCTCTTGGCTGTTGAGCCTTGAGCATTATCAAGGCATATATTTTCACAGTATGTCACTACATGTCTTTACTAATTAATGATATGGGTCATTTGCATTGCCGTGATAGTACTGTGGCCTCTGCCTATGTCATCACTTTTTTATTAATCAAGTATCTTGCTTTGCTAAACTTGCCATGCATTTGCCATGTTCAGGAGCAGGAGCAGTTCTTGATTTTTTTCCCTTTAATACATGATTTATTAGCCTTATTTTCCTATGTAGTTTGTGAGTAGTCTTTGAATAAACAAAGGGCGTGGTTAACTGCATCAAGCCAAATCCTTAACTGTCTTCCATTTTGGGATCATGATTTCTAAGTCCATCTTTTTTTGTGCTAGCCATATTTTATTTACATTGCCTACCAGTATTTTAGAGGTGCGCATATGGTACATGGGCATACAAGGGATGCTCTTGGGTACAAAATGATCTGTTTGTCATGTTGTTGCACTTGTGTTTCAGACAAACCCCTCGAAATTCGACCATGCAGAGGATTTATCCACCCTCATCAGCCTAAACGAGTCAAGTGTCATCAACACCCTGCAGCATCGCTACCAGTCTCAGCTCAACCACACGTATGCGGGCCCACACCTGGTGGTGATGAAGCCTAGAACGGCCATACCAAACTATTCTGCTAAGGTACCTCTCTGTCGATTGCCCATTCCCTTTCATAGATGTGACCATTAGTCCCTTTGTTTCTAGCTTTTGGGGGAAATCAAGTTATTACATATCCGAGTGACACCGAAGTATTAGCCTCAAGCATGTATTTTTCCACCCTTATTGAGTATTGGCAGCAGATGATTGCTTCTAGTAACTATTATTGCTTTAAAAAATGCACTATATTATTGCTGTGCTCAGTACCTCTTATTAGCTACTATAGTGACTTACTAGTATAATGTATAGTGCTGGTATGCAAGAAGGCAGTATTCCATCACATAAGGCAATCAATCATTTATTGTGTATAATACTTGTCAGCATAACAGTATCCGCCAACTGACTGCACTACACATTACATTTCAAAGAATAGCCCTGATTGTACCCATCTTTATTGCATTTGATACAAGAGTCGGATTAGTCGCATGTTGACAATTCATCCGGAGACCAAGAAGTGGGCAAGGAATACACTTTGAAATGTACACTTTGCGTACATTTCTATGATTACTCGTTTCGAGGGCTGTGAATCAGGAAAACATTCAGAAATGGACACAAATCATATGCAGAAACCTATGAGTGTAAAATTCATTATTCATCTGTGAGTCAATCTCGCTGCTCGAGGGTGATATCAAAGGTCTTATTATAAGTGGCTCATTGTGGCAATATGTTTGGTGGTAAAGTTGCAGTTTCCACACAGCAATGATTTTAATTGTTGAAAAGTGACAGCTGTCTAATGTGTTACAAGCGTTATAGCCTGTTGTTCATTTAGTCCCTTTGGGGTGAGGAAACAGGCAAACATATCAGGTAGGAAGTACAAAACACAACCATTGATTGCTTTGAGTATGAAATATAGTATAATAAAAAATGGTATACTGTAGGATTAAATTCATGTAAACACATACATGCTACAATGAAATAATATATTTCCATCGGTAATATAACTCAATCAATCATAAGTACATTTTTCAAAAGGTTTTTAAGCCTAATTGTGAATCCATATACATTCCAAAATATTTTTTAGATCTGTGGTGAAAAAATGAAAATGGACACAAATTAAATACACAAGTGAGACATTCACCACACAAATTCAAATTATCCACAAAAAACGGGGATTATTTCATTGTGGCATGAATGTGTTTACATGCATTTATCCCTTCGGTATACCATTTTTATGTTTGTGTAATCTTTGCCCAGGTTAAATGGGGTTAGATGGGCAAACCCCTCTTCTGTGCTTTCTGCATTGAGTATAAAATATGGCTGCTAACTTTGAAGCTTTGGGAAGTATTCCTAGCTGGTTCATATTGGATGTCTTCTCTGTCCTTCATTCCTTCTTATAAATCCCATGTGCCTTCTGTTTTGCTTTCAGTACAGAAAATCAGAGGACTAGGAGGCCTTTTTACTGAAACTTCATGCAACGCAGAGCAGCAAGCTCAGTTGCTGCTCTGCGTTTTGTAAATGGGAGAGAGCTGAACAGCGCCATATCTACTAAGATATGACATTCTTCAGCTCTCTACCTGCGCTGGTGCACTTGACGCTGCCCAGTGCCTTGCAGCAGGGGTGCCTGCATTACAGGCAGGATTGTGCAAAACGGGAGCACCTTCCTGCACAAAAACAATCCTAAGAGGGAATAACGAGGAAAAATAAACATATTTATCTTCTTTACCCCAGGGTGGTGCACCATTTTGGTGCAATCCTAGGCTTACTGATTTCAGTAAATCTGAGATCCACCAAATTTCATTAGTGAATGCACGGGAACACCCATGCTCCACCCATGGAACGACAACCACTACGGAATGTAGCACAACACAGTGCGAGGTTCTGCATTGTGTTGCATTTCTTTAGAAAATCACTCAAGGCGGCGCAAATTACCCCTTGCGTGGATTTGCAAATCTTACTTAAGCCTTTAAATTGCCTTGCATTGCCATACGCGATGCAAAGACAACGCAAAGGTTTACCGAATCTGGGCCCCGTTATTTCCAGTTTACACCTCAGCTGACTAACCCCACCTAAACATTTAAGAATATTATCACACTTCAAATAGTACAGAAAAAGCGGCATTGTTGTGCCAAAAAGTATGTAAACAAGCAGCATGGTTGTATTTCAACTTTAAATAACACAACCACACCAGAAGAGACAAATATATAAGTCAAGATCCTGTGCACAATGCACACTTCTCACTGGAGTGAAGTTTAGAATATCTTCAGACCTCTGAGTGCACTGAGGTTACCTAAATCTTGCAGGATGCTCCAGACAAGATTTAAACTTCAGACACCACAGAGGTAAATACTGTAGAGTTCAGGGACGGAACTGTGATACATTGTAAATCTGTCTCAAAAACCAGGTCTAACAATCGTAGACTAAGAAACACCTGAAAATCCTTTTATTAGGATAAAGATTTGAATTATGAAGTTCAAGCTGACTGTAGAAATGTGAACTCCATCAGGACTGTCTACACCCCCAATAAATGAGATGCTGCATGATTTCCTTGCTCCATGTAGAGCAGAATAGCAAGTTACTGCTATTAAAGACTGGTCCTAAGGGGATCAGATAGAAGGTAGTAAGTCAATCATCGATCAATCAATCAGGGGGATTAAAGCTCGCTACTCACCCGTGAGGGTCTCAAGGCGCTGGGGGGGTGGGGGAGGTGGGGTCCCATCTATAATGAGCAGCCCTAGTTTAGAGGGTTTTTCTTAAATAGAGCTGCAGAGATCGAAGAAAACCGAAGGAAGGTGCGCATTACTTCTGGAATGGGCTTTATTTGCTGGCCTCTCCTCTGCCCTCCTCATGCTTTTTTAGGTCGAGCCTATAGCGGCAGCGCGCATGCGCTGCTTGCTTTGCGAGGCATGCAGTATTCAGTATGGAGTGGAAGTTCTGTGGAAGCTCCGCCCACTCTCTGCCCATCTTTTTCATTGGCTTAGTTCCTAAATGCTGCCTTCCGATTGCTTTTAGGCTTGTTAGTCCCTCCTTATGACGGGCATGTCGTCATTTGTATCCTTCCATGGCTACTGGCCTCTTTACTTAGAGTGTTGCACAGTATGTTTTATTTATACTGTGAGCACTATTTTCTTCCTGTGCCTCCCCCTCCCGCAGTTCGTCCCATCTCGCCCGCCTGCACTCCCGTTTAAAATGCAATAGGTCTCGCGTAAATGCGAGTCCTATTGCATTGTGTAGGAGAGTAGGATCTGCCTCTTATGTTGCCCCCACTTTTTTTCTGATGTTTACACTGGTTTCTGGCTATAGTCTGGCGGGGTCCCTGCTAATCAGGGCCCCAGCCTCTCTGTTCTCTCTAAATGACTTGGAGTGCACTCTAGGTGCACTAGTGATTGGATACTGTGGTACCTTATGAGTCCCTAGTATATGGTACCTTAGGTACCAAGGGCATAAGTACTTCACAGGCCTACCAGGGGCTGAAGCATGTATTATGCCACCCCTGGGAAGCAGACTAAATCTGACACCACAGGCCTGCTACTGCAGCCTGTGTGAGAGAGTGCTAGCACCCCTCACTGAGATATAGGTTTCCTATATCTCTCCTGCACACACATTTAAACCTATCAGTCACCCCTAAGGCAGGCCCTATCAATCCTGAGGGCAGGGTGCTTGGTTCCTATGTGAGAGGTTGCCTCTGCCTGAGCAGGGCCCCTCTGCAGCTCTCAGAGTCCATTCTCTGGGGCTGTTTGTGGATGCGGTTAAACCATATACTCTTAAGTGCATTATATCCTCGCGGTAAAATGCTAACTTTGGAATGGCTGCATCAAAACATGTCGTGTTTGGTGTCAAACATCTTGGAATACTACCCCCCCCCCCGCCAGTCCTGGCGGCGGGGGTAGCATTCCACCCTTCTAGAGGGATAGACATGTACCTACGCCGGAAACAACGACATCACCCCCTCGCAAGACCTCTGCAACTCACTCTCCGCGTTCTTCCACCGCAAGATCACCGACATACACAACAGCTTCGACGCACAAACAACGCACCCTACCGCCGAACCAACGCCCGCCACCACCACCCTCTGCAACTGGACCCCGATCAGCACCGAAGACACCACCCGCACGATGAACTCCATCCACTCCGGATCACCAACCGACCCCTGCCCACACCACGTCTTCAACAAAGCCGACGCCACCATCGCACCCCATCTCCGGGACATCATCAACTCCTCCTTCCACACCGCCACCTTCCCGGAGAGCTGGAAGCACGCCGAGCTTACCGCCCTCCTGAAGAAACCAACGGCGGACCCCACCGACCTCAAGAACTACCGTCCCATCTCGCTCCTTCCGTTTCCGGCCAAAGTCATCGAGAAGACCGTCAACAGACAGCTTGCCGCCTTCCTCGAGACGAATGGATCCCTCGACCCTCGCAGTCCGGGTTTCGGGCCAACCACAGCACCGAGACCGCCCTTATCGCAGCCACCGACGACATCAGAACCCTAACCGACAACGGGGAAACAGCTGCCCTCATCCTCTTGGACCTCTCTGCGGCGTTCGACACCGTCTGCCACCGCACCCTAGTGAAGCGCCTCAGCAACATCGGAATCCGAGAGAAAGCACTGGAATGGATCATCTCGTTCCTCGCCGGAAGAACCCAGAGAGTCCGCCTCCCCCGTTCAGATCCGAAGCCACCGAAGTCATCTGCGGCGTTCCACAAGGATCCTCACTCAGCCCAACCCTCTTCAACGTCTACATGAGCCCCCTCGCAGCCATCGCACGCCGACACAACCTCAACATCATCTCCTATGCCGACGACACCCAGCTGATCCTCTCCCTCACCAACGACCCCACCACCGCCAGAGCCAACCTACACGACGGGATGAGAGACGTCGCCGACTGGATGAGGAACAGCCGCCTTAAACTGAACTCAGATAAGACGGAAGTCCTCATCCTGGGCTCATCACCCTCCGCCTGGGACGACTCCTGGTGGCCCCCGGCCCTGGGCACCGCGCCCAAGCCAACGGACCACGCACGCAACCTGGGCTTCATCCTGGACTCCTCCCTGTCGATGACCAGACAAGTCAACGCCGTCTCATCTTCATGCTTCAACACCCTGCGCATGCTCCGCAAGATCTTCAGATGGATCCCCACTGAAACCAGGAAGACCGTCACCCAGGCACTCGTCACCAGCCGACTGGACTATGGGAACACCCTCTACGCCGGAACCACAGCCAAACTTCAAAAGAGACTCCAGCGCATCCAGAACGCCTCCGCACGACTCATCCTGGACATCCCCCGACACAGCCACATCACCGTGCACCTGAAAGACCTGCACTGGCTCCCCGTCAGCAAGAGAATCACGTTCAGACTCCTCACCCACGCACACAAGGCCCTCCACGACCTGGGCCCAAAGTACCTCAACGACCGCATGACCTTCTACACGCCCACACGCCAGCTACGATCAACCAGCCACGCCCTCGCCACCGTACCACGCATCCGCAGAACCACCGCCGGAGGAAGATCCTTCTCCTACCTGGCAGCCAAGACCTGGAACTCCCTCCCCACTCACCTTCGGCGAACCCAGGACCATCTCTCCTTCAGGAAGCAGCTCAAGACCTGGCTGTTCGAGCAGTAACTTACCCCCTCCCCCAGCGCCTTGAGACCCTCCCGGGTGAGTAGCGCGCTCTATAAATGCCGTGATTGATTGATTGATTGACCTACTGTGGAAACGCGGTAGAATCCTGCAGAGCCCTGGCATCACAAAATGGATGCCACCAGTCACAGACACTGGGCTGCCCTCCTGCTGATGACCGAAACTCGCAGTGGAGGAAGCCCAACAATAGGCATCCTGTCACAGGGAGGTGTAACCACCTCCCAGACAGGGTTTAGTGTATTGGGGCTGGGTGGGTGCACTCTTAGAGTGCTTTGAAGTCCTGCACTGGGGGAGCAGTAGGCTCCTCTGTGCATATGCCAGTTCAAACCGGCTCAGGGGCTACCTGCCCCTGCTCTGGCGCGAAACTGGACAAAGGGAAGTGGGTGTAACCACCCACTCCCTGACCCTCCCATAGGTGGGGTCTTAGAGCTAGTCCCTCCCTTCTTTACAGTATAAGATAGGGAACCCTTGAACTTGATAGTTAGATATCCCTGGACGACGCTCTGAAGAAGAATCCTGGACCTTCGACGTTCCACTACCTTTGGAAGACTGAAGAATCTCCCTTGGAGTCAAGGAGTGACTCCCCTGCTTGGCAGGCACCAAAAACTACAAACGACAGTCGCAAACTACGCTGCTCCCGCCGGAGTCCGAAGTCCCTGTAGCCCAAGAAGTGGATTTCCTGACTTCTCAAAGGCCATCGTGAGTCCCCAGCGAAGCTGAGGCCAGTGGAACCCAAGAGTGACGAGGAACCGCGACCCCTGGGTACCGTGCACTATTGTCGAGTGCAACCCCTTCACAACATTCTACGAACTTGTGCTTTGGACCACGTGTGGTCCTAGCCTCCAGCAGGAAACCCTCCGAAGATCAGAGGCCTACCACGTCCCGAGTGACCGTGGGCCCCTGTTGAGCGAATCCTCCAGAGGCGTCTTCGCGATCCCTTGCCAGCCGGCTTGTGGGTCCCCTGAAGGCTTTCCTACAGATCCAAAGGGCTCTCCTGGTTGCTCCAGGCCGGCCCTGACTTACCCTCGCTGGGTGAGTCCCTCAGACCTTGCTGGTCTGCGCCATTGCCTTTTTACACTTTCCCCGAGACTGTCTTTTACCAAGGCTTGTTTGCTCCAATCGAGTTGCCAACACCGCAGTAAGCTGCAGACATCGTGGTACACGCAGAATCCAGCTCCTGGTTGTCGTCGACGCCTCCTGGACCTCGTGGCTGAAGAGTCAAGGCACCCGTGAACGACCTGAATCTTGCGACGACGGTGGGCATCCATCTTCCTTGCCCCGAGTCACTGCCAAGTGACTTTGAACACTGTCCCCTCTGCTTTCAGGTCTTCCAACTTCTGAATCCAGGCTTGGATTCCACCGGACACTTCTTCGGACTTCACAAGCAGCAAGTCTTCATTGTCCTCCATTGAAAACGACGACGCGACCCGACACCAAAGGACACCTATGCACCCGGCTTCCCTGGGTGAGGTAACTCCAGCACTACGGTGCTCCTGTGGGTGTTGGCCCTTGAACTACTTACCCTGTAAGTGACTTGCTTGTAGGTTCTCCCGAAGTATCCTAAAACTCTTAATTTCCAACCGCGACTTGCCCCATTGAAGTCAACGGCGATTCGCGCCTGTGTATCCACACTGCATGCGTCCCCCGTGGGTCCTTTACTTACCTGCCTTGGGTGGTTTCGTGAGGCCCCAGCACTTCTGAAGACCCTAGGCCTTGTCTCTTTGCAAGTCGTTGTTTCTAAGTCTCTTTTTTAGTATATGGTCTGGTACGCCCCTAGGGCCCCAGTCATATTTGTGCTTAATTTATTGTGAAACGTTGATTTGTGCATATGTCCTTGACTTCTAATCTCATAAAGAGATTAGTAGAGAGTTGTTAGTAATAAATACATATATATTTGATATATATACCTGTGTGGTGTCTTTTCATTTGGTGATTCAAGAGATTGTGTGGTAAAACAAGCTGCTTTACATTCCTTCAAGACTTAGCCTGAAGGCTGCTCTCCACAGCTACCACTAGGATAGCTTTCTTTAAAGGTTGTCTTAAACCTATCTACCATAAGAGTCGAATTGTACTGGTGCAAGGTGTCCACTTTAATTAGTGAACAGCATATACCAGGCCAACTTCTCACATTGGTGGGCAGCGTGTGGGATTCCAGCTTGCTATTGTTTTACCAGAAAATCTCTATTTGAATTACTAACTGAAAACCACTATAGGTACTTAAGGTACATATAAAGTCAAGCTTAGTATCAATAAGTTCTACTGAACTTAGAGCTGTGTGCCAAGGGATAGCACACCCTTTCTACAGCTCAAGCTAGTATCAGTAGGCCACAAACTAGTGTAGGTAGTACAACACTGCACAACACTAGAATGTCCTTAAAGGGTGGAACCAGTGGGTCCACTCAGCCTCAGTATAAGGACATGGCTTTCTCTGACTTGAGAGCCATGTGTGTTGAAAGACACCTGAAGCTAGGACAGAGTCCCTCCACACTACACCTGATAGATCTGCTGACAGCAGATGATCTTAGATTGGCTCTAGGAGCTAATGGGTCTGAATCAGTGGGTGGGTCAATTACAGTGTCTGGGTCAGATGATGAAAATCAGAATGACCAAGACTCTGTGATTGAAGGGCCAGGCTCCAAGGGGCCTGAAAAGGACAGAGGAATTCTCGCTAAGAGAACTGACAGAGTGGATGAGAGGCATAGGTCCCCTTCCAGGGAATCTGACCACTCTTATCACTCTGGCAGAGAATTTGTCCAGCAGAAGAACTCATACTTTCCCATAAGAGAGAGCTCCTCTGACAGAATGTGCAAACTGCTGCAGTATGAGGAAGCAAGAGTTGCCCTCAGAACCAAGCAGTTGGCACTGGATAGAGAAGCCCTGGAGATCCAGAGAGCTTCTAGAAGAGAGGGGTTAGAACCCCTTGGTGGCAGCAACAGTGTCCCTAGAGGCAGAGAATATATTCCAGACCATAGGAACCTGAGCAAGGTTGTTCCTCCCTACCAGAGTGGGGATGATATCCACAAGTGGATAACTGCTATGGAGAGGGCCTGTAGAGTACAGCAGGTCCCCCAAAAGCAGTGGGCAGCAATCTTGTGGCTCTCCTTTTCAGACAAAGGTAGAGACAAGCTCCTCACTGTTAGAGAAGAGGATGCTGATGATTATGAAGTCCTGAAGAGTGCACTGATAGATGGGTTTTGCTTAACCACTGAGCAGTACAGGTTGAAGTTCAGAGACACCCAGAAGGCACAGACTCAGGACTGGACTGACTTTGTAGATTGTGCAACCAAGGCTCTGGAGGGTTGGCTGGTTGGCAGTAGGGTTACTGATTTCAAGGGATTGTATAATCTGATGATGAGAGAACAGATCCTTAATAATTGCCAGAACCAGTTGTTGCATCAATACCTGGTGGACTCAGATCTGACCTCTCCCCAAGAATTGGGAAAGAAGGCAGACAAATGGGTCAGAACCAGGGTAAGGCAGAAACCCCAGAATCAAGGGGGTGACACCAAGAAGCAGGATCCTAAGGGCTCTGAGAAAGGTGGGGATAAGTCAAAAGACCAGAAGTCTTCACAAGGGCCCCAAAAATCTGCATCTGGTGGGGAGTCACAATCCAACAAGGGAAAAGGCCAAAAGAAGCCCTGGTGCAAATTCTGTAAACAGAAAGGGCACTGGACTTCTGATTGTAACAAGTCCAAAGACCAAACCACCACCACTCCTGCCCCTAAGGCAACTGTTCCCCCTAGTTCAGCTACTGGTGGAGGTGGTACTCTGAATAAGGGTGTAGTTTGGTTGACCCTGGGTTCTGAAGTGGACTCTGGCCTAGTCAGAGTACCCACTCAGGCAATGCTGATTTGTGATGGAGACATGGACATGTCCTTCCTTGTGAGCCCCAGTAATCTGGGCAAATACAAACAGCAGCCTGTAATAAATGGCAAACAGGCTTTGGCATTTAGGGACACAGGTGCTAGTGTCACCATGGTGGCAGAGGATCTTGTGGACCCTGGACAGATCATCCTGGGCGAAATGTACCAGGTGACCAATGCAAGCAATGTCAGGACCAACCATAGTCTGGCAGTTGTGAATTTCTCCTGGGGAGGGGTAACTGGCCTCAAGAAGGTTGTAGTCAGTGCAGACCTCCCTGTAGAATGTCTATTGGGCAATGATCTAGAGACTTCAGCCTGGTCTGAAGTAGAGTTATGGACTCATGCTGAGATGTTGGGCATCCCTGCAGAGGTATTTGCTGTTACCAGGTCACAAGCAAGAATGCATAACACTGAACCAGCTCTGGATCCTGGAACAATGGACCAGATGCTTCCCAAGAGGAGGAGCAGTAGGGTAAAGGCAGTGCCTTCCCCTCTGTCTCAGATCACAGATTCACCTCCAGAGGGAGGTGAAGCATATCCTGAAGAAGGAACTGCCCCAGAGGGACTTGAGCCTGATCAGGTTGAGTTCTTGGGGGCAGGGGGCCCTTCTAGGGAAGATCTGAGTAAGGAGCAACAGTGCTGCCCCTCTCTTGAACCCCTCAGACAGCAGGCTGCTGCTGAGGCTGCTGGGAGTGCTAGTGGGTCCCATAAAGTTTATTGGGATGAGGGACTCCTATATTCTGAGGGTAGAGATCCCGCCCCTGGAGCCACCAGGAGGTTGGTAATACCTCAGAAGTTTAGGGGGTTCCTCTTGACCCTAGCACATGACATCCCTTTAGCAGGTCACTTGGGCCAAAACAAGACCTGGGACAGGCTTGTTCCACATTTTCATTGGCCACATATGTCAGAGGACACAAAGGAGTTTTGTCGCTCCTGTGTCACATGCCAAGCCAGTGGTAAGGCAGGTGGCACAACAAAGGCCCCCCTGATACCACTACCTGTGGTGGGGGTACCCTTTGAAATGGTAGGGATTGACATTGTTGGTCCCCTTGACCCTCAAACTGCATCTGGGCTCAGGTTTATCCTGGTGGTAGTGGTTCATGCCACTAGGTACCCAGAAGAAATTCCCCTGAGGACCACCACAGCCCCTGTGGTGGCAAGAGCCCTCATTGGAGTTTTCTCCAGAGTGGGTTTCCCAAAGGAGGTAATCTCTGACAGAGATGCAAACTTCATGTCAGGATATTTGAAAGCAATGTGGAAGGAGTGTGGTGTAACTTATAAGTTCACCACCCCCTATCACCCACAATGCAATGGGTTAGTTGAACGTTTCAACAAAACCCTGAAGGGAATAATTAAAGGACTCCCAGAGAAGCTTAGGTGGAAATGGGACCTTCTTCTTACTTGCCTGGTATTTGCATACAGAGAAGTTCCACAGAAGGGGGTTGGTTACAGCCCATTTGAGCTTCTGTTTGGGCACCCTGTAAGAGGTCCATTGTGTTTGGTTAAAGAGGGCTGGGAGTTACCTCTCAAACCCCCCAAACAGGATGTGATGGACTATGTACTTGGTCTCCGCTCCCGGATGGCCGAATACATGAAAAAGGCAACCAAAAACCTGGAGGCCAGCCAAGAATTGCAAAAAGCTTGGCATGACCAAAAGGCTGTGCTGACTGTGTACCAGCCAGGACAGAAAGTGTGGGTGTTGGAGCCTGTGGCCCCAGCAGCCCTCCAGGGCAAGTGGAGTGGCCCCCATACAATAGTTGAACAGAAGGGAGAAGTCACCTATCTGGTGAATCTTGGAACTCCCAGGAGCCCCCTAAGGGTGCTCCATGTCAACAGATTAAAGCCATATGTTGACAGGGCTGACATGGGCTTGCTCATGGCAACTGATGAGGACCAGGAGGAGGAGAGTGACCCTCTCCCTGACCTGCTCTCTCAGAACCCTGATGATGGGTCAGTAGATGGTGTTGCTTTGGCAAGCAGCCTCACTGACCATCAGCAAACTGAGTGCAGACAAGTTCTACAACAGTATAGACATATGTTTAGCCTGACCCCTAGTCAGACTACCTGGTGCACCCATGAGGTGGACACTGGAGACAGTCTGCCTGTCAAGAGTAAAATCTACAGGCAACCTGACCATGTCAGGGACTGTATCAGGACTGAAGTCCAGAAAATGTTGGAGCTAGGTGGAATTGAGCCTTCAGATAGCCCTTGGGCTAGCCCAGTAGTCCTGGTACCCAAGCCTCATACCCAGGGTGGTAAGAAAGAAATGAGGTTTTGTGTAGACTACAGAGGCCTCAATGCAGTCACTAGGACTGATGCCTATCCCATACCAAGGGCAGATGAGCTGATTGATACTTTGGCCTCAGCCAAGTATCTAAGTACATTTGACTTAACAGCTGGCTACTGGCAGATCAGATTATCTGATGATGCAAAAGCCAAAACAGCATTTTCGACCCCTAGTGGGCACTACCACTTTGTGGTGATGCCCTTTGGATTGAAAAATGCACCTGCCACTTTTCAGAGGTTGGTGAATAAAGTTCTGGCAGGGATGGAAACTTATTGCTCAGCTTATCTAGATGATATTGCTGTCTTTAGTTCCTCCTGGCAGGATCACCTGGTCCACCTCAGAAATGTTTTGGAGGCTCTGCAGAAAGCAGGCCTCACTATCAAGGCCACTAAGTGCCAGATAGGGCAGAGTCAGGTTGTGTACCTGGGCCACCTTATAGGTGGAGGCCAGGTTCAGCCTTTACAGAGCAAAATCCAAACCATAATGGAATGGGTTGCTCCAACCACCCAGACACAGGTGAGAGCCTTCTTAGGCCTGACTGGGTACTATAGGAGGTTTGTCAAGGGATATGGATCTATAGGTTCAGTGGACAGCTAGCTGTCAGAAGGCATTTGAAGACCTAAAGCAGGCCATGTGCACTGCCCCCATCTTACAGAGTCCAGACTACACCAAAAAGTTCATTGTCCAAACAGATGCTTCTGAGCTGGGTGTGGGAGCTGTACTGTCTCAACTGAATGATGAAGGTCAAGACCAGCCAGTAGCTTTTATTAGCAGAAGGCTGACCCCTAGAGAGAACCGTTGGTCAGCTATAGAGAGGGAGGCCTTTGCTGTGGTGTGGGCCCTGAAGAAGCTGAGGCCATACTTGTTTGGCACTCACTTCATAGTTCAGACTGACCACAAGCCCCTCCTATGGCTTAAACAGATGAAAGGTGAAATCCCAAAACTTTTGAGGTGGTCCATTTCCCTACAGGGGATGGACTATACAGTGGAACATAGACCTGGGACCCAACATGCCAATGCAGATGGACTCTCAAGGTATTTCCACTTAGAACACGAAGACTCAACTGGTCAAGGTTAGTTTAGTGTCCCTGCGTTTGGGGGGGTTGTGTAGGAGAGTAGGATCTGCCTCTTATGTTGCCCCCACTTTTTTCTGATGTTTACACTGGTTTCTGGCTATAGTCTGGCGGGGTCCCTGCTAATCAGGGCCCCAGCCTCTCTGTTCTCTCTAAATGACTTGGAGTGCACTCTAGGTGCACTAGTGATTGGATACTGTGGTACCTTATGAGTCCCTAGTATATGGTACCTTAGGTACCAAGGGCATAAGTACTTCACAGGCCTACCAGGGGCTGAAGCATGTATTATGCCACCCCTGGGAAGCAGACTAAATCTGACACCACAGGCCTGCTACTGCAGCCTGGGTGAGAGAGTGCTAGCACCCCTCACTGAGATATAGGTTTCCTATATCTCTCCTGCACACACATTTAAACCTATCAGTCACCGCTAAGGCAGGCCCTATCAATCCTGAGGGCAGGGTGCTTGGTTCCTATGTGAGAGGGTGCCTCTGCCTGAGCAGGGCCCCTCTGCAGCTCTCAGAGTCCATTCTCTGGGGCTGTTTGTGGATGCGGTTAAACCATATACTCTTAAGTGCATTATATCCTCGCGGTAAAATGCTAACTTTGGAATGGCTGCATCAAAACATGTCGTGTTTGGTGTCAAACATCTTGGAATACTACCCCCGCCAGTCCTGGCGGCGGGGGTAGCATTCCACCCTTCTAGAGGGATAGACATGTACCTACTGTGGAAACGCGGTAGAATCCTGCAGAGCCCTGGCATCACAAAATGGATGCCACCAGTCACAGACACTGGGCTGCCCTCCTGCTGATGACCGAAACTCGCAGTGGAGGAAACCCAACAATAGGCATCCTGTCACAGGGAGGTGTAACCACCTCCCAGACAGGGTTTAGTGTATTGGGGCTGGGTGGGTGCACTCTTAGAGTGCTTTGAAGTCCTGCACTGGGGGAGCAGTAGGCTCCTCTGTGCATATGCCAGTTCAAACCGGCTCAGGGGCTACCTGCCCCTGCTCTGCCACGAAACTGGACAAAGGGAAGTGGGTGTAACCACCCACTCCCCTGACCCTCCCATAGGTGGGGTCTTAGAGCTAGTCCCTCCCTTCTTTACAGTATAAGATAGGGAACCCTTGAACTTGATAGTTAGATATCCCTGGACGACGCTCTGAAGAAGAATCCTGGACCTTTGACGTTCCACTACCTTTGGAAGACTGAAGAATATCCCTTGGAGTCAAGGAGTGACTCCCCTGCTTGGCAGGCACCAAAAACTACAAACGACGGTCGCAAACTACGCTGCTCCCGCCGGAGTCCGAAGTCCCTGCAGCCCAAGAAGTGGATTTCCTGACTTCTCAAAGGCCATCGTGAGTCCCCAGCGAAGCTGAGGCCAGTGAACCCCAAGAGTGACGAGGAACCGCGACCCCTGGGTACCGTGCACTATTGTTGAGTGCAACCCCTTCACAACGTTCTACGAACTTGTGCTTTGGACCACGTGTGGCCCTAGCCTCCAGCAGGAAACCCTCCGAAGATCAGAGGCCTACCACGTCCCGAGTGACCGTGGGCCCCTGTTGAGCGAATCCTCCCGAGGCGTCTTCGCGATCCCTTGCCAGCCGGCTTGTGGGTCCCCTGAAGGCTTTCCTACAGAACCAAAGGGCTCCCCTGGTTGCTCTAGGCCTGCCCTGACTTACCCTCGCTGGGTGAGTCCCTCAGACCTTGCTGGTCTGCGCCATTGCCTTTTTACACTTTCCCCAAGACTTGCTGTTACCAAGGCTTGTTGGCTCCAATCGAGTTGCCGACACCGCAGTAAGCTGCAGACATCGTGGGGCACGCAGAATCCAGATCCTGGTTATCGTCGACACCTCCTGGACCTCGTGGCTGAAGAGTCAAGGCACCCGTGAACGACCTGAATCTTGCGACGACGGTGGGCATCCATCTTCCTTGCCCCGAGTCACTGCCAAGTGACTTTGAACACTGTCCCCTCTGCTTTCAGGTCTTCCATCTTCTGAATCCAGGCTTGGATTCCACCGGACACTTCTTCGGACTTCACAAGCAGCAAGTCTTCATTGTCCTCCATTGAAAACGACGACGCGACCCGACACCAAAGGACACCTATGCACCCGGCTTCCCTGGGTGAGGTAACTCCAGCACTACGGTGCTCCTGTGGGTGTTGGCCCTAGAACTACTTACCCTGTAAGTGACTTGCTTGTAGGTTCTCCCGAAGTATCCTAAAACTCTTAATTTCCAACCGCGTCTTGCCCCATTGAAGTCAACGGCGATTCGCGCCTGTGTATCCACACTGCACGCGTCCCCCGTGGGTCCTTTACTTACCTGCCTTGGGTGGTTTCGTGAGGCCCCAGCACTTCTGAAGGCCCTAGGCCTTGTCTCTTTGCAAGTCGTTGTTTCTAAGTCTCTTTTTTAGTATATGGTCTGGTACGCACCTAGGGCCCCAGCCATATTTGTGCTTAATTTATTGTGAAACGCTGATTTGTGCATATGTCCATGACTTCTAATCTCATAAAGAGATTAGTAGAGAGTTGTTAGTAATAAATACATATATATTTGATATATATACCTGTGTGGTGTCTTTTCATTTGGTGATTCAAGAGATTGTGTGGTAAAACAAGCTGCTTTACATTCTTTCAAGACTTAGCCTGAAGGCTGCTCTCCACAGCTACCACTAGGATAGCTTTCTTTAAAGGTTGTCTTAAACCTATCTACCATAAGAGTCGAATTGTACTGGTGCAAGGTGTCCACTTTAATTAGTGAACAGCATATACCAGGCCAACTTCTCACACATTGCAAATGCTTGTTCTATTAAACCAGCCTCCAATGCCAGTCACTCTGATACACCCAGCGGCAGAGTGAGGGCTCTGCCAGCTGTCGGTGAGAGACCAACCCACCCAAGGACATGGAGGGGCTGAACAAGTGAGCGCCGGGCGCCTATCCACACACTATCTGTTCATTTATGTGACTGTTTGCTTATATGCATCGCGCATAAAGAGACCGTGCAAAACACATGTGCGGCAAAACACACGAAGCAGCGTGAGCGCAGGGGTAGGGGCGGAGGAAGGGAGGGGGCACGTAATCAGCCTGGAGACAGGAGGATGCCCCCGACCCTGGGCCAGAGATGCTCTTCATTGCACCGTGCAACGCGCATCCCTCCGCTGCGCAAGGCAGCATCCATCTTGGGCTCACTGTCCCTCTTTTATGGCAGGGAGGGGGCGCAGGGAGGCGCACCCCGCGCCTTATTGTGCGGAAAAACTGCAGAATCATTGAATTCATTCTCGGGGAAAATGGTGAGGCTGGAAGGTGCCACAGAAATGTACACGCAGAGCGGCTGCACGGCAAGAAAGGGGCGTCACCCTGCAGGAAGGCAGCTCGGTGGGTTAAGGCATCTGCTCCAGCTATCCTGGCAACCTGGGGATCACACGGTTGAATGTGGGTACGGACCACTCAGCCTTGCACCCTCTGTAGGAGATAAAACAAGCGCAGTGACAGCAGCAGTGCTGTGAAGCTACAAGCCGATGAGCGCAGACGCTATATTAACAATACTAGGAGGTCAGGTAAAAAGGAAAGCACACACGTCAAGCGCCCACAGTACTTAAGAATCCTTCATCTTATTTGTCCAGAAATTACTTGAATGCCTAGTACTGAACACTCCATTTTGTCCCAATGAACAGGCGCTGATGTTCGACTGGGCTCTTTTTTTTGCTTTTATGTATGTTTATTCTCTTCGATCTCCCCCACCGTCCTCTTGATGTACACGATGGTTTGTGTTATAAACATTAATAACAAGCATTTGCAATGCAATAGGTCTCGCATTTACGCAAGTTTAAGCTATTGGCATTGTAAATGACAATGCCTTTTATTTATGTTTTAAAAACGAAAACAAAAATAAAAGGCATTGGGGCATATTAGCAAGACCCACGTTAAAATTATCGCCGTTTTAGCGGCAGGAAACTGCCGCTAAAACGGCGATAATGGGCTTGCTAATATGCGTTATGGAATTCCAATAGAAGCCCAGGTTAGATGTCCTGCACATATAACCTGGGCTTCTATTAGAATTCTATAACGCATATTAGCAAGCCCATTATCGCCGTTTTAGCGGCAGTTTCCTGCCGCTAAAACGGCGATAATTTTAACGTGGGTCTTGCTAATATGCCCCATTGTTATTTGCAATGTCAATAGCTCAAACTCGCATAAATGCGAGACCTATTGCACTGCAAATGCTTGTTTTGTTTTTTTGCAGTTTTATATAGGGCGAACTGGACTCGTAGGTATTGGAGCGCTTTACATGAGCACCACTTAACATTACGCAAGGACACACACAATCGATTTGATAGGCACGGGGAGATTAAGTGATTCTCCAGAATCACAGGATGTTGAGCCGACGCTGAGACTCGAACCTGATTCCCCAGTTCCAAAGTCGGCAGCTCTGGCCGTTACACCATACCCTCTGTCTTCATCGGACCTGAATGTAACAAACTGTGAAAGCACTTCCTTAATGGATTTTTGTTTAAACTAAAGCTATGGTTGTGATGTTTTAGTTAGCTATTAGATAAAGGCGAGATTTTCTAAGACAACCAAAAAAACAGCTGTTTTTAACCTTTTTTTTAATTTTCAATGAATCCACTTGGTGGCACCATATGACTAAAGTTCGGGTGAATTAAAATAACTGGCATAGCTTTTAACTCCGTTAAATAGAAATGTGATCGAAATAAGCCACGCATGTGTAGAACAGGTTTGCGGTCCCCACACTATGATTTGAAAAATTATAGGATTTGGGGCTGCAGAAATGTTTCTGAATTCTGATACGAAAAATATGCTTGTGGCTCACGGCGATTTGGAAGATGGAGTGAGTTTGAAAGGGACGCTGCCCTGCTCCATGTGAATCGCAATGCCACGCATCAGTGATTTGTGACTGCAGTCACAATCCATTCATTAGATACTGACTCCCAAAGGTGTTGGTATTAATTTGTAAAGTATTAACTGTTCCTGAGGGACAAATTCCATCTGACGGGCAGCCATCATTGGGGGGAGCAGCCAGTGGTACTGGGGACCCCACTTGTTCTCCAGTGTTCTACAGAGAAAGACAATTTTCATCTTTAAATTCAGGTCGGAACTGAAATAAAAAAATGTTTTCATTCTGTAAATGCAAATGCAGGAGGTCTGCTTTCCATCACAGGCATAGGTATCTGCATTTGAGTGCTTTTAACAGAATCTTGCCTCAACAGAATGAATGTGACAGGACTCAACAAATTCTACTTATCGGCCATTTTGCACTGAAGCAGAGTTAACATTTTTCACAGCACAGTTGAGCCACAAAGTAGCTGATGTGCAAAAACACAGACTGCAATGGACTTAAATACAATGGGCCACAAACCTCTTGTTTTTTTAAGGCAACACATTGTTCAAATTTTTTATGGAATTTAAATTTACACTGGTTCATATATCTGTAATTAACATAAAATTAAACACATCACCGGAGTGCAAAACCTAGATTCCTTTAGGCAGACTGGTTGATCTTCCACCACAATCTCTATATTTCATGACTACAATACTTTTTTGAAATTGCATTTTAATCCAAATTGAAACGCCAATTGATCAGTTGCAGTTGTGTTTCAGGATACAGTTGTAATGAGGGGATAGCTCAGCGAGTTGGATTGCTTCTGATGAAACATGCTGTGATCTTTAAATCTCAGCAAGGCCACCTCTGCCTTCTGTTCTTTCAATGTTTCTAAATTGCGTATCATTAAATAGAGTTATAGTAACATATGTTAGTTACTGTATTTGGAAATGGCTGAAAAGTGCTTTATAAAAACAACCTATTATTGTGTGGATTTTGGTCACTGGCCTATAAATGTCCAGAAATAAATGGAAATTCCTGTGAAATAAAATTACTAAATTGACACTTAGACAACAGATATCATTTCCAAGAGGTCATCTGAATCACCTGGCATTATGTCAACAGCAGTTCAGTTTATGGGCAAAGACACATAGATAAGCATCTTCATTCAGCAGAAATCATTTAGAACTGGCCTGCTGACACTCCCTTGATGCATTGCAGTGGTGAGTTGAAAGTCTCCTGTGCCTCAGAAGTATTTAGATAGTTATTGTGGTCCACCCTTCGTGCATGGTTCATTGTATGTAGTGAATGTTGGCGGTGCATGCCTGCAGTCGAAGTTCACCATTGGCCTCTGAGAGTTCTCTGGGTCATGCTGGAGTGTGTCAGCCACCACAGAACATGACATGCAAATCTTACCTAGAAACCCTACCTATCTTGGTGAACACGAGGTTTGTAAATGAATGAATCTATCAATCAAGTGCATAGAGGTAATCCCATCAGGGTTTCACAGTTTATTAGGCGATTATTATTATTATTATTATTATTAATATTGTTATCATTATTATTATTATTATTAATAATAATAATAATAATAATATTAACAACAACTAAGTTGTACCACTTTCGTGCTCTAGCAGCTTAAAACTCCTACTGTGAATATAAGATAAGCAAGGAAAAGTGTTTTTCCATGTTGGAAGCCTACTTTTATACTTTTGCTAAATGAGGTCAACGCCGTCTCCTCCACATGCTTCAACACACTCTTTATACTCCGCAAGACCTTCAAATGGATCCCCCCCGAATCCAGAAAGACCGTCACCCACGCACTCATAACCAGCAGACTGTACTACGGAAACGCCCTCTACGCCGGAATCAACAAAACCCTGCTCCGAAAACTCCATACTATCCAGAACACCGCCGTCAGACTTGTTCTCAGCATCCCACGACAAGACCACATCACCCACCACCTACGAGACCTCCACTGGCTCCCCATCGAGAAGAGAGTGACCTTCAAGCTACTCTCTCACGCCTACAAATCCCTCCACAACACCGGACCACAGTACCTCAACGAAAGAGTCTCCTTCTATGCACCCAAGAGAAGCCTCTGCTCGCCGACCTCGCCCCCTTGCCGAAACCCCTCGCATCTGCAGAGCCAGAACGGGTGGAAGAGCCTACTCCTACATCGCGGCAAAGACCTGGAACAAGCTCCCGGTCAGCATCCGACATTCCCCCACTCTGCATGCCTTCAGGAAGAGCCTCAGACCTGGCTCTTTGGGTAAGATGTAGCTGCACGATCTCTCCCCCCTCCCACTCCCAGCGCCTTGAGACCTTCGCGGGTAAGCAGCGCACTTCACAAATGATTGATTGATTGATTGATTGATCAGAAGTGTGCCATGTAAGCCCACAGGGCAGGTGGCCTAATGTTTAAAAGTGGGACACACAAGGGGGCAAATTTATGAAAATGTGGCACAGCGCAGCAAGTCACCTTGCTGCGCTCTGTCACTGGGAAAGGGCAGAAATCCACCATATTTAAAGCATATGGCACATTTCTGACTTTTCCCCTTGCGCTGGCGCACAATGGGCTGCCTAGCGTCAATGCAGGCACCCTTGCACCATGGTGCAAGGGTGCCTACGTTGCATCAGGATTGTTTTTGTGTAAGAAGGGACACTTTCCTGCAGAAAAACAATCCTGAGAGGCATATTCCTCTTTCTATGTGTGCTGCAGAATGCAGCACACAAAGAAAGAGGAAGTAACGAGGAGAAATAAAGATATTTCTCCTCATTATGCCTCTTCTAAGGAGGCATATCTTTTTGGCGCATTCCCAGGTTTACATGGTCTTGTGAATCTGGCAATGCATCATAAATCATGGAAGTTGTGTGGGAACACCCACACAATGCCCATGGAATGCCATCCCTGGGCAGAGTAATGTAACGCAGAGATTGCGCTGCGTTGCGTTACTCCAGACCTTTGGAGCCACTCAAAGCCATGCAAAGTGGCTTCAAAAATCTGACTCAGAGGTTTGTATCACGCATGTACCATATTGCATGGTGCAAACATGATGCAACCCTCTCATAAATATGCCCCTAAGTATCAATGAAATATATGTCCCCACAGTGAACTGTTAATCAAAGCTCTGTATCACTCTATAAGAGAAACTTCATTTCCATGAAAAGGCTACATTGTGAATAAAAACTGATTTTCCAAAGACAGCCTAGGAAAATGGTAGATACATAATTCAAAGTTTCTTTTCACTTGTAATTAAAAGAGAATTCCATACTGAAAGTATTCCTAATAGAAAAATTACTTTTTAAAAGTGTAGTTTGTGCTGCCTGAGAGTAACCTTGGTTAAAACCAGTTTTCCTGGTATCCCCACTACAAAGACATTAATCAAATCCCCACAAGGGGTGTTAATGATAGGCCTCCTGGAGGAAAATGTATTTGTCTCTGGTAGCGAAAAGGCTGAAGTCGTGTCATTAATGTCAACTTAGCAGGGATGAGTGATCTGGCTGGAAACAGTAAAAAATGGTAACACAGAGGGCTAGCACAACGTGTAGATTCCAAATGGCCTATCAGGATGTGAAACAAATATTTTCTAGAGACTCCTCAGATATTTGCATGGGCTCCCAGCAAGACAGAAACTGGTGTAAGTACAGGGAAAGGGTGGAGGCTCCATTATTTCAATGGGGGTATTTTTGAAACTCTCTTCCAGAGGGCCACCATGTAAGAGGGACTCTGGGAGGGTTTGCTGTAAGTTGGTAAATGGATTGCTGCAAAATAAGGTGTCCAAAAGCACTAACTCTGTATTGTTGCTCTAACTGGAGCAATGCACACTATCATCTCTCACTGCCTCACCCTCTGACCACATTCAAAGAAAATATGAGAGCCAGTAACAGAAACGGGCAAAGAGAATGATAAGTGAGAAAATAGACACTGGACACCACCACTCTGACTTGTCACTTCTGATGGACACTGATGTTTGCAGGTCGAAGTGGGCATCTAATGGCAGTAGAAGATATCTTACTAACCTGCCATGAAAGTTCTGCATCTCTGTGTAACAGTTACACTATATCTTAACTTTATCTTAGTGTCACCAACTCTCCGATATGAAACTTTCTATTCCTGAAACTGAAGCATAACAAGAGATGAGTACCTTTACGTATGTTTATCATGACTTCTCCCCTATTGGTAAGATAACTACCTCAAGCATCATTAGTATGTGCTGTGTGATGAAGATAGGCTTACTTTCTGATTGCTTTTTCTGCCTCTGGAAAAGGAGTTAAAATGAATTAGTAGTTATGTGGTTTCTGGTGTCAGTACTTATATCACTTGCTCTAGTTCTTTACACATAATCATGTGTACATATCATGTATAACCATTATCTTGACATAGGAATTCTTCTTGCTCAATCACAGAATCAAACCACAAGACTTATTTACAAGCCCCTTGCGCCACCTGTGCGTCACTTTTTCCCATATAAATAGTGATGCACATGGGGCTTGTAAATAAGCCCCCCCGTGTTTACATCTGACAGATCTTAAAGTGGCAAAGCTCCAAGTCAAATATTCAAAATAGTTCAAAGTTCAGTTCTCAAAATGACTTGATTTTCAGAATACTTCTCTGTAATCAAAAAACGAAACTTATACCCAATTATCCAACATGACCACAGTCATCTCCAACTAATGTGAGAGTTCAAGGTCTGCTTGGAAATGCAATTCGCTGTCAGGACATTCTCGGGTAGTTTGTTCTCTACACATGGAAAGCTCTGAGACTCTGTGAACACCACCAGCCTTTTCTTCTCTGAAATGGGATGCACAAAAGTGGGTTTGGAGTACTGTGCCACCACGACCACCATTCCATAAGTGGTAATCCATGCCTCCTGACCAGTGCCGAATTTGAGCCAGTGTTTGCCGGTGCTTGGCACCAGCACCTAATTCTCAACACTGGCGCTTGGTGCATAATGGTGCTGTTTGTCAAATTTTTAGGTGAGCACAACAACAGTATTTATTTATTCAAATTACATTAAAAATTAATAATACCTGATGTTCCAGGGCTTTCCTAAAACTTTGGGTGGCCTTGAATAGTCTAATTGTTACACTTGTAGGAGTGTGATGGTTAACCATTGTGTTAGTACTGGCAATGTTTGTGCTGGGAGGGCCAATGGATGGTGCAAACTGCACTGGCCTCCTGAGGAGGGCCCTGGCACTTACTTTTTTTTTTTTTTTTACAAATTCAGCCCTGTTTTTGACATTCCTCCTTACAGGAGGTTGCGTATTTGCGGAAAGGATTGGGTGTAGGAAATTCTCCAGGCACTGGCACCTTTCGACCCTGATCTGTAGGAACTTGAAGAAGAAGAAATAAGATCCTATGTAATTGCCGGGATCAGAAATTGGAAGGACGCCTGATGGCACCTAGGGACTGAACATACTCTAGAATTGCCAAGCAGTAGGAATCCTGTTGCTACTACAGGGGCACAAAAGGCAGTTCTGTTCTGAGGGCAGCTCAGCTCACCACTTGGAACTGGTCCTCATGAGAGTCAGTGGCGTAACACAGGCCCCCGCATCCCCCGCAGTGTGGGTGGGGCCCGAGCTGCAGGGGGCCCCCTCTGCACAGTAGTCAGGCCTGAGAGCTCTGGATTCAATCCGGAGCAGGGGGGCCCTCTGTGTACCTTGCAGGGGGGCCCCTTCAACTTTCGTTACACCAGTGATGAGAGTCCAGGCTGGAGAGAGACCTGGGGCCTGCACCATTGGAACGTCACTTTTTGTGACGTTCTGTGGCACAGGAGCCTACTCCATATTTACAAGGCAGCACTAAGCCACTTTTTTTGGCTTAATGCTGCCTCGTAAATATTGTCCCCTTTAACGCAGTTTTCTGCGTTAAAGGGGTGTGCAATGGATGTTGCTGGGGATGTTCCCAGCAACATCCATGGCATTTTGACACTGCTCCAGATTTACGAGAAATCGAAAATCAGAGGCAGCACCAAAAATGTTCACCTCCCCAGGGGAGGCGTAAGAAAGGCACAACGAGGAGAAATATCTTTATTTCTCCTCGTTTTTCCTTTTTCTATGTGTGCTGCATTCTGCAGCACACATAGAAAAAGGAAAAAGTCTCTTGTGATTGTTTTTGTGCAGGAAGATTTCCCTTCCTGCACAAAAACAATCATTCCCTCAACGCAGGCACCCTTGCACCATGGTGAAAAGGTGCCTGCATTGGCGCACGGCAGCCCATTGTGCTCCGGCGCAGGGGAAAAGGACAGGAAAGCGCTGTATCTCATAGATACGGTGCAATCCTGCCCTTTTCTTTTGCCGTAGGGCAACGCAGCAGGAAGGCCTGCTGCACTGCCCTACGTCAAAAATACATAAATGAGGCCCTTGGTGCCTAAAAGCCTGCCCTCTGGATCTATAGAGCTCAGGAGTGACTTTCCCAGCCTCAAGAGACTTTGAGACCTAGTGATTATTTGACATCTGGAGGACAAGGTCAAGGTGCTATGGTTAACTCTGTTAGTGTGCGCCTTCAGCAGGCAAGACTTCCAGGTTCATCCCTTTCAGATCTTTTTCCTGAAAAGAAAAGACTTCAATGGTGCCTCATAGTGAAACTGTTGGATTAGTGGAGTCTTGCCCAGCTGCAGCATCCAGCCTTTCCCCGCTTGAGCAAGTCCGGAGGTGTAACTTGGGACTAGGACAAGGTGGCAAAGTAATGTTAGTGGTGAAATGGCATTGCCCTGCTACAGAATTACGGGAACTAGAAACAAAGTTCTTTGGTAAAAGGTTTGACGAATGTGACCTGCTAGACTCACTTGAACCTACCTTAGGTCCTGGTCTACTGCGAACCCTGACTTTCAATTGGCACTTTTTGTTTTCTTGGCGCTTTTCCCATTAAACATAAGAAATCCATATCTGTGGGCCCCATTATCCAACTTTACTATTTTTGTGTCTGCTTGCTTTTTTAAAACTTTCCAAATGTTTCTAAATTGGTTTGGGAATTTATTTGCATTTTGTTTGTAACTTTAGTGTTTTTGAAACTGCCTGCACTTGATACAGGGGTTTCTGGAGAATTGCTTGCTGCTCTTATAATTGCTAACAGTTGCTGAGCAGACTTTCACTTGGAACTGTGTTGTGACCTACGCAGAGTATGTATGTTATGTTGGAAGGGATACCCCCTTATCAAATTACGAAGCCAAATTTTGACAGTACACATTGTTCCAATTCACAAAAAACAATTCTAAATAACGACGTGTAGCTGAAACCTGTTCATGATTTATAACTGTTTGGCTAAATACTAAAACATTATTCAATTTTTTTTTTAAACAAACAAGAAATCTGCCACATAGACAGACTTATGAAGCCATCGGTTTCATTCCAAAATGTCTTTTCTATATGTGTTTGTTCCCCTTCCTGGCATGCTCCACCCCTTTCATCTACCATATCTGGGGAGTGAAAGAACTAAGTCTGGGCAGTAAACTCTGCTCTGCTCGCGGAGTGTGCGGAGTTTTCCACACACCGCGTTACGCGGAGCTCGCGGAGTTCCGAAAAACTTTCCTCGCTTGCGTTCGTCAACATCAAGTTGGCGAGCGCGAGCGTGGAAAATCAATCTCCCAGTGAGATTTCTCAACGCGGGGGGCCAGATTTCTCATTGCAAGTGGTCGCGTATGCTCGCGACCACTCGCGTTGAGAAACCGTCCGTTCACGTTGAGAACACTGCAGCTCGAGTAAAAATCTACTCGAGCAGCAGAAAGTAAGCAGTGCCCGCTTGCACTGTGCATGGTGCCGTTCGCGATGATTGCACAGTGCGGACAAGCACCTTGCACTGAAAATCACCGCAAACTGCATTTATCTAATGCACTCCGTTGCTTGCGGAGTTCCGTGTAGCGCGGCAGAGGTTTTTTTGCACTTCGCAGAGTTCGTGTAGCGGAACTCCGTGCACTCCGCCCAGGCTTAGGAAGAACTCTTCCTGTTTTTTGTGTGTCGATGGACAGACTCTTCATAAGATATATGTGTTGGGTAATGCAGAATGTTTGGGCCAGGTGCCGGTCAATGCCATTACCTTTCTCCCTCTGTTTTTATGCTTCATTCCTTTTTGCTATTTACTGGAGTAAAGCTTCTCCTGTAAGGCTGGGTCAAGCGGGAGTGGAGCAATGATAATACTACCAGGTAGAAGTCAGGGTGGAAAGAGGTGATGCATCTGGACTCTACTCTGTCATGATCATTCTATTTATGGTAATTCAGGTGAATTCCTTTCTTTCTCCGTGATTTGTTGTCTCTGCTTTGAATTGACTGTTCATGGTGACTTGGGAAGTGCCTTTTTAAGTCAGTGGGGGGCCAAAAGGAATGGCACACTGGGTGTTCCTCCTGCTCCGGGTTGCTATTGCCAAAGAGGGGCAGATACAGGTCTCCTCCAGTGGACCATAATGGAGGGATGCTGCAGGGTTCCATATAGAGGCAGTGACTGTTGCTGTAGGTACAGATGGTAGAGGCCATGGTCGCCAGCCTCCTCTGATACGAGGTGGAGTAGGGGATTGACTCAGAGGTCCAAAGAGATTTATCTCATGTCCAGGACAATTTTGGTTTACCCTGTCCTGATGGAGCTGGTTGTCAATGCTAATAGTTTTGTATGACCTGCCTTCCATTTCAAAGCTTCCTCTGCACAAGTACATTGCGTCTTATTTTGAAGGAATGAAATGACCCTGAAAAGTTTATTTTGCCTGCGTTTATCACTAAAGATTTTCCTGTGGTCGGGAGGATATCGGGTTGGCTGATGATGGATATGTCAATATTGTTCTACCCAATCTGTCTGGGTGCATTTATGACTGCTGAGTACATGACTCCCAAGGACTTCGTGTTTGTAAGCGTCTGCCACTCTGAAACATGTTTGGGTTGGGCAATTTGACACTTATACTTGGTGTATAGGGGTTTTCTGCATCAAAGTCAGGGAAATGGGACTTCCAATAAGCGTTTGATATGATGTGACCTGAAATGTTTAGAGTTGCTGTCCATGATGGAACAACAAATGTATTTTTTAGATGATGTGGCTTTTTATTCCATACATGCCACAGCCTTCACCAGGTGTCCCACAGTGGCTACCTGTCAGAATACCTGTGTTAAAGAATAGCAAACTGATGTAATTCAAAAGGGGCTGCTTTTTTTACATTCCCTTTGAGGGTCAGAAATTGTTTATAGCATACCTGGAAATCGTGGTTCATAGAGCCTTTGAGAACTGCAAATTTGCCTTTCGCTTCCAGAACAAATCAAAGTTTGACTCCTTTCACCTCATGGTTCTGTTATTTGGTCTGGGGGGTCTGATTCCAAATACTCTAGCCACTATTACAAATTCACTGGCAAGAAGTGGGACAAATTGCAATTTCGGGCTCCTTATCAGAAACAGGCAAGCATGTTCCTGACTACCTGCTAGACTTGTAGATGTTCTGTTGAGGAGCAGCTAGTGTTCGCTGGTGGGCAGTAGGCCAGGAGCAGGCCAGGAGCAGCGGCTTCCTGCAGCCCCAGCAGCTCCGCTGGCGAGTTAGGACCTGGAATTATCAGGTCTGGAGTCTGTGGCCCCAATGATTCTGGGCTTAGAGACAATGGGAAATTCATAGTCTGGCGAAGCGGTATCCGCCCTAGCGATACCGCTGGGCCAGACTTGTAACGAGGGCTTAGATGTGCATAGTCTATGCATAGCTCACAATGAGCATACCTAAGGCAAAGAGGTTAGTGAAATATAAATGTTGTTCCTTTAGTGTTTTTTTTTTTTTTATATTCCCTCTTTATGTCTTACATTTCCATCCCACTCTGTGAATTGTACATATGTACTGATGCACCCATGGCTGAAATTTGTTGGAGATGTAAGAAGAATTGTGAGAAATGAATTAAAAATGTTTTCCTTTCTTTAAACCATTAACTCTATATATGTTCAATTTGTTTGTGTAAGATTTTCATGGTCACTCTGCTTACACGTCTTGCGATACTCACTGATACAAGTGCATATTTTATAAATACGTGAATTGCATGAATTTGTACGTGCTTCACATGTTGTGAATCAGAAGTAAACTATGCATGCCTAGCATAAGATGTTTTGAAAAGAGTATGTAAACCTGAAAAAGCTGTATAAGTTTGCTCGTTAGGAGCAGAGGAGAAAGGCCCATTGTTCAAGAGTACACTAGCTACCCTGTGCATATAGAAAGGACTCTGTTGTTCAGTACGCCCTGTGAATACCTTTCTTTCAGGATATTGCACAGTTCTATCAAAGTGACATTAACTCCATGGACCTCTCTGTAGGTGTTTAAAGGGAAGAAAGACGGCATGCCACCTCACATCTGCGCTGTGGCACAGAGGGCCTACTGGAACATGCTCATGCAGAGACAAGATCAGACCATCGTCCCCCTGGGGAGAAGCGGCGCTGGGAAAACAACGTGCTGCCAGAATGCCCTGGAATACCTGGTGGGCACGGCTGGCAGCGTGGACGCCAGAGTCACAGGTGCAGAACAGAAGAGCGGCGAAGCGCGCGTTGTCTGCCTTTATTCAGATCTGAATGTCACTCTGCACAGAGGTTTGCTTTATTTATCAGCTCGGCTGGCATTCGGTTCTGTTGCAGAGGATTTATTTGCGACCTGGTATAAGGAGAAGTAGTGTTTTAGCGGACAATTGCTATATATATTTGTAATAAATTGTTTAGTCCTTTTTCCTGAATACATTGTTAATATGACACCATCAGACATGTTTAAATCCAACCACTAAAATTATACTCAACTAAAAGACATTGATGACATGAAATCTTACCTTTCAGCACTGGTGCCAATACATTTGCAGCAAATACTTGTTTGATTCATGAACATAACTGGCAGCCATTTAGACATGTTGACTCTTCCCCTGGGGGATGGAGGCCATGACCTCCTTGACCCTGACCGATGACCATGTCCCTATGTAGAGATCCTCATCTACCTAGTTTGGACCTCTTTGCTGTGAAGGGAGGTGCTACTTCCAATGTACCTTTGCTAGACCTCGAGCTTTGTCAAGTGGGTGTAATGTTTAAAGTGCCTGCCTAGCAAATGTTTTGCATTGAAAAATAAACTAAAAAGCCCAAGTTTGTTTTCTCTGCACAAAAAATAAATGGCCCCCAACCAGTGCTTAATTTGAGCCGGTGGTTTCCGGTGCTCGGCACCTGCACTTAATTGTCAACACCAGCGCTTGTGACAGTCTGCCACAAGGTGGCGCTGTCTGGTTAATATAGATATGACAAGAACAACAGTTAACTATTAATTCAATATACATTAAGAATGATTATTACCTGTCCACTAAGCCATTCTTATGGCTGTGGGGGCCTGAAATAGTCCGAATTGTCACACCTGTAAGAGTGTGATGGTTAGTAGTTATATTGTTATTATCATTGGCGATGCTGGCAGGGGCAATGTGGGTGCAAGCTGCAGTGGCCTCCCAAGGAGAGACCTGGCACTTATTTTTTTTACAAATTAAGCACTGCCTCCAACACTCAGAGACTTTTCTTACTGCTCGTGTGGGTCATTATACATTTTCCCTGCATGGTACATACGCCATGCCTAGCAGAGTGGACATGGGCAGGGAAAATGAATGACAGTCACCCGACCCTTAATAGCGAGGAGTAAACTTCATTGTGACGTAACGATTTCATGACAGACGGACCGGTAGGTCAGAGGCTTACGCTGGAGGAGCCATCAGAGGCTCTGCTGGAAACAAAGCACTTCAGTTGTTTCTTGCTGCCATGTTGTGCATTTGTTTGTAAAAATAATAACTTGCTTTTGATAGATCACTTTCTGCCAGTTTTTACATTTCATACTGCTGTCAATAGCAGGTCTTATTATTACCAAATGATTGACATCAGAAGAATGAAGAGCTGAGTGAGTTCTGCCATGATTCAAATTTGTACCTTGTAAGTTACACACAGATGTAAGCAGCTAGCCCGTAACATACTGAATCACCTTCATGAACATGGAACTGCCCAACTCCACAGTTTCTCTTGAGGGTGTCCTTAGTGACCGCCTTCTGCACCAAAAGCCCATGTTGGCACAGAGAATTATAATAACACAAGCAGCTTATCACAGCAGACCACTTGAATGTGCCAACATCAGCAGCTGCTGCCATAGCTCCCAAATAAATTCACCCCAATCATGAACCCAAAGGCTGTAGTTACACCCACAGTGCTGCAAGGCATCCTGAAAACCTCACCTCCACCACTATCCCTTAAATCGCGTGCTGAGACATTGTAGCAGACAATGTTCTAGTACTTGGCACTAGTATATGGATTTAGACCATCATGTCTTCATGTTGCCTAGATTGGAGGTGCGCCTATTAGGTCCAGCTGGGCAACATCAATGCCAGATTTCCAGGACATTCATTTAGGATAAATATACATGTGATTAATCTAAATGAAACTCAAAGGTTAGATTATTCTGAATGACTGGCACTGAGGTGGCAATCCTGGACATACTTTTGATATTTCTAGCCTAGATATGGGCTGATCCTTTTCGAACACACCAGTATGTTACCTTCTCCTCTCTCCTGTGTGTTGGGTACACACTATTACACCCATGATTCACTGCATATTGATTTGAAAGGTACCATACAACATATAGGGTCTTATTTAGAGTTTGGCGGAAGGGATGCCCATCTCAAACGTGACGGATGTCCCTTCTGCCATATTACAAATGCATTATAGCCTAGGCACTTGCAATACAGCAGACAGGAAATCTGTGACATGTTGACGGAGTATCCCGTCCGACAACCTGTAAATAAAGCCCATGGTTTGCAATGCAGTGAAATTGCAGACATCAATTTTCTTTCAGCATAAGCACTGCATGTCTTCTATTTCTGTTATATTTGATTGAATTTTGTGAAAATAAAACCTTTGCTTTTTACATTATACTAAACAAATATTGACTTTTGATGAACAAAATGAGAGTAACTAATTTCTTAATATCCATTTGATTTTATAGTGGAAAAAATTCAAGCGATGTTTACAGTTTTGAAAGCATTTGGCACCGTGTCAACGAGCCAAGGAACCAACTCTACGCGATTCTCGATGGTCACCTCCCTAGACTTCAATTCTGTCGGCCGAGTGACAGCTGCCCATCTCCAGGTATTGACAGCCCCAGGTGCCACTGTGACAATCTTCATATATCTTCATGTAAATACACAGGCTTACAACTGAATGATTCAGACAGCCCTCAGAGTCATTGTCTTCAAATGGTATTGCTAGGGGAGTGTATCATGATTCGTAGTTCTTTCTTTTATGACAGCTGGGTATTCTGCACACTTCCCTCTACGCAGAAACTGGTGCTACTTTTTGTAGTTAGGACTATTATGGCTCCAGCTTTTCGTGGTAATAGGTAGTTAATGTTGGCGCCCATCCATCTTTGTCAGGGTCGGGGTTTAATTCTTGTATAATGTGGCTCACTTATCATTTTGGTACACATTTCATGAGCATTTAGTGTGAGTTGCACTTCATTTAGTTCTGTCTCCATGACACACAACTACTTGTGACTGAGTTCATGACACACAACTACTTGTGACTGAGTTCATGACACACAACTACTTGTGACTGAGTTCATGACACACAACTACTTGTGACTGAGTGCATGACACACAACTACTTGTGACTGAGTTCATTGGGCTCAACGATTCTGCTGTCAGTTTTATCCTTAGTACTTGATGATTGGGAGGCTCCTTGGACTCCACTGATCTACACTGAGCTGAGCAGAGGGAGCCTGAGGGGGCTCCCCAATCACCAAGAACAAAGGATAAGACTGACAGCAGAATCTTTGAGCACAGTGAACTGAGCCTCAAGTCACAAGGAGTTGTGGTTTTTGCACAGCGACCGGTTTGCACTTAGTTTGCACTGCAATAGAGCTACTAATACGTTGCAGCAAAAAATTGACTTTTGGTAGGATTTGTAAAAATCCTGCCTCACACATATTATTGAGGCAGGATTCCCTATGTAAATGGTATTACTAAGGTTGCACATCTCGTGGTGGAGACCTATCGGAGAAAGTAAAACTTCATTGCTGCATTTGACTTTGCAAATTATCTTCAGTGCAGTCCCTGTCACGTTAAAGAGACAGGTTGCGGCAAGCATACGTCCCCAGGTCTGTGCCCGCCACAATGCTCACAGCCTGTATTCACAAAGTAAAAACTGTTTCTTGCGGACAGGTTCGTCCTGTAGGTAAATGGATATTACCCCCATCCAGGTGTTAGCATGCAATCAATGATTTGTGACTGCAGTTGCAATCAAATAGTAATCACTAGTAATGCGGATGCTCGTTTTACACCCTTTGTTCCTAATAATTCATAATGAGTTATAATGTGCGCACAATGAGTCACAAAGACATTTGCGACTCGCCGTGTAACATTTGCATATTGCAACTTGGAGCATGATTTGGCAGACAGGATACTCCATCACATCTGCCAAATGATGGTGTATGGGCCTTCTCTTTTAAGGGTCAGGAGGACTCTCGGCTTCCAGTTGATGGAGTCCCTGTTGGCTGTATCGATGGAAAGTTTCTTCTGACAGCCCGACGGATTAGGGGCTGTCAGAGAAAGAACATTCGGATTGCCCATCCTACTTACGATGGACTGCGTGATCTTCTTTTTTTCTGTACGTAAAGTTTCTTCCAATGTAAAACCTGGCAGTGAGAGACCAAAAAACAAAAACAAATCATGGCCCTCATACCATAAGAAAAAACTCTCTGGGTGTAGATGGTCATCAGTTTTTTGTTTTTCAATAATAAACTCCCACTTTGGGATTTTGTTTTTGAAAATCAATCTGTTTTTAAAAGTTTGGTGGACGGCCAATAAAATTGACTGCAGCCATCCATCAAACTTTTGGAACCTTGACAGGAACCTCCATGACAGCAGTTTTTGTCAAGGTAGAGATCACTGCTGGGCCTGTGATGATGTCTAAATTTGCCAGACGGTATTCTATCAGGGTGGAGACAATGTCTTCTGTCATCCTCACGGATGGAGTGCTATCTGCCAAACTCTAGATCTGGCTCCTTGGGTTTTGTAGTCGCAAAGTCTGCAAATTTGGGATTCAAAGACATTGTGACAACAAAACAGCTTAATATATCCGGCCCATTATTCATTTTAAAAACTGAAATACTCTCATTGGACCTTTCTTTATTAAGAAAAAAATGCATAGTGAGAAAAGAGAAAGTGTGAGGGAAAAATGCAGGGTGAAATAAAAAATGAGTGAGAGAGAAAGAGACAGGACAATAGACGTAGGAGGAGGTCGAGTTTTTTTGATGTTCCAAGTTAAGATTGAAAACATTGAAAGCCATTTATTTTATATGATGTATGCAGAGGTACTTGAAATGTCTGTACTACGATTTGTTGCATTCAAAGCATCACATTCAGATGTATTACTTGTGACATATTGGCTCACATTATGTAAACATTATTTCTAGGGGAAATACTTCTCCGTCAAGGTTATCATTCCATTGGTGTTTCTGTCTGATGCTATTGCAGTTATGCATTATTGATGGTAGCATGGAAATCCTGTCAGTAGTAGTATCACAGGTTAATACATCTACAATCAGCAGAACACACATGTTTATGAGTTCAGTACTGGAACATGTACCACAAGGAGTTAAAATTAATTATGTACAATCAAAATACCGGAAAGCAAAAAATTATATTTTAGTTTGATTGGAAGGGTTTGGGCCCTTGCAAAACAAAACACACCTGGATCAATACCCGAGTGTTTAGTGATTACATATAACAATCACTTCAGTGTTAATGCAATAACCTGCAGTGGTCGTTGTACAACCAGTAGTAATCCAGCAGAGCAGACTCTATTGGTGGGTGCTATTTTCTCCATCTGTAATAGGCTGTATTTGCCACCAGTGGTAAATACCAATTCCTACTGGTTGTTGTCTGTCATCTTTTACATAGTAATAGAACTTTAAAGGAGAAAATCCCTGACGTGGTTTCTGGTGATTTCAGGAGGGAGATGGACTCTGACCATAATTTACTGCAGGCTGCAATGCTCCCAAGATGAATTTAATTGACTAAAAACATGTTTTTAAGCGTCAAACTACGAGCTCTAAGAGCATCTATTGAAGGAACATAGAAAAGTGACAGAATAAAAATATAACTTATCTTTTCCAGACAATGCTGTTGGAACGATTCCGTGTTACTCGACAACCAGAAGGAGAAAGTAACTTCCACGTGTTTGCCTATATGTTAGCAGGCGTGGACATGGATCGCAGGTAGAGTTGCACATTGGCAGATATTGATTGTTAAAACTAACAGGATGACTTCAAATCTTTTGTCTCTGCATCTCGCCAGTGCTTTCCTCATGTCTTTGTGGTTGGAGAACTGCATTCAAGAAGGGCTTGAGATCTCCATGTGCCATTGTGATTTAGGGGTTTGTTTGTTGCAAAAAATACTGAAGCTGATATGCAACAAATTTATTGTTTTAAACATGAAAGTACATAAAGTAGGCAAAAGGCACATTTTGGAATGAAACAAAATCTTTAATGTGTCTATATTGTTTCTAACTAAAAATGCAGGGGGTGCTAGAAGTACACAATTGCATGCAAGCATTGAGTAAAGTATGGGACGGCATTGTGCTCGAGTAGATTAGATTCTTCTTCAATTGAAGGAAGCAGATTGCCTCTCTCCTCTACCTTAATGATCATGGCGACACATCTTGCAGGGCTTCCACATGGCATAATCTTGTTCCTCAAATTTTTATTGTAATTCTCGACCCATGCTAGCCCAATCCTCGGCTTCAGGGGGAATTTAAAACAAGTGCTAGTTACATCCAACTGTGCTGAAAATCCTACCACGCCCTCTCGAGAATTATAGCAACTTCGCATGTCTGTTGGCATTTTATAATTAAATGAGTCTTTGGTGGGTGAAGATGAGTCCAACCAAGAAAGAAATTATGGTGGTGAGGGGTCTAGTTCACTTTTGCCCACTGGAAATCTGTCATCTCTCCAGCTTGAAATTCCCCCTTCTCTTTTCTCTGTGATTAAAAACCTGCCCATTGTCGTGGACCTACAGCTGCATATGATGATCCAAGGTTCAAATGCAGCAAGAACTGAGGGGCATATTAGCAAGGGCTTTATCGCCGCTTTAGCGGCACTTTTTGCCGCTAAAGCGACGATTTTTTTATCACCCTATCAGTAAGCTGTCGCTAACAGGCGTTAGCAACAGCTTTCTGGCGATAGCGGCCGGTTTTCCCATCGCCTTGCATGCCAGCGATAATTATCGCTAATGACATGCAAGGTAGGCGTTCCCAACTAAAAGCGACTGAAAACAGTCGCTAACACAACTTCCCCCTATTAGCAACGCAGGCGAAGCGATAATAAAAGTCGCGCTGAGCGCGATTATCGCTAGAATTTAACACCTGCTAAAAACATGACTTACCTGTTTGTTCAATGGGAGGTGGATTGTCAGGCTAAGTCCCCCATGGCGTTAATGCGTGAATATCGCTGGATTTCCAGCGATATTCGCGCATTTCGACGCTATCGCTGGATATTTTATCGCATTGGAGATAAACGTTGCTAATAGCGTGTTATCTCCGCGATAAAATCCAGCGATACGCGGCGATAAAAAAAACGCGCTAAGCGCGGTTTTTGTTGCTAATATCCTCCTGAGTTTTTCATTTTTGTGCATTAGTGGCTGCACCTCTGTATGAGAGTTCCACTTTCTGGCAACCCATTAATATTGGGATGTCCATCATTGCCCTGGAGCAGAAAGGCTCACTTCACAATTGTGAGGATATGGTAGACCACATCCTCGGACAGGCCTACATGATCCCCACAGAAGTGATACAGAGCAGTGGCTGAAAACTTCGGTCTCACTGCAAATGTGGAGTCAAGGAGCACTGTCTGAATCAAGGGGAAAGGCTATGGTCCTAACTGTGACACACTATTTATACACGTTGGCATAGGCATGCGTACAATCAGTAAGATTGTGAGATTGCTGAATCCACCTCACCCTGTCACAACAGGGGAGTCAGGGGAGGAGTGTCCTGCTCCACCCTTCACTGGGCCATTATTGGGTGGCTTCTGCCTCACGGAGCACTTGCTTAGTTTAGGCTGCATCACAAAACCTCAGCCTTGCCAGCCTCCGACCTCCCATTGTGCCTTCTCCTGATTTCCTCACCTAGCTGATCTAGCCATTTGCTCCATGCTGCTGCTTGCCATTAGGAAGATACGGAGCTGGTCTCTTCAGCTTTCTGCAGAGAGGCAAAGCACCATGTTGCTAGGCCGACTTCAGAAATGACAACCCCTCCACCCATCACCAGCAGCACTACTTGATCCTGGAACTTGGAGAAGACCCTGGAGCCATACGCAGTGGGGGAGGTGGGCATGTAAACTTTGGGTTTCTGAGTGAGCGTATGCTAGTGTATGCAGGTGTAAATGTTAATGTTTGAGAATCAGTATGTGTAAATGTGTGAGCAAATATCCTTATTCACACTCTGCATGTATGTTTGGTTGAGGACAAAGGACAATGTCTCTCTATATATTCTGCCAAGTGGGTGGCAGAAAAATATCCATGACCTAGAATTAAATGTTCTGAATGCTGAACCTTTAAGCCCCAAAGCTCACTAGGGAGGTTTTGTTGGTAACCTTACCCTCACACGTGTTTACTCTTCATTCATGCTGTAGCCTTGAGAAGGCAGCCTCCTCAGCAGTCCCAGGGCTTGTTCCACCTGTAGATGGCTGAGATTAAATACATTCAAAATAGTATACTGTTCTGATGATGTTTTTAAGATAATATATTAAACACCCAAAGCACCAAATGTCACTAGGAGTGTCTGCTCATAGAAGCAACTTCCCAGGACCCACACGAGGGGTAGGGGAATCAGCCGCCAGATCGGTCTCAGAATATATACTGAGACTGGGCCATCCACGTACTCTAAGGGGCCCATTCCTTTACTTACGAGGGTCACTAGTACTGAAATATAAACCTACACATAGGAGTGTAAATTGTCGAGGTTACCAACATTTCTGGTGCTCTTCACAGAGGTGGGTAGCACATTCTATCACACAGTCAGGATCCCTAAACACAGCATAGATTATGTATTCTTTGATAGGTCCGGATGAAATGCCACTTGATCCTACGGAGTTGCAGAGGCATGAAACATGTTGACCATAAACCTTGCTGATTTAATCTCACATTGGTATTGTACCAGAGACTGGTTATTCATAGTAGAAACTAGCCCAACGAGGTGCAGGCCCAATGATGAAGCATGCCATCTTCGGTTGGGTGAGGGCTTTTGCTTCTATGAGCAGATGCTCCTAGTGACATTTGGTACTCTGGGTTTTCAATATATTACCTTGAACCATCATCAGAGCAGTATACCCTTTTGAATTTGTTCGATTATACGGGAGATTGTATATCGGACTGTCATAAATCTCTGTGTCCTCTCATTTTTGTGACGGAGAGATTAAGCCAGAGACCATGTGGCATTAATAGGCTGATGTGGCAGTCCTTTTTCTGACTGTGCTGTGACACTTCAAAAACAGGACCCGGTTACCAAAATTAATGGTTTTATTCTCTCCTCCCTTGACTGCACTTCTCCTAATGTAATGCACTTTCAGACCGTCACTGTTTAGTGACCTGTGACTACGCTCCAGCCTCTACATTTCTAGACAGTGTTGAAATTACTCTTCCTAAAAGAAAAATTGCACCAAAGACAGAATATTTCACCATACCCAATTTGTGACTGTGGTGGTGCCTATACTTTTTTTGTTTTTTTAAAGTATGAAGAGCAGAGGAGTTCCTGTCTGGAGAGGTAAAGATGTATCTCGGTGATGCTAGTTAGGACTTGAGTGGAGAAGAGAATGACAGCGGAATGTGTGTCTATGATGTTTTGATTTTTACTACTTATAGAGGTTTACAGGTCCCCAATAATGCTTTCTGAAAACGTGCTAGTAAACCTTTCTCAGCCTTCTGAATTGACTGGTGTAGCTAAATAGCCTTATTGATGCGATGTCATTTGCCTGAGTCACCAGCAGTGGACATCCAACCTATCTCCCCTCTTATTTCTGATTTATAAGGCACTATACGCCACTAGAAGCCACTTGGGTGGGCCACTGTGTAATTATGGGGTATTCTTTATATTAGACATATCAATGATTTGCATGAGAACAAGATCAGACTTGTATAGCACCAAAGGCCAAACACCCAGCATTAACCCCCCTTGGAAATCCAGGGTTAGAGTTCAAGTTTACTTGCTTATCGTAGTCTTGCCTTGGGGCACGCATCCTCCTTTACTAAGCTTTCCTGCTGCTCGAAGCAATTTGGTTCTGCGCATTTGGGCTTTGAGTAGGCAGAAGTAAACTGATGCTATTGTCTGGATAATCTTCAACGCACAAAACGTTCATAAATGATGACCGCAGAGTGCTTAATTTGAGCCAGTGGTTTCCGGTGCTCTGCACCGGCACTTAATTGTCAACACTGGCACTTATTACAGTCTGCCACAAGGTGGCGGTGTCTGAGATTACAACAACAACAGTCAATTATTAATTCAGTATACGTTAAAAATGACTATTACCTACTGCCCAAGTCATTCTTATAGCTTTGGGGGCCTTGAATAGTCCGAATGGTCACACTTGTAGGAGTGTGATGGTAAATAGTTGTGTTGTTACTACCATTGGCAGCACGGCAGGGGCAATGTGTGGTGCAAGCTGCCCTGGCCTCCTGACGAGAGTCCTGTCAATTATTTGTTTACAAATTAAGCACTGGGACCGCAATATCCTGTATGCATGGGCGTAGAGCAAACACCAGCAGTCCCTGCAGCAGAGAGGCACCCCCAACCCTTCAGGGAACCCCATTCCTCCCAAGGGGCATACATAACTGTGAGATATGGGAGGCGCCGGGGAGATCATCACATTCTGCAGGGGGGCGGGGGGTGGGGGCTCCATCATTTTGCGTTACACCACTTCGTGCAGGGGTCTATGTCTGACCTGGGTTTAGGTATTACTTCTGCATGTGAATGAGAAATAAGTTACTTCTTTTGCATCGTACCGTTTTGGTTACATTTCCTCAACTCTTAAATGCACTTTTATCATTTGCTGCCTTCTCTGCAGCCTCCTGTCATCTCATTCATTATTTAAGACTTTGTCACCCTCTCAGAAAGCTGACAACATGCATGTCATGTCAGATGTGAACTTCAAGGAAATGTCACTGCACTACTGAAGCAGCAGGGAGTTCACTTACCGTCAGAAACTGTAAATAATATATAATTTCACTAAGGACATGGCATTCAGAAATAACAAGCCTTTTATGCGACTTGGTCTGTGACAAAGTGGGAGTTTAGACTGCAGCTCGTGCATACGATGCCAGCATAGGGGCTCGTATGATGCCACATTAAAACTGCTAATCTCCCTTTGAAAGTTTTACACAGCACAGCAGGCGTGCTTCTGTTCTTTTCTGACATCAACTGAACAATTCGTCTAGTTGGACTGACTACCATTCTACGCCAAGATTTATGTTTATTTCTGAGGGTAATCCAGGTTTGGTGGTGTTGCATACAATGTGATATATACAGCCCAGCCGAATTTCCCAGGTCCCTGCATGATGTGCTGCTCCAGTGCAGGTTTTTTCTTTGAATCTTAGGACTTGTAGTCTTGTTTATCCATTATATACAGAACTTCAAGCCCCAGAATTCAAAGGGTAAAAACTTGGACTGGAACAGCACATTACGCATGGACCAGGGAAACATGGCAGCTAAGTATATATCCATTCATATCTCAAGATATGTAGGGAAAATGTAGACTTTGAAAGGTCGCATTGTCCCTGAAATGAAACTCAAAAACAATTTACTTCCTACTCTGAGTCATGGGTAAAGCCTGCTTTGCTCTGGCAGTTTGAAGAATGCAACCCTCAGGGCATCGCCTCTAAACTAGTATCATCTCCTATCTCAACATGCAAGACCTTGTGGTTAACATAACTAAATCAGCTTTTAGCGAGTCCACTTACTAAGGAAGATCAAACCAGCCATTCAAGCAAATTACTTCTACCCGGTAGTACTGGCTCTTTCAAATTCTAGGTTCAGGTAAAAGTTTCTGGGTCTGTCTAAAGCTGCTTTAAGTTCCCTCCTGAGGGCTGAAGGGAGATCCGTACATCAACTTCACAAGTACTAAAGCGTGGCTGGCGATTCTTGAAAAGGGTGGGATGTTAACATTTTTGAGCATGTTCTTGGCTTCTTTGTTTCATTTTGTTTCGTTTAAATATGAATCCACCAAACAATAGAAATCTGGCTCACCCTCATGTTGCTACTTTCTACACAATTTATGTTTTTCAATAATACTTATAAAGATCTTCTGATATACTCCATATTCAGTAAATAGTATGGGAAAGTTTAATATTTTTCTGGAAGGTAGACGAAATGAACAGAATTGGTGTCCAGGTCTCTTAGGCCCTTCCCTGTGTGCCAGTTGCAAAGTTGCTCAAAAATGGGCAAATAAGAAACATCTCAGCCCAGACTCATTAGCTGGCAACAGTAGTTTTAGAAATTAATCCAATTTATACTTCATATCTTCCCTTATTAGTCAAGAGAAGAGGTTCTGCGTAAATAGACTTATTTAGAGTTCAGTGGGCTCACTCTGTTCCACCAGGTCAGTAGAGGGCTGATCCTCCGGTGACTAAAACACAACATATTTCCCATTCTACATCCGGCAGGCAGAAATCTCTGTCCCGATAGGCACTGAAGATTTGCTATGCGGGAACCATAGTCAAAGCACACTCATGATCAGTTTTTGTTTTTCAAAAACAAACCCCCGAAGCAGGAGTTTGTTGTTGAAAAACAAAACAATCCCTGCCCCTCATGCGCTGAGATTTTTTATCCCCAAGTGTGTGGGAGCCGATAATCCCATTTCCTGTCCGGACTGCCAGAATGATGTCAGAAAGTCTGATCGGTCTGATGTCCATTGCCTTACATCACATTGCCAGTCGGGCCATCAGTAAAAGGTTTCGACTGGCAGAAACATGTGGTTCCCCCACTCTAAACAGAGATAGGGAACAGCGAGTTTGGTGTACGGGGTACCCCGCCGCAGTTGTAGTGGAGTACCTGGAGTAAGATGACTGCCAAGCGCTACATAAGGCCCGTCAAAATGAATAAGCATCAGAACCATGTGAGGTAATGTGTTTGTGCATTTCATAAACTAGCTGGATGTGATTTTGTTTTTTATAAGTCCATGACTTTTGCTGGAATTAATTGAACCAGAAATCTCTTCAATGCTTAAAGCAGTGAAAGGACCTCTGGGTGGAATCAAAGAGTCAAATACCATCCAAATGATTTTTCCATAAGACTGCAGAACACGAACAAGGAGGAAAAAACCTGTGAAAGAAGATAACCAAAACATTTTGTTAGCTTCACATGGACCAGGCTCTCATATTTGGGCATATCTTGCCTCAAGGCGACAGCACCCCGAGGTGGGCGACCCACTGAAGGCTCGAGCCTGGCTTGAGCCAGATGTCTGGCTGTGGCTCAGCTTGGGGTCATCTTGGGCAACCGAGCCCAAAACGATTCAAGCTTTCATGTGTCTTCGGCTTCCCACCCAGTGGCGCAGCTAGCACTATGAGCGCCCGTGGCAGTCTCTCCTTTTTCTGCCCTGTGGCGGCCGCAGAGAAGTGCGGGGGTGGGGGGGGGTAGTGCTGGTGACCATTTTCTCCGTTTGGGGTGCCTGCTGTTTCTGCCCCGAGACGGCAGGTGATAGCGGGGGGAGGCCGCCACCCCCAAAACTTGTCCACCAGGGGCGGACCGCCCCCCCGCACCCTCCTAGCTTCGCCACTGTTCCCACCCACACTGTGAGGTTGTGCACCACGAGTGAAAGACAAAGGGGCACATCTAACCTGGGCTTCTATTGGAATTCTATAGCGCATATTATCAAGCCCATTATCGCCGCTTTAGCGGCAGTTTCCTGCCGCTAAAGCGGCGATAATTTTAACGAGCTTCTTGCTAATATGCCCCAAAGCATTTGTAGAGCAGGAGAACGAGCTACCCATCTTATAATGTGGCCATTGAGCCAGTACCTGAAGCCCAATGCCTGATGCCAGATGCCAGATGTGGACCATTTTTTTCTCTGTACTTTTGTCAGTGTTGGGGCTAGCTCACGCTGCTCCACGGAACTCTAGAGGCTTCAGCAGGCCCTCCGCAGCCCAGCACAGCCTGTCGGCTGACCATTGTCATCCTGTATAGATTGACAAATGGCCACCCAGAGCTGGCTCAGCATGTGGTGCGCCTCCTCCCAGTCCAGCCTTTGTAAGCAACCGGGAGGCCTCTGCCACTGAGAACACTGATTCTGAGCAGCAGAGTTCACCTTCCTTCCTCAAGGAGAAGTGGTGGGGACTATCGAGGGAGTTCTGCTTTGGCCGCTGGGCCCCCGTTCAAGGCAGGCCACAAGTCATAAAAAAAGAAGTGGGGGGGATAACAAGTTAGGCAGTATTTAAGTGACATCATGGCCTGTGACATCACAGTGTGTGATATTACGGCACATGACATTGCATGTGACATCACAGGAAGTGGCATCACAACCCATGGCCTCGGAGGAAGTGACATCACAAGAAGTGACATCGGATCTTATGATCTCACACATATGTCTAGCAGGTCTATCATGAGTACATTTAAGCTCATTACAATATTTACCAAATTAGGTTTTGCACTGGGATTGTCCCAAAAAAGTAACGCAACCCAGACACAAAGGGACTTATTTACAAGCCCCTTGCGCCGCCGATACGTCACTTTTTCCCATTTAAAAGTGACGCACAGGTGGCGCAAGTGGCTTGTATATGAGCCCCAAAATCTGAGAATCAACTTATACATGTATTTTTTTTAAAACCTGCCACAAAAAAATTGGCAACAAGGAGACATGTGGCAGTAAATCTGTTCTTAATAGGTTGCAAAGTCTGCATTTTAAAATATGTTATGGGGTTAAGGCACCTGCTGCAGAGATCTTTGTGTGCCCAGTAACTGTTAGGGAATAATAATAATGGTAAGATAACTCTGAAAGTTAACGTATTTGTTGGAGACATATGGGTTTTGTTTAGTCCCAGTTTTGAATCAATGAATTTCAAAGTGGTCATTGGCCAGGTGAGGCATGTCCCAATCGGACCAACCGTCTGGTGGCTAAATTGCACAATCTGAAAACACAAAAACCTTGGATCAATCAATACTTGCCTGCTTTTTTAAGTTGTGTGGTCCTAGAAATAGCTTAGCCAGGCCAAAAATATAAAGTAAGCCAAATTGTAGAAACCAAACAATAGACATTTACGCTACAGAAATTTCACACGGGACTCGGGAGTGAAAACCGGCAATTAACGTAAGCAGAACCCTGCTGTTTATTAACACGTGACGTTGCAAGAGCAAATTGTTAAATATGGGATTATAAAAAGTAGCTTGCGGATACTAAATGAAACCAATAACATCACAAAGTAAAAAGAGAAACAAACAGAGATTGTAAAACGTTTGTCTTAATTAGATCGTATTTGTTACTGTTGAGCGAAAAATAGGACGTGATAATATTTTCCAGCAGAGGGCGCAATATGTCCGCCGTACGCTTAAGCTTCTGTCAGCCCCGCTGTGGATGAAGCCTCGTGTCGGCTCCGGCGCTCTTCCTTTCCTTCAAAGATGAGGACACCACGGGGACCCATCTGCAATCCCCACACAGCCTCTGCGAGGGTTTGATTCCTGATACAGTTCTGACCGTGAGGCGGCGTTGGCCTGACAAGCGTGCATACACTTATAGCCTTAGCGAGTCTGCTTGAAGCAAAGCCCTGGTTTCAGAAAAGGTTAGTGTGAATCCTAGTAAGAAAGGCACAGAGAAAATGATCATTAAAAGAAGTTGCTGTGAAATCAGCCCTGGTTGGGTTCCATCCAGCCTGTCTCAAGCAGCCATGTCTGTCGCCGCCGCACTGCAGTGAGATGCGAAGGGGCTGTGAGTTGCTGCGGTTCATCTTTCTGGCTGGCTCGAATGCCCCCCATGAATATGCCAAGTCTCTTTGATAAAGGAGACACCCAGTGCAACAGACAGCACTTACAGTTCCTCAACGGGTGGCATGTAACCAAAATAGAAACGAAATATAAGAACTTTCATGCATTTGACATAGGAAGACATTGTGCATTCATAAACGAAAGGGCTCTCCAAACCTGCTACTTGTCCGTCAGCAGGGAATTTTCTTTTACTAAGGAAAATTAAGCCATCAATTTATACTTTGTCGATCTCACATTATATGTAGGGGGGATATTTACAAGAAAGTGCCGGAGCGCAGTGTTATGCCAAATTTGGCAAGGCTCGCAGGGATGCACCATATTTACAAAAATATGGCACACACCTGGGTTTCCCCTAGCCTGGCACCAGCACAGGCACCCTTGCGCCATGTTGCAAGGGTGCCTGCGCTGCAAGAGTGATTGTTTATGTGCAGGAAGGGACACCTTACAACACATAAAAAACCAATAATGGCGATTTGCGCTTTCTATGTGTGCTGCGTCTATAGAAAGAGCAAAAAACAAGGCAAAATTAATAATTTCTCCTCGCATCGCCATTCTAAGACCAGGTATTACCTGGCCTTAGTTCTTGGCGCTGCTCCATCCTTGTAAATCTGGGGCAGCATCAAAAAGCAATGGTGTTGCGGTGGAACGCTCACTGCAACACCAATTGCCCGCCCCTTTGCCGCAGCAGACTGCTGCTGAAAGGGGCATATTTACACGGTAGCTTAAGCCATGTTAAGTGGCTCAGCGCCACCTGGTAAATATGGCGAATGGTGCAACACCACCAAAGTGTCAGAAAAAGTGACGCTCTGGAGACGTTTGGGCCTTGTAAAAATGCCCCCTAGTGTGCAAAATAACTTTCATGTTTACGTTTATGGTTATGTGTGCACTGGGATGGCAAGGATTTGTATGCCTCCTCGAGCTATCCTTCCATGGGTGGTCCGCCCCACCCCCGTACTACCCGAACCTAGATGGCTGAGGTGTGATGACAATAACAGGAATGACTGGTGTGTCTGTCCAGTAAGTCTCTAAAGAAATTACTATAATCACAATCACTGTTGGTTTGGGATCAGTGCTCACAAGCGCCACTTGTGCAACTAACACTGTGCCGTTTGTCATCACCTCTGTGATTGTAAAACACTGTTCACAATACATGCCCCGAGATGCCCTCTCAATGGAAAGACCAGAATTGCTTGGTGGTACAGAAAGAGAGCTGAATACCAGGTCAGACACACACTCCTATAGGTATTTGACTCTACAATGTTTTTCCATCACTATTGCAATTAAAACAAACACAACGCAGCTGATGACACCACTGGAGAAGTCCAAGAAGGCCTTAACACGTTGTAAGCGTTCAAGATTTTTGACCATGAAAATTAATCTGTGTCTCCTTGAATAGGATTAAAGTTTCATAATTCCTTCAAAGCTGAATATCTCACTACCTACCTCAACATGCTATTGATATGGTGTCAATTTGCTCAGAGTCCAGGAAGGACAGATAATGGACAAGGAGAAAGGACAAGGTGGAGGGTCCCATAAAGTTGAAATCAAATGGTACAGCGTAAGTGTGCTCACAAGGCAGTCGCAACTCACACTCACCTGCACCTCAAGACCTGGTGTTGGGCAGCTCTGCTCCGATCTTTCATGTGTGATAAAGATGGTGTCCTTGGCTTTCTGAGATACTGTCCTTCAAATCTGTGGACTTCCACATGGCAAGGTGAGCAGCAGCCAGAGAGGCCAGCTGAGCTTCAGGATGGCATTTGGCTTCGAGAAAATGACCAGAACTCAGGTCTACATCCTCCAGCACGCATGCGTTCAATTGTCCTCTATGGAAAATTACCGAAAGGGTAGAGTCAAGAAGGCTGATGTGGCAGCACACTCTCTGCAGCACAACCAGATGGTCCCTGGCAAAGAAGAAATGCACTAAGGGCCATCACTTCTGCCGGCAGGATCCATCGGCCATCTTGCGCTCACCATTTCACACGGGAAGGTGTTTGTGACTACACATGATCTGCCCCATTGACAGGTGTAATGGAAACTATTACGTTCACTTTTCTAGTTGTATATGTTGTTATGTTCATGATCATTATTGTGATTGCATTTCAGATGATCATTGTGAATAATTATTTTCTTCCAATGGGATCCTTCTTACCAGATGTCACTGGACTTAATTTGCAGAGGCGTTGGAGGTCATCCCTTGGTGCAGCCACATTACCTAAAATTATGACTATGCTGTCACCAGCCAGGACCTAAGGTTGAGACAGCTCCCTGTCTGGGATCATGGGATACAAAGAACAATTTGGGAGTCACCAAGGGCAACCATGTAAAGTTAAGATTTGCATTTTGGGGCTACCTTAAATTAAGGTCTCCACTCACCACATAGCCAAAAATAAAAATAAATATAATAGTCAATGGACAACACAGTGGGACGTGGACAGCTGTAAAATCAAGCTAGGAGCAGTCAGTCTCATAAGCACTTAGAAAGGGAGTTAAAGGATGTGCACAAGGCAATATAGCAAGCTCAATACTTTAAAACAACAGCAGGAATTAGAAATAACATATACATTTAGTGGCAATGGTTTCAACATGGTTTAGAAATCAGTATGGCACTTTTGAAGAAGAACGGAGGCAATGTGATTTGGTAGCCAGGCTGCAGACCTCGCAACCTAGGTTCTAATCCCACCTTCTCCTTTTAATTGCTTTACCTTCCTGTGCCTTACTTTGTAAATCTGTGAATTAGGGCCCAGATTTACTAAGATTTTGCACCAGGTTGCATCACTTTTCTGTCACAACCCGAACGCAAAATCTATGTTGGGATTTACAAAGTTAGGCAAATTCCGATTTGCCTGGCTTTGTAAAAAAGGAAAAGTCGAGCATAGTACTGCCTTGCATCAGGTAGGCATTACATGGGTAGGGCATGGGCTTTCACATGCATCCATCTATGTATTTTCATTCAAACTCATATTTAGACAGACTTGTTAACATATCAATCAATCAATCAATCACAGAATTTGTAGAGCGCACTACTTACCCGCGAGGGTCTCAAGGCGCTGGGGAAAAAAGAAGGGGGGGTGCCGCTACTGGTCGAACAGCCAGGTCTTGAGTAGCCTCCTGAAGGTCAGCAGGTCTTGGGTCTGTCGTAGGCTGAGTGGAAAGGTGTTCCAGGTCTTGGCGGCGAGATGGGAGAAGGATCTGCCGCCGGTGGTTGTTCTTCGGATGCGAGGGACGGTGGCGAGGGAGAGGTCGGCGGAGCGGAGCTGGCGGTTGGGGACGTAGAAGAAGAGTCGCCTGTTGAGGTAGGCTGGGCCGGTCTTGTGGAGTGCCTTGTGTGCGTGGATGAGGAGTTTGAAGGAGATTCTCCTGTCGACGGGGAGCCAGTGCAGGTTCCTCAGGTGGGGGGTGATGTGGCTGTGGCGTGGTACGTCGAGGATCAGGCGTGCGGAGGCGTTTTGTATGCGTTGCAGTCGCTTGATGAGCTTGGCCGGGGCTCCCGCGTAGAGGGCGTTCCCATAGTCGAGTCTGCTACTGACGAGGGCCTGGGTGACTGTTCTTCTTGTATCTGTCGGGATCCACCTGTAGATCTTGCGAAGCATGCGGAGGGTGTTGAAGCAGGAGGAGGAGACCGCGTTGACTTGTTTGGCCATGGAGAGCGTTGAGTCGAGGATGACTCCCAGGTTGCGTGCGTGGTCGGTGGGTGTCGGGGCTGCCCCCAGTGTCGTTGGCCACCAGGAGTCGTCCCAGGCTGAGGGATTGGAGCCGAGGATGAGGACCTCCGTCTTGTCCGTGTTCAGCTTTAGTCGGCTGTTCTTCATCCAATCAGCGACGGCCTTCATTCCTTCGTGGAGGTTGGATTTGGCTGTGAGGGGGTCCTTGGTGAGGGAGAGGATCAGTTGAGTGTCGTCGGCGTAGGATATTATGTTGAGGTCGTGCTGTCTGGCGATGCGTGCGAGCGGGGCCATGTAGATGTTGAACAGTGTCGGGCTGAGGGATGATCCCTGGGGTACGCCGCAGATGATCTCGGAGGCTTCGGATCGGAATGGTGGGAGGCGGACTCTCTGGGTTCTGCCGGCGAGGAAGGAGGTGGTCCATTCCAGGGCCTTGTCTCGGATCCCTGCGTCATGGAGGCGTGCGCGTAGAGTGCGGTGGCAGACAGTGTCGAAGGCGGCGGAGAGGTCCAGCAGGATGAGGGCTGCGGTCTCACCGTTGTCCAGCAGGGTCCTGATGTCGTCGGTGGCGGCGATGAGGGCAGTCTCAGTGCTGTGGTTGCTGCGGAACCCTGACTGGGATGGGTCCAGGATGCTGTTTTCTTCGAGGTATCGGGTTTGCTGTCTGTTGACGATCTTCTCGATGACCTTGGCGGGGAACGGAAGCAGGGAGATGGGCCGGAAGTTCTTGAGGTCTCTCGGGTCCGCCTTGGGTTTTTTGAGTAGGGCGTTGATCTCGGCGTGTTTCCAGCTCTCTGGGAAGGTCGCGGTCTCGAAGGAGAGATTGATGATGTTGCGCAGGTGGGGTGCGATGGAGCTGCTGGCTTTGTTGAAGATGTGGTGCGGGAAAGGGTCTTCGGTGACTTTGCTCCAGCAGCGGCGTGGGATCTGTTGGGTGCGATGGTGTGTGGTGGGTTTCTGGAAGGTGAAGTGGATGCAGCGGTGGTCGGTCCAGAGGAGAACATATGGGTGCAACAAAATGGCCTGCCTACCTGAGGCTGGCATAATGAGCAGAAATTTCTTTATTTTTCTAATTTTTTTCCCCCTTTGCAAGTATTCTGTCAGCACACATACAAAGATGAAACAACCTCAACTGTTGCTTTTTTCTGCACAAAAACTATCCTGACCACAATGCAGACACCCTTGCGCCATTCCCCCAGGATGCCTGCATTGGTGCCAGGCACCCACAAGTGCAACAACACTAGGGGGAAGCAGAACTGTGCCCTATCTTTGAAAACATGGCATTGTTCTGCTCAACGTTGCGTTGCGTGAAACGTTCGTAATATGCCCCTTTATGTTTGGATGATTCTGCCACAAAGACAGTGCTGTGCATACAGTGCTCAACTAATAATTGTAGAAAGGTCTGCGCTGTACACCCAATATGAAAAATGGATGCTGATCTGAGCTTCACCGCAGTGTGGTGCGAAACCCAGGAGGAATCTGAAATATATCAGTTGTAACTGGTTAATTGGTGCTGGTGAGCATAAACACACGGTCCCTCGAGGAACAAGATGCGATGCGCCATTCATGGATGACATTCATAAATATAACAGTGACGCATCTACAGCTGGGTATGATCTCTAGTGGTGCCAGTTGCAAACTCCTACTGCTGTAACTGGGTTGAGAAGGTGACTTTGTCCAGAAAAAGTGGATGACCCAACACTTAAGCAGTAGCGGCCCGTGGAGGGAGTTCCGTGGGGCGGTGAGGCGGGCGGGGGGTAGTAAACACCGGAATATGGATGAACGGAGGTAAGTAAACATTTAAATAAATAAAACGAATTTCTTTGCGCGCGCTGCATTGCAAAATGCGTTGCAGCGCGCGCAACGAAATTCGTTTTATTTATTTAACTGTTTACTTACCTCCGTTCATCCATATTCCGGTGTTTACTACCCCCCCACCCTGCCCCTCCCCTGCCCCGCCTCACCGCCCCACGGACCTCCCTCCACGGGCCGCTACTGCACTTGCAGCATCTAGTTAGTCATGGAAGATCATAACACCACATTTTAAGTTAGCTGAACTAATTGCAATCCTTTTAGATATTGATTCTGCTGCAGCATAGCTCCATGATGATATATGTGATGATTTTGTTAATTAGTGCATCGCTCACCCAAGCCAAGTAAGGATACAGTTTGAAGGACATTGAGACGAAAAGATCTTCTTGAAGTATCACTCTATCACACAGCAGCACTCAGCACTCTAGTTCTCGTAGAAATTACTAGTTCAACTTTTATTTTATTGTTTTTGTCTTGTGCTTTCAAGACACACTCGAGTGAATATTTAATTTGAGTGAACATTTCATTGTTTCAGGAAGGCATCCTGCCACTCCCTCCAAAGATCTGCGGTGTCCCTTTTCTATTAAAAAATGGCTTCTCCCTTTGAATCTCTTCGGACAAGCCCAGCCCTTTTACAGAGAACATGTTCTTTGTAGCTGGACCATCTCAAACACGAGTTGCTTCCAGAGAACAGTACTGTGCTGTGTGGGGTATGGCTGAGACCAGTGCTTAATATGTAAAAAAAAAAAAATAAGTGCCAGGGCCCTCATCAGGAGACCACTGCAGGTTGCAGAACTCATTGCCCCTGCAGCGCTGCCTACAACAGTACCAACATAACTACTAGCCATCACACTCCTATAATTGTGACTATTCCAGGCCCCCAAAACTACAAGAATGGCTTAGGCGGCAGGTAATAGTAATTTTCAATCTATATTGAATTAATAAACAACTGTTGTGTTCATCTCTAAATTAGACAGACACCGACACCATGTGGCAGACTGTCACAAGCGCTGGTGTTGACCATTAAGCGGCGGTGCCGAGCACCATAACCATCAGCTCAAATTAAACACTGGCTAAGACCAGAATTTAGAAACTAGCATTAGGCCGGGAGGGTTGCGGGCACGTAACTGGAATTGTACTACACAGCTATCTGTTCTGCTTGGTACAAAGTTATACTACAAACATTGTGATGAAGAAATTTGCTCCAATTTATGTGATCATTGTAGGCAAGTGCCAGAGATCTAATATGGACCCAGGTCTTCAGGTTCAAAGATCAACTGTGTGTCACTGGATTACATCTGATAAGTAATTTGTTAATGCTTGTTTCCGGTCCAGGAAAGACATGGCTGGGCAGTTCGGGCTGGACTGTTCCCATGAGGCACAGGGTCAGACTGATTTGCATATGGCCATGTCTGAACTGGGGTGGCGGAGTGAGCTAAAGAATGATGATGGATTAAACCCAGATCAGTTGACTGGGGGTGAGTGCTTGCAATGTTCAACACTCCGTCCATCATCCCCTTTGGTTTTGCTATGTTCGCCCTAAGTTGGCAGGGTATGCCCAGACGTGGGTCCCTTGCTCACTTTGCCACTGGATTCAAGATAGCCGGCTGATGATGGCTGTAAGCCAGAAACCGGTCCCAGGATGCTTGTTTCCGGTCCAGGAAAGACATGGCTTGGCAGTTCGGGCTGGACTGTTCCCATGAGACACAGGGTCAGACTGATTTGCATATGGCCATGTCTGAACTGAGGTGGCGGAGTGAGCTAAAGAATGATGATGGATTAAACCCAGATCAGTTGACTGGGGGTGAGTGCTTGCAATGTTCAACACTCCGTCCATCATCCCCTTTGGTTTTGCTTTGTGTACTCTGGGCACTTTACCACTGCTGATCAGTGCAAGAGTGCATATGCTCTCTGTCTAAATTGTATTGATTATTGGTTTATCCCTGTTTGGCATATTTGATTTACTGGTAAGTCCCAACTAAAGTGCACTCTGTGTGCCCAGGGCCTGTAAATCAACTACTAGTGAACCTGCAGCACTGATTGTGACACCCACACGAGTAGCCCTGCAAACATGTCTCAGGCCTGCCAGTGCAGTGTCTGTGAGTGCAGTTGTAAACTGCTGTGTCGATCTGGCAAGTGTCCCCACTTGCGAGGCCCAAACGGTCCCTTTTTCTACATGTAAGACACTCCTTTGGTAGTCCCAAGATAACCCCCTGGGCAGGGAGCAGTGTATGTGAAGGTAGGACATGTGCTGGTGTGTTTTGCATGTCCTGATAGTGAAATACTGCCAATTTCGTTTTTCATTATTGCAAGGACTATCTCTCCCATAGGTTATCATTAGAGCAGCCTTGTAACGTCTTACATGTTTAATTATCAATTGTGAAAAAATAGAGATTGGAGTATGGGTTCCCTGAACTCAGGAGTTAAAAATACATCTTTTAGTGAAGTTGGTTTTCACATTTTGTGTTTGAAAATATCACTTTTAGAAAGTTGATGTTTTCTTGCTTTACAATTCTGTGTCTCTGCATGCCTGTGGAATTGTCTGGTTTAGACTGACAGGGGCTGTTTGTGCATTCACTCTAGACTGTCACACAAAGGGAGCTGAGGTGTGCCCTGCATAACCTGATGGCCCGTCACCATGCTGATGGGTCTTCCTGAGTTAGAGTTTTCTGTCACTGACACCTGAATAAGGCTGTACCTGTCCTCACACAATGATGCCTCCACCCCACTCTGGAGTGTGTCTGGAGCCAGGCCAGGGCCAAGCTGGATCTTGTGGACAATAAAGACTTGAAGGCCAAAAGGGGTATAAATATTTGACCTGTGACCCCACATTTTTAGAACACTTCAGGAATGAGGAATCTGCCAAAAAGATGCCCAGATAGTTGTACGATTTTTTTCCCTTTGATTTTTAAAGGGCCCAAGCTCCAGTCATAGTTACATTTCTTGGTCATCCTCCCGAAAGTTATAACTATTGTCTTCCACTCATTTGCCGTCATTTTATTTACCTCGTTGTACTTGTGGAGGGCATTGAAAGCTTTCTGGATCCCAATTCTGGAGTGATCCAGAAGGACAATTTCATCTGCATATTGGAGCATCATGACCTTGGCATCTCCAGTTTTTGGCAACATCAGATTAGCATGTTTTAGAGCCAAAGACATATCCTCAGTATACAGATTAAATCACAAGGGGTCAAGGACACAGCCTTTAAGGCCTACTTTAGGTGTGACATATGTATTAGAAAGGAAGGTTTAAGCCTGGCTAAAGGTTTATTTTGCCAGGTCGAATTGGCAGTTTAACACCTTTAAAACTGCACTACAGGCTTTAGTGGCAGGCCTGAAACATGTTTTAAAGGACTACTTTAATGGGTGGTACAATGAATGATGCAGGCCCACTAGTATCATTTAATTTACTGGCAAAGTAGAACCATTTACTAGGGACTTAGAAAGTAAATTAAATGTGCCAACTAGGCATAAGACAAACTTAACTTGTATTACGGAGAGAGCACACACACTTTAGCTCTGATTAGCCGTGATAAAGTGTGCAGAGTTCAAATTCCAACTAAAATGGTTCACCAACAGAAGGCAAAAATCTGAGCCTACAAAAAGGGCTGAGTCCAACAATAATGCCTTGCAAATTATCAATACATCAAAATGCATTAACAGTAAGGAATAATTTTAGTGAATGACATAGTGCATATTCAGTATATGATCTATATCAATTAATACATGTGTATATTACTATTACATCTGTTTTTCCACTCCCTATGCTTTATTGATGTATTTCTCATTATGGTACCGTTTGTAGTATAACTAATTTAGGGGCATATTAGCAAGACTGGCGATAAAATTATCGCCGTTTTAGCGGCAGGAAACTGCCGCTAAAACGGCGATAATGGGCTTGCTAATATGCGTTATAGAATTCAATAGAAGCCCAGGTTAGATGTGCAGGACATCTAACCTGGGCTTCTATTGAATTCTATAACGCATATTAACAAGCCCATTATCGCCGCTTTAGCGGCAGTTTCCTGCCGCTAAAACGGCGATAATTTTATCGCTAGTCTTGCTAATATGCCCCTTAGATCTTTAGTGCGATTGTCAGTTTTGTGTCACTCTATCTTCTTCAGATGAACACATAATTTTTCATGCAATACAAAGAGAAACTAGTAGTGTTTCCCTAAATTATGTGAGCACCCTAATATAGGTGGTATCTAAATAGATATGTTTGTGTTATTAAAGGACTTCAGTGATTTCAATTATTGTGATGTCATCAAGCTTAAGATCATGTGGCATGCACTTTATGGGTAAATTTGGGGTCAAAGGCAGACAATGTCACATGTGGTGATATCATTAAGTCAAATTGTGTGTTATGTCATTTCATTATGCCTGACATTTTGGTGAATCAATGTCCATGAGTGAATTGTCTGGAAATGTGTTTTAAAAATAATTTAAAAGATTTTCCTAACCATTTTCAACTTTCTTTGCCAAATGTGTCTGCTGCACTGAAGTATGAGTAATCTTTAAGTCATAAATGTGAATTCAGACATGGACAGTGTAAGCACACAAGGGTAATCAGTCATCTCTTAAAAAAAGTGAAAAAACAACTGTTTTATGGAAAGTTTTATACACTGCCTCTCTGCTCCTTTTTGTGTAAAATGTCTCTGTGGATTAATGTGCCTGTGTCAGAGATATCTCTGTGTGCCTGTTTCAATTGATATATCTGAAACCAGGAAAAGTGACTCTGACTTTCATCTTGAGGTGAATTGAATGAGTACTATGATAGTAGATGTAGTAAGGCCGCCTTATCTACATGGTCACCCCAGACTGCTAAACAGGATTAAAGTGTCTGTGCTCCACTTTAAACATGGTTATATTGGCTAATAAAATTACCCAGGGCCTGGAAATTAAATGGCATTTGTGTACTGAAGCACCTATTGTGCCATACACAGAGTTGACCTGTAAAACATGGCTTCAGGCCTACCATGAGTAGCCTGAGTGGAGCAACTTGCTTTGAAACCTGTACAAAAAACCCTGCATTTAAATGTTATTAAATCACCTCTACGTATGCCCACAATGTAGGGTGCCTGATATTTATAAGTGTATCATGTGCAAAATTTAAGACAAGCCCCTAAAAACTATTTTCACTGGCAGAGTTGTAGCTGGATCTAACAACATTTTAAAGAACAGATTATAAACTTCATTTGGTCACTTTTGACAAGAAATGGCTAGCATAGTCATGCATCGCTATCAGAAGATCGGTCTATTTGTGGCTGCATCTCCATCAGGAGTTCCGCCTGTCAGCGGTCACATCACCATCAGATGTTCTTCCTGTGTGTGCATGGTTGTGTAGCCATCATATGAACCACTTATCAGCAAAAGAGGATCGGTCTGGTCATGGCTGCAGCACAAGCAAAAGCCCATAGAATGGGCCTGGGTGTGAGCCTGGAGAATCACCAAGTGCTGCGCACAACTGTTGGCACTGTGATCTATCCTTTACCTGGGACGTCACTCCCATCTGCTTGACAACCGGTAAGGTGACTGTGCCGATGCTGGACTGCCAGATTCATGTCTGCCGGACGGGTGCCCCAGCAGCCGGTATAGAGATGCCAGGCAGAATCACAAGTTAGTGCTATTGCACAAAAGTGGGAAACTACAAGTGCTCTGCGAAAGCTGGGCTGCTACCTGAGGTATACTGATCCACCACAGGTGGTAAGAAAGTGTAAAAACTGAACTGTGAGACTGAGCACTAGCACGTTAGAAAGGAAATCTCATCTGAGCCATAATCACATTAATACCCTATCCTGAAGGGGGCAGAAGCTGTCTAGACTAGCAGGTATACTAGAGGGAGATTCAGTGTTTGATTTAAGCCGGCTGTTTCCGGTGCTCAGCACCGGCACTTAATTGTCAACACCATTCTTATGACAGTCTGCCACATGGTGGCGCTGCTCATCTAATTTAGAGAGGAGCAGAACAAGGGTTGTTTATGAATACAATATACATAAAATAATTACTAATACCTGTCTCCAAAGTCATTCTTTTAGCTTTGGAGACCTGGATTAATCTTAACTGTCTCACTTGCAGGTGAGAGAGATGGTTATTAGTTATTTTGGTACCATCATTGGCAGCGATGACGGGGCAATGGGTGGTGCAAGCTGCAGTGGCATCCTGGTCAGTGCCCTGGCACTTATATTTTTACAAATTAAACACTGGGGAGATTGCAGATTGAGATGCAGCCCTGCATATCGGGCACCGAGGGCACTAAACTGTGTTGTTCCTATATTCATGGCAATGGCAAAGGACACCAATCCCCATGGTTTAGGCCCAGTAACCGCTGCTTGCCCTGTGCCCCCCAAATGAGGTTTGACCCCAGAAAGAGAACATACAGGTGTTAGTGTCGGCGCCCTAATGACTCTGCATGGATTTCTGATCAAAAGTATGATGCATACATTTTAGCCATTATAAAAGCAAATATTTAATTATTATTCATACTACTCTAAATTCGAATGTGATACCAATATCTGGAGATTTCTTGACTTTTTAAAACTTTTCTGGCAAATAAAGCAGTACTGATTAGCAAATTGTCATTGCACGGTTTTAAATTCAATTTCAGATGAGTGTGGTTACAATATGAGGCCAAGTTAAAACACATGCAGCTCTTTACTGTATTAAGAAATGCACATTCGGCCTGCTCTTCCTCGCTAAAAAATCTCTCCTTGCACGAACCTTACACGAAGTTCACACCATTTATCGCCCAGTGGCGCTCACATGCATTAGAACCTAAAAACGCAAATGTTGGCAGCACGGGGACACTAATTAGCAGCTCATTTGCATACAGAAACTTGGAAAGAATTTCTGAATTTGGTTCCAAAGCTGTCATATGCTGAGAAATTATCTCTTTATTTCGAAGGTTTTATATACCGCGAACAAGACCCTTGCCGGTATCAGAGCGCTTTACAAGGTAAATATCGCAGATACATAGGCATATGGAAAATAACACATAGATCCATACAAATCAAGAGTCGTATAATCACAGTAATATCGAAGATACATAGGTAAGTAGTAAATAATATATAGTTCCATATAAATCAAGAATCGTATAATCACAGTAACCTAGGCTCAAGTGAATTTAGCCATGAGAAGAGATTTCACTTCCTTTTTGAAAGATGCAGTAGAGGGATTCAGTCTAGTTTCTGGGAGTAACGCATTCCAGATCCTGGGCGCCATCCCCGAGAAGGAACGGTTATATGTTTTTTTCTTGTTGAATCTTTGTGGTTTCAATAAAAGGTTGTTGGCGCTTCTGGACGCTTTGTTGCCACATGAAGGCACCAGTTTCTGTGTCAGATAGCTGGGAGTGTTGTGATGAATGGCTTTATGCGTCATGCATGCGATTTTTAGTTGAATTCTGGCTTCAAAAGGTAACCAGTTAAGGGATCTTAGGTCCGGGGATATGAGGGAGTTTCTTTTGGAGCCGGTAATAAGTCTAGCTGCTGCATTGATTGAGGCTCTTAGAGGGGCCGTTGAGGATCTGGGAAGGCCGCAGAGAGAGACACTCCCATATTCCACTCTTGGGGTAACTAGAGCTTGTACTGCCAGTTTGAAGTCTTTTTCAGGCAGGAAAGGTTTTAGTTTTCTCAATGTATTCATCTGGAAGTTTGCTCCTTTAGTTGCCGATGTGTTTCTGCATATTTAGATTTCTGTCCAGAGTTACTCCCAGCGATTTCGCTGAGTCAACGATGCGAGGTTGGCAGTTGAGTGCTGTTAGGTGTTTGATCCAATCTTGAATTATGGGTACTTGAGCGGGAGGAGCGATTAGGAGGAATTCGGTTTTGAGGGTATTCAGTTTTAGATGGTTATTGGCCAGCCAGGTCTGCGTTTTTCCAAGAGTTGTGTTGAGAGATTTGATGTCTTCTAGTGAATGGATCTTTAGGTATAGTTGTGTATCGTCTGCGTACATATGGTATTGTAGGTTAGAAGAGTTGAGAATTTCAGTGAGTGGTTCAATGAATAAATTGAAAAGTGTCGGAGAGAGAGATGAACCTTGTGGGATTCCTAAAGTGACTGGGACGGGTTTAGACAGGGAGTGATTGACCTTGAATCGTTGCGATCTGTTTTTGAGGAACGAGGTAAACCAATTTAGAACGGATCCGGATAGTCCCATTCTGTATTTCAGAAGGTCTAGCAAGTTGTCGTGTTTGACGGTGTCAAAGGCCGAGGAAAGGTCGAGCAAGATCAGTAAACAGGCTTCGTTTTGGTCTAGGATTTGTAGTGCATCGTCAATTATGTGGGTCATTGCAGATTCAGTACTGTGACCTGCACGGAAACTTGATTGGAATTTGTTGAGCAAGTTGAAATGGTCTATGTGTCTTCCAAGCTGGAGGTGTACACGTTTTTCTAAGAGTTTGGCCAGGGTAGGGATGTTGGATATTGGGCGGTAATTATTTAAGTCCGTGGGGTCAGCCGTTGGCTTCTTAGGATGGGAAATACTGCCCGGAATTGAGGATATCAGGGATGGTTCCTTGAAGGAGAGAGGTATTTATAATCTTATTATGAGGGGGCATTAATATGAATACCTGTAACTTTGCGTGTGGCCTTCTGGAGCATATCAAAAAAGCATGAAAAAATATGGAGCTGCACATAAGTTTGGGGGCAAAAAATTTCACTGTGGTGCATTCATTGATAATTAGCACTGGACGGTGCACTTTTGAAACAAGCATTGACAGACGCTAGATCTAGCTTTCTTTAAAATTAAAGTGGCTCCTCATTGATGGCGATTTTGTATGTGTAATTATGCGGATTGGGTAGCGAGTAAATGCAACGTGTCACTTGGCCAACCAATGGATGGTTGATGGCTGCAAAAATTTGTGAGTGACTGAATATTTTAGTGCACTGATGGATAAATGGATGAGTGAATGAGTGACTGGACTCGTGAGCGCCTGGATGGGTGAATAAGAGAGTGAATACAAACATGGATGGATGAGTCAATGGGTTCTTCAACGGATGCAAGAATGAAAAAGTGATGAATAAGTTTGAGTATTGATGGAAGAAAGTCAGATAATACGTGAGTGCATCCTCTGTATATTCTATCAACACATACTGGCTATTCTGCACAGGGACATGCCTTTGCGGAATAATTGCCATTTAAACCCAGGAAACACCAGTTATTACACAGGGTGCAGTCATGGAGTAATCCCTTTCTTTGCAGTTCAGTACTAACTCAATCAGACGAAGGTGGACAAGAAGATGCAAGCCAACAGTTCAAGGACTGTATAAAAATACAGACCATTTTAATGTATTGAAGTCATTCCTATTTTGGGGCATTTTGTGACCCTTGAGTGATGCCTTCAATTTCTGTCGCCTCCTGCTTTTTCAGTTCAGGGCAATCATTGAAGTTGTCTGTGCCTCAATTCATAGCTAAGGGCCAGAACTACACTTTTACCCATGCGCACTACTGATTTATTACATACAGGGACATCTTAAGGATTTTGGGTGCCCTGGGCAAACATATTTTGGGGTACCCTGTTCAGAACACCTTTGAATTTATGATCCAATTTCAGCTCTTTCATGCCCTCTTTGGCCATTTCACTTACGGTGCACAGGCACACTGGTCCAAATTCTAAATGAGTTTTCATCTACTGTTTAGGGACAGTGATGTATTCAAAATTATCTTTGTGACCCCTAAAATTTCTCATATGTGAGGTCCTGTTTCAATTTAAAAGAAACTTTTTTTTATGGATATTGCATTGTTTATGAAAAACATAAATACAACATTTCTCTTGTAAGACGTCTGTGATTGGGTCCAAAAATACATTAAAGGAAAATTGTATTTGAATTAATCTGTGTTTATGAATCATTAAAAGTCATCAGGGCAGGACTGTTTGCAGAACAATCTTGCTCGGGCAGATAGCCGACAATACTATCAGGAGGGGCCCCTGAAATGCTGGCGCCCTGAGCCTGTGCCCCGTAGCCAATGCCTTTAAACATATCTGACTGCAGAGGAATGGCAAGTGCCAAAGTACTCGTGAATATGTAGCTTTTCAATTAAACATGAAGGTCCAGATTTACTTATGCTCTGTGCTGGGTCTGTATTATTTTTGTAATGTAAACCAAACGTAAACTGTTATGCTGCGATTTACTGTCTAGTACTGTTAGAAATTGGGTTTCTGGTTGGCAGAGGTATGCGCCCTGTTCAAGCAGGAACCCCAATTCTAGTCAGGGTAAGTGTAGTACGCACTAAAAGTTTACCTGATCCCAACCTCTGGTAGCTTGGCAAAGAGCAGTCAGGCTAAACTAAGGAGGAAATATGTAAAGTATTTGTGCACACACACACACACACACTCACACACACACAGTAACACAGTGAAAAAACCACAAAAGTACTGCTCACCAGTTTAGAAAAATAGTCAATATTTATCTGAGTAAAACAAGTCTACACCGATAAAAATCCAACATACCCATGTCAAGATATGAATTTTGCAAGATTAAATCAAAATACAGTGCTTAGAAATCAATAGCTCTTACTGGGGCTATCTGGTAGCGCTTGACCAGGGCAAATCCTGAAGTTCAGTCTGATCGCAATGGAACACTGGCCAGATACAAGAGTCACACAGATCAGATGACAGTACCTTGGTTGTGTCAAAGCTTGGAGACAATGCATTGAACAAAGGAGGAGATGCATTGATGTCGGAGGAGATGTGTCGCTTCCAAAGTCAGGCAATGTATTTGATGCCTCGATGTCAACAGCTCTTAAGTCGGGCCGAAATGTCGATGTCAAACCACTGGTCTGTAGGCGATGCATTGGCATGAAGCCGCAAAGGTCTGGGAATGCTTTGGAGTTGGGGACTGTGCGTCGCAGAGGTCGACAATGCGGTGTCTGAGACTCACGCAACAGTGGTGATTTGAAGACACTGTGTCGGCAAAGTCGGGGTTGCGTTGTAAGATGAGGCCATTGCATCATGCCGTCTGCAAATGGTGTCCACGGCTCCGGTGCCAGCAGAAGTGATGCGTCAATATCGCAGAGAAATGCGCCGAATCTGATCAATGCTTCGGTGGCGATGCATTGGTTTCTTGGGTTGCAGCACCAAGCACTCACTTCCAAAGGCCCAGGACTGGATTTGGCACCACTTGGCAGAGCAGGGCTCACAGCAGAGGAGCCCAGGTGCTAGTAGAAAGTATATAGGTGACGTCTTTGATATCCCTGAGACTTCAGAAACAGGAGGCAAGCCCAATAATCCCTTAGAGAACCTTTAGAGATGCAGGATGTAGAGTCAGGTTCAGTCCTCTCACTCCCAGGCAAAAAGCAGTAGGCAGCAGGCCAACACAGAAAAGCAGGCAGAAAAGTGGGAGTCCCTCCTTGCAGCACAACAGCTCTTCTTCCTGGTAGAATGCCTTCAGTTCCAGAAGTGTTCTGAGTATATGGTGTCAAAGGTCCAGTACTTATACCCATTTTAGCCTTTGAAGTAGCGATACTTCAAAGAAAGGTCTTTGTAATGCACAAGACCATGCCCTTCCTTGCACTGGCTCCAGACACACTACAGGGGGTATGCAACTCTTTGTGTAGGGACAGGCAAGCCCTATTCAGATGCAAGTGTCAGCTCCTCCATCTTACTCTAGCTCAGGAACACCCATCAGCCTGGTGATGGGCCATCAGAATATGCAGGGCACGCCTCAGCTTCCTTTGAGTGTGACTGTCTATACGGAAAGCCCAGCTGTCACCTAAACCAGACGTATATTCCAGAGACACAGTATGGTTAAAGTAGGAAAATGCCCTCTTTCTTAAAGTGGCATTTTCAGACCTTCAATTTAAAAACTAAATTTACTAAAAGACATGTTTTTAAATTGTGAATCCAGAGACACCAAATCTACTCTTCCTATCTCTTCCCACTTGGAAATTACACTTATAAAGTGTTACAAGGCAGCTCCAATGTTAACCTATGAGAGAGATTGGCCTTGCTGTAGTGAAAGACGAATTTAAGGGTATTTCACCACCAGGACATGTAAAACTGAAAAGTACATGTCCTGCCTTTTAAATACACTGCACCCTGCCCCTGGGGCTTCCTAGGGCTTACCTCAGGGGTGACTTATATGTAATAAAAGGGAAGGTTTGGGCCTGGCAAGTAGGTGAACTTGCCAGGTTGAAAAGGCTGTTTAAAACTGCACACACAAGCTCTGCAGTGGCAGGCCTAAGACATGTTTGAAGGGCTACTCATGTGGGTGGCACAATCAGTGTTGCAGGCTCACTAGTAGCATTTGATTCACAGGCTCTGGGCACTGTACTAGGGACGTATCAGTAAATCAAATATGCCAATCATGGAGAAACCAAATGCCATTACATTTAGCACACAGAGCAAATGCACTTTATCACTGGTCAGCAGTGAAAAGTTGCACAAAGTCCTAAAGCCAGCAAAAACGAAGTTGAGCACACAGTCAAAAACAGGGGGTCAGAAGGCAAAAAGTCAGGGGAAACCACGGCAAAAGAGGCCAGGTCTAACAAGCACAAATCAGGATTTGTGTTGTATAGTTTCCTAAATTAGCTCAAAGTTGCTCTATGCTCTGCTGTAGGCTACTTTGCGCTTGGAACCACCCATGGGCCTTGATGCACATCCCTATCTACAATCATTTGTAGACAGGCATTTACTCCAAAATGTTAAACCTCACTAAACAAGGAGAAATGCTTTAATTCCTCCACTGTTTTTATCCTACTTTGCATGTGTGCTGCATTGTACAGCACACAAACAAAGAGGAAAAATTGTTAAAAGATAATTTTTGGCCTGGAAGGGTACCCTTCCTGTACAAAAACTATTCCTTACAGGACGCACACACCTTTGTTCTATGGCGCAAAAGTGTGTGCATTGGCTCATGGTAGCCTAAAATGCGCCAGCGCAGGGAGTGAGGAAAACAGTGCCATGCTTTAGGATATATGGTGCTGTTCTGCTCTCTGCCTTTCAATCAATGCAGCACAGCACCCAAAGCTGTTGTACTGCGCTCCGTGAATGTTTTGTAAATCTGGGCCAAAATGTGGACAATCATTATAATAGATTCTGCATATGACATAGTTAATCATCATTACTATTAAACTTAACCATTCACATGCTAAGGACGTGCTGGAGCCGCACTAGTGCTAAGGATTGCTCCAGCATGTCCTGTCACTAGAGGCAGGAAATCCCTCTGCTGCGAGCACCAGTGGGATTTCCTTTTTTTAATTTCACTTCGGGCTGCTGGAGAAGAGCTTCCCCAGCAACCCAAAGCTCTTTGTAAAATTTTGTAATGAAAATCGGTGCGCATGGAGCGCTGATGTCATTACATTTGAAAGTGAAATGAGCCGATTGGCTCAGTTCACTTTCACTGCTTTGGTACTTGAGGGCCTATCTCTGGCCCCTGAGTACAAATTCAGACGTGAGAGTACCATTGGAAAGGGAAGAATCTCCTCTTTCCAATGGTACCTTATCTAATGTTTCCCTGCTTGGGGATCGCTGCAAGAGGGTGATCCCCAAGCAGGGATCCTCCCATTAAACCCCAGGGACTACTTTTTGAGGAGGGAGAGGCCCCCTTGCAAGTGGCCAATGCACCCCTTCCCCCCACGTGCAGGTGCAAAAGTCTTTTTGCTACCTCCAATCTGCACCGACGGGGGGGGCAGAAAGCCCTCTAGACACCAGGGAACTTTAATAGGGGATAATTGGGAGGGTGCAGCCCACTCAGGCATCGGCCTAGCCTCTACCATAACCCGAGCAGTCTTTCTGTCCCCCACCAGGGGCAGATTGGAGGTGTTTTCCTCAAATCTGCCTTCCTGCAGGGGGCATAAAGTCCACTAGACCACCTGGGAGTGGATTTTGAAGAGGAGAGTGGCCCCTGGCAATGGGCTAATGCTCCCCACCCCCACGGCCCAAATTTCTTTCTGCCCGCCGGGGGCAGATTGGAGGTTGTTACCTCAAATCTACCCCTGGGGAGGTAGAAAGCCCACTAGACTCCAGGGATTTTTAGTAGGGGCATAAATGGTTGGGGGTGCCCCACCAGGCATCAGACCTAGCCCCCACCCCTCAAATGACCCACAACAGTCTTTCTGCCCCCCTAGGGGGCAGATGAAAGGTCTTTAACCCCAATCTGCCCCCCTGTGGGGCAGAAAGCCCACTAGACACCAGAGAGTTTTTTTTATTGCTGCAAGGTGTGGGGGTGGCCTCCCCATACATTGGGCCTAGCCTCCACTTCCAATATGACCCCAACAGTCTTTATGCCCCCCAGGGGGCAGATAAAAGGTCTTTAACACTAGTCTTCCCTGCTGGGGGTCAGAAAGCCTATTAGACACCAAAAAGGTTTTTCTGTGCCATACAGAGAAGGTTGTTCACCAACAATCTGTCCCAGGGGGTCAGAAAAACTATTGTGCTTATTGTAGACCAGGGGCAAGGTTTAATACATGGGTGAACTGCCCCATCCTTTCTTATGTTCAGGAATATTTTTTCCCTGGTATCTAGTGGCCTTTCTGTCCCCTGGAGGAAGACTTTGGGTAAATGCCCTCAATCCACCCCAGAGGGGGCATCAAAATTGATGCACCTATTCTGGGGTGGGAGCAAGGCACGATGACTGGGTGGGCTGCCCGCCCTCTTTTTTGGGAATATTTGTTCCCTGTTGTCTATGGTCCTTTCTGTTCCCCATAGGATGATTTTGGGTAAACACCAACGATAACACCCCAGTGGGGGGGGGAGAGCAGAAAGACTGATACAACTATGCTAGGGTGGGAGCAAGGCATGATGCAGGGCAGAAAAAAGGTATGTGGGTGGCTCACCCAAGCATCACGCTGTGCTCCCACCCCAGAATAGTTGTATCAGTCTTTCTGCCCCCCCCCCCTCCATGGTGGTTGAGGGTGTTTACCCAAAATCTTCCTTACGGAGACAGAAAGGCAGCACGCTGTGCTCCACACCCCAGAATAGGAGCATTAGTCTTTCTGAAACTAAACTTGCATTTCTATGATGTAAACCTCAGGACACCACAGAGGCCCACAAAATGCCTAGCACCCTGCCTTCCCCCACTTGTCCAGATATAAATGTTACCCCACTTGTGTGGCTGGGCTTAGTATCAGTAATACAAAATGCCCCAAAACACAATGGTGAAAAATCGACAATTGGGGTAGCTCCAGTGTTTGGACCCAAGCTCGGTGACCACACAGGGAAACCTACCAAACCCAGACATTTCTGAAAACTAGACATCCAGGGAAGTCCAGGGTGGTGGGCCTCACGTGGATCCCATGACATTTCCTTACCCAGAATGCCGTGCAAATCTCAAACTTTGACTAAAATCACACATTTTCCTTCCGTTTTTGTGACATAAACTACCGGAAATCTCAGGGATCAATAAAATTCCTACCCCCCAGCGTTCCCCCCACTTGTCCTGATAAAATTTCTACCCCGTTTGTGTGGCTGGCCCTAGTGCCCTCGACAGGCACAAATCAAACTAGGGTCAATGGAAGTTGCTCCGTGAGACTCCCATTGACCTCGGTTTGATGTGTGCCTATTGCGGGCACTACACCCAGCCACACATGTGGGGTAGCATTTTTAGCAGGGCAAGTGGAGAATCGTTGGGTGGTAGGAATTTTGTGGATTCCCATAGAATCTGGAAGTTTACATCACAGAAATGCAAGGAGAAATTGCAAAGTTTGAGGTTTGCAGGGCATTCTGGATAAGAAAATCTTGTGGGTGTTTAGCTTTCAGGAATGTCTGGGTTTGGTAGGTTTGCCTGGGTGGCCGTTGATACAAGGCTAAAAAACTGCTGCAACTACCATTTCCAAATCAGATCAATTGTGTGACAGGAAATGTTAATGTCTCCACATTGTATTTTGGGACTGTTAGAACTGGGGGTCTCTAGTTGGCAGAGGTATGTACCTTTGTCCAAGTAGGGACCCTTACTTCTAATCAGGGTAAGGGGGATAAACACTTTAGATAACCCCTGCTCACCCCCTTGGTAGCTTGGCACGAGCAGACAGGCTTATCCCAAAGGCAATGTGTAAATTATTTGTACTCAAAACACATTAATACAGTTATAACACCACAAATGGACACCACGTAAACTGTGTTACAGGCGATTTGTTGCGCTTGCCCTTCTTCTCGCCAAGCGGGAGATTGCCACACTCTGGGGGGCGAAGGCTCGCCCGACTAAATTGGCCTGGCAGCGAAGCATGCTATATTGCACTACTCAATCTGACATATATGCTTCACTCCAGCCTCCTACCTCTAGGCCGTGCGACATTTGGTGCATATACAGCACCTATCTCCAACGCGCACTTCCTGCATCACAGACTGTTTCCTCCCCCCCCACCCCTCTTCCGTAAATACCTGGTGCATGATTTGATCTCCTTATGCCTCCCGTGGGCTGTTGCCCCTCTTCAGGGCGGTCTAGTTGTGTGGCCGGCTCGGCCTTCTACCCGGGCCACAACCGCCGCTCCTTGTCTTTCCTGGGTACCTACATGGGATTATGCGTGAACTTCAGTTCTCGTACAGTGAGCGAGAGTATGTATCATTCCTTGGGTATGTCTATTTTTGCGAATTTTGTTTCATTTTGTCATGTTTCTGGATCTTATTGTTGTTCTGTGCACCCCCTTAATTCGTTGCCAAATGGCTTAGCTGTACATCTCATCATTTGCAAGGCTACAATCTGTGTTTTCGTCTGCCGGGGGTTGTGCCTATGTATTATGGGTTTTCTAAATTTCTGTTTATTTTTTCTTTTTGTGTATCCTGATATTGTTTGTTTCATTTTCAATAAAAAAAAAAAAGAAAAATGGACACCACGCCAGTTTAGAAAAATTAAGGGGCATATTATCTAGTAATGGTGATACTGATCGCCAGCGCAAGCTATCGGCATTTTACGTATGGCTTCCTTTCCTGGATACTTTTCGCATTTTTTTCAACTTATTATTAACAGTTTGGAAAGATGCGAAGGTGTCCGGGAAAGGAAGCGAAAACTCCCGCTAACACGCAATAGTGATTCATGCGATAGCATGGGATCAGCGTGTTCGCGGTGCGTTAGTATTTCAGCTAACACCCTTCATGAACTGATTGAAGAGGGAACAACTGATCGGGAGCGGGAGGAAGGGGCAATAGAAGGGGAAAGGGAAAATGAATACAATGGAGCACAAAGTAGTGTTGGTGGTTACCTGGCTACGTTCGTTCTGCAATAAAACAAAGGACTGAGAGGCAATGAATGAACATAATACAATAATTGCAAATAATAATAATAATAATTACAAAGCCCATTACACAGGGATATTTGGAGATGGGTATTTGGAGTCAACTGAAGAAAAGTCTTGTTCACTTTCTCCCATGTATATGTTACTTTTGCAAAAGGGTGAACTTTTCTTATGTGCCTCCATGTTACACTCTGTTTAGTCAGGTTTTTATCAGGTGTTAAAAACCTGCGATCTTCGGAGATTAGCGCGAGTTTTTTTATCGCGGGACAACTTTGCTAATACAGCGAAGTTGTGTTAGCGACTTTTAGCGTGTAATTTATGTTAGGAACGCATACCTGGCATGTCATTAGCGATAATCATCGCTGACATGCAAGGCGATAGGAAAAGCGACAGCTAACTCCTGAAATCTTGAGCTAACGCATGTTAGCGCAGGCTTGCTAATAGGGCGATGAAAATATCGCCGCTTTTTCGGCAAAAAGTGCCGCAAAAGCGGCGATACTTCTCTTGATAATAGGCCCCTACGTATCTTTATCTAAACTCAACAAGACCAAAACGACAAAAATCCAACTTACTTGTAGTAGAATAGCACTTAAAAACAGTTATTTCCAAAATAAAGATTGTAGAAAACAAATAGCTCCATCTGGTGCTATTGTGACGTCGTGACAGCAATAAACCCAAAGTACGGCGCCAACCGCGAGGTGCGCAGTGTCGGGCACAGAGTCACACGGACCCCCAAACAAACAGTACCTTTGCATAACAAAGTCTATGACGATGCACGGTGTCGTGGAGGTGAGGTGTTGGTGCCAAGGTTGAGGCCGGCTTCCTGGCTGCCACGGGGAGGCGAGGTGTTGTGTCCATGAGGAGGTGACGTGTTGAATCCAGGACAGGGGAAGTCAGTTGCGTTGGCAGTGAGGCATCAGTTCCGGTGAGGTAATGCGAAGTCGGCAGTTATCGTTGCCGCGATAACGGGATGCAGGCACTGGTGGTGACGGAGTTGGTATGAGCACTGGCGTCTGACACGGCCGATAACTGCTGTCATCAGCAGGTGTCTATGGGCATCGTAGCTGCCGCGCAGGCCAGGCGGTGTGTGATGCACTTCATGAGTGGTGTCTCTGGCCTCGGTGCAGGTCACAGCGTAGCAGCGGCGTTGCTGACGGCATCAGAGACAGGTTTTCTTGCTTCTTTCAAGTTGCTTCCAGCTCCAAAAAGCAGGAACAACCTCCAGAGGCCCAAAACCGGAACAAGCACCTCCTGGCAGGTCAGAACTCTCAGCAGTAGAGTTCAGGGGAGCTGGGGTGAAATCTTTGTGTCCCTGAGACTTCAGAACAGGAGGCCAGCACACACAGGCCCTTGGAAATTCTTCTTCAAGCAGGTTCTCAGCAAAGTTCAGGTCTTTGTCCTTTCTTTGACAGAAGCAGCAACTGCAGGCCAACCCCACAAAGCACACAGCAAAGGGGCAGTACTCCTCCTCACTGCTCTCCAGCTCTTCTCCTAGGCAAAAGTTCCTCTTGAGACCAGAAGTGATCTAAAGTTCTGGGGTTTAAGGTCCACTACTTATACCCCATTTTGTCTTTGTTCTTCTTTGTACAAGGGTCTCTGAGCCCAGGCCAAACCAGTTCTGTCCTCACTGGTGCAGTATGGGTAGAGACAGCATTGTGTAAGGGAGACAGGCCCTATTCAGGTGCAAGGAAAACTCCTCCCACTACTCTAAATGCAGCCAAGGCCTATTCAGCTAAGCTCCGAGTCACCCAGGAAGGGCCAGGAACACCTCAACCCCCCAGTGGCTGTCTACAGTGAATGCACATCCCCAGCCTCGCTCCAAAGCCAGATAGTCAATCCACAAATAGGCAGAGGCACAAAGAATGGTTAAACAAGAAAATGCCTACTTTCTAAAAGTGGCATGTTCAAGCACACAATTTAAAAACCATCTTTACTAAAAGATGTGTTATGAAATTCTGAGTTCAGAGAGCCTAAACCCAATTTCTCTATCTTGTCCCACTGGAAAGTTATACTTGTAAGATGTTACAAAGTAATTCCCATGTTAGCCTATGGGGAAGATAGCCTTTCAATAGTGAAACACGAAATTGTCAGTATTTCACTATCAGGACATGTAACACACACCAGTACATGTCCTACCTTTCACAGACACTGCACCCTTCCCAAGGGGTACCTTCAGCCTACCTGAGGGGTGTCTTACATGTAAGAAAAGGGAAGGTTAGGGCCTGTCAAGTGGGTGGACTTGCCAGGTGGACCTGGCAGTTTAAAACTGCAAACAGACACTGCAGTGGCAGGTCTGAGATACCTTTTCGGGGCTACTCATGTGGGTAGCACAATCAGTGCTGCAGGCCCACTATTAGCATTTGATTTACAGGCCCTGGCACACTCAGTGCACTTTACTCTGGACTTACCAGTAAATCAAATGTGATAATCAGGGAGAACCATTTGTAATGACAATTTACATAAAGAGTACATGCAGTTTAGCACTTATTAGCAGTGGTAAAGTGCCCAGAGTCCTAAAGCCAACAAAAATAGATAAGGAAAAATAGGAGGAAGAAGCAAAACGTTTGGGGAAAACCCTGCAAAAAGGACCATTTCCAACAGGGGCCTTTCCTTTTGCGGGCACTAGGCCTACCCACACAAGTATGGTACCACTTTATTGGGAGACTTGGAGAATGGTAGGTGGTACGAAATGTGTTGCTCCCTGTAGATTCCAGAACTTTTCATCACAGAAATGTGGTAAAATGTGTTTTTTTGTCAAAGTTTGAAGTTTGCAAGGGCTTCTGGGTAGGAAAACCTTGTGAGAACCATGCAAGTCACCCCACCTTGGATTTCCCTGGGAGCCAAGTTTTAAAATATCTGCAAGATTGCTAAGTTTCCCTAGGTGTCGGCTGGCTACGGCCAAAAATCCACAGCTAGCCACATTGCAAAAAAAGGTCGGATTTCTGTAGAAACATTTGATGTTTCCATGTTGCATTTTGGAACCTTTCATGTCTCAGGCACTAGTCCTACCCACACAAGTGATGTACCAATTTTATCGGGAGACTTGGGGAAAAGATAGGTGATAGGAAATTTGTGACTCTCTGCAGATTCCAGACATTATCCTCACAGAAATGTGAGGAAAATGTGTGTTTTTATTCAAACTTTGTGGCTTCCAAAGGCTTGTGGGTAGGAAAATCTGGTGAGAGCCACACAAGTTACCGCAGTCTGGATTCCACTACGTGTTTAGTTTTAAAAAACGTACAGATTATCTAGGTTTCCCTAGGTGGCGCCTGAGCTAGGGCCCAAAATCCACAGCTAGCCACATTGTGAAAAAAAGGCCAGTTTTCCATAGAAAAATGTGATGTGCCCATGTTATATTTTTGGCACCTTTCATATCATGGGCACTAGTCCTACCCACACAAGTGAAGTACTATTTTTATTGGGAGACTTCGGGGAATGATAGGTGGCTCCTTGCAGATTCCAGATGTTTTCCTCACCGAAATGTGAGGAAAATATGTTTTTATTCAAACTTTGAGGTTTGCAAAGACTTGTGGGTAGGAAAACCTGGTGGGAGCCACACAAGTCAGCCCGCCCTGGATTTCCCTTGGTGTCTAGTTTTAAAAAATGTGCATGTTTGCTGGACTTCCCTTGGTGCCGGCTGAGCTAGGTCACAAATTCCACAGCTAGCCACATTGCAAAAAAGGGTCAGTTTCCGGTGGAAAAATGTAATGTGTCCATGTTGCATGTTTGTACCTTTACTGTTGTGGGCACTAGCCCTACCCACACAAGTGAGGTACAATTTTTATCGGGAGAATTGAGGAAATGATAGTTGGTAGGACATTTGTGGCTCCCTGCTGGTTCCAGCAGTTTTCCTTACAGAAATGTGAGGAAAATGTGTGTTTTCAGTCAAAGTTTTAGGTTTGCAAGGTATTTTGGGCAAATGTAGCTGGTGGGAGCCATTCAGGTCACTCCACCCTGGATTTCCCAAGGTGTCTAGTTTTAAAAAATTTACAGGTTTGCTAGGTTTCCCTAGGTGTTGGCTGGGGCGCAAAATCCACAGCTATCCACATTTAAAAAAGGGTCAGTTTTCAGTGAAAAAATGTGATGTGTCCATGTTTTGTTTTGGTCCCTTTCCTGTCCCAGGCACTAGGACTAGACCTACCCACACAATTGAGGTACGATTTTTTTTGGGAGACATATGGGAATACAGAATAGTAAAACATTTGTTATTATCCATTGTATTTCTCTGCATATGAGCCTTCCAAATATAATCCAGTGTGTAAGAAAGACAACATTTAAAAAAACAAATCCCTCTGAATCACATGCTACTATGGGTGCCCACAAATTTAGAGATGTACAAATAACCATTTGAATTGCTCTGGTGAACATTGAAAAACCAGTGGAAGGTGCATTTTAGTTGTTGGCTCTGGGTACCTTGGGTTCTTGGAAAACCTGCAAACCCTTTATATCCCTTCGACTAGAAGAGTCCAGCAGACATAATGGTATGGTTTTTTTGTTAGTCGGCCATCTTGACAAGAAGTTACAAATGAAAGCATTGTTACAAAAGGATGTTTTTTCCTACTCATTTTCAATTTTGTTTTGTTTGTTTAGTTTGTTTCTTTAGGAATACCTTGAGGGTTCTACACAATGACCCTTTGCTGAAGTCAGAATTTTGTCTTCTTCTCAGAAATCTATAGATTTCCAGGATCACCCATGTGTTTCAACCCGGTTTCTACCACAAACTAAAAGTAGGCACAAAAATTAGGAAAAATGGGCTGTTATTTTGAAAAATGCCAAAACTGTGATTGAGTTCTGCATGTTCCTGAAAGCCGTGAAGATGATGACTTTAGCACAGCAAACCTTTTGTTGATGCCATTTTTAGGTCAAGCCTAGGCAGCGCGCATGCGCTGTCTGCAAGACCTGGAGTAATCCGTATACGGAGTACAATCCCGCCTGCTGCTTTCCATTGGTTACCTACGACGTTGCTCAGCTTTCCTGTCTCCTTATTGGCTTCGCTCCCGAAACGTCACTTCCGTTTCATGGGAAGCAGCACCGACCAACTACAGTTTACTTACACTGTAGGGCTGCATCAGTTAGGCTAGGGACTACTTTGTTTATTTTTTCGCCATGGCGCCCGCTTTACGGGCCGCCATGCTGCTAACGTTTATGTAAGTGCACGGGCGCTGCGCTTTGTTAAAGCACAGCGCACGCTTTCATAGTTTTCATGCCTTTTTTATTTATTTAAGCTGTTTGGGGATGCACAGCGTCCTCATTATGCAATTGTTCGTGTTAACTTAAAAGGTTTATCATATTCTGTTGCGGAGGCCGTTCTGCGCTCTGTGCTGACTTGTGCCCCAATCCTGCCTCTTCGTTTACAAGCGCCCGAGGTCCCTCGCTCCTGTCTACAATCAGCGCTGTGAGCTCCGATTGACTTGTTATTTTTCTCATGGCTTGCCTGCAAAGCACACCCCTCCCACCTCCGAAACTGCAGCGCGCAGCCTGGGGCGTGTGCATGCTGATCTGCAGTCTTGGGGGCTTCCAGCTAAGCTAAAGTGCAGCTGGCAAGCTCTTAGTCATTTAGCGCTACAGTATATCTTATTTATGTGATGATTCCCTGGCGCTGTGCAGCCATGAGTCAGACACCATGACTCCAAGGCTGGGCCCAGTCAGGTTGTTTGGTTCAATTGGCCAGATGGAGCTGCGTGGGACCAGTGGTCGAAGTGGGGAAAAAAAAGTAGGGGAACTGTGGGCGGAGACTCAGGGGGCGGGAATAAGCAGAGGATTGGATTAGTGGGCGGAGTCGGAGGTGTGGCTAGAAATAGCAAAACATACCAATTTTTAGTACGTTTGGCATTTCACTGACCAGTTACAGCTTATAACGTTATTTAATTCAAACAATCAATAAACATGTTTATTTGAGGTTTAAAATATAAGTTGTTTATATTTAATTAATTTACAATGTGGGACATGTTTCCAATCACAGAATATTCCAAATACGCTTATGAGTGGAATCATAAGCCATTTGTCTCCGAGCCATGCAGTTTCTTTCATCGGCACTTCTCCTCCCTTTTTCTAACCATTTCTGAACATAAAATTCAGGTTTAAATTCTATGACAGGAGGACCCACGATTTTTATGAACATTATAGAAGACATACGATTGATTGATATTCTGTTCCGCAGTGGTGTGAGCACATCATTCATTACACTAAAGCCCCGTTCACATTCAGCAGTTGAGGTACACAAGGTGTTTATAATGTGCACTAATGGTTTCAGGCTTTCAGGGATGCAATTTTTATTTTGTTTGTACTCTACCAGACATGGAACATAATAAGTTGATAAGTTCTGGCATAAAGCATTTTAGTTAGCTGAGGCAGTGTGTGCATAATAGTTACATTTAATTAACACTTGTACCTCACTGTCAGTGTTTTCTGTTCTGGGAGCACTGTTGACTACGTCATTCTGTGACACTCGAGCAAAGCAAAGTTGTAGTCCTATGTTTTTTTATGTGCTTCACGCAGCATGCACGAGGCCAGCATTAGATGTTCAAACATAAATGGTAAAATATCCTAGTTTGCAGATGTTTTCCACATAATTATAGCTCTGCCGTATTTTTCCACATGATACATCTGCCGCATAATCTGATGGTTTTAACAAAAAAATTGTTTGTAGCTCAAACGGATCAAAAGTTACTAAACAACGTGAATTGTGTTGCTGTGAAGTGGAAAGCCGTGTGCAAAGGTTGACTGGTCACCTTTCTCACCGCTGCATTTGCATGTTACACTGGAATTCATGAGGCGAAAGCTTTCCAGAGACTGTTAGTATGTGTAAAAATGTAAAAATAATAAAGTATCAGAAAATGTACTACATAACACTGCAGTCTTTTTTGCTGCATAATTTAGTCAACACTGCAACTTAATGTTGTCCTCCATTGCTGCATAATTGCAGTGGCCCCAAAGCAGGCAGCACATGCTAAAAGTGCTTGTGTATGAAGCAGAGAGACAATGAAGTTTGTGAGCTTAGGGACATATTTATGGGAATGGGGGCGCAGGGCAGCACAGCAAGTTACTTTGCTGCGCTGCCCTGTATCACAGGGAAAGGGCACGAATGCACGGTATTTATCCAATATGGTGCATTCCTGTCTTTTCCCCCTGCGCTGGCGCCATTTCGACAGCCTAGCGTCAACGCAGGCACACTTGCCCCATGGTGCAAGGGTGCCTCCTTTGCATGTAGGATTGTTTTTGTGCAGGAAGGGGCACCTTCCTGTACAAAAACAATCTTGAGAGGCTTTTTCCTCTTTCTATGAGTGCTGCAGAATAAAGCACACTTTGAAAGAGGAAAAAACAAGGAGAAATAAAGATATTTCTCCTAGTTATGCCTCCCCTGGGGCAGCGCAAGATTTTGACGCATTCCCAGGATTACAAGTCCTTGTAAATCTGTGAATGCGTCAAAAACCGTGGGAGTTGTGTGGGAGACTTTTATTGTTGCAGGAAAACTACTGGGTTTACAAGGAACTCTGCAGTGATTTATTCGTTTTTAAGAGTGAGTCATTATGCTGCACAGTTCTGCTGGTTTTGTTACTGGGGGCCGATTTTGCAGCATTGCTGCCAAACCAGTCCCCAGTTACAAAACCAGTCTCCCATGCAACACCTACCGCAACACCTCCCTTGCACACAGTAAGGCAATGCAGCAGTTTGTGCTGCATTGCACTACTCCATATCTATGAAGCCGTTCAAAGACATGCGAAGTGGCTTTACGTGGCTTTTAAAATATGACTTGGAGCTGTGCATTGTGCATGTACCACATTGCAAGGTGCAGCATGATGCAAGGCCCTTGAAAACATGCTCCTTAGTCTGGTGTGCATGCAAATCCTGCATTGCAAATGCCTGGTGAGTTGCATTAGTACTACTGGAACAAGGCCAATGGAGGCACCAATGGGTCAGGTGGACTGGCCTCAAGGGTCCTGTGACCTCAGTGACAAAGTCCCTGCTGCTCTAGGGTGTGCTGCTTTGTAGGCCTGCCCACAAGACTGGAGGTGAACTTCAGTATGGATTGTGGTGGACAGGGCTTCAAGGTTAACCAACACTGGCCACCGGTAGGGTTCACCTGCTGGTGCTAAGAGACCAGGGCTTCTAAGGTCTAGTGGGGCCTTCTAAGGTCTATCATGGGAATGTGCTCCCTCAGGAGTGGTCTGATGGACTAGGCATGAAGGCTGAACCAGGTTCCCCAGTTCCAAATTCGGTAGCTCTGGCCATAGTGCCACATCCTATCCCCACCGAACACCCTTCTGCCCCACTGAGTGAAACTCGCACTGTCTTCAGCTACAACCCAATTCTGCCCCATTATAAACACCTGGATGTGACTCATTTCAAATTATGCACTGCCTGAAAAAAAGTAACAACATTCTGGAAAAAGCAAACACTCATAGGGATTATGTAAAGCATGCAAAATATAAGCAGGAACGACATGTTACCTTAACGCTTTTACTCTCATTGTTCAGAAATCAATGAGTATTTTTTGTCTCAAACATTGAGGACATGAATATAGGGCTCCTCCTGTACACATGTGTTAAGCAGGGCTCAGAAGACAAAGGAACTCTTCAAGAGAATCTGATCTGACTCACGGAAACCCACAAGGGCTCCTTCATATTCATGTCAGCCAGCTAGCTGCTCAAACATAGTATAGCACATATGTATTCAAGTGTCCTGCAAAGAAGAATGAGTGCGAGTAAGTAAATGTGGGTGCGAATGATTGAGTGCCTGAATGTAACTGAGCATGAGTGAAAGAGTGTATGTGGATGAAAGTGAGAGAAAGTGAGTGAGAATGAGTCACGTAGAGTAAGTGAAACTGTAAGTTAGAATGAGGTAATCAGAGTAGGAAAAAGTGAGACTGAGTGAGAGTGAGAATGTGATACCGAATGTTGAAGAGTGAGTGCAAGTGAGCAATTTTGAGTAAAAGGGAAAGTGAATGAGAATGAATAATGGGGGTAGTGAGCCTGAGTGAGATAACATGTGAGCAAGCATGACAAAACACAGGCCTTGGCAAAGTGGAGGTAAATATTTACTTATGGGAGGAACATATTGTGCATCTTGAAAAAAAATGTGGTCAACTCCTGGGGAGCATCAGGCTATGTTGTCTTGGCACAGTAATGTTTATTGTTTGTATTGTTTATTGTGCTCCTATGGCAAATTTAGTTTAGCTGAATAAAGCTATGATGGTTGATTGTTTATTTGGTAACTCATTAATGGCTGTGGATTCACCAGAATGGGAGAGGTAGCCGAAGTTACGCAACAGGAAGTGACATAATGTGCCCTTTGACCTTGATGGTATCACAGCAGTGATGTCACTTGACCCTGATGTCACCAAAGTAAGTAATAGCGCATGACCTCTGGAAAAGCTTCTAAAGATTTCGAGCAGATGACTATTAATTTACTCTGCATATGGCCCTGGTAAATAGATTTGACACCTACAGTAAAATAATACTTATGAAGTAGAAATTACAAAAAATGTGTAAGGATGCATTTGTCGAGAATACTAAGATAAGTCTACCTATGATCCATTTAACCCTTTGTAATGTGAGCTACATATTACACTAGACAGTGCTTTGTTAAAACAATACTCACCAGGAAACTTTGAACTACATCTACATGAATCATTAGATTGCTAAAACCATGTACAATTTACTGGTGAAAAATCTGGCAATAGATTGCACATGTTTTAAGCTCAGATTTTCAGCTGACTAACTTGCACTTTTGTACAATGGACTGGAACAATCTTCTGAGTTGGGATGTTGTCATCAGTGTTACATCACTGAAGTCATAGAGAATGTGAACAATCCAAGCACACAAAGAACATTGAAGCAAATGAGCCACACTTATTCAGCAGGAGAGTGGCATGAGTGTCATGTCACACATATATAACTCAAGCATGGTGTTAGCATGCACTGTCATTTGCAGACAGTATATATTCCACTTAGATGGTAACAAAAGTTTGCACAGTAGTTTTACTGATAAAACTGTGCAGCGCAGAAACAATAATGTGTTAAAATCAGGGTTTTATCGGTAAATAAAAGGTCGGTAGGTGCATGCATGTGTGGTGCAACACACACAAGCCTGTGTCATAATGCATCCGAATATCTACAAAATGATGTGATTGGCAACAGCGGCCGAATCCTCCCACTTGTTTTTAAGCGCGACCTATTTGCTTTGCCAATGCTTGTTGGATTAAGAAATCGGGAAAACAATCATTCTACTGGGCAGGAATGGGTTGTGCATCAGGAGTATACAGTGTTTTGGTTGATTCGTTAGACTTTCCTGGCCAGATCCCTCTCAAAATAAAGACACTATGCCTTTTGGAAAGTTGGATAGGCTGCAGTTCACAAGTTTAATTTAAAAAACGAATAGTGTTAGCCCATAGGCTTTCATAATCAGCAATGGATGTTTAATTCAAGGAGACTAAGACACTGCATATTCATAAAAGTGTATTTACATTGAAAGTTTGAGTTGTGCTGATGGCCATAAGATACAGGTGGCGTCCGTCAGTCTGCGTGAGCCCGGAAAAAAAAGGGCTGGGGTGGTCAAGGGCGGGGACACCAAAGTATCCTGATGTGACCATTGTATTGGTCACAGTGGGGGCAGGCAGGCAGCGTCCTCACTAAATGAGGTGTGAATCACGGGCTCACTGCAGCAGCAGGGCCATCAGAGGTAGCCGTTTTCGCGCTATGCTAAGACTGATGGCCCTTTCAGTGTCACTTTGCAGGCCCCTAGACACAGAGGGGAAGGGGAGGAGGTCGGGCGCACTGCAGAAGCCTTCCTCGATGTGCACGGTGCACCACACAGGCTGAAAAATAAAGTTGTCATTTTAAAGTAGGGCTATTCCTGCAGTCCCGGTACGCTTTTTTAAAACAAAGAAGTAGGGGAACGGACTAACATAATTTTTAAAAGTAGGGGCACGCCGTGCCCTTCCGATCCCGCCCACTTCTAACACTGCGTGGGACGTCATGTCTTGCAGCCAGAGCGCTGCAGGAAGTTTGAGAGGAAGGCCGTCACCATGGCGGCTCCCTGGTTTGCGGGTGGGGCATGGCTATCTCAGAGCTGCTGTCTGCTCCCAGGGGCCCCCATGCTGTGGGGCTTATGATGGCCGCCGCCGCTCGATGTGAATGTGATTTTGCCAAGCCCGGCTGTGGAAGAGTGCAGTGGAGTGGACGTTGTGGGAGTCATCTGTCACACTCACTGAACGGTAAGGTTCGTGCATTAGCCGGCAGCCAGGCCCGTCAGAACTCACAACAGGGACAGTCAGCCTGGACTAAGGCTAGCGGCATTTTAAAATGAAATGATTACCGGGGGGCTGGCGGGGTGTTGGGATCATCACGGCCTGAGCCTGGCACCAGTGCTGCAGAGTGTTCGATGTCAGGCTGCCTCCCTGCCCTTACATTTTTCTCTCTCTCTCATACTCACCACGGCTTGCCCCACCCACCTCGTCTTGTGCCTTGAGAAGACACAGGGCCTCAGAGTCCGAGGACTCACTCATCCCGGCCCTGTGTGCCGGCAATCATTGTTCACTGTGAGCACAGAATATGCTGGTCCCTCAGGAAAAACGGTAAGGCCCCCACTCGGGCTCTTCTCCTGCCACACCCGGGGATCTTCAGTAGACTCTTTCTAAGTTCTTAGCATGGCAGTCCTTGCCGCTGTGTCCTCACGTGACCCCACGCTCAAACCATCACTAAGAACCGGAGCACAGAAATTCAGCTCTGCATATACGGCCCTCTCACCCGGTGCCCGTAACTTTGTATATTCTAATCCTAATCTGTCTGGCTGCAGTGTTGGTTACATAGTATTTTTGAGGAGTCCCAGAGTGGAGCGATCCTGCAGTTGGTGACAGCTATGATGTCTTATTCGCACAGGCAAGGTCAGCAGTCTTTTTAGTTGCGACATGTAAACTTGGCTGTAAGCGGGAAAGTGCCATTATTAGATCAGTTTATGCATAACAGGGCATTTTAATATTTCTGTTGATAGTATTTCGTGTCCGATGGAAGTCGTGTATCTGCATGTTTGTGTTCGAGCTTGCATGCTTTCCCTTTGAACCGTACTGTGCTTTTAGTGTTTTTTTTTTAAAATAAGACATCCTGCAGTCATATAGACTCAATTGGCTCCGCCGTGTTTCCGATGTTAGTGAGTTCGAGTCATTAGCATAATGTGCAAGTTATTTCATCCTACGAAGATGCTATCTTTGCGCCTTGAAGGAAATGGTTATTATTGTTACTGAAAGCAAACATTAACATGCACTTCATCAATCTGAAATTTCTCACAGTTCAGATGGACAATGAAGTGCATGTCAATTCGTGCTTTTCAGTAACAATACCTATTTTCCTCACAGCACGATACACCGTCCTTCTGTGGTAACTGCAGTCGTCTCACCCCCAATGTTGTTGTTTGCACGAAATTTAAAGGTCTTCATTAAAACACCAGCAATCGCTGGGGGTTTCTTTTTTTCTGTTTTTGGTCGTTCAATTAGCTTTACATGTTTTTTTGCAACTTTCTTGAGCGTCCAATGAAAGCTTTGTGGTGTACAATAGTTTAGCTTAGAGGCATCCATATAAAAATTGTTATCTCTGCTGTGAATGTATGTCACGCGCATCCTGGTTAACCTTTTCTGCTCTCTTCCACTAGTCACTCTTTCCACATTCTTCTTTTTCAACTTTATTTTTCCTGTGCTGACCCCCGACAGTCTTGCAAAACATTTTGTTTTTTTACTTATCCACTAGGTGTTTGGTGCTCGAGACAATGGCGGCTGATGTAGCGCAATTACAAGAGTTTGAGCTATTGGCATTGTAAATGATGATGCCTTTTAATGTGTTAATTATCAAAACAGATAAATAAAAAGCATTCTCATTTACAATGCTAATAGCTTAAACTCTCGCAAATGCGAGACCTATTGTATTGCAAATGCTTGTTTTTATATTTTGTGGGGCACCTTTTTCCTATTTTCTACAAAAAACCCAGAGTTTAGCTGTATTGTGCATATTTTTTAGTCCCTACCAGGAGAATCCACAAAACCTGGGTACCTTCAGAATCCCCAGGATGTAGGAAAAAAAGGATACAAATTTGGTGTGGAAAAACATTATAGAGACCTAAGCGGGAACTACCCCAAATAGCCAAAAAAGGGCTTAACATTCTAGGGGGAGAAGACCTAGAAGCAAAAGGGTTGAACAAAAAAACATGCAGGCAACCGGCTGCTGTCCAGGACAAAGTGGATCTAGAGGTCTATCAGAACGTACTGTGTGAGCAACAAAAATGGAGGTACAGTTCCCAGCCCCAGAGTGCAGCACATTAACATCACACGTCAGAGTAACCAAAACACACAAATACCCATCTGAAAACCTAAGCAAACTATTAAACAGCAAAATGCATCAAAAAATGTTAAAATGCAGCTTTGCCTTGAGGCATTTTTTATTTTTCTGTATAATGGGTACCCAACAAAAGCAAAAAATGCATAAACTAAATATCCTAGGGCAGCGTCCACAACCTGTGTAGTGGAATAACTCTAAAATCAAAGAACAGCGTGAAAGACATCAGAGGTTGTCATAGATACTGCGATGGAGCATCGCCAATGACAACAAGAGCATGAAAAACAACCCTAATGCCTAAAGCGTCAACGAAATGTGAGCATCTTCTTGAAAGTTAAATCCACTCAAAGGAGAGAAGGACTGACACCGTTTACATATTATCCTACCGCATTGCTTAGTTTTTGTTGCTAATCATCTTGCATGTCACGTAAGCTAATGTGATACCTTGTGCCATGTAGCTTCATCCAGGTTTGCCACTAACTGTGTAAAACGTGTGCTAAATGTTCACAATCCAGACAGTAACAAAAAAACACACAGACAGATTCCATGTTAAAAACCCTTTGCTGACATGATCCTATTCCAAAGCTTTACCTTGCACAAAGAGGTTCAGGGGTGTGTGAAATTTTGCTTTTTGGCAAATTATGCGTAATCATGTGAAATGCATAGCCATCAGGTAGCACTATAGTTTAGTGTGAAATGTGTCCTTGCTTCAAATTTTTTATGCGAGAACCTATTTCACACAAAAAAAACGTGAAAAAAGACAATTGGTGGGAGCAGAAGGCTTGTGTTCTGGCTGTTTGCGTTATTACTAAGCACTTGTGGTAAAAAAAAAAATTGCCACAAAGGACATGGGATTGCACAACATGGTGTACTGTAATTTCAGGAATTTTGTGTAACAAGTGTAGTACGAAATTTCCAAAAATGACACACATTTTGTCGGCGAAATTTCCATTTCAACCGGGCCTACATACAACCCAAGGTGGAGAAAACATTTATTGAAATATCAGAAAGGAAAAAGGTTTGTTGACTGTGGCCCAGGAGGAGGAGCTGAAATAGCAGCTTTTGACATAGTTTTAGATACTGCAGGCACATTAGCTGAATTGTAGACTAGGCTGAGCAATGGGCAACTGTCAAATTTCTCATTGCATGAAAGACACAAAGCTGAAGTCACTGCATCACCTTGTGACTCCTGTTCCCTTAATCGGAAAGCAGCAAGCAAATGTGCACTGTTAGGTGTGCAAAGATGCATAGGGACTCCCTGGAAAGATGCATGATGGTGAAAGTACATGGACATTAGCAAACAGAGACTACAAAGTGATGTGTGTGGAGTGGAGATATGTTTGAGGGAGATGTACTCCTCGGCACAGGGGTTCACATTGTAGCTGAAGAGAGATGTGTGTTCAACAGCGAGTGTAATTTAATATAGGGTTCTCTTTATTTTTGTTATTGCTCTAAGAAATATTAATATCCATTTTACACCCTAGTTTCAGGAGATCTTACCTCATCCCACAGAAATGAGTAACTATATCTGCAGATTTTCACAATTTTTCCACAGATATGGGCTGCCTAAATTGAGTAGAATACTGCACAAAGATTATTCCATATGGCCGGAATGTTTTTTTTTTGTTTTTTTTTGTTGTTGTCCTCATTCACCTCAGGATCAATGTCCATTCCTTCAGCCCTGCGGGCATTCAGCAATGAGCATTATCTTGCCTGCGGATATTTCCCTCACGGTGTTAATTTCACACCGGTAGCTGCCTTAAGTACAAACGGGGGGCCCTGCAACAAACCAGAGAGTTTTTACCAGTGTAATCATTGGACCAACATATTTCATATATCCTCATATATCCTCATTACCCCTTACATGCTGTGACCCCCTTTCTGGACCAACACTCCATATTTGCAAAGGCTTCCAAAATCTTTTCTTCTTAGAGTCTTTCCCTAAGAAGTCCATCCTAGACATATAGAAGAGAGGCTCCAACCATTCAGAATGCTGAGGTGGGGTACCTCCCACCCACTTACGACAGAATTTTCTTCTGGCCAATAGGATTGCATAAAATAGCAGGTCTCTAGGCAGGCCCATAAGGCCATCCATCATGCCAAATATAATCAATGATAGGCTTACCCTGTTTTGCAGACCCAAAATACCTGATATAGTTGTTTCCACTTCGCCCCAGAACCCTCCGATTTCTGGGCATTGGTAAAACATATGGACATCTGTCGCTTTTTCAAGGCCGCATTTTGCACAGCTAGTAAATCTTCCCTTCCCCATCTTGCTCTACAGCCGTTCAGGTGTTATATATGCCCTGTGAAGTTAGAAAAGGTGGTTTCTTCTTAAAAACGCAGGCTTGACAATGGGAAATAATGTGCGCATCGATACTTGCCAAATGTTTTGAAACTGCTCCTTCGGCAAGTATCTTCCACACATCTCTTCTGACAGAGTAAACTCTCCATCCATAATGTCCTGTATTTCCCAATACCAGAATGAGACTTCCTTCTTTCCTGATGGTTTTGCGACCAGTTGTTCCTCCAAATCGTTTCCCACTCCCAATGGCAATTTTCGACTTTGTTCCCAGCTTTTTAGTTGTATATATTTGAACTTTGAAAGATTACCCTCCGTCATCCGATTTAAATCTTGCCAGGATATAAGACTGCCATCTCGTGTCAGATCTCCCCAGACCCTTACCCCTGCATTTTTTATGGGTAATGCCAGTTTATCTTTAAGACACTCCGGGGTCCCTGGTGAATTCCAAATAGGGGCACAATAGGAGTAGTAATCTAATTTTGAATGACCTCTGATATGATACCATATTCTCGCCATTGTTTGTAATACTTTTAGTTTAATTTTTTTTAAAGTACTTTGAATCACCAAATTTAAAAAGGAAGCCAACTACATCCACCCTGCTTTCTTTTAATATTGCCAAAAACATAGATCCTATTTCTGATCCATCTGGTGTTTTCACAAGCATTCTGGAGTTTGTCAATTGGAAGGCCCACACATAATATTGTATATCTGGTAGGTTTAGTCCTCCTTTCTCTCTTTTTCTCCACAGCCTTTTCCAAGAGATCCTAATCCCCTTGTAAGCCCAGATAAAGGCATGTATTGCCTGCTGGATTTTATCTATAGTAGATTTCTCAAAATGCAATGGTATAGTGTTAAAAAGGAAAGTAATTTTTGGCAATGTCGTCATCTTGACCAAGTTAACTCTCCCCAGAACCGTTAGTGAGAGGTGTGCCCATCCCTTCATTAGTTGCACAATCTCTTTTAGTATTTTTCTCAGATTTACTTCTGGTATTTCGTTTATATCTTGTACTATTTTTAGACCCAGGTATCACATTTCCCTCTTAATCAGCTGGTTCTCACTTCCCTGATTCAATACCATAACCTCTGTTTTGTCCTCGTTTATTAAATAACCCGACACCTTACCAAATTCTAAAGCCAGCCGTATACTAGCCAGCAGTGCCGCCCCAAGATCCGAGGAGAAAACAACGAGGTCATCCGCATATAGTGCTATTTTCCTCACCCATTCCCCCTTAGGGAAAGGAGAAATGTCGGTTGTTGTTCTGAGTTTATGTGCGAAGGGCTCTATGTAAAAATTAAACAAGAGGGGGGAGAGGGGACAATCCTGTCTTGTACCCCTAAGTATTTTAAAGGGTGAGGATAAATTCCCATTCACCAAAACTCTTGCTGAGTGTTCTTGATATATTAATTGGATTGCTCTGCAAAATTTAGCTCCCATCTCAAACCGCTTTAAAACAGAGAACAGATATGACCATCTAACCCTATCAAAGGCTTTAGAGGCATCTAGTGTTGTTATTGCTAAAGGGGATGCATACATTGTTGCAAAGTCAATAGCTCCAATTAACCCATATGTTAGCTCATGTAGATACCTCCCTTATACAAAGCCCCTCTGGTCTTTATGTATCACTTGTCCGGCTATCTTACTTAATCTTCCTGCCAAATTTTTTGTAAAGATCTTATAATCCAAGTTCAGGAGAGATATCGGTCTGTATGATTCACATCTAACCGGGTCCTTTCCTGATTTCAAAATGAGAGTAATAGTAGCTTCATTCCAGGAGTTAGGTAATTGCTTGCCTTGATCTAATATCTCTCCTATCATCACTGTCATAAATGGAATTAACACTCCCCCAAGGATTTTATACAGCTCCACTGGTATACCGTCCAGCCCGGCAGCTTTACCCCCCCTTACTAGACTGAATGGCCATACTAACTTCTTCCTGAGTAATATCCTGATTTAAGATCTTCTGCTGATTAGTATCCAAGGGTTGGATAGAGTCTGCTAACCATCCCTCAATCTCCGCTTCTGCAGTTATCTCCTCCTCAGTATATAGAGCAAGAAAATGTTCCTTAAATGCCTCTTCTATCTCCGTCTCGTTACTTAGAGTCTCCCCGAACTTTTCCTCCTTAATCTCCTTAATCCTATTCCTATTTTGATCGGTCTTAATTTTCCAAACTAGTAGCTTCCCTGCCCCCTCCCCATACTCGAAATGTGCTAGCTTACTAGCATCCCATCTTTTTTATCCAAGTTTGGAGGATTTCCTCCATTTGATTCTTCAAAAGGAGCAATTTTTTCCCTAACAACATCTTAGCGTCATCCGTTGGTGATCTTTTTATCTCAATTTCTGTTCTTTCCATTTCATTATCTAACCGGGAGAATTCATTCCTATAACATTTATTTCTGTAGCAAACTGCACTGGTGATCTTACCTCTAATAAATGCTTTTAGTGTATCCCAAACTATACCAGTTGGAGCGGAACCACTGTTGATCTTAATAAATTCAGTGACTTCAACCTTTAAACATTCCATTATTTCCATATCGGCCAGTATGGTACGGTCTAATGTCCACTTCCTTTCTATATGCTTACTGATGTCTTTAATTATTATTGTTACAGCCGAATGATCAGATAGGTGGGCCACCTTATACCCAATAGCTTAGATATCCTCTCTGAGGCTCCAGTCTACTAAAAAGTAGTCTATCCTTGATCTATGCCCATATTTTTTATTATGGAATGACATACCTTGCAGATTTCCAACTCTCTCTCTCATGAGATCACACAAAGTGTGTTGGTTCATCATGGCTTTCAAAAAGGCGCGTGATTTAGGCGTGGGTACAGCTCTGCTTTTATTTGATTTATCTAACTTTAGATACATTACTACAATAAAATCTCCTGCCACAATTACCAGACCTGAGAACTCTAACAGATTTGAAAACATATTTTTAAGTGTTTCACACAGGACCATAATATCCTACTAATGTTAGTGGCCTATCCGATAATCTTACGCTTACTATGATCCACCTACCCCCCTTATCTGCTCTCATATGTGATATCCATATTTTTGCTTATTTTTTCACCACTATTGCAACCCCTCTTATGTTTGCACTCTGATCCGTACATATTATCTTTTGTACCCATCTTTGTTTTCTAAATAACTCCACACATTCCTTTTTTAACAGATGCATCTCCTGTAAAATTAGAATCTGCACAGAAGAGTCTCTAAGGTATTGTAATTTCTTGTCCCTACGCCCCTTCACACATAGCCCATTAACATTCCATGTTAAAATCTGGATAGACATATCTCTGTTCTTCCGAGTCTATTGTATCTCTCTGAGGTTTTTGAGGATTTTTTTGTCAATTTTTCCCATATGCTCCCCACCCGGTGCTCCCCCCATCCCCTCCTTCCACCCTCCCTCCTCCCATCCCTGGAAAACCCTCCCATACTTCTTCCTGGACATGATGTTAGCCCAAATTTCTTCTCCCGCACCATGGGCACCCACCACCAAGAATAGCTACATGTATATGTGTACCCCCCCCACCCATCATCTCTGCAGTACCTTTAGAAAAAACGAAAAGGCGAGGAGAGGAACAAGAATCATCCTCGGATATAGTATTTTTTAAATTTCATTTCTTTTCATTATTTATATATCCCTCAGCTACCCACTCCTCCCTTCTTAATGAGTTCTAATAAATCATCTGCCTTTCTTGGGCTTCTTATCGTATGCATTTTGTTGTTGGGCATTACTCTTAAGAATGCAGGGAATTTGAGCTACACGGTAGCTCCAACTTTTCTAAATTCGTCCATGTGCTTACCCAATTCCCATTGTCTATCTAAAGTGCCCGAGATAGATCCGATCTAATTTCAAAAGGGAAATCTACCGCCCTTAGAGGTTTTTATTTTAATGCGGAGCAAAGGATTTTTTCCTTTAGGACGTATGTCTGGCAGTTAATGAGAATCTTCCTTGGCTTAGTTCTGCTTGGATTTTTTCTAAAGGGGTCTCTATGTATTCTTTGAATATCTTTCGCAATGTCAGCCTCATTTTCATCAGCCTGGCCTGATGCCTTTATCAGAGATACCACATAGGTTTTCAAATTGTCCCCCTCCTTCCCCTCAGGGATATTCAGAACTCTCAAGTTGTTCCTTCTAGAGTTATTTTCTAGCTGTTCCAGTTTCTCCTGCAGCCCCTGCTCTTCCCGACGCAGCACCTGAAGCTCCATTTTGCTACTGTCTAAGTCTTTTTTCATCTCCTCCACCGTAGTTTCAAGTGTTTGTGTCCTTTTGAACAGGGAGTCCATCTTTTTCTCCAATGCCTCACAGAAGCCACGTATTACCCCCTGGTTTGCTTCAGATACTGCGAACCCTTTCTTAATATCTACAGTAAGTGATAAGAGCATAGCCTCCAGGGAACTAACCGAGGTCTCTACTGTGTGTTTCCCTTCACCTGTTTTGTTTGGTGCTATATCTGATGGATGTACTCCCCCATCCATATCTTGTGTGATACCGCCTGCCTGGTACTCAGTTTCGACCGTACTGGCAACTTCTAAACCCTTTTCCTGGCAGGGCCCCTCTACGCTGATGTGTACCTCCCCCACCTCCATTGTTGCTGTGTTAGAATTATCTCCAGCCTTCCCTTCCACAACTTGCAATGGGTCTTGCAGAGTCACTATTGTTGGAGAGATCCTAAAAAAGGACCTCAAAGAGGGTGTAATTTTTATCTTACGCTCCAGAATGTCATTTTTTTTCTTCTGCCTTCTTCCTATTTTTTACACTTCCCTCCTAGGTTTCTCCTTAGGGTTACACCTTTGTAGTTGAGGGGGTGCTCTCTCTGTGCAGTGCGGGGCCGGCAAGCAAAATGGTCGAATACCTATTGCCAGGTCAGATGACTGCCTATCATCTCTATCTACAGCGTTTGTGTATTTTTTAGGGCAAATTTCCTCTAGTTGCCTTCTTTTCCCCCCACAAAATCTGGCCCCGGGGCTGGCCCCCCTACCTTTGCTTTGGGCACTAGCCGGGTGCTCCTTAGCTCCTTCCTCCTCATTCGTCCTAGAGCCTGCAAACCTCCAGGATGCACGGATGCAGTGTATGTGCTGACGCTGCCACCGCTAGCCTGGAGGAGATCTCACCCTGCTGCCCTGCGGCTCTTCCTGAGCTCCAGGGCGGCCCTGAACCAGCATGAGCCTCTGCCGTCTGGGTCCCGACTTCCCTGCCACCCTGTGAACCCAGCCACCATCTCGACTGAACTTCCAAACACGGTAAGGCACATTAGCTTCGTTTGTGACGGGAGGGGGGGTCAAATCATGTTCTTGGTGGACGCCTCGCAGTGCTCAGCGACCTGCGTGCTACACGGCCGCCATGTTCTCCCCCACAATTGTTTCATCATTATCCCAGGAATGTTGTTAATAATATAAAGGGACATACCAACATGGAGGGATAACACAGAGGATTGCTCCTTTGCTGACCCTTACTTCCCTGAAAATGTAGGGGGGCAAAAGGAATCCTAAGCTGTGAAGAATACACCTCTACTGGCATAGTCATCATTATAAACCTTATATGAAAAGGTTGAGTGTAAAGTACACAAAAATATCACATACAAATCCAAATGATATAAATATATTTTGATTTAAATCATTGCTTTATTAATTTTCATTGTCATATATATCCATTTACTATCTCATAGAATTCAAGAACTTTGCAATAAGCTTCCAGAATAAATAGATGTCCTTTCATCCAGATGCATTACAGGGTGTGCACAATCATATGGCATAACATATATTGAGTAATTGATCCATTGGTCTTTCTTGGAATGATTTCCTTCGTTATAGATTCTCTGCCTTATTGGAGATGCTTCCCCCTGGTTCCAATTCAGTTGTTGAGTACCAAGGTTTACCATTTAATAATTTCATTCATTCCAAATGATATTATGAAAAGATGACCAACTTCTCCAGTAAATCTAAATCAGCCAACACGTTTTTCGCCTGGGGCTTTTTCAAGGCTGTCTTTGCAAACAAACAATAAATCATGCAATGGTTCCATAACTCAATGTTTAAATGTGAGTTCACCATTTGTGCACCCCAAAAAATCGTATATGACCTCTAATCATGCATCACCATGTTTGTCCCTAAGACATCTAATGTGACAAGATCAATCAGTGGTTATAAAACTCTTATTCCCTATTATTTTGAAAATGAAAGATTTTTTTGAAAATGAAAGATTTTTTTGAAAATGAAAGATTTTTTAATTGTGCATCTTGAATATATCACATACTCGTAGGTGCACTGGGACGCTCATACATAGTTATTATCAATGAAGCAGGATTATTAATGATGTGTTACTGTTTAAACTATCATATCAGTCAATCAAGGATAAGTGAGTTTATTAATATTGCATAAGTGGGTTACACAATTTATTAAGGTTTTACCTCAGTTGATTGAAGAAATCTAAATACCCTCTTTTATAGGTTCGACCTATAATAAAAGTAATATTAATGGTCCTGATGCTCTATCTAACTCCTGTCAGATATTGATAACATCAAAATGAATACATATGTTTTGGCAGGGATACGGAATGGTAAGTCTCACATCTCGCCACGGAAATCACAGTCAAGTTGGGTCCCGTCTATTTACATGAGCCTCCGAACCATTTCAGGCCTTTCCATGAATTCCATACCAATAACTGCACAAATATTAATCCCTTTTACATGACTAATCTTTCGTTATTTCTCAAATCTGTTATCTGCAGTCCATATCAATAGCATCGAGTCCCGTTTCCAGTCGACTCAATGGCGTCTTCGATCTGCGCCATTTTATTTGCAAGCAAAGGCGGTGGTCTTTCCTCCGTGTTAGCCTTTGCCTGCACAATGGTGTCCGCCATGTTTTCAGGGTGTGCCCATCATGGTGTTTAGCCTGGAAGATGTCTGAAATCGGTTAGAAAAGTTTAAGAAAATGATAACCAGGCGTTAACTATTTCAATTCTTAATTCCTTATGTTAGAAATGGGGGTCTCTAGTTGGCAGAGGTAGGTACCTTTGACCAAGTATTGGCCCTTGCTTCTATTCAGGGTAAGGGGGCTACACTCCTAAAATAACCCCTGCTCACCCCCTTGGTAGCTTGGCACGAGCAGGCAGGCTTATCTCAGAGGCAGTGTGTAAAGCATTTGTGAACACATACAGTAATACAGTGAAAACACTACAAATGGACACCACACCAGTTTAGAAAAATAAGTAATCTTTATCTAGACTTAACACAAGACCAAACGACAAAAATCAACAATACAGTATTCAAAAATATGACTTTCAGATGGTAGAAATAGCTTAGTTCAATGTAGATGGTAAATGCGACACTTTACTCTCAAAGTATCTTGGATGCGTAATGCAACATAAACAAAAGGGTCGCAGGGAAGGTGATGCGTTGGTTCCTTGCTTCGGGGGAGGTGATGCGTCGGTTCCTTACTGCAGCGCAGGGGAGGTGATGCGTCGGTTCCTTACCGAAGAGGAGGTGATGCGTCAGTTTCTTACTGTGATCCGGTGCGATGCGACAAGATGGCGCCTCGATGCGATGCGACGATCCGGTGCGATTGGACAAAATGGCGTCTTTGATGCGATGCGATAACTTGGATGTGATACGTGCACGCCCGGCGGCCGTGCGGCGAGCTCGATGGTTTCTTGAGCCGCGACAGGCCCTGCGACACTCTTCTCTGGTGATGCGACGGCGACCTCTGCGGTGGCGGCATGCTTCTACGGTGATGCGACGCGCTTCTTCGGCGATGCAAACGGCAAACTTCTGCTGCGTCGACACGCTTCTTCGGCGATGCGACAGCAACAGCTGCGGCGGTGACACGCGTCTTCCTCGTTGCAGTCTCTAGAGGGCCCAAACCAACAGCAGGCACCTCTCTGCAGGTAGAATTCCCAGCAAGGAAATTCAGGGGGAGCTGGGGGTGAAGCCTTTGTGTCCCTGAGACTTCAGAACAGGAGGCAAGCTCAGCTTCAAGCCCTTGGAGATCTTCCTCAAGATGATTAAAGTACACACAAAGTTCCTTTTCTCTTTTCCTTGGCAATAAGTAACCACTGCAGGCCAACCCCAAACAGCAAACAGCACAGGGGCAGTCTCCTCCTTCAGCTTCCTTGGCTTCTCTCCTTGGCAAAGGTTCGTCTTGATTCCCAGAAGTGATCTTAAGTTCTGGGGTCTGGGCCCCAATATTTATACTACTAAATCCTTTGTTCTCTGAAGGCAGAGAGTGTCTGTACCTAGTCAAAACCAGTTCTGTCCTCCCTGGTGCAACTTCCTGGCAGGAGTTGGAGACAGCATTGTTGAAAGCAGACCTGGCCCAGGTAGCTGAAAGGAAAACTCCTCCCCCTACTCTCTTTTCTATGAAGGCTCTGGCAAGTGAAAGGAAATCTCCTCCCCCTACTCTCTATTCAATGTAGGCTCTATTCAGCCCAGCCCTGACTCATCAGACTGCTGGAGCCAAGGCCCTCTCCAGCCCCCTGTCACTCACAAACCAGACATGGAATACACAAACCTAGCAGAGGCATTCTGGATGGTTTGGCAAGAAAATACCTACTTTCTAAAAGTGGTATTTTCAAACACAGAATGTAAAAATCACCCACACTAAAAGATGTATTTTAACATTCTGAGTTCAGGCATACTAAACTTTATTTTCCTATCTTGTTCCCTGGGTCAGTTATAATTATAAGATGTTATAATCAAACTGCCCATTCTGGCCTATGGGAACAGATAGCCTTGCAATAGTGAAAAACGAAATTGGCTGTAATTCACTATCAGGACATGCCACACACATCAGGGCATGTCCTACCTTTCACATACAATGCACCCTGCCCACAGGAGTACCTTGGGCCTACCTTAGGGGTTACTAACATGTAGAAAAGGGAAGGTTTAGGGACTGGCAAGTGGGTACACTTGCCAAGTCGACATGGCAGTCCCAGACTGCACACAGGCTCTGCAATGGCAGGCCTGAGCCACATTTTACAAGCTGTTTCTGTGGGTGGCACAATCAGTGCTGCAAGCCTACCAGCAGCATTTGATTTACAGGCCCTGGGCACTCATGGTGCACTGTACTAGGGTCTGACAAGTAAATCAAATAAGCCAATCATGGAGTCACTAATCCATTACAACAATTTACAATAGAGAGCATATGCACTTTAGCACTGATCAGCAGTGAAAAAGTGCCCAGAGTCATAAAACCACCAACAACAGGTCAGAAAATAGGCTAGGAGGAAGGCAAAAAGTTAAGGGATGACCCTGCAAAAAGGGCCAAGTCCAACACAACCCCCTTCCAGCCAAAATGCAGGGTAGACCAATCACCTTGATGGGCTTCCCTGCTTTGGGCGATAGAACATGGACCCTGGCCCGCAACTGCAGGGGCATACTCCAGTTTTATGCCAATCTGAACCCATTTGGATCCCTCTGTCCATACTCTCAGGGTCCACTAAGCTAACCCATGGGGAACCCTTGTCCTCACCTGTGGACACCATCTGTGCAGCACCTAACCTTAGCTTGCTCACAGGTGTGTCCCAACATACAGACAGTACCCACATGACCAATACAGAGGTGTGGCCCCGTCCACCCCCGGGGTGTGACTCTGGTCCCCTCCCAGGGGCAACTCTGTCCACCAGGACAGCAAGCCATAGTGGCCACTGACAGCTGTCAGTGATGAGAACCAGGTCCCAGGCCTTTCATGGTTCTCCAACCTCTGTGGCGTCAGAGAGCGGGGGGGCAGTAGCCCCAGGTGCCTGGCACCCCTGGGCTACTCTCCCTCCTGTCAGGTCAGGTATGACATCCTGACACTGACCCACCAACCCCGGGCCTGTACCCGGTGGCTGGACAGGAGACTGGGGTGGGCTTTCCCACACCTGGTCCTCCTCCTTGCGGCTCTGCACCCTCCCACCTGGAGCGGTACCCCCTTCCAGAATTGTCAGGGCACCTGTGGCAGGTGTCCTGCACAATTCGCCCACCAGTTCAGGGGTTCTATCCTGCAACTGGGACCACAGCTTAGGGTCTGTACCCTTAGACTGGGCAGAGGTCAGAGGTGAGGCTGCCCTCTCCCTGCCCCCCTTACTGGGGTCCTGCACCCTCCCACCTGGACTGGTGCCCCCAGAAGACAAACCGGTAGGGACACTGATTACAGTTGTCCTTCCCTCCAGGTCAGGCAACACCTTCACCCGGCTTCCCAACCCAGGGACTACCCCCTGTGGCTGAGCACCTGCCTGGCGCACCAGGACTTCCTGGGGAGCACTCATGCCCCCGAGGGTAACACATAACTCTTGTGTTGTGTGACAGTCTGCCTGGCTCAGATCTCCCGACCCCTGTCCATCTGACAGTGCGTGAAGATCCCCCAGGACAGAAGTGGTGTCACCATGGTCACTCCTAGGAGACTCAGCCCCTCTGGCTGGCCCCTGACCCACTGGTTCTTCCACTGGGGACTCTCTCCCCCTCTCACCCCTCAATCTGGACTTCTGTACCCTCCACTTAGGAGTGATACTGCCAGACACCAGAACTGATGGAGGTCTGCTTACAGACACTCCACGTTCTCCGGACACTAGGAGATCCCCCTCAAATGGACCACTAGTACAGCTTAGGCTCCCTACCTGTTGTTCCCTTAAGGAACCATCCAGGCCCTGAGACTGAGGTTGGGCACTTTCGGGACACATCCCAGTCTCACTCCTTCTCAGACAGGACATGAGGCCATACAACCTGCCCACTACAACGGGACCTAGCTGGGCTACTCTGAACCTCTCCCACCACTCTGGGCTGGAAGAAACCTGAGCCGCTCCTTTTAGGGTCACTCCCCAATGCCTCTTCAGACCCTTTGGAATCCACCAAAAGGTCTGCCTCCTGGGTGAGTTCCCTGGGGTCAGAGAACTCATACTCCAAAAGGTATTGGCATAGCTCTGGAAAACAGGGACTTACAATATGCTCTCCCATAATTGAATCACACAGCCCCACACAGGTGTTAACCAAACTATCCTTCACCTCACCATCCAGTGCCTCGCACGCGTACCCCACACCACTCTCCTGAGATTGGCAACACAGTGTCTGACTGTCTCTGTCACTCAACCCACACTCTTCTGGGTGGTCTCCACACTCACACACCAGGACTTCAACCAAGGGGGAACCCCTCTCCCTGCACCTCTCATCTAGAGTCAGTAGAGTGTCCCTCCCACCACTAGGACTATGAACCCCTTGGCCAGTTCCCCAATCCACCTCAGGGACACTGCGCACCACTGGAGCTACCTCACATCCTTGAACCCACTGGTGTATGTTAAACCCCTCCTTCACGTCAGGCGCCACATCTCTGGGTGTGTGTATTGCTCCCTCAGCCCTCAATAATACAATTTTGCTGCCACCATCTGAGCTGGACTCCACCTCCAACTCAGCCAAGCTCGCTTCCTGAGCTACACACATTTCTTATTCTTGGGCTAAGGCCCTCTTGGTCTCAGCCCTCTCGAGCTCCTCATCAAGCTCTCTCAGCCTCTGCTCACATGCCAGAAGCCATCCATCTTTTTCTGTTTCTCCCTCACTTTCAGGGAAGTCCTCCTCCTCCTCAGACTCTACTGGTAGTGTTGGCCCCCAGGGGGTAACTCATAATAAAATAGGGATGCCTCTAAATCCTCCCTGGACCTCCTCTTCACAGGCAGCCCTCTTTCCTTGCAAAGCACACGTAGCTCCTTCATTGTGCAGATGAACATGTGCCAGAAGTCAAGTTCCATTTTGCAACAACTAACCAGAGTCTTAGTATCAAAAAATACTTCCAGGAGGACACCAGCAAACAGAAAAACAGTATGTGGTCACGTAATGGTCTGCACTCACTAGTAGTGTACACCAATCACTGTATGTAAATCACAAATGCAAGTCCAAATCCTCACCGCTGACCCAATGTTAGAAATGGGGGTCTCTAGTTGGCAGAGGTTGGTATCTTTGACCAAGTAGGGGCCTTTGCTTCTAGTCAGGGTAAGGGGGCTACACTCCTAAAATAACCCCTGCTCACCCCCTTGGTAGCTTGGCACGAGCAGGCAGGCTTATCTCAGAGGCAGTGTGTAAAGCATTTGTGAACACATACAGTAATACAGTGAAAACACTACAAATGGACACCACACCAGTTTAGAAAAATAAGTAATCTTTATCTAGACTTAACACAAGACCAAACGACAAAAATCCACAATACAGTATTAAAAAATATAACTTTCAGATGGTAGAAATAGCTTAGTTCAATGTAGATGGTAAAGGCGACACTTTACTCTCAAAGTACCTTGGATGCGTAACGCAACATAAACAAAAGGGTCTCAGGGAAGGTGATGCGTCGGTTCCTTGCTTCGGGGGAGGTGATGCGTCGGTTCCTTACTGCAGCGCAGGGGAGGTGATGCGTCGGTTCCTTACCGGAGAGGAGGTGATGCGTCGGTTTCTTACTGTGATCCGGTGCGATGCGACAAGATGGCGCCTCGATGCAATGCGACGATCCGGTGCGATGCGACAAAATGGCGTCTTTGATGCGATGCGATAACTTGGATGTGATGCGTGCACGCCCGGCGGCTGTGCAGCGAGCTCGATGGTTTCTTGAGCCGCAACAGGCCCTGTGACACGCTCCTCCGGTGATGCGATGGCGACCTCTGCGGTTGCGGCACACTTCTCCGGTGATGCGACGCGCTTTTTCGGCGATGCAAACGGCAAACTGCTGCGGCGTCGACACGCTTCTTCCGCGATGCGACAGCAACAGCTGCGGCGGCGACACGCTTCGTCCTCGTTGCGTCGCGCTTCCAGCTCCCAGCGACACGCAGTCTCTAGAGGGCCCAAACCAACAGCAGGCACCTCTCTGCAGGTAGAATTCCCAGCAAGGAAATTCAGGGGGAGCTGGGGGTGAAGTCTTTGTGTCCCTGAGACTTCAGAACAGGAGGCAAGCTCAGCTTCAAGCCCTTGGAGATCTTCCTCAAGATGATTAAAGTACACACAAAGTTCCTTTTCTCCTTTGCTTGGCAATAAGTAACCACTGCAGGCCAACCCCAAACAGCAAACAGCACAGGGGCAGTCTCCTCCTTCAGCTTCCTTGGTTTCTCTCCTTGGCAAAGGTTCGTCTTGATTCCCAGAAGTGATCTAAAGTTCTGGGGTCTGGGCCCCAATATTTATACTACTAAATCCTTTGTTCTCTGAAGGCAGTGAGTGTCTGTACCTAGTCAAAACCAGTTCTGTCCTCCCTGGAGCAGCTCCCTGGCAGGAGGTGGAGACAGCATTGTTGAAAGCAGACCTGGCCCAGGTAGCTGAAAGGAAAACTCCTCCCCCTACTCTCTATTCTCTGAAGGCTCAGGCAAGTGAAAGGAAATCTCCTTCCCCTACTCTCTATTCAATGTAGGCTCTATTCAGCCCAGCCCTGACTCATCAGACTGCTGGAGCCAAGGCCCTCTCCAGTCCCCTGTCACTCACAAACCAAACATGGAATACACAAACCTAGCAGAGGCATACTGGATGGTTAGGCAAGAAAATACCTACTTTCTAAAAGTGGTATTTTCAAACACAGAATGTAAAAATCACCCACACTAAAAGATTTATTTTAACATTCTGAGTTCAGGCATACTAAACTTTATTTTCCTATCTTGTTCCCTGGGTCAGTTATAATTATAAGATGTTATAATCAAACTGCCCATTCTGGCCTATGGGAACAGATAGCCTTGCAATAGTGAAAAACGAAATTGGCTGTAATTCACTATCAGGACATGCCACACACATCAGGGCATGTCCTACCTTTCCCATACAATGCACCCTGCCCACAGGAGTACCTTGGGCCTACCTTAGGGGTGACTAACATGTAGAAAAGGGAAGGTTTAGGTACTGGCAAGTGGGTGCACTTGCCAAGTCGACATGGCAGTCCCAGACTGCACACAGGCTCTGCAATCGCAGGCCTGAGCCACATTTTACAAGCTGCTCCTGTGGGTGGCACAATCAGTGCTGCAAGCCCACCAGCAGCATTTGATTTACAGGCCCTGGGCACTCATGGTGCACTGTACTAGGGTCTGACAAGTAAATCAAATAAGCCAATCATGGAGTCACTAATCCATTACAACAATTTACAATAGAGAGCATATGCACTTTAGCACTGATCAGCAGTGAAAAAGTGCCCAGAGTCATAAAACCACCAACAACAGGTCAGAAAATAGGCTAGGAGGAAGGCAAAATGTTCAGGGATGACCCTGCAAAAAGGGCCAAGTCCAACACCTTACTTGTTGATTCTGTATATTTGTTTGTATATATATTTAATTATTATATGCAAGATGAAGTGATTGGCTTCCCTAATTGCGGCTGCCACGTTCAATTCAATTACGAATTCAGTACTGACTCATTTTCCCCATCTAGTATTATGCATAGATCACTGACTAGACCACTAAAAATAGTACCCAGCTGTGGAGGGGACAACGCTGATTATTCGTTGTATAATTAAAAACCATCCTAGAAAGAGTACTATTTGGCTAATCAATTATTAGTTCCCTCTTTTGTGGTGTCACTTGGCCACAAACCCAATGAATAGGGGTTATTTTGATCTGAGCAATAGTATTGTGATCCAACTCAAATAAAATTAAGGTTATTTGCTAATTGAGGGCATAATCCAAATTATATAAGCTGACAACATCAGTGATGGCTTGTACACAGGCAACATACCAATTAATATTGTTGGTATTGCAAATGTCAGATGGTAAATCTTTCACAAATGGTTGCAATTCCCCATCAATTAATTCTCCTAATCGAGAACAAACAGAGTCAATGGGTGGCAATCAAAAATAAAATATTAAAGCAGCCAAGTGATTACCCACTCAAGGTACCACTACTCACAAAATAAGCCCATACTCTTCAGAAAAAAAAAAAAAAACTATTTTCAAAATACCATTTGCACATTAATGTTTTGCAGAGGGAGACTGCTGTTGTGACAATCCAAGACCAACATGGCCGCAGGATAAGTTCCAGACTAGCAGCCACCGACCACATTATTATTAGACCCTTCTGCATCTGAAATATCACACAATGATGACATAATTTTGCTGATATCAATAGCAATATCTGCAGCAGCACAACCATCTAGGCCTAAAAGGGAATCTGTGGAAGTTCTTTTCATTTCCAGCAGGGCAAAAAAATATAATGACCAAGAAGTTACAAGCACCTTGTACAGACAGGTGCTCCATATGGGCAAACATGACCATTACTCTATGGGTACAATCAGGATATGGAAGTACCTGCAAGTTCTGCACCCCAACCACATAGCATCTGCAAGATGGAAAGAATACAACAGGGAGCAGAAGGAATTGACTGCACCACTGGAAGTACTATGTCAATAGGAATGAGGAGGATGAATACAATATGCACTATTTTGCTACATACTTCAAATGCTGTCTCAAGGTCGTAGATTCTGATGAGCAGAAAATAAAATATTTTTTCAAAAGCTAGGCACTACAACTTGAGAAAAGAACACAAAGGCTTGTACAAAAACATAAGATATTAAAAATGACATGACATAAAAAATTAAAAAATAATTAAAGTTTTTTAAAATGAAATAATTCAACACTTAAAAAATAAAAAAGGGTTACAAAATGTTTCAAACCAGAAGAAAAGTATATATATATATATATATATATATATATATTCACTGAAAAAACCATAGGTTTCAGGCACGTTATAGTTAGAAATTAGCATTTTAAAAACCTTAGAAATTCACTGAAAAAACCATAGGTTTCAGGGACGTTATAGTTAGTTGGACATTTCACTCATACAAAACCATAGAAATTCCACCGTTATAGTTAGTTCAGCTAACTATAACTCGCGCCCCGCAATGCACTGCTGATGACGTCACATATTACATCATTCATGACATGGTCAGTGACATCACTGATGACATCACTGATGACATCTCAAATGACATCACTGATGACATCATCCAGTGAATGTAGCTTTCTTTAACATTTAGATATGTATTATATATATACCAAGCTGTATTGAAGAATGAATGGATGTATAAGTGTCTGGATGGAGGATTTAGTAGGTGTGTGACTGACTGTTTAAGTGAATGATTAAATGTATCTTACTGAATACATGGGTTAGTGTCTAAAGTGTGTGAATGTCTGTATCACTCTGTCTGTTGTTGTGTAAGCTGCTGAATCGGTTGGTCAGTAGCTACATCAATGTCTAAATGGGTTATTGATTAGTTGCCTGCGTATTTGTATAAGAGACTGAGTGTGTGTGTGGTTGGGTGGGGGGTGTGTGACTCTGTGCATAGATGTGTGAGTGGTTGATTGACAGGGTGTATGAGTTTAAGAGTACATGTGGAAACAGTTGTACGGGTGGGTAAGTGTGTGTATGGGCGTCTTGGTGAGTGAATCGATGTCTCAGTGCACATGTCCAACTAAGTACATATATAAAAGGCAGTGTATGTGAGAGTTGGTGTATAGAAATGACTATACGTGAGAGTCAGTGATTGTGAGAGTGGCTGTATGTATGAGTGTATACTTGTATTAGTGATTATATAAGAGACTAAGTATGCGTTACTATCTGTATGAATAAATTAGGTGGTGTGTGTATAACTGTGTAGGTGAGTAAATGGAACTGTGATTGATTCTTTGCATGAGTGACTAGGATGAGTACATAACTGACTAGGATGAGTGCTGGTGTGTCAATGTCTATATAGGTGTATGAGTGCATTTGATAGTGTTCTATTGATCAGTGACTGCATGTATGACTGATTGTATGGGTGAATGGGTAGATGTGTGTCTAGACCTAGGAATCACTGAGTGGGTATGTAGTAACTGGTATTAGTGTGTCAATGGTATCGAAAATGGTAGTCTGTATTTTACAGTGAGTGTATCAAAGGTTATATTAGTGTGTGACGAGGTACATCAGATTGTCACATGGATGATGTCATCAGTGATGTCATTTGAGATGTCATCAGTGGTGTCATCAGTGATGTCACTGACCATGTCATGAATGATGTAATATGTGACGTCATCAGCAGTGCATTGCGGGGGCGCGAGTTATAGTTAGCTGAACTAACTAGAACGGTGGAATTTCTATGGTTTTGTATGAGTTGAAATGTCCAACTAACTATAACGTCCCTGAAACCTATGGTTTTTTCAGTGAATTTCCAAGGTTTTTGAAATGCTAATTTCTAACTATAACGTGCCTGAAACCTATGGTTTTTTCAGTGAATTTCAAAGGTTTATTAAAATGCCAATTTCTAACTATAACGTGTCTGAAACCTATGGTTTTTTCAGTGAATTTCAAAGGTTTTTTAAATACTAATTTCTATCTATAACGTCCCTAAAACGTATGGTTTTTTCAGTGAATTTCAATGTTTTTTTTAATGCTAACTTCTAATTATAGTGTTTATTTAACCTATAGTTTTTTCCGACACCCAAGAAGGACACAACACCCACTGCCACAACCCTCAGGACCTCCCCCCCCCGTACCACCCCTCTCCCTACTGTAATTTTTTTTATTTGTTATTTAAACTACATAATGTCTTCTTGTTTTTTAAATATTAAACAACTACATACAGTATGAAAGGGAGCCCAGCCCAGAGCCACATCTGAAGACCAACACATGTCATAGACCTACTGATCAAGCAGCTCCGACACCCAAGAACGCCACAACACCCACCACCACCCCCAGGCCCCCCCCCCTCTACCACCGAGGCAGCGCAGAACAAGACAGCGAACCTTCCGAAAACGGCATGGCCCCTCAGCCACACAATAGCTGAATATTGGGACAGGTGTGAACAAACTATATGTGAAGGAAGCAATTCACCCATGTTTAACAATGCACACAATGCAAAGTGTAGCGGTGATGTGCTGGACACATCTCAGTATGCAGAACACACACCTCTCCATGTGCACAAATACTACTGGTGCTTGTAGTGTTGTGGACAGTGGACCTAACCATGTTACGTCAAACACTAGGGAAGATCTCAGTCATGTAGCTGTGTCATCCCCCCCTGTAAGCATAAGCGTAACCGGAGTGGGCTGGTCTGACGTACGCCACTTCAGCATAGGAGTGTGAATAAATAGGCCGGAGCTCTGGGCGTGGTTCACTTGTGGGAAGGCCAAAGAGTCTGCCAGGGCGGTGCCCCTCACCCTGCCACGAGGCCACCAACATGACCGCCAGCCTCCTCAGCTGATCGCTGGCTTCCGCCACACAGGCCCCCAGCAGCACAGCACCGCGGACTTATGTCTGTACAAACTACTGCCTTCGATATACACTGCGGACAGCAAGGCTCACAATTCATATCGAGTCGCGATTGCAGATGACGCAGTCCTGTAGGCAAGAGACATTGCTGAAGTCAACAACACATGGCTGTGGGCCCTTCCTGACCGCTGCCTCCGGCCTACACTGTGGTCAGTAGGGCTCACAATTCAGATGGAGTCGAGATTGCAGATGACGCAGTCCTGTAGGCAAGAGACATTGCTCAAGTCAACAACACGTGCCTGTGGGCCCTTCCTCACCGCTGCCTCTTGCCTCCACTGCGGTGAGTAGGGCTCACAATTCAGAGCGACTCGCGATTGCAGATGACGCAGTCCAGTAGGAAACAGACATTGCTACCAGTGCGGCCAGCCCGGACCACGCATCATCGCTGACTGCGCACACGCTAAGTGCTTCAAGTACCACTAACTCTGTGCAGCTCAAGTCAACGCCACGTGGCTTTGGGCCCTTGATGACCGCTGCCTCCGGCCTACAATGCGGTTAGCAGGGCTAACAATTCAAGATTAGTGCCGATGCTAATTGTGTAAGAGAGTATAATCGGTTAAGAAGACTGTATGCTCCCAATCTGTGCAGCTCAAGTCAACGTCACATGGCTGTGGGCCCTTGCTGACCGCTACCTCTGGCCTACACTGCGGTCATCAGGGCTCACAATTAAAATTAAGTCTTGATTCATTAATTACAGAGTCCAGTAGGCAAGTAACTATCACAGGCCTAAAATCTACATAATATCCTTTTAGTATCCTTGCTTCAAGAACTTTTTTATATCAATTATAGCTTTAGTACAATCACCAAATTCATCTTCAAGTGCAAACGAACACTCATTAGCAGTCTACACTGCGGGCAGCAGAGCTCGCAATTCGAATTTTGGACACATGGTGCCACTAACCCTGTTCAACACAAGCCGCGACATGTGGTGCCACTAACCCTGTTCAACACAAGCCGGCGACACGTGGTGCCACTAACCCTGTTCAACACAAGCCGATCCCACATGTGGAACTGTGTCCTGAGTCCTGAATGGCAGTGACCCCAAGTCCGTGGCAGCGACCACAGCACCAGACTCCCTTCGATCAGTGAGGCATATTTCCATATGCAAGGCTGGCTATAGGTGGTGGCACTAACCCTGTACAACACAAGGCGCGACACGTGGTGCCACTAACCCTGTTCAACACAAGCCGATCCCACATGTGGAGCTGTGTCCTGACTCCTGAATGGCAGTGACCCCAACTTCGTGGCAGCGACCACAGCACCAGACTCCCTTCGATTAGTGAGGCGTATTTGCATATGGAAGGCCGGCGACACGTGGTGCCACTGAACCTGAACTACGCAGGCCGGTGGGGCCACCAACCTATGCACGTGGCTGTGGGCCCTTGCTCACCGCTACCTCTGGCCTACACTGCGGTCAGCAGGGCTCACAATTCAGATACAGTCGCGATTGCAGATGACGCAGTCCAGTAGGCAAGAGACGTTGCTCCCAGTGCGGCCCGTCCGCACCAAGCAGCATCACAGGCTCATACATTCTCAATGCTTCTGGTGCCACTAACTGTGCACCTCAACTCAACGCCACGTGGATATGGGCCCTTGCTGACCGCTACCTCTGGCCTACACTGCGGTCATCAGGGCTCACAATTAAAATTAAGTCTTGATTCATAAATTACAGAGTCCAGTAGGCAAGTAACTATCACAGGCCTAAAACCTACATAATATCCTTTTAGTATCCTTGCTTCAAGAACTTTTTTTATATCAATTATAGCTTTAGTACAATCACCAAATTCATCTTCAAGTGCAAACGAACACTCATTAGCAGTCTACACTGCGGGCAGCAGAGCTCGCAATTCGAATTTTGGACACGTGGTACCACTAACCCTGTTCAACACAAGCCGCCACACGTGGTGCCACTAACCCTGTTCAACACAAGCCGGCGACATGTGGTGCCACTAACCCTGTTCAACACAAGCCGATCCCACATGTGTAACTGTGTCCTGAGTCCTGAATGGCAGTGACCACAAGTCCGCGGCAGCGACCACAGCACCAGACTCCCTTCGATCAGTGAGGCATATTTCCATATGGAAGGCCGGCAACACGTGGTGCCACTAACCCTGTTCAACACAAGCCAATCCCACATGTGTAACTGTGTCCTGAGTCCTGAATGGCAGTGACCCCAAGTCCGTGGCAGCAACCACAGCACCAGACTCCCTTCGATCAGTGAGGCATATTTCCATATGGAAGGCCGGCGACACGTGGTGCCACTAACCCTGATCAACACAAGCCGATCCCACATGTGTAACTGTGTCCTGAGTCCTGAATGGCAGTGACCCCAACTCCGTGAGAGAACCACAGCAGCAGACTCCCTTCGATCAGTGAGGCGTATTTGCATATGGAAGGCCGGCGACACATGGTGCCACTAACCCTGTTCAACACAAGCCGATTGCACATGTGTAACTGTGTCCTGAGTCCTGAATGGCAGTGACCCCAAGTCCATGGCAGCGACCACAGCACCAGACTCCCTTCGATCAGTGAGGCATATTTCCATATGGAAGGCCTGCGACACGTGGTGCCACTAACCCTGTTCAACACAAGCCGATCCCACATGTGTAACTGTGTCCTGAGTCCTGAATGGCAGTGACCCCAACTCCGTGAGAGAACCACAGCAGCAGACTCCCTTCGATTAGTGAGGCGTATTTGCATATGGAAGGCCGGCGACACATGGTGCCACTAACCCTGTTCAACACAAGCCGATCCCACATGTGTAACTGTGTCCTGAGTCCTGAATGGCAGTGACCCCAAGTCCATGGCAGCGACCACAGCACCAGACTCCCTTCGATCAGTGAGGCATATTTCCATATGGAAGGCCGGCAACACGTGGTGCCACTAACCCTGTTCAACACAAGCCGATCCCACATGTGTAACTGTGTCCTGAGTCCTGAATGGCAGTGACCCCAACTCCGTGAGAGAACCACAGCAGCAGACTCCCTTCGATTAGTGAGGCGTATTTGCATATGGAAGGCCGGCGACACATGGTGCCACTAACCCTGTTCAACACAAGCCAATCCCACATGTGTAACTGTGTCCTGAGTCCTGAATGGCACTGACCCCAAGTCCGTGGCAGCGACCACAGCACCAGACTCCCTTCGATCAGTGAGGCATATTTCCATATGGAAGGCCGGCAACACGTGGTGCCACTAACCCTGTTCAACACAAACCGATCCCACATGTGTAACTGTGTCCTGAGTCCTGAATGGCAGTGACCCCAAGTCCGTGGCAGCAACCACACCACCAGACTCCCTTCGATCAGTGAGGCATATTTCCATATGGAAGGCCGGCAACACGTGGTGCCACTAACCCTGTTCAACACAAGCCGATCCCACATGTGTAACTGTGTCCTGAGTCCTGAATGGCAGTAACCCCAAGTCCGTGGCAGCGACCAGAGCAGCAGACTCCCTTCGATTAGTGACGGGTATTTGCATATGGAAGGCCGGCGACACGTGGTGCCACTGAACCTGAACTACGCAGGCCGGTGGGCCACCAACCTATGCACGTGGCTGTGGGCCCTTGCTCACCGCTACCTCTGGCCTACACTACGGTCAGCAGGCCTCACAATTCACATAGAGTCCCGATTGCACATGACGCAGACCAGTAGGCAAGACACATTGCTCCCAGTGCGGCCCGTCCTCACCAAGCATCATCACAGGCTCATACAGTCTCAATGCTTCTGGTGCCACTAACTGTGCACCTCAACTCAACGCCACGTGGCTATGGGCCCTTGCTGACCGCTACCTCTGGCCTACACTGCGGTCATCAGGGCTCACAATTAAAATTATTTCTTGATTCATTAACTACAGAGTCCAGTAGGCAAGTAACTATCACAGTCCTAAACCCTACATAATATCCTTTTAGTATCCTTGCTTCAAGAACTTTTTTTATATCAGTTATAGTTTAGTACAATCACCAAATTCATCTTCAAGTGCAAACGAACACTCAATAGCAGTCTACACTGCGGGCAGCAGAAGCTCGCAATTCGATTTTTAAATGCTAATTTCTAACAAGAATATTGTACTCAGAAAATACAACACTTCGTCAGTGTATTCTATACTTATTTCATCTTTTCATGATACACCTACACTGCGGTCAGTAGGGCTCACAATTAAAATTAAGTATTGATTCATTAATTACAGAGTCCACTAGGCAAGTAACTATCACAGGCCTAAAATCTACATAATATCCTTTTAGTATCCTTTCTTCAAGAACATTTTGTATATCAGTTATAGCTTTAGTACAATCACCAAATTCATTTTCAAGTGCAAACGAACACTCATTAGCAGTCTACACTGCGGGCAGCAGAGCTCGCAATTCCAACTTTGGACACGTGGTGCCACTAACCCTGTTCAACACAAGCCGCGACACGTGGTGCCACTAACCCTGTTCAACACAAGCCTGCGACATATGGTACCACTAACCCTGTTCAACGCAAGCCTCGACATGTGGTGCCACTAACCCAGTTCAACACAAGCCAATCCCACATGTGTAACTGTGTCCTGAGTCCTGAATGGCAGTGACCCCAAGTCCGTGGCAGCGACCACAGCACCAGACTCCCTTTGGTTAGTGAGGCATATTTCCATATGCAAGGCCGGCGACAGGTGGTGCCACTAACCCTGTACAACACAAGGCGCGACACGTGGTGCCACTAACCCTGTTCAATACAAGCCGATCCCACATGTGGAACTGTGTCCTGAGTCCTGAATGGCAGTGACCCCAACTTCGTGGCAGTGACCACAGCACCAGACTCCCTTCAGTTTTATTTGTTGTTGTTTTCTTTAAATAAAATGTTTTATATGTAAACCTATACATGACTAAGATTCTTGTTTGTCCAACCGCACAGGGACACTTCCGGGCCCAAGAAGGTTGTGGGGGTATGTTGGTAATGTGGGAAGAGGGTGCGTTACCTGCTGATGTGGGGAGAAGCAGCGTGAAAGGGGTATCTCTCACAGAAAGAACTCCGATATGTTTTCAGAAATGCCTTGGACAGATGCCAGCTGACGGACTGAATCACAAAATGGTTTTTCAATGCTTATGTAGTGTGAGTTATGAACAGTTCGCACCCAGGCTCGCAGAGGGACAACTGCGGCCCGTCCGCTCGACTCACACACGCAGTACTACGACCCGTCCGCTCCCAAAGGAACAGCAGCGTAGTACCTCGCAGAGGTACAGGCACAGTAGCGTACTAGCTCGCAAACGTAGAGAGCTGCGAGCCGACGGACTGGCTTCTAACGGCATAGCTGCGAAGTGGTGATGTTGGGCAGACGGAGCGTGAAAGAGTTATCTCGCAGAAACAGAGCTCCGGTATATTAAATTGCCCCCGAGACCTTTCTTTTATATTTTCACTCGATGCGAGAAAGCGCGCTTTCTGGACCAAGACCTTTCTCCCTGCCAAATTTGGCGTAATTCCGTTCAGCAGTTTGACCTGTAGCCTTGTCTAAAGTTTCCTATGGAAAATCCATTGAGAAAACACGTTTTCACCCCCCCACATAGCTACCTGTCGCAGGCGTACTCGCTGTTGGTGTGCAGGTCAGTGGTCTAGTTGTCAACATGTCACGGCCACTCCCTGAGGGCAGGTTTGCACACACACCACACCCATCCGGCACATGCGTCACAGGCCATGTGACCACGCAAATATAATGGATCCACAACGTCTCATCCTTTATTGCCGGTGGTGACTGGATGGCTGACGCTCCACGGGTCGCAGTCATAAAGACTCATGAAAAGTTGCGCAGAGGGTTAGTCGCACCCTGAGCTCTATGGCCATCAGGGGCCTACTACCACGTGGCGCGGACTTGAGTTCCACAGGGTTATTGCCACCCGAAGCTGATGTGGCCGTCACGGGCCTACCACCACGTGGCGCGGACTTGAGTTGCACAGAGTTACTGCCACCCGAAGCTAATGTGGCCGTCAGGGGCCTTCGACCACGTGGCGCGGACTTGAGTTGCACAGGATTAGTCGCACCCTAAATTGTATGGCCGTCAGCGGCCTACCACCACGTGGCGCTGACTTGTGTTGCACAGGGTTAGCGGCACCAAATTCTGATGAGGTCTCCGCCATTGATGACTCAGGACTCGGCGACATATGTGAGATCTGCCGGGCCGCGGAGAAGCTGATGTGGTCTCTGCCATTCATGACTCAGGACTCCGCGACATCTGTGAGATCTGCCGGGCCGCGGAGCTTTGACGGGCATGTGGAGTGCCCACTGGTAGACACTTCGGTGGCAGCAGGTAATTATTTGGTCATGGATGCGCAGGGGCAGCAGTATCTCACTCTCTCTCTCTCTCTCACTTCCCTCTCTTCACTCTCTCTCACTCTCTTCCTTCCTTTTCTTCTCTTTCTCTATCTCCCTTCTCCCTTTCTCACTCCCTTCCTTTCCTTCCCTCTCTTTTTCTCTCTGGCTTTTTTTCCCTTCTCTGTGTCTCACTCCTTTGATATGCGCATTACACACGTCCTTATTTTGTGCTTTATTTTCCAGGCTGTGTCGTCGACATTCATGGTCCCGACAGGAGTCTTCCGCCTTGTTGTTTTGTGTTCAGTTTGTTAAATTTAGTTTATCCTTTATATATACGTTTACGAAAAAATAAAGTTTGATTAAAAAATAAAAAAATTCAATAAAGTTTTTGGTTGTTACTTAAGTGCTGTGTGACTCTTTCTCGTTCTTATTACTGTTATTTCGTGGTGTCCACCATGGTGTTAAATTTTGGGGCAGTTATCACGGGAATACTGGTGATGTCTGCAGTTTGCACCAGCTTCTGAATAGTGTGTTATATTTAACTCAACTTTAGTTGCATTAAAGTGCTGATAATGAAATGCAGAGTAGGCGTTCCCGTGCAAAAAGACACGAGGTGCACCTTTGCGATTTATTCTAAATACTAAAATCCTGTATTGAATTGCACTGTGGTAGTGGGTGCACTTACAGTGTACACACAAAATCAATGAAGAAATGTCATTGTATTTATATTGATTGGGAATAGTGGGTCAGGTGCTGGATCTTGACGGGATACACTGCCCAGTTCGTTTATTTTTCTGTACACGAAAAAACCACATCACAACTTTGACAACAACTGCGATGCAAAACAAATTCCGGCGATAAGCCGTGTTAGCACCAGGGATTTTACACCTGCTTTCTGCTGGTGTTAAGCAGGACGACTACCTGCAGCATGAAAGGGAACACAGCCAAGAGCCACACCGAAACACCCACAGGTGCCATACAGTCAATGAGCATGATACACGGATACCCATGAGGTCCACAACACTCATCGCAACAACCCCAGGACCGCCAACGCCCCCCGAACCCGCATCTGAGCAAGTGTGTCCGTGTGGTCATTGTGTTAGCATGATAGGCACCGGCCCTGCAACATCACAGTGTCAGCGGACGTTACCATGTCACCTCAGCGTTGGCAGTGAGCATAGACATGTAGCTACGCACACATCCTCCTGCATGCACAAGCAGCGTGTGCTGGTCCGGCGTACACAGGTCAGCGCAGGGGTCTGCCTATCCGGCAAGGGGAACGGGGTGTCTCGGACATGTCCGTGTTCAAGAAGTGCGGTAAGTGTGTCTCTGTGTTCTGGTGTGGCCGCCACAAGGGCCGCAGCAGTCGATGTTGTACAGTGGCATGCACCGCCTCCAAACTGCAGTCTCACGGTGTGGTTGGAATGCCGCAGGACATGCGCGAATAGGCATTACAATGGTGTGCCGTAGGAGTGCACGGGATACAACAGTGCACCATACAAAAGTGTGGGGGCTCGTGGGAGGGAGGAGCAGCTGTTTGGCAACGTAACACACAGTGAACCCGCCCATGTGCCACGTGCTGGGCATCTCATCCATGATGACCAGGGTCGCAGACATCCCACAACACCCACGACCGGCCTTTGTACACATCCTGTATGAATGCAGCTGGAGAACTTACTGTAGTGATGAAAGGTTCTTTGTCTGAGCTATCTTGCAGTAGCACATCTGCTGCTCCGAGAAGGAACTTCCAAGTGGCCAGCCCCCCCTGACAGATACGATAATATTTGCATCCGTCTCCCACACTACGCACTGCCCGATTTGAGAACAACGAGTACACATCCCACACTCAAAAGTCCTTCGTCGTAGTTAGCGTGCCTGAAATGGCCTTCACACGTACTCCCACCACACCCCTGCCCTGCACCCATTGCACACAGACCCGGCTCATTGCACCAAGCTGTGCCATTTCATCCACAAGACTGGCACATGGCAAGCCAGTGCAGCTACAAGCAGAGCCACTGACGCAATGGCAGAGCATCCCGAACACATGGTCGACTCCATGCACGTCCACCTATACCTTGCACGTCTGCTGCATGTCCTGGGTGCACTGCCTTTGGCAGTACTGCGGATCACTTACCGGCTGTGCTTCCGCATTGCGGACGTCACCTGCGTTCAACCTATATTGCAATGTCGCACGTGCCTATCCGAGTGGTGCATGGACGTGTGCCTCTCCAACGAGTGGGTAGCTGATATGAATTACGACAGGTGTGTGCGCCCCCTGTTGGCCCACGACCAGGACTGTCATGGTGATGCCCATTTATGGCATGCATGGATGTTTGGCATGCATGTTGGGAACTGGGCCTGGGATTGCACGTGTCGTAGTATGCAGTGAGCAAATTGACCCACTTCCCGATTCTGCTTTGGTGCACATTGGGTACAGTGGTTGGAGTCAGCACATCTGTCCCGGTCAGCTGATGGATTACGTCGACGACATGTCAAATATTGTGGCCAACCATCACTCATTAGAGATAGTGGTTTACGCAGCTGCACTCGCGCTCATGGACGAGTGACAAGGTACCTCCAACCACGACTCAATGTGCCACATTGCACGTGTCCCTCCGCATCATTGCACGTTGTACATCTGGTCACATGTCCCAAAACAACAGTGGACATGGCTGCATTGGCGTCGAATCATGTCCGAAGCATGGACAACCAACGCTGCTTGACACTGACGTGTGTTGGTGATGGACTACCCCGAGGTGAACATGGACGTTTTCCTACGTTCCTTATTCAGCCATGCTGCTGCATTTCTCTACATATCGTGGCACTACTCTTGGCCGTACTGACACGCACTTTTTTTATAAAGTTTCCACATTTTCACTTGTCTCCAAATGTGTAGTGTCTTCATTTGTATGCCAATGTGTGTGTCACGGACTCTCTGGCTGCCTGCCATACGTGAATTGCTACCCCATCCGGACTGTGGGTTTGTACTTATGCGTTCTCATTTGTCTGTTTCGTACTGACGCTTTTGGACGCTTATCCGCCTCAGGCGAGTGCATTTGTGTCCTGTATTCGATTGTGCGAATCTTTGTGTTGGATGTTGGTGTACTCTGCTTCCTATGTGTGTGTGCTGCATTGCGTGTGAGATGTCCCTTCATGTGAGCTTTTGTTCACCCTTCTCCCTTTCCGGCAGTGTGGTTTTCACTTCTATGCTTGTTCAGTGGTGTGATGTTGGCGGGTTGTGTGACTTGTGCTCCTTGTTGGTGTGTTTCATTTTGGCCATGGTTTGTCTATAGTTGTGCTGTACTTAATTGTGCATGTGTACCATTGTGGCCATCTTCCCCCGTCCCCCCACTCCCTGCTTCTTCCTCTTCCTGGTGCTGTTGTGTCTGTAATTTTGTTGCTCCACACATAAAAACATGTAATGAACAAATTAGAATAGTTCCTTGAGTCTTTTAGGTTTCAAAACTTCTCTCTATTGTTTTTTTAATTTTTTTCCATATAAACAGTTTTTTTAATATTCAAGGACACAGAAGTCAGAAGTGCAACGCATTCTATCAACACACTTTCTAGAACATTCTACAACACTTGCAGGTTAAAAGTTCATCAATTTTTTTAAACCTAACAATATTTTTTTGCAACATTTTCTCGAACATTTAACGGCACTTGCAGGTTAAAAGTTCACGATTGTTTTAAGTTCGAACAGTGCCTTCCAAATGAAAGTAGCAGGTGTGGTTGAGTTGAGCAAATTTTATCCTATGATATGTATTCACGTTTAAACTGCTTTTTCTTAACCAATCACAAAGATGCTTTTCCACCAAACGAATGTGCACCCTACTTTTAAAAAACAATGCTTTTCATCTCCCAATCAGGTATCGTTTTGTATGGCAAACAAAAGTAGTTCCCATCTTTAAACATATCTCTTATTCTATGAACGGACTGCATGAGCTACAGACATCTATCCATTCCTCCCAGCCATACCTTCAAAATGCTAGTGTGGATCGTAGGACATAGCTATGTTTTCTGGTGCAAGAGGTATGCAGAACAGAGACGTATTGACTTAGACCTAGGTTTACAGAATGTGGACATTAAATGATTTGGACAAAGAGGATTGAAGTGGCACCAATTGTTGCCTTTGGTTAAAACCTGTTTGCATCTCCAACACCCTGACCTCATGATTGTGCACTGTGGTGGAAACGACCTAGGCACATTGACTGGGGTAGGTTTGGAAATGCTAATGAAGGACACCTTTCGACAATTGATATTGCTTTTGCCTCAATCTGTCTTTGTATATTCCAATATATGCCAAAGACAGAAGTGGAAATGGCCAAACCAATTTTGGCCTCAGATTGAAAAATCTAGGAAGAATGTCAACAAAGCTGTGTCTGCATACCTCAGAGACCATAGAATGGGGTCGATCTACAACAATAACATACGTTTTCATATGGCTGATATCTACAGAAGTGATGGAGTACACTTCACAGTTCAGGGAAATCGAGTTTTTCTGAATAACCTGAAGCTGTGCATCCGCACTTATATGTAGCTCCAACTAATAAACACAAGGGCTCTTTTTAGAGCCGCCTTATATTCCCAATATCGGTTCGCACAGTGACAGCTGCGATCCGGCTAGCACAGGGAGACCTGCGGGCCGTCGAGCAGCCTCGCAGAGGGACACCTGCGGCCCGTGGGCTCAGCTCTCACAGGGAGAGCTACGGGCCGTCGGCTCGGCTCGCACAGTGTGAGCTACGGGCCGTCGGCTTGCAAACGCACACCAGCATGCTGGCTCGCAGAGGGAGCGCTCCAGTCTAACTCGCAAAGGGACACCAACGGGCCAACCGCCCTGCTAGCAGACACACACCTATCACCTAACGGACTCACCCGGACATGTACAGCTAGGGACACGACGGCTCGCAGACGCACAGCTGCAAGCCGACGGACTGCTACTGTTTTATGCTTTAGGGTAGTACAGTATTGTTTGGGTAGTGTAGGGGGTTGTGCTGGGGGTAGTATTTTAGGGTTTAGGGTAGTGCAGTGGTGTTTGGGTAGGGGGTCGTGCTGGGGGTAGATTTAGGGTTTAGGGTAGTGCACTGGTGTTTGGGTAGTGTAGGGGATCGTGCTGGGGTAGTGTTTTCGAGTTTACGACAGTGCAGTGGTGTTTGGGTAGTCTATGGGTAGTTTAGGGGGTCATGCCGACATACTGACTCACAGAGCTCCGAGCCGACGGACGGGCTTCTAAAGACATAGCCGCGACCTGGTGATATGAGGAGAGGCAGCCTGAAAGGCATATCTCACACAGACACAGATGCCAGTGTTGCCTCACAGAGGTAAAACTACGAACCCGATGGCTTCTACACGGAGAGATGTGAGCTGACGGAGTAAATCACAAAATGGCTGCCAACACTTCCTGGTTTCAACCATTCACAGCCAATAAGCCGCAAACTGCTGCTTGTAACCCCTCAGCCAATCACATGTCAGAATTCTCAAATATCGATATCTGTAAAATGTGATATTTCTCAAAAACTACTGAACGGATTTACACCATTTAAACAAAAGCGTGCTTTCTGGACCATCACCTTTCTCCCTGCCAAATTTGGCGTAATTCCGTTCAGCAGTTTCACCTGTAGTCTTCTGTAAAGTTTTGTATGGAAATTGCATGGAGAAAACACGTTTTAGGACCCTCTTTTTTCTCAGCCCCTCCTACACCATTCACCCCCAAACTTTCAATATAAGAGCTAATCCAAAAAGAGAAACGTTTTGGATAATTTCATAAAGATTCGTCAAACGACGCCAAAGTTACAAGCACATACAAGGCTCCAGAAGGGGGCCGCGCAACCCCTCCCAACATAAGTGAAGCCCCGGGGCTGCGCGGACCCCAGCGGCCCCCCGCCACCCCTGCGAGCCCCTGCTATTATTTTTTAAGAAATACCCCCGCAACCTAGCCCACCCAAGGGCCTCATTAAAATAAAAAACGAGAACCCGCGACCCCAGCGCGAATTTTTTCTGATTTTTTTTTTTTTAAATGATTTTTTGGGCCCTGGGGCAGACCTAGTGGGTCAGGGTTTTTCTACCCTGCCCCCTTCTCTTGTTTTATACCTTTGTTTCTCCGTTTTCGAGTGACTCGCTTCTACTGAGCCACATGATAGCTGCCAACACTTCCTGGTTTGGAGTGCTAGCAGCCAATCACAGTGAAGCTCGCGCACGCGACTTAGGCTCCGCCTAGATATTGAAACTATTATTTTTCTAATTTCTCAGCAACTACCGAACGGATTTGCACCATTTTTAAAAAGGTTGCTTTCTGACCCAAGCACTACCTTTCTACCAAATGTGGAGTAATTCCGTTCAGTAGTTTCGGCTGTAGCCCTGCACAAAGTTTCCTATGGGAAATTGATTTTTTGACTCTTATTTTTTGAATTTCTCAAAAACTACTGAACGGATTTACACCATTTAAAAAAAGGTTGCTTTCTGAACCAAGCTCTACCGTTCTGCTAAATTTGGGGTAATTCCGTTCAGCAGTTCGAGCTGTAGCTCGTCGCAAAATGTCCTATGGAAATTAACATGGAGAAAACGAGTTTTGGGACCCCCCTTTTTTCTCAGCCCCCGCTTGACGAATCACCCCCAAACTTTCAGGATAGGTGCTGACCTGGATAGACTTTTTTTTGAAGAATTTCAGGAAGATTCGTCAAACGACGCCAAAGTTATTAGCAAATCAAAAAATGCTTTTCCTATGGAAACTAGGTTCTAACTATAACTACCTACTGGCGACCGCCAGTAGGTATATATATATATATATATATATATATATATATATATATATATATATATATATATATATATATATATATATATATATATATATATATATATATACATGCATACATATATATAAAGCCTATGAAAAACAACAACAAAAAATATAAAATTGACCAGAGGTAAACCCCTATGTCCAATCTTCTCTGCACACAACTAAAGGCTGTGCGCATAGGGTGGCAAGTTAGAAGCGTGCAGATGGCTGGGCATTTGGCCAGGCCAGAGACCAGGCCTTGTGCCCACCCTCCACTGTGCATGGCCATATACCATGCACAGCAAGGCTGCCCACCTGAAGAAGGCGTTACACATGCTCCATTTAGAATACGATATAAAAAACTGAAAAAAATAAAGGTTAAAGTCACTTTATAGTTCTGTATGGTAATAAGATTACCTTGAGTAAAAAAATGTAAAAAAAGAAATTCACAGAAAAATTTATCTAACATTATAGTTAGCTGATGGAATTAGACAAGAACTAACAATTAAAAACCCACAAAACAAGCTATTTCATCAATTATGTTATTTGAGATGTCATCAGTGATGTCATTTAGTATGTCATAAGCGATGTAATATATCAAGTCATAAGCATTGCATAATAGGAACACAAGTTATAGTTAGTTGACTTAGGGGCCTATTAGGATGGCGGGCGGATCGCCACCGCCAGCCCGGCGGGGCCGATCCGCCCACCATCCACGCCTGAATGACCCCCCGCCACATTAGGATGGCTGGGGGGTCTGCGGCGGACGGGACGGGAAGACCGTCCGCCGCTTTTCCGCCCGTCGATGAGATGACCGGGCGGAAAACGGGCTCAATATGGTGGCGGTGTCTGCAAGACACCGCCATCCATATTAACATGCAGGCGGAGAGCAGCCATTCCATGGCGGCGTTGCCGCCATGGAAAGGCATGCATTTTTCGCTGTTGGGGGCCTGTTGCGGGCCCCCAGGATGTTGGGGGTGGCGGGGGGTGCACATGGGGGGTACCTATGGTACCCCCTGCATTTGCGTACACAAGGTGGCAGGCACCGCGCGGTGCCTGTCACGTTGTGCATGCAAATGCACAACATCCATTTTTTACATTGCGGCGGGTGCTGCTTACAGCACCGCCCGCCGCAATGTAAACAATGCGAGATGCGCCCGCCAGTGTGGCGGGCGCATCCTAATTTGAATGGCAGGACCGCCGCACCTATGGCGGGCGGTCCCTTTTGCCGTTGCAGTGGCGGGCGGACTTTGTCCGCCCACCATGGTAATAGACCCCTTAGTTCTTGTCACCTTTTTTCATTCTAACTAGAATATTACTTTCACCTTGTTTTTTCAGCGGTTATACACACACTCACACAGACACACACATTTTGACTGAAATAGTGACATATAAAGGCAGATACCTAAGCTGCCTACCTAAAGTAGTACTACATTAGGACTACTTACTTAAGTTAATATCTCAGGGTGCCAAATTGCACATTGAAGAAGCAAAAAGGAAGCCAGGATTCAATCGAGAGAACAACTGCTCTTCAATAGCAAAGCTGAGAAGAAACATAGATCCACACTTTAGGTCAATCACAACTTTCAATAAACAAGAGGGCGCCGCGAGATACATAATTCAAGAGTACTGACATTTAATCAAGAATAACCCGGTACTGGGAACAGTTGCACCGTGTAGCCCAGGTGTGACTTTTAGGAGAGCTAGATCAATGACACCTGCTTCCTAAGCTATCCTAAAAATCATCCATGTGCTTTGAGTGACTAAGAACGTCGGATAATAATACTGCAAGTCTTGCTGCAGCTTCCCAGTCATTGTTGAATCTTTCTTTGGATGACCTAATTGTGAGAAAAGGATTTTTGAATCACCATTTAAGGGTCAGATATACTAATAAATTGATTCTGATTTTGCAAACTGACCTGGATACTAATGGGTCGGTTCGCACAATTCCCATTTGAAGTGCATTGAATTCCAGCCTGCTTCATGAGTATTAATGATGTAGCACACTCACTCTGATTGGAGGCCATTACAGGGACAGTGGCCTGCTAGGGTGAGCAGACCAGCATGACTGTGATCGCCTTTAAATTAATTATTATTTTTTCATGTAGCCAGTGTTGTTTAAAAGAAATGGGGCTGCATTTAATAAAAAAAAGTTTACTTTTATTTAAGTTTGACAGTTGCCGGTGAGCCTGTCGACCACTTCCTAAACCCCCAATTTTTTTTTCAACATTCACCTTTGAGGTGTTAGCAACTATTCAATGGCTTACGACTGCAATAGCAGTCCCATTCCATTGAGGATACATTGGATACTGAACTGCATTCTGCAAGGGATGCCCTAAACATGCCACTTCCCTCAAGATTTGTATTTGAAAAATAGCTGAATACATCTGTCCCCTGGTCGCTAAGGATTTCTCAAAGCCATTTTAGAGAAATTGTGTGATTGATGCCCTACACATTTACACACATTTCATTATCAGTGCTGGTGTAGACAAACTAAAATAAAAGATTTAAACAGTTGCTTCCCATCCTTCACAAGGTCTTTTTATCCTTGACTGGTACTCTGAGAGTCAGCAGGCCCGATGCCATTTTCACGTAGAGTGGCAATGTGGTTTAAAGCCCACTATTACCAAGCCCCTGGGCTAGCTTCATGCACCAGCAGCCAGGGGTTTTATGGTGTCGCATAAAATGTCCTTGAATCCAGACGAGGTGCCGAAGCACCATTTATTTTCGAACTTCCCACAGTGAGAGACTGAATCCCGCAAGCCGAAGGCTCTCTGTGCTTTTTCTGGGCTGCGTTCCATCATCTTCCCCTTGATGTGACAAGAGGGCTTGACTCTCAAGAGGCAGATTAGCACAATTGGTGATTAGAAAAATGTGGTCACATTAAAATTCACGAACAATGACGTTAATGCTGGAATGAACATGCACATTTATATTTTGCCGTAATTTTGAACATCAATGCATATTGTGCACGAACTATGATGCACTTCAGTTAATGTTTTGTTTGTTTGGAAGCAGGCATCTGTTAAATGGTGCGCTGCTAATGTTTCCATGGGAAATGTATGTGTTTATTTCATAAGTCACAAAACGATAATGAAGACCACAAAATGACTGCTGCTTATCAAAATCATGTTTTTGGGGGGGAAAGCTAAATAAGCTTTGTTTACTCTACAGCCTTAGTTCTATCTTTTTCTAGTTCTAGCTTTTTCTTTAGTTCTAGGTTTTTCTAGAATTTTCTGAATTCAATCAATGGCAATGGATTTAAAAGAACATATTTGCAAAATGTGGCATGATCATGTCTTAGAAGGACACAGTTGACATAAACTGAGCTAAAAATAGTCAATTCTTCTGGTAGCCAGAATGCTAAAACTAACACAACTTTTTTTTTAACTCGAGTATTACTTTTTTACGGAAATACTCTAATTGCTATATTTATGTTTGGGAAACTTTGTACAAGCTACAAGACGACAAGGTGAACTTATCAATGCCCCTCAGATCGTTCAGTGGGCAGCCAGAGCACAAATTCCGTCTTACTTGCCTTATGTCAAATGTCCTGATGGTAGCACAACTCATCCTGTCTCATAGCCAGAAAGACTTAAAGATCTCAATCCACAAACTTGGCATCAGCGATTTTAGACTTCCATAAAATGGGCTTTCTAGTTGTGTTCTCCGTTTCTATTACAGTGTTAGTGAAAACTATTCCAGGCAGTATTATCTCGAGATAATAGCCTGTCACACGAGTAAGAGGTCCCGAGCTGAGAGAGAGGGCCCGGTTGAAGAGGAAAAGAAGTTATCAGTCCATAATGTCCCAGAATACCATTGTATGATCCTATTGGATAATATTCTTGACTGCCTCGGCTTTAAATTTTGTGGTGAGAAGGGCCAATTTTTCTGTCAGAGGATGATGAGGTTTTATCTTTTCACTTCTTTGCAGGACATCCAACTCCCTTCTCGCCTCTACCGCCTCTCGCGTTCTTGTAGCTGATTTGGCCACTTGGCTCTGTGGATCATTGGTGTGTGCCACATTCTTGTGTTTGGCAAGAGACGGAAGATGAGAGGGATGTTAAAGTGAGGCAACAAGGCTTTTTATCCTGGTTACCAGGTCTCTGTTCTCCCACTTTCCTTTATCTAGCAATATAATTCATGTTTTTATATATAGCACAAAAGAGAAGGAAGTCAGACTGGGATGAATTGAATAGAGGACATAAATGGGAGAAAGTGTGGTTATACATCAAACTAAAGTCCAATCATGTAGGGTTTTTTTGTGGCTTTTGTCAGAGGTGTTCTTGTTATCTGAGGTCGGCAGGTAAGAAAATGCAGAAACAGGGGCTTAACCGGGGAAGTTGAGGATCAGCTAAGTATGATCTAAAGTTCTTTGATTCAAGTTTAAAAACATCTCTGCTTCTGAGACTTTTGATCCTACATTTGATTTTTAATTAGTATAAACATTAGGATGGATTTTGCAAGTGGATTGTTTTGTGTGACACAGGCAATCTTCACAAACGCTCAGAGATGTTGTCAAATTCTGTGGCTCCAGTGAAGTGTATGAGGATGGAGTTCAACAAGGCTTTAGGGGGTGCCAAGGTGGACTTGTGAATACCTGTTCAGGTGGCACTGCTGTAGTGCAAGGGAGTAAAGGAAAGGGCCTGGATAACCATGCCACTGATTTGGCTTCCTTCTCACCATTCTTCCTGTTGCCTGTTTGTCTTCTTCTTTTATGTGGTTTCCCTCGATTTCTGCTGAAATTCTTCATAGGTCAGGTTGTGTGGCACAAATTTGTGTGAGACATGCTTCAAGTAAATCCAGGCTCAATTCTGTCACTTAGAAAATTCAAGCCTTTGAAATTGACTGTTTCGCCCCACAAAGAGAATTAAAAAAAGTATATAGGTTTAAAGAGACTGGAAAAGGAAACAAAATAAGGAACAGATCAGAGAAGCATAATGGGGTAGACAGGGTGATTACTTTAAAGGACAAAAAGCGGAAAACATAAAATAGAAAAAGTAGGAAATTAGGAAACTTAGTGAACAAGGATTGCCAAAGCCAATAGGTCTCGCCTTTGTGACCTTATAAGTGTTTAGCCAGAGCTACTGGCTTTGGCAATGTTTTTAAGCTATGATGCTTAGTGATACTGAGGTGGTGGTGCTGTATTGGTGCTTAGGTGTAGTGGGGTGTGCAGTGATGCTGAGGTGTTGTTTTGCTGAAGTGATGCTGATGTGGTGCTGCACTGATGCTGAAGTGGTGCTGCGTTGGTGCTGAATTGCTTTTGAGGTAGGGTTGTGCTGGTGCTGAATTATGGCTGCCCTGGTGCTGAGGTGGGGCTCTTTTGATGCTCAGGTGGTGCTGCACTGGTGCTGAGGTGGTACTGCGCTGATGCAGATTTGGTGGTGCAGTTGGTGCACTGGTGGTGGCGAAGATATGAGGAGGTAGTGCTGTGCTGATGCGGAGATGGTGCTGCTTAAGTGGTGTGTGCTGATGAGGTGGTGCTGAGTTGGTTCTGCACTGGTGCTGAGGTGGTACTTAGTGAAACTGAAGAGGTGCTGAGCGATGATGAGGTGGTGGTACTGTCTTGGTGCTTGTGTAGTAGAGTGATGCTGAGTTGTTGTGGTGAGGTAATGCTGATGTGGTGCTGCACTGATGCTGAAGTGGTGCTGCGTTGGTGCTGAAGTGTGCTGAGGTGGGGTTATGCTGAGGTGGTGCGTTGGTGCTGAGGTGGTGCTGTGCTGGTGCTGGTGTAGGAGAAGGTGAGGGATTGTGTGTGCTTTTAACTAGTGGGGGAGAGGGCCAGGGGAGGACTCTTGTACTCCTTGCAGATTGCTGTATATTAAAGCTTTGGAAAATGTTAGATGGGCTGGGGAGAGGTCACCTTGCCTTAGACCTGCACATTATCAAATGCACTTATGGTGTGCGCTTGTAACAATCTATAGGCAAAGGTGAGGGAAGGAAGCTTGCAGTACAATAAGATTGTTGGGGATCCAGAGTTTAAATATGTTAGCTGAGTTGGGTCACCCTTCAGTAGTAATCTGCAGTGGAATTAATAGGGAGAGGTCACCCCTCAGTAGTAGTCTGGAGTAGAATTAACAAAACCTGTGGGTATTTATTTGTGAAATATTTACATCCACACAGTGGTGTTCCAGTACTAAGCATAAACACCGAAAAGCTTGCAACCTTGCACGCTCCAAACTGCAAAGTCTTAAATTGTAAAGTTTGAAAGTGTACAATGCGTTAGGGCGCTGTTTAGCTAGCTTGAATGTAACACTGACGCGATCCCAAAAATAAAATTAACTTGAGGTGTGCTGGGGAGAGGTCACTATAATTAAAAAAATCCTTGTTTGAAAATGTTAGCGATGCTCTGGAACATGAAAGCAATGCCTACATTAATAACCATGAATACAAAACGGCTCCAGACTTTGCAGCTGTTAGTGCACAAAGCAGTTGTGAACAGTATAATTAAAATACTTTCGGAGGCCAAAAAAGCCAGAACGCTCAGAAGACGACAGGTTTATTATTTAGAAAAAGGGAGTAATTTAGGGTGTATTTACAAATGGTTACTTAAATGAAAAAAACACGTACAATGGACTGGGAAAAGGTCAGCTTGCAGAGGTGCTCTAACCCTTTAACAATGTGTATTGTCTATGCCTCTAACTTTTTATAGGAGAGGGCCAAAAGAGGAAGCTTGAACTCCTTTGCAGATTGCTGCTTATTAAAGCTTTAGATATGTTAGATGGGCTGGGGAGAGGTCACCTTGCTTTTGACCTGTGCGTGGTGTGCTCCTCTGACGATCTGTAGTAGAAGGCGAGGGAAGGAAGCTTGCAATACGATTGGTTCGTGGGTGATCCACGCTTTAAACATGTTAACTGAGTTGGGGACAGGTAATAAAGCAGTAGTAGGCTGCAGTAGAAATAACACTAACTGTGTTTATTCTGTAGTTACATATTTACTACCATAGAATATTTTAATTTATTATAAGACACCGCAGGGTAATAGTTCCCAAGTGACCACACACCTAACTGCAGTGAGAAAACAAAACTGTGAGCTGATAATAACTGAATAGCAGTGCCTCTGTTGGTAAGTTTAGACACTGTAGCATTCCTTTGTAGATTAATGTTTATGAAGGTGTGATGGAAAAAGGCACATAGAAATAAAATGTAAGACTAATTAAAAAAAGATAACTATTGTGCAGTTGGAAGATAAAATGCGAAACCCTTGGTAACACCAAAAACTTTAGTTATATAAGAAACAAAATTAGTAATAAGGAAGTGTTTGCAAATAACCACAACTGTTTATTAAAGTAAAAACATCTGAAAATGCCACGTTGCCTTTACGCTAGCTGTACCAGAAAAGCGGCTTACAATATACTGTTAAAGGTTTTTCAAATAAACAATGAGTCTGGGTTTTGTGAGCCTTTTAATTGCACTTCTCCTGAAAGCAGATACCGAGAGTACAAGTGACCTGAGAGTAAAGATTGTTATCTTTATTACAGTGACGTGCTGAATAGAGATTAAATACTGTACCTTAAACAGCTGGATGTGTAATTCCCAATAAAAACGTAGTCATTAAGCTGAGAAACCATTTGTTGGGAAGAAAAAACTACTCAGCCCTACAATCATAAATACATTTAAAATGCACGCGAAGCATGATAGAATAAACTGTGAGGAAATGTTGGGGACGGTTTGTGTTTGTAAATACAAGGGAAACGCAGCATCCAAAGAGGTATAACTAAAGATGCCTCAGTTGAAAATATTAGCAATGAGACCGGGAGGCTTCAAAGCACGCAGTTGTGCGCATAATAAGTAAAAGTTCCTCGGAATAAAAAAGAACCGGAGTGATTGTAACTGGCCAGGTTTGTTTGTAAAAAAAGGGAGTAATTTGCTAACATTTATATTATTGCTTTGGATAACAAAGCTGACTGGAAGCCAGAGACAGCATTGCAACTCTGCGTCTAGTCACAGTAGGTCTGTCTCCATTTAGTCGCACCATTCCAAAGCCAAAAAAAAGTGTGAACTCTCTATAGTAAAGTGCGTTTACATACCTACGGGGCTGGCAGACATAGAATGCTTGAATGCAACCTCCTACTCCACCCCTAATGGGCCATTAGCATTTCAAAAAGTTTGGTTTGATGAGAAGATTTCAGAACGAACGGTGGGGAAGTCCGGGAGGCTATTTGTCAACATAGAAAAGACGCTGCCTCCAAAGAGGCATAAGTGAACATAAAAAAATATAAAATAAAGATACAGAGTGGACTAAGTTTAAGCGCATTTTTAAATTTTAACCTTTGGAAAAACAACACGTAAGCTTGGCTTGGAGAAAGGTAACCTTGCAGCCCTGCTTTAACCCTTTAACAACGCGTATAGTGTATATGTTTAACTACTAGGGAGAGGTCTGTATAATTAAAACATCCTCGATGGAACATGTAAAAACAGCTCCGAAAAAGAAAATGCAAAACACTTGGTAAGAGCTCAATTTTATTATTTACACTGCTACAAGACCATTACATGCTAGTGCCAAAACAGAAAACACACTGGTGCACATTATATTAACAAACAAAGGCGCACTGCAAAATGTAAAGGCGACCACCTTTAAACAAAAAAACACACTTGTGCCCATTATATTTGCAAACAAAAGCAGACTGCAAAATGTAAACACAGCGTCTGCAAGTCTTAGCTATTACCAAAACAAACAAAAAAAACACTTGTGCGCATTACATTTACAACAAAGGCTCACTGCAAATGTGCAAAGGCAGCCTTCTTTAACAAGCCATCACCAAGAGAAAAAAAGTAGTGCGCACAAATCCACATTAGTTAAAGAACGTGGAAAACTACAAGTAGCTGGGGCAGTCGCAGGGAAGATAAAAAACACAGCAAAAGGTGGGAGGAATTAGGCATGCTAACCAAACAGAAGCATGCATTCCTGAAAGGCAGGAATGTGAGCCACTTAAAGAAAGAGGAGGGGCTTTAAACCACAGTAAACATTACAACAGGCCTCGCAGAGCAGCGCATGCGCGCTGCCCCAAGGCTCGACCTAATAAACGAATGTGAGTGAAGGAACGAGGAAAAAGGGATATGGTAGGGTTACCTAAAGAAACACACAAGGGAATAAAGCAAGACACAAAAAAGGGAGAAGCAGACTTTGAGGTAAAAGGAAAACCACACAAAGGAAGAAATCACTTTAAAAATTAAATCATATACATTTGGAGGAGAAACAAATATGTAGAGGAAAACAAATGAAAAACAAACAGAAGAAATAGTGGGAAGTTAAACAAAGGGGACATAAAAATTCTAAATATGTGAGGAATACTAAACTCATGAGATAATTGGTGAGGCTGATTTCCACACAGGCATTAATTTACAGTTAGGTTTCTTTGTTTAAACATTTTGATTGGTCAAATAGAGGAATGCATATTGAAGTAGTTTGAAAGTGCACCCTCGCAAAGCACATCTCGATCCTGAACAGAATGTCCCCTATGTTCTATTTCGTCTTCCGGAGAAAGCTGATAGACTGTGCACGAATAATGCAGGTTAACAAGGGTAATGATGCTAAAATGTGCAAGAACATTAAAATGTAATTAAATGCAATATTTCTTTACTGCAAACCCAATATTCACACTATCCATGTTCCAAAGTGGCAAAAGTGAAGAAATAATAACACTCACCACATATATTAAATATTCTCAACAACCTTGCTTTTCAGGAAAACAGAGCAAACGACTAAATAATTTTTGAAGTCAACCGTCTTGAAATTAGAATGTGTTATTTCTGCTTTTAGGACAGAACTTCACTTGAACCAGATGGCTGAAAGCAACTCATTTGGAATTATGCCATGCATAAAGGTAAGAAAACTGCAGTGTGTTATCATTCTTCTTAGACTGTTTTTTGTATTTTATTGTATTAGTAGCATAGCCCCTGCAAAAGTTCTATAGCAGGTTTCTACAAAGAGTAGCTAATGAACTACTGGTAGCTCTCCAGCTACCTGTAAGTAGCTCTCCTATGTGTATGTCAGCTTACTATATTAGAGGATTTTTTCTTGGTTGCATTACTAAATGTATACTAAAATTGAGCGTGTGTTTGCGAGATGAACATGTGTGTATTTTCAGAACTCATAAGCTGCTGTTTGGAGAAAAATGGCTCCATTTTCAAAATATATTTGAAGTTGATATTTGAGTGGTAAATCATGTGGCATTGGGCAGACTTATTACACATATTATAACATTGGTGCCAGGGGCATTGCAGCCATCACTGCTATGTAATACCCATGAAGAGGCATTCAAAATTGACAAAGCCTTTTTTGCATTATTGCTGGCAATCCTGCTTGATTGTCTGAGCTGATCACTGCTAATAATCTTGCAGATGGTGGCTTCTAATGTAATCTTGTCTTGTGTGGTCGCTATTAGAACACTAATAATAGTAGCTCGCTATGATTTTCATCTAACTTAAGTAGTTCTTGTTACAGAAAAGGTTGGAGACCCTTGTTCTATAGAAATGCTATATTCCTCAGGCAAAACATATGTGTCCCAGTGGTTATGGCCTATGTACTTTCATTACAAACGTGCAATAAGTGACACTGGATTCATGGTCTATATTCTCCACCTGTAAGAAGTTTATTATACCAAAAACTACAGTCAGCACCAAGCAAAGACTATGGGTGGTGCGTATGCAGGCGGGATATGTTGTGAAGCCCATCAAAAAGGCAGAAAGTTCATGAACTTAACCAGATTTACCCTGAGGTGAAGTTTACTCAATGGCCGCTCAGCAGGGAGGATTTATAGCCATAGGTTGTCCAAGGCTGGGGCATCCTGTGACTGCATGCCACCCCCACGGCATGCCACGCCCACTCCCGCAAGGTTCAAGGTTCACGTGGCAAGACAGTTTGAGAAGCAGTGGAGTTGGACGCAAAGCAACGGCTATCAGCCTGCTGCTGAGTGCCTGTAGGACACCCATGGTTATGAGCAGGCCTGAGCAGTAGAGAAAATGGCTTCCTGTGACATGTGGTTAACGTACTAGGCATACCTTTCAAAGCCATTTCATGAACATTTTTTTAATCAGGGCAGGGACATTTGAGTTTGTGATCATTTAGTGGCAATTTTATTTAAACCATATGTAAGAATTAAATCTGTTCGAGTAAAAATTAGGTGGATATTCTCTTCAAATAAAAAATTCAAGGCTTTAGAAAATGTAGATATTTGAAGTAAGTGTGGTATGCTAAATTTTCTAATGGCTCCTCTGCTCTTACCATCTTCTGCTCTATGTCATTCTGGTCTAAGCTTGACTGAATATTAACAGTGCTATGTTGAAAGTTTACCAGGACCGCAGTTTCATCTCTCAATCTATCTTCATAGTCACAGTGGGGGTTGGATTGTGATAGTGGTGCCCTGGGTGTGCCAAGCACTATCACGTAATGAACCAAATTACAAACACAAGGACAGTCTTCAGTGAGTAGGCTTACATACACAGTGGGAACAGTCACCGAAGGTAGTGCAGAAGACAAAGCAGCTGCTCACCACCTTCTCCATGTTTCTTCGCTCTTGGCATCCCAATAAATGTGAGAGGCAGAAGTCAGTCAGAATAATTTTAGAAATTTCATGTTACACTTGATACTCAAAATTCACAAAATCATGCTGTTAGGCTACTTAAATTAATTACCCGCCATTCACTATAAAAATTTGCCAATAGTGGAAAAAATTTACCACAGAATGTGAGTGGCTATTGTTCGTGGTGCTCTCGTTTTGTTTTTGAACTAATTTTTTGCAGCGTGAAATGTGTTCTGTACCATTTTGCTGCAATTTTGCGCAATTACGCAAAAGCAAATCTTTCGAATTTCGCAGACCCCTACTCTTATGCCCATATTAACTCATTTCTAGTGCAACTGCATTTGATGCACTGCATGGGCAATGGGGAAAACACAGTCCACGATCGTATTTAATAAGAGTGGCCTGCTGGTGCTGTCATCCCCACTCTCGCACTCTAATAAGGCAGCTTTGCATGACAGACAGCCTTGCATCATGTTGCAGAGATGAGTGTGTGCTGTTCTAGTACAGGACCTGTACTAGAAACATTCCCTTACAAATTATTATTATTATTAATAATAATAATAATAATATTAATTTTCAGGTAGCGCTTCATAATGAACTTTTCTAGCACTGTTACTATTACTCAGTGTAATGTTACACAATTTACCAACCTGAGAAGAATGTAAGGTTAAGGTGGCCTGGCAGGATTCAATCTTCTGACTGACCTGCCGTGGCTAAGGGTAATTCAATAAGCCAACTTTTGAAAAGTCATAGTGGATATGTTATGACTGCGGGCCAGATGTACGACACACCAATTTGCGAGTCGAAAATTGCGTCGCATTTGCAATTCGCAATTTGCGACTCACAAATTGGGATGCACAACAGTGTCTGAGACATAGTTTGCGATTCCCAATGGGGTCACAAATTGCATACCTCATGCATATTAATGAGGCTGTCGCAATTTGCGACCCCATTGGGAATGGCTGGCACTCCCAGGGATGGTGGCCTGCTGGGGTCAGCAGACCACCATATCTGGTACTGCTTTTAAATAAAGCAGTTTTTTTTTTAAATGCAGCCTGTTTTCCTTAAAGGAAAACGGGCTGCATTTAAAAAACAAGCATTTGCAATGCAATGGTCTCGCATTTGTGAAAGTTAGAGCTAATGGTGACAATGTCTTTTACTTACGTTTATGGAGTTTATGTATGTGGTGTGGAGTTGAATTATGTGGGTCGGATTGAAACTGTGGAATTGTGTGGCATGGAATAGTTTTGTGTGGAGTAGATTTGTGTAGTGGAATTATGCAGCATGTGTGCAGTGGAATTATGTGGATAGTTATTAAGTGATATTGAGTGTACTGGAATTATATAGAGTTGGATTGAGTGTAATGGAGTGTAAATATGCGGATTGGTATTTTGTTTTGTGGTGTGGTATTGTAATGGAGTTTAATTATGTGGTGTGCTGTTGAATTGTAAGGCATGATGTAGAATTTTGTTGTGTGGATTGGATGCATGTGTTGTGTAATTGTGTTGATTTGAATTATGTGGTTTGTTGTATTGAATTATGTGGTGTGGAATAGAAGTGTGTGGAGCTGGATTGTGTGGCGTTGAACTATGTGGCGTTGAGTGAAATGATGCGGATGGGAATTATGTGGCATGATGCAGGATGTGGAAGAACAGCGTTAGAGAACGAGGGCACATACTGAAGCTGGTGAAGCAGATATAGTGAGACATGAGGAGGGTACACGAGGTTGTTGAGGAAGAGTACAGGAAGGGTGATGAGAGCACACACTGAGGCTGGTGGAGGAGAGCACTGGTGGGTAAGAGAAAGGCATAGAAGTTTGTGTGTGATCAGACAGTAGAAGCACCAAACACCTTGTGGATAAGTAAAAAACAAAGGGGGGTCATTATGATGATGGAAGGCCCACCACCGCCAGCAGTGCAGTGGCGGGCCTTCCGCCATCGGAAAGCAATTTTCCCCCGCCACATTACAATGGCGGGGGAATCTGACCGCAACCGTGGCGGGCGCAAAGACCGCCTGCCACGGATCCGCCAAAGGCAATCGTTACAATTGCCTGGCGGAGCGGTCAGCATCAGTAAAATGGTGGCGGTGCCTAGCAGGCACCGTCCGCCAGATTAGGATGCTGGCCACAGCCAGCCTTTCTGTGGCGGGTAAACCGCCATTGAAAGGCTGGCAGGGATTAGTTTTGGGGGCCCGTTGCGGGCCCCCCTTGTGTTGGGGGGAGGTGGCTTTGCACTGGGGGGCTACCCATGGTACCCCCATGCATTTCCATGCACTGAGTGACAGGCACCGCGTGGTGCCTGCCACATAGTGCAGGGACAGGCACTACATGCATTTTTAACATCGCGGCGGGTGCTGCAGTCAGCAGCGCCCGCCGCAATGTTAAATTGCAAGATACGACCGCCATGGTAGCGGTCGCATCCTAATTTAGAGTGCGGGACCGCCCCATGCATGGCGGCTGGTCCCGATACCCGCAACGACGTCCGACCGCCATCGCAAGGAGCCCCAAAATGTTTTGCAAGACTGTCGGGGGTCAGCACAGGAAAAATAAAGTTGAAAAAGAAGAATGTGGAAAGAGTGGCTAGTGGAAGAGAGCAGAAAAGGTTAACAAGGATGCACGACATACATTCACAGCAGAGGTAACAATTTTTATATGGATGTCCCTAAGCTAAACTATTGTACACCACAAAGCTTTCATTGGACGCTCAAGAAGGTTGCAGAAAACACATGTAAAGCTAATTGAACAACCAAAAACAGAAAAACCGAAGCCTCCAGCGGTCGCTGGTGTTTTAATGAAGACCTTTAAATTTCGTGCAAAGAACAACATGGGGGGTGAGACGATTGCAGTTACCACAGAAGGACGGGCGGGCCGGACTGGCTACCAGGCGTTTTGGTGGGCTGTCGAGCTGGGGGCTGATGTCACTGCGGTGGGGGCTGATTTTGTGGATGGGGACCTGTATGCACTTCTAAATAAACAAAGCAAAACAAATGGTTTTAAAGCATACTTAAAAACTATTTGGTTTTGCATTGTTTACTTAGGAATGCCCGGTAGCCAGACTGGCCCTGAAGGACGGTGTATCGTGCTGTGAGTAAAATAGTTATTGTTACTGAAAAGCACGAATTGACATGCACTTCATTGTCCATCTGAACTGTGAAAAATTTCAGATTGATGAAGTGCATGTTAATTTTTGCTTTCAGTAACACTAATAACCATTTTCTTCAAGGCGCAAAGATAGTATCTTTGTTGGATCAAATAACTTGCACACTATGCTAATGACTCGAACTCTAACATCGGAAACACGGCGGAGCCAATTGAGTCTATATGACTGCAGGGTGTCTTATTAAAAAAAACTTTAGCAGTTTGCTGTTTTTAATAAAACAATACACTGACCTGGATAAGAACAACGAACTGAGTAAAAAATCTGTTTCTCATACTAATTTAAAATAGGAAAAAAAAACATTTCCAATGGTACCTTTAAAGCACCACTAAAAGTGCAGTACGGTTCAAAGGGAAAGCATGCAAGCTCGAATCCACAAACAATTAGATACACGACTTCCATTGGACATGAAATACTACTCAACAGAAATATTAAAATGCCCTGTTATGCATAACCTGATCTAATAATGGCACTTTCCCGCTTACAGACAAGTTTACATGGTGCAACTAAAAAGACTGCTGACCTTGCCTGCGCGAATAAGACATTTGCAAAGTTTGTTCGCTTCCTCCGTCTTCCTTAACTAAAATAACTACAGATGGGGCTGACTACCCTCCTGACCAATCAATGGAGTATACTGAAAGACAAAACAGAAATAGCAGTCATTTGGGCATCACTTTACATCTCAATCAGATTTAGAGTCCGTTGCACTGCAGTCTTCTTTTTGCAGATTGGTTAAAATACCTCTGCTGTCGTTCTGAGGGTCTGATCCGCTTTTTTTCTCAAAGTGTTGTGGTAGCGGTCTAGAGAACTGTTAGTTTAGTTTTATTACAATATCGTGCTTGCCACATGGAAATAACAATTTAGTCATGCAAGAAAAAAAGAAACATAATGGTGCCGTAAATAAATTAAGGCGCACAACGAGCCTGCTCGGTGCAGTTTCGAAGGTGGGAGGGGTGTGCTTTGCAGGCAAGCCATGAGAAAAAAAAACAAGTCAATCTGAGCTGACACCGCTGATTGTAGCCAGGAGCGAGAGACCTTGGGTGCTTGTAAACCAAGAGGCAGGATTGGGGCACAAGTCAGCACGGGGCGCAGAACGGCCTCCGCAACAGAATATGATAAACCTTTTAAGTTAACATGAACAACTGCATAATGCGGACGCTGCGCATCCCCAAACAGCTTAAATAAATAAAAAAGGCTGCCGGTCCAAGCACCCTGGCTGAGAGGGAGTGGCGAGGAGTGACCCAGCTGGAAGTACCTTAAACAAATCAATCAATCAATCAATCAGGGAATTGTAAGCGCGCTACTCACCCGTGAGGGTCTCAAGGCGCTGAGGGGGTCCGCAGATCTGTTTAGCCGAAGAGCCAGGTCTTGAGGGTCTTCCTGAAGGTGTTCAGGGAGGGCGCGTCTGATGTCTGCCGGTAGCTTGTTCCAGGTCTTAGCTGCAATGTGAGAGAAGGATCTTCCGCCTGCTCTGGCTCTGTGGATGCGCGGGGTTTCGGCCAGTGCGAGGTTGGAAGATCGGAGGTTTCTTTTGGGTACGTGGAAGTTGATTCTGTCATTGAGGTATTTGGGTCCGTTGTTGTGTAGGCATTTGTAGGCGTGAGTGAGGATTTTGAAAGTGACTCTTTTCTCCACGGGGAGCCAGTGGAGACTTCGTAGGTGTTGGCTGATGTGTTTGTGTCGGGGGATGCCGAGGGACGAGTCTGGCGGCGGTGTTCTGTACTGTCTGGAGTTTGCGGAGTAGGGACTTGTTGATGCCGGCGTAGAGTGCGTTTCCATAGTCCAGTCTGCTGGTGATGAGTGCGTGGGTGACTGTCTTCCCTTGACTCAGGGGGATCCACTTGAAGGTCTTGCGGAGGATGCGGAGGGTGTTCAAGCAGCTGGAGGTGACGGCGTTGACCTGTCGGTTCATGGAGAGTGATGAGTCGAGTACGATGCCGAGGTTCTTGGCGTGGTCTGAGGGGGTAGGTGGGCTTCCGAGGGCGGTCGGCCACCAGGTGCTGTCCCATGCAGAAGGGGTGGTACCGAGGATGAGGACTTCTGTCTTCTCGGCGTTGAGCTTCAGGCAGCTGTTGGTCATCCAGACTGCGATGTCTTGCATTCCTTTCTGGAAGTTGAGTTTGGCAGTGGTGTGGTCTTTGGTGAGGGAGAGGATGAGCTGGGTGTCGTCGGCGTAGGATACGATGTTGAGGCCGTGTTGTCGGACGATGGCTGCGAGGGGGGCCATGTAAATGTTGAAGAGGGTGGGGCTCAGTGATGAACCCTGTGGGACTCCGCAGGTGATTTTCATGGGGTCGGAGAGGAAGGGTGGGAGTCTGATCCTTTGGCTTCTTCCGGTGAGGAATGATCAGATCCAGTCCAGGGCTGTTCCTTGTATGCCTGCGTCGTGTAGTCTGACGACTAGTGTGCGATGGGAGACGGTGTCGAAGGCCGCTGATAGGTCGAGTAGGATGAGGGCTGCGGAGTGGCCTTGGTCCAGTAGGGTGCGGAAGTCGTCTGTGGCGGCGAGTAGGGCGGTCTCTGTGCTGTGGTTGCTTCGGAATCCGGATTGGGACGGGTCAAGGACGGCGTTCTCTTCAATGAATCGTGTCAGTTTCCTGTTGACTATTTTCTCTGCAACCTTGGCTGCGAAGGGGAGGAGCGAGATGGGCCGATAGTTCTTGAGGTCGGTGGGGTCAGCTGTGGGCTTCTTGAGCAGGGGTCTGACTTCTGCGTGCTTCCAGTCGTCTGGGGAAGGTGCCTGTTTTGAAGGTGGTGTTGATGGTGCGTTGTAGTTCGGGTGCGATGGCGGCCACAGCTCTGTGGTAGATGTGAGGGGGCAGGGGTCGATGGGGGCCCCAGTGGATGCTTTTCATGGTCGAGGCAGTGTCTTCGGCCATGATCGGTGTCCAGTTGGAGATGGTGGGCTGGCTGGTGTTTCTGGGGGCGGGGGCCGTCTGTGGCGCCTGGTGGATGGTCGATGAAGTTGTCGTAGAGGTTTTTGATCTTGAGGTGGAAATAGGTTCCAAGCTTGTCGCAGAGGTCTTGGGATGGGGTGATGTCTGTGGCTTCGCTGCGTGGGTTGGTGAATTCTTGAATGACACTGAAAAGTTCCTTGGAGTTGGTGGAGTTGGCCAGGATTTTGTTGTGGATGAAGTTCCTTTTGGTGGCTCTGATCTGGTTGTGGTAGTCCGTCTTGGCGTCCTTGTAGGTGGTGTGGTTTTCGGTTGTCTTGGTGTTTCTCCAGTTCTTCTCCAGGCGTCTGCAGGTGCGTCTGGCTTCTTGGAGAGCGGTTGTGAACCAGGCGGCTTTCGTGGGCGTTGTCTGTCGGGGTTGCGTAGCGGGGCGAGCTCATCTGCGCAGTTGGAGATCCAGGTGTGGAGTTCTCTGGCTGCGTCGTTTGCGCTGTTTGCGTCGGGTGCCCAGGTGTGGTTGTCTCGGTTGAGGGTGGAGTTAAGTTGCTCGTCGGTAACCTTGCTCCAGTTCCTTCGTGGTGGGCGTGGGGCTGGTTTGGGTGCCTTGGGTTTGTTGATGGCGAAGTGTACGCAGTGGTGGTCGGTCCATGGCGGCTGCGTTGTGTGGCTGAAATGGACGCTGTTTCCTGCCGCGAAGATGGGGTCGAGGGTGTGTCCTGCTCTGTGGGTCGGTGTGTTGACGAGTTGTTTAAGTCCGATGCTGGCGAGGTTGTCACGAAGGATAGTGGAGTTGGGGTCGCTGGGGTTGTCGAGGTGGAAGTTCAGGTCTCCAATGAGTATGTAGTTTGTTTAGGCGATCGCGTGGGGTGCGATGAAGTCGGTGATGGTGGCGGCGAAGGGTGTTTGGGGGCCGGGGGGTCAGTAGTCGAGGGTTCCTCGGAGTGTGGCTTTGGGGGTGGTCTGGATCTTGAAGTGCAGGTGTTCGGCGGAGGGGAAGGTTTCGCTGGAGGTGGTGAGGCGGAGGGGTGCTCTTGTGGGCGATGGCGAGGCCCCCTCCTGGGTGGTTGGGGCGGTCTTTCCTCTGGATCTTGTATCCGTCTGGGATGGCGGTGCTGATGTCGGGGGCGGAGGATGCGTTGGTCCAGGTCTCTGTGAAGAAGGCGATGTCCGGCGAAAGAGAGTCGAGTAGGTTCCAGATTTCCATGGTGTGTTTGTGTACGGAGCGTACGTTGAGGAGGATGCATTTTAGGGTGTCGCCGGTGCTGGCGTCGGCGGTGTTGGAGGCCGGGGTGGCGGTGAGGGTCTGGCGGCAGTGAAGGCAGGAGAACTGGCCGTGGGTCGTGTTCGGCGAGGCCTGTTGGCATTCTCTAAGTCTTCCAGGGTTGAGTGCGAGGAGGGTGGTGGTGTCGTAGCGATGGGTAGTGGGAGGTCCAGGGTTCCTGGCGCTGGCCGCGGTTGGGTCACGGACGGGCGCAGATGGGCTTGCCTTTGGTGCGCCGGCGGCGCGCCGCTGCGCGCGGCTGCCATTAAGTAGGGGAGGTGGGAGGGAGGAGAGGCTGGGAGGCGGGAGCAGGGGAATTCCGGGGGAATTCCGGGAAGTCTGGAGGGGAAATTCCGGGGGAATTCTGGGGGAGGGGCCGCAGGGGCAGCAGCGGCGATTGCAAAGGAACAGGCAGGCACGAGAAAATAAAAGCAGTGGTTGAATTAGAGCAAGACACAGATGGGCACAATAACAGTGGCACAACAGGGAAAAAAATAAGAAAAAAAGCGGCTGTGAAAGGTTACGGTGGTTGGAGGCAGTCTGGTCCCAGTTGGAGCGGGCAGCAGGCGCAGGAGCGGGCAGCAGCCTCGAACCTCCCAAGGAGGAGGTTGGGGTCTGGAGGCAAGAGACGGCACAGCAGAGCAGTGGGGAGAGAGTGGACCTAGACCGAGGGTGGACAAAGCCAGGCTCGGCCTCCTCCTGCAGGACAACCAAAAGAAACCATTAGTGAAATCGCCATGGGAGGAAGGAGCCACACAAAGGTGGGACAATTGCTGTAATAGACCAATAAGAAACCAGCATTTCTGAATGCTGCAGCTAACAGCCAATAGCAATGGGTAGGTTTGCCAAAGCCACACAGAGAGATACAACAGGTCATCGCTGATGCTCGACCTAATAAAAATGAAACTTTTCAGTTTCATTTTTTAAGGGCAGGCAGTGACCCCTGGGACCACTGCCTGCCATTAAAAAATATTTTTAGAGCCACTCACAAAGACGAAGGGGTCCCCTGGCGACCCCTTCCCGTTTGCGAGTGGTTTACCACCCTTCTGTGAAGGATGGTAAACTGCAACTGTTTTGCGACCGCAATTGCAGTTGCAAAACAGTCATACATAGCTTCAGGAGTCGCTATTAGGAAGGGACGCCCTTGGAACGCCCCTTCCTAATAGCGAGTCGCTAATCCTATTTTGCGAGTCCTCGCAAAATAGGATTAGTACATGGGCCACACGTTTTTTGTGGTCGCAAAAGGGTCTAAAACCCATTTGCGCCCGCAACAAATGTTAGTACATCTGGCCCTGTATCTGGTAGCTCTTTCTTCCACCACCAAGAAGCCACTAAGGCCCTTATTATGAGTTGGGCGGTTAATTCTGACCCGTGCGCAAATCCCTGTTTACGCACAGGTTGGAAATATGACATGTTATGTATTAAACACATTCAATAATAATTGGATGCCTTAAATAACTCAACCTATGTTAAATTTCGGCAGGTCAAGCATGCTTAAATTTAATGGGAGAAAAACATACAGTATTTACCGTGTCATGCGGAGTTTGGTGCGTTGTACACCAAAATCTGCATGTTACTCACCAACATCATGTAATGGGCGGTATTTATCACACTCAAATTATAACATACCCCATGTATCGTTATTTATTATAATTCTTGTAATCAGGGCCTAAAAGTGTGTTTAACATATCAACAGAATGCAACTGGAATTGCCAAAGCAGGGGTGTTTTATAGGTTAGAATGGGTAAAGTGAGGCTTGAGAATTGATGTGGCTAACTCCACCTAACTCAGAGGACCGCAATTTCACATGATTTGAGGGTGAGACTTGACAAACGAGGAAGATAATAGTGTCACCATGGTTTAAAAAGTGTTTTAATAAACATAGGAGTAGGACTTTAAATTCATGTGCTGCCAGCTTCCCACCTTTTAGAAGTCTATGAGAAAATGCACATTTGCCTACTACAACCAAAGTGAGATGCTCAATGACTGCCCTGCTTATGAATGGCCAGTGGCGTAGCAAGGGGGTGGACTGCCCCGGGCGACACAAGTTTTGGGGGCAGCGGCCTCCCCACACACCCCCCGCTCGTACCTGCAGCCGCCATGGGGCGATAGCTGCATGGGAATCGCCAGCACCTCCCGGCCAAAGGTCTAGCTACGCCACTGTGAGTGGCTCGGTAATTCCAATGTGCACGGTAACTGTAGTTACAAGGACTAGCAGAATTGTAAATTTTGCTACAATGCCACGGATCAGTTGCAGCCCACCTTTAAATTTCACCTGATGCAAGCAGGTGAAGTCCTCAGGTAGAATACTGGGGAGAAACATGCAGAACTCGCACAGTAAATCAGATTTCCACGTTATTCCCCAAAAATACATCACCCCTATTATTCCCCTTGCTCTGAAATTAGCAGAATCCCCCCAGTAACTGTAAACCCGAGTCAGAGATGTAATGCTGATTTTTACCAGGCCTCTTTTAATGAAGGCCTTTGTGGACAGTTGCACAATGTGTTCTAAAAACACACGAATCACAGCAGAGAGTGCTGCAAGGGACAGAAATGGAATTTGCTGGTGTGTTTTAAAATCTAGGTTTTATAACATAATGCAGTCACGAGCAAGTCTGCTGTAGCGAGAGCAGGCCATGAGCACACAATCAATGCTGAGAGATCAGAACGCTATAGAAGAGGTCAAGAAGACATAAAAGTGACAGTCTCAATAAAAAAGACAAATGGTACATGAAGGTCATGGAGACCCCTGCTCCAAGGAGCTAACAATCTAAGAGCTTTCTTTGCTATGGTTCACCATCTAGCAGATGTTTCTGACAGCACTGCTGGGATCTTATAAAAATGTATCTTTAAAATTAAATGTCACGCATTATGTGGACTTAACATTTCCCCTCAAAAAGGATTTGCTTTTTCACTGCCTGGAACTGCATAGATGTGACATAATGTAGCTACTGCTAAAAAAATGGAGCTGGGGAAAAACAGACAATAGCAAAGCCCTTAGGTGCCAAATATTGAACCCTAAAGTGGCATTACCAATGATTGATGTACATTGTGCATACCTTGCTATTTTGTTGTACCTAGTTGAAAAAGTGATATTGACTCCAGACAGAAATTGACAAATTACTATATAATGTTGTTATCGCAAGCTTTCCAGCTCAAAGAAACAAATTATTTGGAAACCAAAAATCATTATGAGATGGATATTCTGAAATGTTGTGGTTGCACAAAATATATTTGATGGCCTATGTTTCCTAACTGTGTATTTACCTTAGTTGCAGTCGCTTAAAAAGTTACAAAATGCTTCTTGAAGTAATTGCATTAATTTACAAATTTCACATCTGTACAAGTTTGGTTAAAAATATCTTCTGGATGTTCCTCTCTACGCAGAGGGATCAACTGCCCTTTTGGGCAAAAATTCAGAAATGGCTGCTGAATTCAGAAATTTGTCTTCCTCCTGCCTCTAAGTGGTTATACAAGGTTGCTATTGGCCATTATGTATGCACTTATGTAGTAGTCAAAGGTGACCCATAATGATTGGCCAAAGACATGGAAAGAAGCCATGAGGAAGTACATTTAACATACTTGTGTGATTGCTGCAGATATATCATTAGTAGCAAACATGGGAAAGCTCCTAAAGAAATGGGCGGAGCCAAGATGAGGATTCCAAGTTTAACCAACATTTCCAAATTTCAGAAACCTGCTATCTGGAAACAAAGTTGCAATTTACATTGTGGCAACATAATTTTCCAGAGCTCCCACATTCAACTGTTCAGAGACATGGGAGCCTAATGGCTTCTGTGGCTCATTTAAACTCACTACGAAAAAGTTACTTAAAGTGAATTACGGGGAACTTTTTCACCCAGGGGTTCTGAGTAACGCCAAATAGACAACGCAAGCAAAGCTCAAATTGTCTATGATGTCACTCAGAACCCAGGGGTGAAAACAACCCCTTAATTCACTTTTTACCCATCTGTAATTTATGTTATGTGTGTCCCCAAAATCATCTGCCCCTGCTTTCAACTACTACGCAGTGGCAGAGGAGTACTGGGGAAACCTTGCATAGCATGCCCTTTATTATGTATGCCTGGTCCAAAAGGAAGAAAATATCTTATCTAACAACATTGACCAACCCCCTCCACCTCACCTGCCTTTCTTCCCCTCCTGTGTATATGTGTTCTGCTTTCAGTGAAAGAAGCTAGCAAAGCTGTGCTGACAGGTTCTCAGAAAGACCTGTCAGCCTGGCCTGGAAGACCTTTATGATTCTGTAACAGTGGGTAACGTGTTTCGTTATCAACTGTTGACACATAATAGCAATGAGTTATCAGATTTAGAAAAAGCAAAAATGCTAGCAGCTCTCTACCAGAGCCATCCATTACAAATATATAGTAATTGGATATGACAAAAATTACAGGGATGAGAATAGGAATGATACAGAGAAAGAGTAAGCTAAACATCAAATATGGAATAAGGGGTTGATTTATATCTTGGCGGTATACTCTGTCACAATGGAAATGGAGTATTTATACTGCCAAGATAATGGCCTGCCCACCTGATTTAGATGGAAGTGGGCCATAGGTTTAAACACGACGTAGACAACTCTGTCTCCACTGTGATTAAACACCTCTGACAGCCCTTCAGATTAAGGGTCAGCGGAGACAAGCATGTGATTCCGCCAACTGATTTAGATGGTCAGAATTAGAGGTAGGTTTCCACAGCCAAGAAACCCGAGCAGTGAGGAGCAGAGAAAACTCCTAAATTCTCCCTCGCCATGAAAGGTGACTCCCGTGGCGAGGGGAGGATTTTTTTTTTTTTCTTCAAAAGCCAATACTGTTTTGGGATTTTCTTTTTGGAAAAAAAAAAAACTGTTTGGTGCAGGGCTCCATCCTGCCGATGGAGCCTTGCACCAAACTGCAAAAGGCATTGACAGGAACTGCCGTGATGGCGGTTTCTGATAATGTTTTATAAATGAACGCCAGTTTGGCGGTCATTTATGAATTCGATGGACAGCATCTCAGTCAGGGCGACAGAGTAATTTACCGATTCGCCTTGTTGGAGAAAAGTGCTGCCTGCCAAAATCTAAATTGGCCCCTAAGGTCCCTAATTTTATCATTTATTTTAGGTGTCTGTTAACATCAATAGTATCTGGAAAATAATTAGAATTGTCTTATGGTGATTTGAAATGGAGGGTCATGTGTAAACTAGACCACCAAGGGATGGAGGTCTGGTCTGCTGGTGAACTTAGTAGGTTTAAGGGAATGTCTGAAGCTGGTTCTATGCCTTGAAAGGGGCTTATAATGAAACTGTCTTAGATTGAAATAAATGTCTAGTTTAGGTCAATAAAGATAGAGGTCAAAGCCGAACATTCAGGCCTCGGGTCAAATGCCAGGTCCTTTCTGTTGGTTTACTTGCAGGCATATTTCTGGAGCAAGCTTTATGAGAAAGTTCCATGATCATGGATCAGCCTGACAGCTGTTTGTGAAGACTATAGCACTATGGGCAGAAGCAGTTGTTACTGAAAGCTAAATTTGCATGAAAGGTCCTCAGAGTTGGCTCTTTTGTGGATGCTGAAGACTCTTATTGTAGTTGCTGGTACAGAGTGTATCTGAAAAAACAAATTGTTCTTTGTCACAAATGTAGGGCCTGATTTAGAGTTTGGTGGATGAGTTACTCTGTCACAAACATGACAGATATCACATCTGCCATACTGCAAGTGCATTACATCCTATGGCACCTCTAATATGGCGGAAGGGACATCCATCGCACTTTTGATGGAGTAACCCATTCACCAAAATCTAAAACAGGCTCTCAGTTCTTTTGCAAAGTTTCAGACTCTGATTTTCTCTGTGCATTGCTGCCAAATTTCATAGAACTTATCTTAGCACTCATTAGTTTTGGATCCTTGGTGCTTCCTCTTTGTTTATGACATAGTTCGTTGATTAAATTACTTTGGTCTATTTGGAATTTCACTGCTCACTAAGGAATTGAGATAGCAGCACAATCTTCATTCCCTCATGAATATAGTCATTGTAAAACTAAGCTAGCAACACCAGATGACTGTTGAAATTCATAGACAGGTCAGTTCCATACTGTTAATGATGAGGCAGAATGATTATACTTTTGTTAGGGATTAATGAAGGAGTTAGCTGACCCTCACAGTAAACTGTTCAGTCTTTGCAAAATACTTTTGCTTGTAAAATGTTCTGAAAGAGGATCAGCTCCTCAAGGAGTAATCAATATGTGTGGCTCACAGTCACCACTTGTAAGTACACTGTAGATGTACGATAGGTTCAGCTTACAAACTTTTGACTGAAGTTGCCTGCATTTGACAACTGAGATTTAATGAATCTGCTTTGCAACTTGGAGGTAAGCCATTTTATATTAAAAAGTCAATTACAAACCAGATCACTGTTGTGTGTGTGTTAATGAAGATTTTCATCAAAACCCAGTTAAATAAATAAACAAACAAATATTTCTCATCACAGCATTAAGAGTACCCCTCCACCAAGGTAGGGCCCAGATGTACTAACACTTTGCACTGGTGTGTGCATTGATCTAGGCGGCCAAAAGTGTACCAGCACTATGGGAGAAAGCAACAGTGCCATAGCATAGTAGATATGTTGCTGTTCTTCTCTCTTCCTTTAATGCAATGCAGTGCAGCAGCTTTGGTTGCATAACCTTTTAGTACCTTTCTTCCATACAGGTAAGGTGTGAAATACTATCAGAAATAATACATGTAGGAAAGTGCCTCTTTTGGACATGATTAGCCCCCACATTGTGCCTGAAAATGATGTAATTTCAACTGGAAGTGCACAGGGACCCTGCCAACCAGGTAGCTCCTTCCCTAAACTGTACCTATTTTCTCCCAATTGGCACCACTTCAGTACTCTTGTAAGTCCCTAGTAAATGGTACTCCTGGTACCTAGCACATTGGCACTGAAGAGGGACCCCAAAGGTAGCAGCACAAATTGTGCCACCTTAGGGTCCTCTCACCAAGGCCATGAATGCTGCCATTGCAGACTTAATGCCTTAGTGCAGACAAAACTGAATGCCATGCCCACAAACACTGCATGGGATATAGGTAGGACACCCCTCTATCAGGCCTTAACTCTAAGGCATGGCACACTGTGTCTCCTGTGAGGACATATATGCATGAGCAGCTATGCCCCTGCAATATCCATGTCAATTCTTGGATATTGTAAGTGAACATGGAAGCCATTGAGAGTACATGGGCTGGACACTTGTCATTACGAGTTTCCCTGCTCCATGATGGCTTCACTGTATTATGGAATGTATGGTGCCAAACATCTTGTTTTAATAAACCTGCACTGATGCCAGTGTCAGATATATTAATAATAGCACCCAGAGGACCTTTTAGAAGGTTCCCCTGAAACCTGCTGACTTCTAGGGTGCTCCTGACTGGTCTCCACCAGCCTGCCACTCCTAGACCTGTTTCTGAACCCATGGGGTGAGAGCTTTCACTCTCAGGGTCAAAACAACAATGCCTGCCCTGGGCAGAGGTGCTTTACACCTCCTCCAGGCAGGAACAGCTTTCCAGGGCGGGAAGCTTCAAAGGCGATGCCCCCCTTGAACTTCAACCCACGCCTCACCTGCTAGCAGCATATGGCAACCCCTCTGTCCTGACCTCAATTTCGGCAGGAAGATAGGCATGAAAATTAGTTCGATGAGCAGGAGCGTCCCAAGTCAACCTGCACCGCCCCTATAGCGAGGCAGGCGATGTGGTCCCCCCAGCTTACTTTCAACCATCTTAAAGATGGGGAAAATAACCTATCAGGGTCATGCCCACCCCCCACGTGGCGTGAATATTTAGAGGGTGTAGTCTCCTTTAAGGTAGGTAGCCTATTGACTACTACCTGGTACTCCCTTTAACAACCCTAAATGTAGTATTAGGTGGCCTTGAATTTCAGATTACCCTAGAACAGAGAGCTGGGACTGGATTTTGGCATGACACCCTGCCTGCAGCCCAAAGACTCAACAATCGCAGGACACTGTCTCGTCCTGCCGCTGAGAAGACCTCTACAAACCCCAGGGGCCCTCCAGCACTTCGCAAAATTGTCTAAGAACTCCCTTGGAGTAGAGGAGCTACTCCCCTGCATCGCAGGCACTAACACCGCAGAGTCCAAACTCTCGACTTGCAGCTCTTTGGCCCTGCCAATGCCACAACTGCCTAGGAGAAGGTACAGCAGGTCTGAAATATCAACTCTGCCGCCTCACCAAGTTTTGAGGCACCAGGATCTTTCGGAGCTGAGCAGCACCAACCCCGGGTACCGGATGCCCTGCAATCAAATACCGACTACAGGAGTCCAAGCCAGGCTCCAACTGTCAAGCACCTGTCGAGGGACATCAGCAGCCCTGAGACCACTCCCTGAGTTGCCCAGCCGTCCTGCACCAGCCCCGCTGAGGTGTTTGCCCCTGACCGTGAGGTGCACTTTAAAACCAGAGCGTGGATCACCTGTTTCCTCTGCACCCAGCCCCACCAGCCTGGGAATCTTCAAAACCTTTGTGCTCCCATGGTCCCCAGGTCCTTGCAACCTCTACACTCTTTTGAGTGTCCTCTAAAGTGCCTAGAATTCCCCCTTCGCAGCTTGTTTTTAGGTGGCCCCCCTTCTTCGTAGTGCGCCAACTACTTACTCTTTCAGCACCCTGCTCCCGGCCGAATCCAGGAAACTCCTGAGAAACAGCTGGTAACACTTTGGACCCTCAATCAATCAGTCATTCAGGGGTTTATAAAGTGCAACTACTCATCAATGAGGGTTCAAGGCGCTGGGGGTAGGGAGGTTGCTGGTCCTTCTGTGTGTTGAGGATCATTCGATGAGCCAGGTCTTGAGGTCCTTCTTGAAATGGGTCAGAGTCGCGGATTGCCTGAGGTGGAGGGGTAGGGTGGTCCAGGTCTTGGTAGCAAGGTAAGAGAAGGAATTTCCTCCTGTTCTGGCCTTGTGGATCCTGGGGACTGGAGGCTAGGACGTGATAGGCAGAATGAAGTTGTCTGGCGGGTACGTGGAAAGCGAGGCGGTGGTTCAGGTATGCTGGTCCTATGTTGTGGAGAGCTTTGTAGGCGTGTGTGAGGAGTTTGAAGGTGATTCTCTTGTTGACCGGGAGCCAGTGGAGTTGTCAGAGGTGTTGCATGATGTGGCTGCGGTGGGGGATGTCGAGGACCAGTCTGGCGGCGGCATTTTGAATGTTCTTTTAGTTTCTTGGGCTGTTTCTGGGTGACGCCGGTGTGCATTGCCGTAGTCGAGTCTGCTGGTGATGAGTGCATGGGTGACAGTATTTCTGGATTCTGTGGGGATCCATGTGAATGTCTTTCAAAGCAGGTGGAGTGTGTAGAAGCAGGCTTAGGAAACTGTGTTGATTTGGTGGTTCATTGAAAGCGATGAGTCCAGTATGATGCCAAGGTTGCAAGCGTGGTCTGTAGCGGTGGGACGGGGTCCCAGAGAAGCTGGGCACCAGGAGTCATCCCAGGCTGAAGGGGTGGGACCCAGGATGAGTACTTTGTCTTGTCCAAGTTGAGCATGAGGCAGCTGTCTCTCATTCCGCTGTGGAATTTGGTTCTGGTGCTCGTGGGTTCATTGGTGAGGGAGAGGATCAGCTGGGTGACGTCGGCGTAGGAGACGATGTTGAGTCCGTGCCTTTTGACGATGTCTGCGAGGGGGGCCATGTAGACGTTGAAGAGGGTGGGGCTCAGGGAGGAACCCTGGGGCATTCCACAGATGATCTCTGTAGATTCTGAGAGGAATGGGGGTAGTCTAACTCACTGTGTCTGGCCGGTGAGGAAGGAGTGGATCCGTCCAGTGCCTTGTCATGGATCCCACTGGGTCCCTAACACTCAAATTCTAGAAGGTGAACCCCTAAGTCCTACTGCACTGTGATTTACTGCATTCTATGTTTTGTCCATAGGGTAGCATTGTGTATAATTGCACACAACTGTATATTGCTTGTACTTAACTTGCTTATTGCTAAAACGTATTACATGTTTACCTGTAACTGTAGTTCTTGGTTCAAAATATATGTAAAAAGACTTGCTGTTTTTCTATAAATCGGTCTCGACTTCAATCTTGAGTGTGTGCTCCATTTATTGCCTCTGTGAGTACAACAAATGCTCATCACTACCTTCTGATAAGCCTAACCGCTCACCTACCCTACCAAAAAATAGAGCTTTAGTATTATCTACTTTTGCCCTGTAAACCAATAAGGGTTTCTCTGACCTCTCTACACAGTGTACTAACCCCGGGCGGAGCAGGCGGAGTTGCTCTACGCGGAGCTTTACAGAGTTGGCCAAAAACCTCCCTCCCCCCCCGCAATAAATATTTTTTTAAATAAAATTTTCAATTAAAGTAAAATAAAAGCGCACATACCTTATCGCGGCGTCCCAGGCTGCCCTCCTCCTCCTCGCCGTAATCCCATATGTCATGGTAGGACTGCGCATGTGCAGTCCTACCATGACGTACGTCTGACGTAGGGGATTAGCGGAGTCGGAAGTTTTGCAGGAACTTCGTGTTCTCCGCGGAATGCGGAGTATGCAAAATTCCGCAAACTCCGCCAGCGGAGCAGAGTTCGTGCCCAGGGTTACAGTGTACCCCATTGTTGTACACTACACAGAGAGGTCAGTTTCCTACAATAAAGTTTGAACTAAACTGAAATATGATTCAGAGTCTTCATAAAATGCAGAGAATGGGTGGATAGATTGGATGTACACATTTCTGTATCTTGGAAATTTCCCAAAATATGATATCTACTAATACATTTTCCCTTACTGTTTCACATCAATATGTCATTTATATGATGCAAAATGTCACTGCTTTGAAGTATAGGAGTCATATATTTATAGTTATGGGTAGCAGCTGTTACCCATAGCTTGTCCTTTGGGACCTTGGGCACTACCATTACTGTTCATTGTCTTAGTAGTTTTTGGAACCTGCACTTTCTGGTTGGCTGAAGGGATGCCCCCAGCCAGGCAGAACCTACCGCTCCTGTCAAGGGTGGGTGATTACACTCGCCAAATAACCTGTGCTCACCCTTGAGTAGCTTGGCACTGAGCAGTCAGGCTTTCCTCAGAGGCAATGTGTAAATCAGCAGTCACACGCAATAAATATACCGAGCATCACAAAAGAGACTTCACACAGGATGTATGTAAATAAAGTTTATGTTCAAGACACATAGTCAATCATTATAACATGAACATTATATACTTTGGGGTATAAAATACAATTGGAAATATTACTAGCAGTACTAGGCCAACTCGTATCGTTATGATATCAATAGTATGCACACTGTGAGAGAGAGCACCCTTATGCGGTGCAACAAACTATCCATCCCAGGCCCACCCAGGAATTCTTGAAAATACAGTCCCGCACAGCTATAGGGGACACCCCGGGTCACAGCGATATCAAAGATATGCATATACATGAAACAAGAATACTTTTTAGCAGCACCGCGGGCCGGAGCCACGCGGTAAACCCAATGTCAAATGTATTGGGCTTTTGCCATGAAATCAACGTACACAGTGGCCCTGCCAGCCAGTGTCGTGAATCACTGGCGGTCCGCAGGCCATCACTCCCACTCATTCACACTCACTTCCCACCATCACTCGGTGCAACAGGTATCAGCCAGTCCGTACGGAAAGCTCTTGCACACATACACACCCGGCACCCTAATGCAGTGCCACTTGTAATCAGCAGGTCAATAGATAAAATCCTGCAGACTCCGTGGCCTCCAGCCTCCCTTCACCCTCCAGTTCACCTCAATTGTCTTATACCCCAGATAGAGGATAACCAGCCCTGCCTCCATTACACTGGGCCGCACGCGGCCAAAGTTACACTTAGTCTGGGTCCTCGGGAAGCAGGTGGGGATATGTAGCAAGTTTTAATTAGGAGATAGATGTAAACAAGAGAATGTTAAAAGCCACTTGGGAAGCTTACCCACAGGTCTCATAACACAAAGGAGTCACTCAGTCTCTTGACCAGTTGGAGTGTTGCACGAGAGAGATACGGCACGATCGATGAAACAGGCCACACTGGGTCCTGCAGCCGGTGAATCCGCTCACCACCAACTAGACGCATATGAGTGTCAGGGTCCCGCAGTACAGGAACCACATACCTTAGATGCTGGCAAGATTTCTGGGGCTCCACACTAAACAATCTGGTCTCCAGACACAAGTCTTAATTCCACACTCACACTGCGCTACCCGATTGAATTTAGCAGTCGATGTGGGCACTTAAGAGGGCCCGCTCTCCAGATGTCAGAGGTAGATGGTGTAGGTCCCTTGCGGGAGATCTTTGTTGTCCCTGAGATCTCTAGGAGAACAGGAGGCCCGCAGATGGGCCCTTAAAGAGCATACTTCAGGGCACCAATCTTCCGCAGGTCTTTGGCCCAGGCCAGCCACTATTCAGAAAGGGCATGTAGTCCCCTTCATGGGCAGTTATCCTCCTTGTGCACAACAGAGTCCACTGGCTGTGCACCATGCAGTCCGGGTACTCGGGTCCCGCATCTCCGCAAGTATATCTCACCCTTTGCTGAAGGATGGCACCCGTGGTTATACTATCATGTCTTTGAAGTTAGGGGTGGGTTAAAGGGTTTCCCTTTGAACCACAGATGACTCCCCTAAATTGTAGGCCTGTCTGCCATGGTGTCATGGAATGCGGATCTTAATCTTTAGTGGAGCCATGATCCTGCTCCTAGAGGCTAAGTGTCAAAACCTCTCCCTCCAATCTATTCCATTCGGCCCTCAAAAGGCAGAGGTCTGCTGTTGTCATGGGATGCCCATGGTTTATGGTTGCCACTTGGGGAATGCAAAGATGTGCTCCCCTGATCCCTGGTGTCCTCCAGAGCCAGGCACCACAGCACACAAGACTCTTTGAGCACAGAAATGTCCATATTCTATATGTGGCATTTCTAAGCGAGTTATGCCAAACCCCCTTTACCATTGAAAAGGGTTTGGCATGGTGAGTTCATTGTCAGGAAACACCATGAGGCTGCTCCACTGCAATCCACTATTGCAGCCTGAAGTGATGTGAAACACTTCCCCTATAGGAAGAACAAGCCTCATAGATAGTAAAAACACACATAGGTATTTCTCACTCCCTGGGCACACGTACGCTAGTGCGCACTCGATCTGTGATGGCAGGTTGGACACATAGTCCCCAGAACCAGGGGTGCAAGTACGCCACAGCTGGACACAGCTTTAACTGATATGTTTGTCAGTGCTAACGCACAAGCCTGCAATGGCAGGCGGCACACGCAATCACAGGCACCATAGGTGCGGGTGCGCACATACTGCTGCCTGCTCTTGCAGGCAGCTCATGAGTTTAATCATGATAGCTGCTAATGTTCACCCACTGGTCTACGATCGCAGACTGGGCTATGAGCTTACGAGGCCCTAGCACCATAGGTGCGAGTGGATGCTCACCACCCTTCCAGAGCCAGCCGGACTCGGGTCGACCCCCTTACAGGTGTGATTGCACATACCCGGCCTGTGACAGTGGGCTGGACAACTTGCCACTAGCACCATGGGTGCAAGCGCTCGTACACAGGCCTGCCATGGCAGGCCTGACCTGGGTGTTTGAACACCTGGGGATGCAGGTATACACTCACTGGTCCACGATGGCAGACCTGGCACCTATCCGCAATTCCATAGGTGCCAGGGCTCATCCTTCAGCCTTCCACAGGCGGCTGGACACATATTTCAAACAGCATAAGGGCCAATGCACACACCCCAGCCTGGAAAGCAGGCTGGGCACATTGTTAACACCCTGGTACAAGTGCGCACTCTCTGGTCTGCGCTGCCCATGTTTTTTAACACTGTGTTAGCACCTCTTCCTAGCCTGTGTGGGAAGGTGCACGCCCTTCTCCATTGCCTTGACAATGAAGATGTGCTCAGGGCCATGAGGCCACACAAGAGAATTGGCAACCCCAGGAGTATCCCATGGGAAGAGCCGAACTCCAAGGCAGTGGAAGCCACACGTGGGGGTTTCCTCACTACCTGGGCAGGGAACATCCATATGTATCTCCCGGCCTTCAGCCTACTACCCCCAACTGTGCCTGTCAGGACTTCCCTGGAGGGTGCCCACATGGTATGGGATGACCTATTCAGGGTTGGCTGAGGTATAAATGAGGCCAATCTTAGGCAGGGGCGCAATGGCGCCCCACAGTCCTACGATGGAAGGCCCGATACAGGGTTGACAGGCTATCTTGTGGGTGTCACACTCAGTGCTACGTCCTACTACTAACCGTTGCAGTACCCGCCCCGGGTATGTGATGTACCTATTTACGGGGTGCATGGAGTTCCGGCACCTAAACTCATCGCATGCGCCCTACCAGCCCCATGCGGGTGAGGCGGATGCGTGCACCTTCCCTCTGCAGTACAGTGGGAAGGTGCTCAGATTCTTAAGGTCATGCAGAGAGAGTCGGCAAAGACTAGGAGGAAAAAGCTAAACGTTTTGGGGTAATTCCCCTAAGAAGGGCCATGGCCAACAGTAGTCATGCAGGCAGCATCAGGAATCATGAGCACCGTTTAATTTCTGTAGTTTCTGGTCAGTGCCCAACTCACCAGCAGTAAATATCAGGCTATTAAGGATCCAATATGAGACAATGGGACCTCTCAGTGATGGTGTTGGAGGTCGAAGGGAGCATAAATCAATTTTAATACCGTAGGCATTTTGATGAATCAACACACATGCTAAGGGCCTGTTCATATTTTGCACAGTTCTGGATTATCAAAATTACTTGGTCCAGAATCACCAATTCCAGGTTGGATTTGCATCCCTGCACCATGTAGTTTCCCAAGAATGGGAAATAATCAGGTGGACCAGAAGTAACAGGGTCCTTTTCCAAATACGGATAGCCCATTTCTGGGGACAATCACTCTCCCATTTACACCTTCTCTGAGCTGGTGAAAAATTAGAGCTCAGGACCAATGAGGGGTGGAGCTCAGTTAGGGAAGAGTTTTAGGGGGGCCGAACGGGATGTGAACAGAGCCTTCCAAGCTCCCCGTATCGCATAGGGTGGGGTGGTGTGGGTTGGGGGCCGGGGTCTGCTTATGCCTGCAGCCCCTGGCTTACCCACACTTGCTTTTACTGGTCTACAGTTCTAGCAAGTAAAACTGGGCACAGTTGTATTGTTCCTAGTATATTGAGGTGTGGCAACACAGTACATCTCATTATTGGGCAGACAGGTATCCCACCCAGGGATGTTGCTGGCTTACAAAAGGCAGAATTTTAGATAATCTATAAATGATGATCAGATGGGATAAATTGATAATTTCAGTAAATGCAACTAGTATTAGATCTTTGTCTTGAGTCTTCACCTACCTTTCATCACTACATAATTAAAACATACAAGAGAGTGAAAACACACAAATCAGAAAGAAGGAAGATGATAAAGATGGAAAAAACACCAAAGAGGGAGAAATCAGGGACCTACAAGAGAAAGAAAAAGGGGCAGCGAGTGCCTGGTAGTGAATTAAAGAGACCTGAGATAGTTTAAGACTACCAGCCTTGGCATTCAGTGCTCCGACATTTAATTGTACAAGTTGCAGGCTACAGAGCAGAGCTTCGGGGACTAGCACTCTTTCGTTTGCAAACTAAGCATTGGTACTTACCACCCAAATATGAGCACTAGTACCACATAGTTTCTGACAGTGAAACCTTGCTGCTTCTGTCAACAGAAATCTCTAGCATGATGGTCCATCTGCCAGAGAGCCATCAAATTATAGTAACAGCTGCCCCGCCTTAATCAGGGCTTTTTGAGGCATGACAGTTCTGGGGCTGAAAAGCACTCAATAGCTCACTGTGCCGGGAGAAAACTCCCTTCATGTCAGGGTCGTTGATTTTTGTTATTTTTCAAGAATAAGCTCTGCCTAGGGAATTTAGTCTTGAAAAACAAAAACTTTGCAGAGTCAGCGCATCATACATCATACATCATACATGGCACTTTCTCTGCAAATCTTTGCCAAGCAGGCATATCAAACCTCGTGCCTTCTGAGCAAAACCTTACCAAGTGGACCCAAAAAATGTGGCGCCTCCGCAGCAAAGCTTTACTGAGCAGGGACATTGAACAAAGCACCTTCTCAGCAAAGCTTCACTACCATTCCACTTTGAAGGCAGAGTGATCCCCACTTCCCTTCAGTATTCAGACCGGAAGTACTTCATCGTAAAGGACGAACCAATAGTCTCTGATTACCTCGCAGCCTGGCAGACCATCAGCCCTATTTTAAATTAAAGTGACTAGAAATGTGGATGCTTCCATGTGATGACTGGTTCTAATTGAGAAGAATTGATATTGTATTCAATTAACTGATTTGGGCTACAGATTTGGAAGAATGAACCATAGCCTTCAAACACTTCGGCCCCGATTCACAAAGAGCCTCCATACTCAGGGCAGAGGTTCCAGAGTCGTAGAAGGATATCCGCACCATGACTGTAGAGATCCCACCATGACTACAGAGCCTCCACCCTGAGTGTGCAGGCTCTTTATGAACCGAGTGCAAAGATCCCGCCATGACTGCGGACCCTCCGCCCCGAGTGCACAGGCTCTTTGTGAACCGAGTGCTGAGATCCCGCCATGACTGCGGACCCTCCGCCCGAGTGCATAGGCTCTTTGTGAATTGAGTTCAGAGATCCCGCCACGACTGCGGACCCTCCACCCCGAGTGCACAGGCTCTTTGTGAACTGAGTGCTGAGATCCTGCCATGACTGCAGACCCTCCGCCCCGAGTGCACAGGCTCTTTGTGAATCGAGTACGGAGATCCCGTCACGACTGCGAAGCCTCCGCCCCAAATGCACAGGCTCTTTGTGAATCAGGGACTTCTTGTCTGTTGGTAAGTATAACATTTTAGCTGTGCTTTTATACCTCATGCATCCTGTGCTGTACATTGTTTATACAAGGTTGTCCACGGTAGGTTCATGAGGAGCAGACCCACAATACAAGGACAGATTTTCAGGATTTGCATATCATTTAATTGAGATGGGTGCACTTAACATAGGGTCTAGCCTGAAATCAGAAATCCTGAGCCTGTTCTTCAAGAAACCTGAGTCAAATAGCCGTTCCTCTCTTTCTCATCTCCCATTACATTGTTGACTTATATTGGCATTTATTTTTTGTGGTTATGCAGTTCCTCTCAAAATAAGTTAGTGCAACTCCTAAAACATATTACACACTGTTTTTGGCTCATCGGAGTAGTGTCTCAGCAAAGGTGTGTAAGCTTACACATTCACACAGCCCATATTTCAGTACATGTTCACTAACACTCTGTAGTGCAAGGAAACATCTGTGGTCTGGCTACACTCCAGCCGACAAGTATCATACTGTTTAATGTTCAAACCTTGGCTTCAATAGTGGTTCATCTCTTCCTCATCTCCCATTGTATTGTTGAACTCTACATTTTTATAGTAAAGATTATGCCAAAAACAATAACGACTCCATGGTGTCTATAGGGAAAACAATACATTGAAGTCTGTGGAAAAAGTAAACGTAATGAATAGGTTTTAAAGCGCCACTCTTATAAGTGACTTGGAAGTGCACACTGGGTTAATCCAAGTGAAGGATTTTACCTTCAGATTTAGAAAGAGTTATAAAGAAATAATATGTCCAGTAGGACCATTCTGGAGGCTCCGTCTGAGGAAGGCTGCAGAGTTATTGGATACATCTTGTGGGTCTTTGGACAGTTTTGGTTAATTGGTTCAAAACAGCTTCAAATGGTTCAAGTCCTCATTTAAGGCAGACCCAAAAGTTTATGCTGCCTGCTTGAAGAAGGGCAGGATGCACTCGCTGGAGGTTCCACATTGGGATTTTATAGAGCTCACATTACTTCACTGGTTCAACCCAGGTAAAAATACCAGGTTAGGTCACTTCAAAGTTGATTTGAGTACCCTCAGCTCACTCAAATTTCTGGATGCACATGCAAAAGTTCAGAACAAGCCACAGCACTTTCAGTATGTGGTTCTAAGGTAGCTTAAAAGTTCTGATGCTGAGCCATCACTTATTGGGGTTGCTGGTTGGAAATGGGAAAAAGGAATAGGAAAGGAAATTATAGTTTTCTTGGGCTGTTATTTCTGTATCCAGTCCACCTAGTTCTGGGTTTCTGTTGTCACCACATCCCTTTGCATTAGGTATATTTTCAGCTTTAAGCATGCTAGCTCAAGCAGCCTTCCAACCATAGTAAGGACCAGATAGTGCAGTGGACATGATCGGGATACTGGCTCACCCCGTTCTTTAACAATGACCTGGCAACTGAAATTCATGTCAGGTTGGGTGATGGGACATGGAGTTTGCTACTTCCTCTATGGCTCTGTATTTGTTCTGAGGTATCAGTGGGAGAAGCAAGGATTTCCTTTGGTGGGTGACTCTAAATGAATCTACATATCAGTATGCGCATGTTTCACTTCCACTTTTATTTCACTATGTTGTAGTTCATGTGGATAGTGGCAGCAAAATTCTCCCCTAGTGCTTTGTGAGCTAAGATCTGAGGGGCCAGGTGACATTTTTAGGGTGGAAATAATTCTACTTCGCATCACAATTCTACTCAGCTTTAAGGTGTTCAGCCCCGTCCACCTCAAAGCGATTTGAGCACCTTCCTCTTATGCCCTCTCAAAATGTCTTTTTTTTTTGTTGCAATTTTCTATAGCGCAAACTTGACCCGAAGGTATTGGAGCACTAATTACATTACACAAAGACGCATTCATTTTTGTAGGTACAGGGAGATAAAGTGATATGCCCAGAATAACAGGATGTTGAGCCGAGACGCGAACCTGGTTCCCCAGTCGCACCACATCCTCTCCCATCAAGGGCAATGGAGTCTTTCTTTGTACCTGACAGTCACCTTCCCTTTAAATAAGCCAGGTATAAGCCCCTTCAGTCACACCTCAGTCTACACAACCCACAAGGGCCATCTCCCCTCCTCTTTCATGACTATTGTGTGTGTTCCTTTGAAGACTGGGACTGAAAAATGTTTTCAGCAAAATCATTCAGCGGCTGGAAGGCTTTATAGAAAAATGGAATCTCATACAGCCGCTAACGTCGGATTAAGCACAAAATACGTTTTCAGTACCACACCACAAAACTGAATAGGTATCTTGGGTTTCTTACAGATTTGAGTGGTTCGGACTAAATTGCATTTGAGATGCAATTTTTGTGTTTTTCGACTTTACCTAAATTGAGATCCAGTTTCATAAAGGACACCCCTCGTGCATGACGGGTGTTCTGTATTAATACTGATGCCTTTTAAGTGGGTAGTTTGTTAATCTTTTCGATGGGCCCCAGTAGCAACCTTATGCATGGACAGAGCCAGACCAGTCTCACTGTAGCAGGAGTAGCACTGAAGCCATAAACCACCTGATTATGGCATCTGGTCAGCCAGACCAACACAAAGCAGAGTTCCAAAAGTCACAAACGTAAAAAAGATTTTCTCACACTCGCATTTTGTGTCAGTGCAACTCCCAAATTATATTGTTTTCTGTTTGAATCTGTTTAAGTCGGTGTTGTCAAATTACTGAAAAAGTACAGAACAAAATCTTTTTTTAAGTGTATGTGAAGGGTTCCAGCTACACAAAAATATGTTACCTAGAACGTTTAAAATCCTCACACTGTTCTCGACTCTGCCGTCCCTGCATTCGGAGCCTCTAATGCCAACGATGAGTTATATAAGAGACTCGTTCTGATATAAGTAGCATAAAAGTGTATGCAGGGGTTCAAGCTGGATTTTTTACATATATTTTATATAACATACACTCTTTAATACATGAGCAACAGATTTGCATTCAGTTTAATGATCTCAAACTCTTTAAATCACTATGCTAATGTGCTAAGGTGGGTAAAGCTTAACATCTGTTTTTACTGTTTATTTCTCTTACAACTTTTCAAGGTTTAACTGCTTCCTGTGGTGGCATTCACAGTGCCCACCAACTGAAACGAATGGCGCCAATTTAAAGGTACATTGGCTATTGATTAACCTCAATCCCCTGTCTTAATGAAGTTGCTGTTTATCAGATTCCACGCCAAGGTGAATTAGTTGCCCTGCGGCATGAGTGCTCGAATAGCACAGAGCCATGTGCACCTTTGGCAGGACACAATATTGATCATTGCAGGTTAATTTATCCTATAATCAACTTAGTTTGCACAAGTGCGCACAACATGTGTTCACAAATGAAGCATAGGATGGAAACTGCAATGCTGTCTCTCCTTGCAACTTGTGCGCAGGCTCCAGTCAAACGTAAGTTTGTAAACCAACTATAAGAGGTAGAGCTGTTGTTTTCATAATGGTGAATATGGCAGGCGTAGGGGTGACTGCTAAACTGCAGACTGGGCGATGGCACCACATAGGTGGTGGAAGGTCATCTATGCCTAACACCCATACCAGAATAAAGCCCCATGTCCCTTCAAACATGCTATATAACGCCTCCTTCTTTGTTCTGTGGATTAAATCAAACCAAGCAAACACAATGAGATGATGGACGGAGCGCTGAAGCTTTTCAGACACTCACCCCCAGTCACAGATCTGGGTTGAATCCATCGTCGTTCTTCACTTCGCAACCCCAGTTCAGACCCAGTTGGCAGGATATGCCCTGATGCGGGCCCCGTGCTCACTATGCCACTGGATTCAAGCTAGCCTGGCTGATGAGGGCTGCTACCCCGAAACCAGTCCCAGGATGCTTGTTTCCGGTCCAGGGAAGTTCTGGCCTGGCAGCTCGGGCTGGACTGTTCCCATGAGGAACAGGGTCAAGACTGATTTGCGTATGGCTGGGTCTGAACTGGGGTGGCGAAGTGAGCTAAAGAACAATGATGGATTCAACCCAGATCTAATAGTGACTGGGGGTGAGTGTCTAAAAAGTTTCAGCGCTCCGTCCACCATCTCCTTGTGTTTGCTTTGATTAAATCCATCAGTCTGGCTTCAGAAAAGGCTGTAGCACCGAAACCGCGATCCTCAACATCATCGACGATATCCACAAATCACTAGACTCTGACCAATGCTGCCTCCTCATTCTCCTAGACCTATCGGCAGCATTCGACACGGTAGACCACAAACTCCTCATTAGGGCTCTCCAAGAAAGAGCCGGTCTTGGCGAGGTGGTCCTCCAATGGTTCTCTTCCTTCCTGCACAATCACAGTCAAAAAATAAAAATAAAAAACTTTGCATCCGACCTTCACCCAGTCAACAAGGGAGTCCCTCAAGGCTCAGTGCTCTCCCCGCAACTCTTTAACATCTACATGGAACCTCTCACCAAATTACTCAAAAAAGCCAACATCCGCTTCCATCTTTATGCTGACGATACTCAGATATACTTGGAAACCGCCTCCATCAGAGACATTCAAAGACTCAATGACGTACTGAGAGATGTTCAACACTGGCTGTCATGTAATCACCTTAAACTAAACCCCGACAAAACTGAGATACTCCTCATCTCGAACAAAGAGGAGAACCCCCAAATTGCTGAATGGCTAAAAGCCGCCGATGCGCTCAACGGGAATCTCACCCTAGCCGACTCTGTCAAATCACTAGGCATCACGCTAGACCCGAAACTGGACATGACCAGACACATCAAGAATTCGGCCAAGAGCGCTTTCCTTAACCTAAAACTATTGAACAAAATAAAACCTTTCATTCCGCCCAGTGATCTTAAACAGGCCACTCAAGCACTGGTGCTGTCAAGACTGGACTATGGGAACGCAGTCCTCTCAGGAATAGCAAAATCACATCTGGCTCCCATCAAAACAACTCTGAATGCGGCAGCCAGAATGGTCACCGGAATCAAGAAATTCGACCATATTTCTCCGGCACTCAGAGAACTTAAGTGGCTCCCAGTCGAAATGCGGGTTTGCTTCAGAACAGCCTGCCTCACACATAAAGCCCTACACACCGGCAAACCCGAATATTTGGCGGCCAAACTCAAAAAAGCCAGTCAGGCCAGGAACCTCAGACGCTCAAACTCCCTCCTACTCATCCCGCTAAAAACTCAAACACCAAAAACTGCGGCTCGATCCTTCGCCGGAAACGCGCCTAAAATCTGGAACGCTATTCCCCCTCACATCAGAACCATTCCCTCCTTTGTAAAATTCAAAAGCCAACTCAAAATCCTGTTCCTCGACCGCTCCCTAGGGAACCGATAGGATCAATCGGAGCGGGGAAGCAGACACCTCGCACTGTTGCGACTCCTGGTCCCCAAGACTGCGAAGCAGATCTCCCAACCATCGTCCTGCACTGTTAATGTGTTTTTTTTTGTTTTGTTTTGTTTTGTTTTGTTTGTTGTGAATCTCTGCAATGTATCTGTTGTAAAGCGCTCCAATACCCTCGGGTCAGGCCAGCGCTATATAAAACTTCTTAAATAAATAAATAAAATAAATCAAACCTCCTTTATTGCTGTCCATAAGGATTGCTTTCATTTACATTGCTGCTTATTAAGTCAAATAGTTCTACTCCCTTCTGTGAGTAACATTTTCAATGACACTACCTGTCTGCTTCTAGCAGCTAACAAATTATCTCTATCAGTTCATACTGTAGTGCCCCGGCTTCTTTTTCTGACACCCTAAAAGTTATTACATCTTCTACATATCCACTTGTACTTGTGTCAGCACAGTTTCAGCTCACAACTATGTGGTCCTCCTTTATATCCATCTCATTAAATTAGGTCAGATCCTAGCCTGAATAATGAGTTATTTAAATACATTGACTCGGAGGTTCTAATTCTGAAACATTGGATAACTAAATTCTAGTTCCAAGCATGATTAAACTTGTGTTCTTCATCGAAAGTGTGTCCTTTGAAGATTTAATAAATCTTACTAAGAGATACCCAGCCTAATTTAAAGGAAATGGCAAGACACAAAGCATTCTCAAGGGAAAATGAAGATGATTTCTGTCAGTGACAATATTTAACTATGTGGAGCAAGCAAGAGTGGACAACCTACAAAATTGGGGAACCACCAAACTAATCTGTTCACTTTTCCAGAATCCCAGTGAACTATTCCAAATCTTTATGTTATAATGAAAGTAACTGGAATGATGAGGAGGATAAACAAGAAACAGCCTGGTGTGTCAGATTGGTCGTATCGAACTGGACTATTTAAAGGGTGGAAGCAGGTGCAGTTTTTTTGTATCCAAGTTTTTTGTATCAACAATCTAGCTGCATCACGTAGGACAGACTTTATGAGACCTAAAGTACTTTTGGGTAGTCGGGCAAGAATGGCACAATTGAGTCAATGCTAAACGCCACATGAGCATGTACAAGAGACTGAAATTAGAATATGGCAAAAGTCATATGGTGGACCAAAAAGAAAGTGAATACCATTTAGTGACTTAATCCAGTCTTATGCAGCAAATTCACCTTTTTTGGATGGTCAGCCCAGATTTTTCATCTATCTCCTGGATCTATTTTTAGTGTTGTTAAGATTGGGGACTGTGACACTGCCATGCCCTAAAATGGTATTGATACAATTGGTTTCACCCGACTGGTCCATTTAATTTTCTTGGAAGACAATAATAGATGCCACAGAAAATGCACCAATGGCATGGCAGATAAATATCAAATGTGAGCTGCAGTGTGTATCCTCACCATCTGTATATATGGTAAAAATCTTTGGAGACTAGGAACACCATTGTGTTCCATCTCGGCTGCAGTTTAAAGGGACTGCAGTAAAACACGGTGAAGAGAAGTGCCCTTGCCATTTAGGAAAGTGTGCTTACAAGCAGGGAATCTAAATTATGAAAAGGTGGCACACTAGATTTAAGAGATGTGTCCTTACAGTGACTGAAGGCCTAAAAGCTCTTTCCACTGAGTAAGTTCAGATACATTTTCCATAAGACAGGTGATTGAATTATTTATGCTCCAACTTTCTTTAGGAAAATGCTAAAAAAATTATAAAAAATTATTTTCCACATAATCTTTTATAATCCTTCAAAAGAGGATTTTGAAAACCAAAAAAGTGACTAAGGGCCCTATGTGCAAACCCTGCGATTCGCAAAATCACATGGCCTGTGACTGCAAAAAGGCTTTTCTTTATGCACAAAAGCCCTTTTACAAGTTGCAAAAAGGAGGGAACTGAATGGGACAGCCTACTCCTATTTCCATTTCAGAAAGGAATGTCTCAATATAAATGCAGTCACTAACCATTAATGAGTTAGCAGCCCCGAACTGGGGGTAACAACTGATTCGCAAAGGGGAAGAGGCACACTAAGGACTCGTTCCAGCCAAGACCTGGAACTCCCTCCCCACTCACCTTCGGCGAACCCAGGACCATCTCTCCTTCAGGAAGCAGCTCAAGACCTGGCTGTTCGAGCAGTAACTTACCCCCTCCCCCAGCGCCTTGAGACCCTCCCGGGTGAGTAGCGCGCTCTATAAATGCCGTGATTGATTGATTGATTGGTTCCCCTTTGGGAATCATATTGTCTGCCTGGATAGGAGAAGACAGTGGTCCTGGGGATCACTGCCTCTTCCCCATGAAGTTTTCTAAAGTGCTTTTCTTTTTTTAAAAGCTGCACCGGTTCCTTTAAGGAACACCGTCTGATTTAAAAAAAAATGTTTGTTGTTTTAGAGTGCAATCACAGAGATTGTGGTGTGTCATCCCTTGCAGGCCACTATTCCTGTGATTGCAGCCAATCATAAGGGGTAGCAAATTGTGACCTGTCTAATGAATGTTAATTGGCAGGGTCATTCTGTGACACTCTCTGATTCAGTGTTTTGAGATCCAACCTGTTAGTACATAGCTCGCTTCTCAACAAGTTGGTGCTCAATTTGCGACCACTTTTAGCCAATTGAATATTAGTATATCAGGCCTTAAGCCTGAATGTAGAACCTTGGACTGATGCTAGGAGACAAATCTATTTGAACCACTAAGCAACCTCAGCAGTTATGAAATCTAGGTTTTGGGCCAAAGCCAAGGCAACTACGTATCTGACTTTGAGGGACCCTTAATGGTCTCACCCACCGCCCTGCCACTTTTTTGCTTCTATTTCAGAGACTAAGGGCTTCATGTAAGATTGGTGGACAGGTTACTCCATCACAAAAATGACAGATATGCCAGCCCGATTTATTACCAATACATTATACCCTATTGCACTTATAATAAGGCAGTTGGGTATCTTTAAAGTTGTGTCAGAGTGATCCATCTGCCAAACTCTAAATTAAGCCCTAAGTCCAAAGGTAAAATCCGTGGTTAGGGTTCACCCGATTGGTGGATCATACCTTTGATCCATCATGGTCAGCATGTGTTGGCCCTGACATCCTTGGCATGGTTTTCTCCAGGGTTTTGCCTTCAATCCTCCTCTTTTTACTAATTTTTTTTATGCTGGCCTGAGGACTCTGCACACTTTACCAGTGCTAACCAATGCTAAAGTGCTTGAGTTCTCTCATTTAGACATGGTAAAATTGGCTTACATCCAATTGGCATATTTAATTTACTGGTAAGTCCCTAGTAAAGTGATACTACATGCACCCAGGGCCTGTAAATTAAATGCCACCATTGGCCTGCATCACTTATTGTGCCACTCACTTAAGTAGCCCTTTAAACATGTCTCAGGCCTGCCATTGCAGCCTGTGTGTGCAGTTATAAACTGCCAGTTCGACCTGTCAAGGTAAACCTCTTGCCATGCCCAAACCTCCTTTTCTACCACATATAACTCACCCTTAGGGATGCCCTTCACAGCCCAAAGGGCGGGGTGCGGTGTATTTAAAAAAGTTGGCTATATACTTTTTAAGTTATACATGTCCTGGTAGTTAAAAACTCCTAAATTCATTTTTCACCACTCCATAGGATAACGTTGAGTTCCCTTATTACATTTAATAAGTGGCAACGTTTAATTGGGAGCAAATAGGAATGTCTAGTTTGGTGTCGAAAGAACTGTAATGTAAAATCCTCTTCAATGGCAAAGTCAGATTTTAAGTCACAATTCTGAAAGTTGGCATCTTCTTCTCCTAACCATTTGAAATGAAATGAAAGAATGAAAGGGGCTTTTATATAGCGCATGGCTACCCGGAGGCATCCCAGCGCTGCGGAGGTGGCTAGGGAAGAGAGGGGGATTATGGAAATAGCCAAGTTTTCAAACGTTTCCGGAAAGTCAAATGGTTAACCTCCTTGCGAATAGGAGGAGGAAGTGCGTTCCAAAGCTTAGAAGCATTATAGGAGAAACGGCGACCGCCTGTTCTGGCCTTCTTAATTCTGGAGACCTCGGCCAAGTGGAGCTCGTCTGAGCGCAGACATCGTGTAGCCTTGTATGGTTTGACCAGATTTTTAGTGATAGGAGGACCTCTGCCCTGCAGACCTTTGTGCGCAATGCAGAGGGCCTTAAAATGTATTCTCTCCTGTACCGGGAGCCAGTGGAGAGAACAAAGGGCAGGCTTTGCTGAGCAGCGGTTTTTTGTGCCCGTAAGAAGTCTTGCTGCCGAGTTTTGAACCACTTGCAGTTTGGCGATGACTGATTTGGGAGCACCTAAATAAAGAGCATTGCCGTAGTCCAGCCTGGAGAGAATGAGTGCCTGGACCAGGAGCTTTCTTGAGTGGCTAGGTAGGAGAGGGAGTATTTTCCGGGTGGTTCTGAGCAGACCATAGCATGCGGCGGCCGTTTTCCTTGCTTGGACTCTGAAAGTAAGATCATGGTCGAGCCAGATACCCAAGCTTTTTATCTCCTTTTTGGCAAAGGAGCTGGGCCCATGCAAATCGGCCACATGATGTTTGAATTAAAATTTGCTTGGTTGCCCAGCAGCATGAGCTCCGTTTTATCGCCATTGAGCTTCAGGTGAGATGAGCTCATCCAGCTAGCGACTGCCTTGAGTCAGGAGCGCAGATCCGTGGGGGATTGTTCCGCCTGGTTCAATGCCACGATTAGTTGGGTATCATCAGCATATGTGACTATGTGGATTCCAAAAGGGGCTACGATCTCTGCCAAGGGGGCCATGTATACATTAAAAAGTGTGGGGCTCAGAGACGAGCCCTGAGGAACACCACACTGCAGCGGGACTGGTTGGGAGCGGGAGTTTCCTTCGAATACCTGGTAGAACCTTTCTTCCAGGAACGATTTCAGCCATGATAAGGCCGTACCTGTCACTCCCACTTTTTTTAGACGGTGAACCAATATGCCGTGGTTCACTGTGTCAAAGGCTGCACTTAGGTCCAGGAGGATGATAGCCGAGGACCCTCCGGAGTCAAGAATCGTTCTTGACTCCTCCACTACCGCTATCAGTGCAGTCTCTGTGCCCTGACCAGGGCGGAAGCCAGTCTGGGACGAGTGAAGTAGTTTAAACGTTTCCAGGTGTGCAGAAAGTATACGGTTGATGTGTTTTTCTGCAATCTTACTAATTCCAGGGAGTAATGAAATAGGGCGGTAATTGCCCAGCTCAGTGGGGTCTAAATGAGGTTTTTTTAATGCCTTCACTATTGCATTTTTCCAGTCTTGGGGGACAATGCCCGATGCTAATGAGGCATTAATTAAATTAATGATGGGAGAGGCGACTATAGGTGCTACCAACTTCAAGATGTTAGGAGGGGCAGGGTCCAGCGGGGACCCGCTCTTGACCGAGTCTAAGATGGAAAAGAATAATTCCTCGGTAAGTGAAGTGAATGACTCTAGGAGATGAGAGTTATTCAGAGGTTCTAGGTCGTAGAGTTTAACTAAGTGCTCATTGACGGTGGGTGGGAGGAGATTGAGGATATTTTGGATTTTGGTAGAGAAGAAGCCAGCTAATTCCTCGCATCGGTGACCAGACGGGTCAGGGGCTGCAGGAGGATCGGGAATTTTCATAAGTTTTTTTGCGATCTGAAATATTTCTCTGGAGGAGCTAGAGGAGGAGCGAATTTTTTCCTCATAGTAGGCAGCCTGGACTACTTTTAATGCTGTTTTATAATGAGCGATGGATAGCCTGTATTGTGATTTTTTTACGCTTGAGAAGTCTTTCCTCCATGCTCTTTCTAATCTTTTACACTGTTGCTTCAATTTACGAAGTTCAGGGGTAAACCAAGGAAATTTATTGGGACCCGTTTTTTTTAATATAGTTTTCCTAGGAAGTACTATGTCTAACAAGTTCTCAATCCATGAGGAGAACTTTCTATTGGCAACTAAAAGATCAGGGTCCAGGATGGGCATAGTTGACTCCAATTCGCGGGTCCAGTCTTCTACAATCAGTTTGGACCAGGGGTGAATTTGGATATGTGAAGCTAGCGAATGTGAGCACGGAAGGGGTGGGTGCCAGGAGAAAGGAACAAGAAAGTGGTCTGACCAAGGAAGGGGAATGGGGTCATTCCCTTTTAATTCCGCTATGCTTGAAAAAATGGGATCAAGGAGGTGACCCTTAACATGTGTTGCTTGATGTGTTTTTAGGTCTAATTGGAAGGCTGCAAGGTCGTAGGCTAAGTCGTTAGCCACCCTGTCCAAAGAGTCGTCAAAATGAAAATTAAAATCTCCCAGAAGATTGAAATTAGGCGAAGCACTGGCAAGATTTAAGACAGTTTCCAGTAGTGAGCTGCAAAATTGTCCATGTGCTCCTGGGGGGCGATATAGAAGAATGCCAACAAAGGTAAGTAATGGAGTGAATTCAATAGAGAAGTGGGCATTTTCACAGTCTAGGAGGGGGCTGTCCAAAATACGGCAGATTAGATGGTCTTTGTAAATAATTGCAATCCCACCCCCCTTCCCACTTGTTCTGTCCAGTCGCTGAATCAGGTAGCCAGGGGGAAGCGTTTGGACAATGTCTGGATCTGAACTAGGGGTTAACCACGTCTCCGTAAGAAACAGAACATCCGGTTCAGTGTCTTGTAACAGTATAGATATTTCCGTAGCGTGTTTTGGCAGGGATCTGCAATTAAGCAGAGCCATATTGAACCCGTTTCCTGCTGAGGGGGGTGGATGGTCAGTGGGGTCAGTTCATATGAGCAGTGTAGGCATCTGTCCTGCAACTTCTCGAGGGATATGGAATGGGTACAAGTTAACTTAGGGGCTTTCTGCAGGAGTATTAATTCTTCCTTAGTATATCGAAGGAGAGCTGAAGGTAGAGGGGCAGGGGGTCTGGCCCCTGGGCCCTGACTAGCGCGGACGGGCGCAGACGGGCTTGCCTTAGGCGCGCCTTTGGCGCGCCAGCGGCGCGCCCGCTGCGCGCGACCGCTGCGCGTCGAGGCAGGCATCCGCATTTATGCAGCCGGTTAAGCAGCTAGACTGCTCACTGCCGCTGTGCCTTTTGCCTAAGAAAACAGCAATTCCGGTCTGCGTCACAATTCCCTCCACTCAACCGGAACAATCCGTGGTGGACCAGGCAAGACGCCGAGCTGACCGAGTGCAAGTGCGGGGTACAATGTGCAATGTGCAAAGGATGCTTCAGGTAGGTTCTAAAATTGTTTAACTAAAAGCGAGGCAATTTTAAAACAAGTAATTTTAAAAAAGTGGCAAGTTTAAAACGAATTTCATCAAAAGATAGTTCAGCTGTATTACAATATTCAGTCAGGTGTTAGTTACCCTGTAAATATAAATGCTGGGAGCCCTTTGCCAGGCGCTCCGTTCTCTTAACCAAAGAGCGAAGACTAATCCCCTCTAGCGCGTCCGCTGCGCGTCGAGGCAGGCATCCGCATTTATGCAGCCGGTTAAGCAGCTAGACTGCTAACCGCCGCTGTGCCTTTTGCCTAAGAAAACAGCACTTCCGGTCTGCGTCACAATTCCCTCCACTCTACCGGAACAATCCGTGGTGGACCAGGGAAGACGCCGAGCTGACCGAGTGCAAGTGCGGGGTACAATGTGCAATGTGCAAAGGATGCTTCAGGTAGGTTCTAAAATTGTTTAACTAAAAGCTAGGCAATTTTAAAACAAGTAATTTTAAAAAAGTGGCAAGTTTAAAACGAATTTCATCAAAAGATAGTTCAGCTGTATTACAATATTCAGTCAGGTGTTAGTTACCCTGTATATATAAATGCTGTGAGCCCTTTGCCAGGCGCTCCGTTCTCTTAACCAAAGAGCGAAGACTAATCCCCTCTAGCGCGTCCGAGGTGCCTGCAGCCTGTATCCTGGGTCACATGGCTAGGTGTAGCTGGCAGTTGTATTTTGTGTATTGCCTCCAGACGGTGAGACAAGGGGGGAAAATGTGTTGGCCCGATGGGCCATCTCTGACGTAAAGGAGGGCGAATCTGTCACCTACAATACTTGCACATCCCAAAGAATCTGCCTGAGCACCCTCACAAAGGGCTTGATACTTGTATTTTGTGACCCCAGACAAACTGGGGTCAGGGCAGGATGGGCAAACAATTCCAAGCACCTCTGGGGCGGAAGACTCTAGAAACCTCTCCTACTTCAAAATGGGCACCTGGTATAAATATTGGACCCAACTCTTGAGTAAACCGCTAGACTTGTGAAAGACTCAGATGGACTGCTGTGCTGCTATGCAAGAAGAACTGCTACTCTGCTGACATGCTGCTCTGCTACCTGAGTGAGAAGGACTGAGCATGCATCTTGAACCCAGGACCACCAGTGTGACTCCAAAGGCTAGTGGTCTGGCCTCCTGATCAGAGCCTCAGGGACAGAAAAGGCTCCAACCACCTGGAACCCAGCGCCTGCTCTGAGTCTTACCCCCAAGTGGTACCACCCCAGTCCTGGACCATTGGAGGTGTATTAGTCCACTTTCAATCATTTTTGGTCATCCTGTATTAGAATTGTATATCTCTTAGGTCTACTATTTTTATTATCTTAATTTATCTGTTTTTATTGTTATAACGAATAAATGAACAGTAAATTATTGTATATGTATGTGATATTGATTGAGCTTTTATGCTTTTTGCAAAAAAACGAATAAAGATTTTCTACTATTACTACTAGAGAAAATGCTTCTTCTCCTGAAATTATTTGTAATTTAAAAACCTCTTTTACGGTAAAGTCAGATATTAAGTTACAATTATGAAAATACAATTTTTTAGAAGTTGACATTTTTCTACGCAAAACAAATGTGCTCGGGGAAGGGGACGAACTGACCAGTTATGGGGTAGGGCCGGGAATGCCCCCGCACAAGGGCCGGCACCAGATATAAAAGTGGCACCGTCAGAACCTTTCATCAGAACACTCCTAGACTGTGGAAGTTTCATTAGAAAGACTCTCCTGTCTGAAGAAGGAAGAATGGACTTTCTTGCTATGTCCCCGTGCTCCACAAAAGTGACTCCAAGTGTCAGTTGACTGACCTCCTGTTTGAGCTATAGGGGCACTACAAGCTTCAAGATGTCTGCCCTGCAACTGTCCTGTATCAATTGGATCTGCCTGGAGCTGCTTGAGTGAGTCCTAATCCCCAAGAGGTGTACCATAGATTCTGGACCCCTGGCTGGCATCAGAGAGCACTTTACCTGCTTTGAAATCACAACTCCTGTGCTCCAGGTGGAGATCGGGATGTTTTTGGACACTTTGCAACCACAAACAGACTCCTTGCTTCACCTGACGACCATCCACGATGCATCAGCTCCAAGATCCAGTGCCAACATTGACAGTCCGCATCAATAGCCAGCATGAAGCTCGACCAATTATTGACTTTTCATGCTGAATAGTGACCATCTGCAGTGGCAGACATGCTCCTCGTGTGACAAGGATCTTCTTGCATTGACTGCCAGTGCGAAGCTCCGCTGATGCTCCTCGCTTGAACTTGGGCTCAGAGAAGGTAAAATCTTCAGTGGAACAAACCTGGTCCCTATATCTGACCTCTGCTCCATTGTGGCCCCTTGAACTTGTGACTTTGACTTAGCCCAGTGTGACCAGATAACTACACTTTACAGGTGACTTATATGTATTAACAAGCATTGGCATAGCCAATAGTTCTCGCCTTTGGGACCTTATAAGTGTTTAGCCATGCAACGGTTGGTGTTGTTGCACCAAGGATATTGTGCTACATAACTAAATACTTATAAGGTCCCAAAAGCGAGACCTATTGGCTATGCCAATGCTTGTTCACACAAACACTGAAACCTTATTGGGCCTAGTGTAAGCTTTCTTCACCAAACAGTACTAATCAAAACGGAGCCCTGACAGAAAGAAAATGCTCAACATACATCACTCCAGAATGTAACTGTCTATGAAGTAAGACTAGCTACAAGACAATTACATCATTTTGAAAGGAATGAAGGAACGCCAGCAATACCCATCCTTAAATACAAGACCCGTTAAATATGGCCTCTACTGGAAGCTGGCTGCCAGCATATCGGCTTTTGAACATCTACTAAACAATTGTGGAAAAGGGTCCACTTGTCATTTGTCTTTATTGCTTTCCAATAGTGCCTGTCTATAGGAATAAGTTGGTATTCTAATTTAACCAATAACATTCCTCTTTTTATGCTCTGAGGACATCTGTATAATCCAACGTGCAAACTATATAAACATTTTTACCTGGGCAACTGGATTGTAACCTCTTGCAGGGATCGAACACTCTTCATGCCTGTTTTTATTGAAACATGGCATTCTATTCCAATAAGTATTTTACAAGTTGGTGTGCAGCTTCCAAAAAGACATAACATTAAATGTCTACCGTGGCTATTTCTGGTATTATTCCAGGTGAATTATAAAAGTGGCTAGAAGCCACTGAATTCACAGAGGCGGAGCGGTTTATTAAAACTGGCATACACAATAATAGTGTGGCTGAGTTTCCGATCAGATTTCCGCTTTCCATAACTGCTCTCACGCACACCCGTTCCGCCAGAAATTACACACTTACCGAATTTCCAAAATTAAAGATGGTTCACCCTGGTAGAAGCGAAACACCAGGGGTACAGCCCGCGCCCGACACCTGGCAACCAAATAAATCATGTAAGCAGCGGCAGTGCCTTGGGGTGGCAGGGCAAGTGCAAAGGCGCAAACTCTGTACAACACCAAAATGTCCTTGTGTGTGCTATGAAATGGAAAAACTGTCTACTAGTGAAATGGAAAATGCTCGCCACGTCCCTTGAAGACCGAATCCCGACAGTAGGCGCTGATAGCGTCTCCTCTCCGTTTCTATGGAAGCAGACAGCTAACCAGCGAGGAGTCACGCCCTCTGCATTGCAAACCCCACCATCCGGGCTGCGGCGCCAAGGATGTGCCCTGGAAAAAGTGCCCTCCGTTTGAAGGTATGGTCTTGCTCGCCCCTTACAAAATGTTCAAATAATTGTTAGAACTGGTGACACAATTTAAATGTCTCACCGTGCAAAACAATTCCACCTCACACAGCGGAATGTTCCCATAGGTCATTACAAGTTCACAGGTTCTGGCCTCGGACAGCAGAGCTATCCTTGAAAAGACACATAACTTACAATCTCAGTTATCATACAGCAGAACTACCACTAAGGTTACAGCGACTTTACTGGCAATCATTTTAGACAGCAGATCTTCCCCTTGGGTTGATCGATTTCACAGGTATTCACATTTAGACAACAGAGCTATGTTTCAGAATTCACAATCTTTAAATGTCCATGCCATGCACAGTAGAGATTTCCCTCAAGTGACACAGAACATATGCACTTTGTCAATATTTTTTGTTACTTCATTATTGTTTAATTGAGATTCAGTTGATAAAAGCAGACAAACTGATAATTTCAAATCGATAATAACAACAAAGCCTCACAAATGTTCCTACAAAAAAAGAAAAAAAGCTCATGAGTGGTGCGCGCGCGCACTGCAAAGAATTTAAGGAATGCAGCAGGCACAGTGCGGGGCCGCTGCTCGCTCCCGAGCTCCCTAGGCCAGGGGAGAGAGAAGGTGGGACATGCACACGCCTTTGGCCAATTGCGTGCTGTCTTTCTTAGAAAGACGCACGCAAAGGCCAATAGCGCGTGAGCAAAAAAAAAACCACACGCACGAGCGTGTGGTCCGAGTTGGAAGTCCTTACTGGAAGCCTCGCAGACAGCGCATGCGCGGTGGCTCAGGCGAGACCTAAAATGGAATGTTTAGGCCTGGCAAAAGGTTTATTTTGCCAGGTCAAAATGGAAGTTTAAGACTGCACTCCCGGCTGCTATGGTAAGCGTGAGACATATTTTAAAGAACACAATAAGTGCTGCAGGCCCACTAGTTGCATTTAATTTATAGAACCTGGGTACATGTAGTACCGCTTTACTAGGGTTATATAAGTAAATTAAATGTGGCAATTGGGTGTATCCCTATTTTGCCATGGTTAAAGGAGAGAGCACAAGCACTTTAACACTGACTAACAGTGGTAAAGCAGTGGTAAAGTGCATAGAGTCCGAATGTCAACAAAAACTAAATACAGAAAACAGAAGGGGTTAAGGCAAAATGTTTGGGGGTGACCATGCAGACAGGGCCAAGCCCAACGTGACCGCTTTTGCAAATGGAATAACAGTACATCAAGCCCTTCACTCCCCCATATTCTTCATTTATCTATGCATGAATCCATATCCGTACTGAAAAAGAATATATCAAGTTTTATAAATTATAATTATTATATATTGCTTGCATGTTTTAAATTTTGCATGACGGTTGGTGCAGAACAGTTGAGCATTTTAGCAATTTTCGCAAAATAAATACGTTCACACAAAAATTAAAAAAATACATAAATTACTAAGATAGAAATCATCACATACTTTAAAATGCAATTTAGTGACCCTTACATCTGGCTCACATTTGTCAGTGTTGATATTACATTGCTAAAATGTGCCTTCAAACTTCCCCTAAAGACTGCACAATGTTTGCCAGTAGATGCACAGCCACTTACTGTCTGCATATTCATCGCTTTTGGAGACATTGACAAAAACAGCCCAGGCTCAACTCCACATCTGGCAGGAAGCACTGAACCCTTTTAATTCCAAAGGAATATCAGTGGTTCTCAACGCTGTGCAAACACATCCCATTGTTGTTTGAGCACCTTTTGGCTTCCTCAATAGGCGCACCTTGGTTCTTGCAGTATTCAGTATTCCCCCCTGTACTGCTGCCTTCTTAGGGCTCCTTGTGGGATCCGGCAGGCTAGTTTTCCATTTCATCTCTTCCCCGCCACACACACAAAGTGATTTTCACGCCAAAATAATAACCTGCGGGGTGAATGCTTTCATATTTGAATCAGCCATCACGAAAACCAGCTGGAACAAGTGATAAGATTTACACCTGCGGAGGAACTTGATATGAACGATAGTCTGCTACGGTGTCCTGGTGATGGCAAACTTTCACTGAAAGCAAACTCTACCAGAGAACAAGGATGCTCCTATTCCCTTCATGAGTGCAGCTGTGCTGAGAGCAGAATCGGTTTGAATCAAATTGAGCTGCTGGAGGTGTAGAATCACAAAGCCTACTGAACTACTAGCGTTCATTAATCAGTTATTAACTACTGCACAATCATAGCGACATCTTCCAGAGTAGTAATAAGGATAGTAGAACAACAAAAAACAACAAAAAGAAGAAAAACAACAACAAAAATAATAACAATAGCTATTATTATTATTATTATTATTATTATTAGTAGTAGTAGTAGTAGTAGTAGTATTAATAATAACAATAACAACAATCATAATAAATATTATTATTATTATTACTATTGTTTATGTTGTCATGTTATTGTTATCACTAGCAGTATCGCTATTATTCTTATTGTTATTGTAATTAATATTATTGTTGGTGATATTATTATTATTACTAGCAGTATTGCTATTATTATTATTTTTTATAGTAGTGATAGTTATCATTATTATTGTTGTTATTATTATTATTAACACCATTTTGTGCAGTACTTGCAGCCACAAGTTTTACAACTGTGTACCTCTGTTTTGTGATTAACCAACACAATATTGCTCATGAATGTTTCCTTTGGACCCACTGGGATTCAGACTAGTTCCCTGCAGTTTGCTCCCAAAACATAGCTGTGTTTTCCCATTTTGGTTCAGCACTGTGGATGGCAAGGATGCCCATAACTGTATTTTCATTCTGGAAAAGGAGATCCCTGTAGGGGCGTTGCAGCAGTTCAGTGACCTTGACATAGAACAGGAAGGCAAAGACAAATATTTTGAATTGGTTGGTTAGCCCGCTTCATGTGTCAAGTGACCAGGTCATAGTCATAGTCATAGTCAAGTGACCAGGTCAATGGGAATGCTTTAAATTTCTTGCGAGGGGCTAACCTTAGCTGTGGGCAACACTGGCCAATACTTGTCCATCCATTATGCGCAAGAGGGCAATTAACAACCACAACCAATAATGGTTGATTAATCTCTGCCGATACATAAGTGTATGTTATTGTGATCCTACACAGTGCATTGTTTCCAAAATGTCCATGAGGTACTGCATATGTGTGTGGTATTAATATATTATTTCAGTTGTTTTATCACCATTTATAACCCAATGGCAAATTTAAGCACAAAACCTGAGCATGCCTGCTCTTAGCTCATTATTGACACTAACTCTAAAAATAGGTACCAAATAATGTGGTGACAAGAGGTCAGCTTAGAACCTTCTATGTAAATAATGGATGAACCCATATGACCTCTTCAGTGGACCTGCTACCCATTCTTTATATCGAAGGGTGTAGGAAATCAGCTTCCTGGTAGAGGATGGTGAAAACCTACTCAAGCAGCAACCACAATTCTTGTCAAGGTGAAGTCACAAGACAACCCTAAATTAACCGGTGCTCAACCCTTGGGTAGCTTAGCACCGAGCACTCAGGTTCCAGTCAGAGGCAATATGTAAAGTATTTGTGCAACACTTCAAATAGTAACAAGGTGAAAACACACCACAAAGAGGATCCCACAATAGATTAGAAAAATATAGCAAATGTTAATAAGTACAAGACCAAAATGACAAAAATCCAATCAGTAGAACCGGAGACATACAATTTTAAAGATTTAAGTGAAAACAGCACGAAAAAGCACTAACTGTGGATATCTGGTTATGCTGGACCGGGACAAAGTGACAAGTTTAGGCCGACCATGATGGAGATCCAGTGAGGCCTGCTGAACAAGAGTATCTTAAATCCTGGTTGTGGAACATTGAAAGGTTTGCGTCGAGGAGGCATAACGGGAAGCTTGAGATGCAAAGTCCTGCATTGAGGATGCGTTGCACACCAGCTGGTTCCAAAGAAACTGCAGGGCTTGCGGTGCAAAGTCCTGTGTCATCCTCGGGCCTGCCATTGACAAGAGGCGTGCGATGTGAAGGTCTGCGTTACGCAGTGGCAGGTCCGATGTGGGCTGAGAGGTCGATGCAGAGTCCTTGTACTAGAAAAAGTGTTGCAGCGGAGGCGATGCTTCGGTTTTGCTTGGGGGTTGCATCAGTTCTGCTGCTTTCACAGAAGGCTGGCAGAGCACCTACAGGCACACTTTCAAGGATCCAGGACTGGGGTGGCACCACTTGGCAGAGTAAAACTCATGTTTACAAAGTCCAGGTGCTGGTCACAAGAGACTAGCCCTTGGAGTCACTCTGGTGGTTCAGGTTACAGGTCCAGTCCCTTTCATCTAGGCAAGAGGTCAGCAGTCAGCAGTTCAGCACAGCAGGCAGCAGTTCTTTGGTGCAGCAGTCCAGCAGAATGGCAGTCTTCCACAGGTCCAGAAGTGTACTGAAGAGTTGATGTCTGAGGTCCAATATTTATACCTGGTGCCTCCTTTGAAGTGGGAGAAGCTTCTAGAGGTTTCCCCTTAAAGTGCCCAGGTTTCCTGCCTCCCCTGTCCTGGCTCCAAACTTACTACAGGGGGTATGCAATCCTTTCTGTGAAGGCAGGACACAGCCTATTCAGTTGTAAGTGGGGCTGTGCCTAACTCCACCCTCCCAATCTGCCAGTGATGGCCCATCCAGGCACACCTAAGCTCTCTATTGTGCCTGTCTAGGAGGAATACACAAACACCGACTGCCAACTACACCTAGTCATGTGATCCAGAGACAGGCAGCAGTCACTAAATGGCTACAGCAGGAAAATGCCAACTTCCTTTGATACATTGCAAAGAACTCTCGTGAATTTGATAATCGTTGTTTTTTACGTTTGTACATGATGTTAAAGTTTTTGATTCATATTGAGGCAACACACTCATTTTGAGTATATCTGGTAGTGCGCCATCTGTCTAAGACTTAGTCCTAGGTATTCCTTTAATTTTGTACAGGTGGCAGGGTGAAACCACTTCAGAAGGCGCACACCAAACTTTTGAATAAGGCTAGGGATTACTTTCGTATTGTGTATATATTTGAGAAATTGAGTGCATTATCGCTGCTTGTTTACACATATTAACTTCCTAAAAGTGGCATTTTCAAATTTGCAATTAACAACCTGACTTTACCATGAAATAGCGTTTTTCATTTCAACTCTAACAACACCAAACATGGACTGTCTACCTGTTTCCACTGGGAGTTACAGCTCATTAAATGTAATATGGTAACTCCAATGTTATCCTATGAGAGAAACAGGCCTTGCAATAGTGAAAAAAGAAATAAAGGGTTTTCACTACCAGGAAAAGTAAAACTTAAAGTTCCATGTTCTGCTTTTTAAATACATTGCACACTGCCATCTGGGCTGTGCAGGGCCTACCCTAGGGGTGACTTATATGTATTAAAAAGGAAGGTTTTTGCCAGTTTAAAATTGCACATACAGGATGCACTGGCCAGCCTGTGGCAGGTTTGCAAGGCTACTTAAGTGAGTGGCACAACGAGTGATGCAGATCCACCAATAGCTTTTAATTTACAAGCACTACGTAGATGTAGTACCACATTACTAGGGACTTATAAGTAAATTAAAGATTCCATTTGGGTATAAGCAATGTTACTATGTTTTAAGGAGTGAGCACATGCACTTTAACACTTTTTAGCAGTGGTAAAGTGTACAGAGTCCTAAGTCCAGCAAAAAGATATCAGCAAAATTGGAGAAGGAAGGCAAAATGTTTGGGGGAAGGCCAACCTAAGGCTAACAGGTCTAACAAAGAGTAATACTGAAACCCAAAATCTATATTTCACAAATTTTAATTTGATGGTTGGCCTCTTTTGAGAGCATTGGATGGTGAATCCACAAACAGGAGTAGTATTAGAGAACAAATGAAAGTAGTCTAAAGTTTACTCTCCTGGTAGGAAACTTACACAATCATCTGCTAATCTCTCTTACATTAATATAATACATTATCTATCACTGGTCAGCCGAAATGTAACTCTGTCATGATATGACACCAGGAAAATCGACTGATAAAGTAGATTTGCCTATCTCTACCCATTTGCTGTATCCCTCTTCCTCTTTGTGTTTTGGTGCATTCACCACGCCAGACAGTACTGTTGTGACCGACTATTAGACCTGACATCCTTGGCGTGGGGTTCCCCATGACTTTCTGGTTTCACTATCTTGTTTTTGCTGAACTCGATTTTGTTGGCATTAGGACCGTTTACACTTTACCCCTGCTAACCAGGGGTAAAGTGCTTGTGCTCTCTCCCTTAAGCATGGTAAAATTGGCCTACCCTTGATTAGTACAATGAATTTACTTGTGCGTCCCTAGTAAATGGTACTGCGTGTACCAAGGGCCTGTAGATTAAATGCCACCCATTAAAGTAACAGTGGATAATATGTCTCAGGTCTGCAATTTATACTGCTATTTCGACCTAGCAAAACATCCCCCCAGGACATCCTGCTCAGGAGAGGAAAGCCTGCCCCACACCCAAGGACTTTTTGGAAGGAATACACATCACACAGCAGAAGAGCCATTGACAGTCCTGTGACCCTGGGCACTAACAGAATGCACATTTGGTCTAGAAAGGAAATGCCAACTTTCTAAAAGTGATGCGGCAACAAATGATGAACAGAATGCTGAAAGAATCAAAAATTCACCCCCAGTCAAGTGATCTAGGTTAAATCCATCGGTCTAGTGCTCACTACGCCCCAGTTTGCACCCAGCCATATGCAAATCAGTCTTGACCCTGCTCGTCGTGGGAATAGTCTAGCCTGAACTGCCAAGCCGGTTCCTCCCTAGACTGGAAGCAAGCATCCTAGGACCGGTTTCAGGGCAGCCACTGTGAAAAACCAAAATGCTATTTCTGAGAATGTAGAAGCAAAATAAATTATTTTTAAAACATCTTTCATTTGAAAAACCCGAATTGCAAACTATTAGTTTTTTTAACGTCCCACACAGTTATAATTTAAAGTGAAATGTTATTTGGAACAATACCCGAAGAGAAATGCGAGGTTGTGCTGTTCTACCTATGCAAAGACTGTGTATACATCTTTCTGTCAGAGCTTGCCCTCAGAGTATAAATGTCAAGTGCTATCGGCTCATATAATATACAGCTCTGATTCAGTTCGGAGATTGGTGAATTTTACAGCTTCCGGCAGCCAGTAAAATAACAAATGCTTGCTTTGCCAGCAGAAAGAGCAGCGTTACTAATGCAAATTGCTCAGTGAGGTGCTGATATGGTACTTAACAGACCGCATCACAACCAATCCCTTGGGTGCAAAATGGCTCATCTTATCCACGAATAAGTCATTGAAGTTGACTCCCTCATCTTTTCTTAAATGGGAAATGGGAATACTCTATAATCAATAGCAAATATAGGACATTGTTCCGTAACCAACTTATAAAACAAAGTCCAAATTGAACTGTGGTTTGTGATCGAACCATAGAGACGCAGAAATCCACCCCACAATCTAGCATTGTTGTCTTTGATGAAATGACAATAAAACTGAACCATGAAATTGAAGTGGCAGAAGATAAGCTACACATGGTTAAACAAACTATCTGATCAACACAAGATCATCCTTCAGTTTGTCTTGCTGCCAAACAAGGCAGTGGGGACAGTCATTATTAGCAGCTTAATGCTGTCCTCTGTATCATTTGAAAACAAGCATTTGCAATGCAATAGGTCTCTCATTTGCGAGAGTTTAAGCTATTGGCATTATAAATGACAATGCCTTTTATGTATCGCTTTTGATAGTTAACACATAAATAAAAGGCATTGTCATTTCATTTCCTCTTTGTTGGCTATTCTTTGTGTTTTTATATCTGCCATATTTTTCACTTTAATGTTTCTATTTGTCAGTCTTTCTTTGCCTCTTATGCTCACTGTCTACTTCTCTATCTACACCAGTGACTAAATATTTTCCTGAATGCCACTCCAGTTTTCCAGCCCATTATTCAAGAAAATATTCATGCAATTGGACTCATTTCAGGTAGTCAAGCAATATAAGCAATATATTTTCTACTGAGTGCAATTATTTACATATGTGATTGGAGTGACACAGGATTTGGACAACTGAAGCGGAAAAGTTCAGCTGGAAAAAGAAGGTGAAACAGACAAAGAGATTAGAGTCACGGGTGTAGATAGAGAAGTAGACAGTGAGCAAGAAGGGCAAAGAGAGACTGACAAAGAGAAAATTAAAGTGAAAAATATGGCAGATATAAAAACACAAAGAATAGCCAACAAAGAGGAAGAGACAGAATGAAATAACTTCAAAAAAATACAAATTGAAGAAAAAGCAAAATATAAAACAGTTAAAAGAAAAAAATATAAAAAATAAAATGTGTGCGAGTGAGACGATTGGTCATGTTGCAGAGACATGCACCAGCGTTGAGGGTGGAAGAAGGAAGGACTTTTTTACTCGCTCTCAGTCTTTCATCTAGCAGTTTTCTACGAGAGTGATGAGGTTCACTTCTTTCTCTGTACTATGATCCTCAAACTACAGGGTTGCTGTTGCTTATTACTTCAGTAAACAGAAACAATGTATTTGGAATAGTTTATGGATTACGAAAATGTAGACTTTTTATGCAATCTATGTTGCATGATGTAGGAGTAGTGCTAAATTTGAGCCGGTGGATGCAGGTGGGGCCCGCCGGTACTCATTTTTGTGGACCAGCCTTATTTTTCCTCATCAGACCCAGAGCAAGAGAGAGAAAAACACAAAAGGTGGTGTTAAAAGGTGGTTCTGACACTATGGGCCGCCCGGATTTTTCGCTTTTTGAGCACCTGTGTGTTGAGCTTTTACTGTGGGAGAGCCTCATAAATTGGGACTCATCCACAGTGAACTCATGATGAAAGAGACTGCATGTGGATTTTACTGGTGTCCCCTGGCTTGACTAGCTGCTGCGCAGCAGCTGGAGTACGGGACACCGGGCTGGTTACATGCAGACACCTGTGTACATGCGTGTGCACACGTGTAGGGGCTGCGCAGGGGAGATTCCTGGCGTGCGCAGTCCAGGAGCAGCTACAGAGTGAATGGTGTGGCAGGGCTTATGCAGAATTGGGTGGTGACATGGAATAGGCTTTATACACTGGGAAGAAACATGCCAGGGAAAGTCAGTGTGCTTTACTGTGTTTTTCACTTCATTATTCCCCTATGGGGAAGTGGAGCCCATGGGCTAGTGTCACTTTCCTAAAGCCTACAGATTCCAGACACGCACTAAAGTCCACTGTAACGGGTGTGAGAAGAAGTATTCTGCAGAGTCCAAAGTCATATTTGTACTGCTTTTGGGTCATCCAGAAATGTCACATTTCTCTGAGTCAGTCATAATCAGGGCCAGGCTGAGGGCTGACCTCAGCTGGATGGATTGATAACCTTTTTTTCCACAAGCTAAGGCCTCCTCTCCAGGAAGAAGAAGATGGGTGGGGCTACAGGCTCATCCATCAGCAGCTATCACTGGTGCCAGGCACCAGGCTGCACCAAGGAGGGAAGGGTTCCTGTTTCAGAGACCATGTGGCCAGAGACCCTGGACGACGCCATTTTGAACCAGCCCAGAGGCTGGACAAGAAGGAGGGAGCAGGGGCAGGGAAGTGATGTGTCGCTGTTTGATAGGACCAACAGAGACTTCCTGCCAGCCCCCTACTCAACTTTTAAAAAGTGCTTGCACAGGAAGAGAAGCTCTCTCTGGGGTGTGGTCTGCTGAGGCGGAAGGTGCTGGAGCCTGGCAATGGGCCGTTGGAAGGAGGTACCCCCTGACTGCCCCCCAGGCCCCTAACAGCACCAGAAGAAGAGACCAGGACCGGTGCGCAGAAGCAGAGACCTCTGCGCAGGGAGAAGAGAGGCCCAGGCGAAAGTCTGGCGCAGGGAGCCAGTGAAGACTGCTCCCTGCAGAATGCCCCCTCTTGGAGACCCGGAGGGCGCAAAAATGGGGCAGATCGGACCCCCAGGGGCTGAGATATGGCCCCCGGAAGGTGAGCGACCTTTGACCCCTGGAAAAGAAGGGAAGCCGGGGAGCACCGTCGTGCTACCCGCGAAAGTGCCCTGCCTGGGGGCCAGGAGCCCACCCTGGCCCCCACCGAAAATGGAGGCGGGGGATCGCCGTCGCGCCCCCCGCGAGGAGATCCCCAGGGGGCCCGGGACCCCATCCCCGGGCCCCGAAGTAAAACCGAGGAGCGCCGTCGCGCTCCCCATGAAGAGGAGTCGGGGGAGCGCGGTCGCGCCCCCCGCAAGGAGATCCCCAGGGGGCCCGGGACCCCATCCCCGGGCCCCGAAGTAAAGCCGGGGGACGCCGTCGCGCCCCCGTGAAGCGGAGGAAGGCGGGGGAGCCAGGAGCCCACCCTGGCCCCCGCGAGCAAATCCAGACGGGGTGCGCCGGCGCGCTCCCCGGGAAGAGGCGGAGGAGGAGGGGCCCGGGACCCCATCCCCGGGCCCCGACCCGAAGACGGGGGCGCCGTCGCGCCCCCCGTGAAGAGGAAGGGCCCGGGACCCCATCCCCGGGCCCCGGAGACTGGGAGGAGGCCGGGGGAGCGCCGCCGCACTCCTCCCGGACCAGAGCAGGAAGACTCGTCTGCCCGCTGACGAGCAGACCAGAACTGATCGGCCGGCTCCCGCGGCAGCACCCGAGGGTGCTGGCCGCGCGGGGAGCCGGGCGGGGGCAGCCGGGGGTGGGCTCCCCAGGCTGCCCTCCTACCCATCAGGCCGTCGCGGGTCCCGGGTGGGACCGGGACCCGCAGAAGGAGGGTAAAGGCATCGCGGGGCCCGGTTGGGACCGGGCCCCCGACACGTGGCAGGAGCGGCCGGGGGTGGGCTCCCAGAGCTGTATCCCTTACCTGGGGGTCCGGGTGGGAACGGGCCCCCCCACCGAGGCCAGAAGACGCGGCACGAAGCGCCATATGGATCGCGGCTCTCCCCGGCACAGCGGGAGAGCCGCTCATCAAGTATTCCACAAAAGGAGCACGAAGCGCCCCATAATGTCTTGCAAGGCATGGGGAAAACATCGTTTTGGTGCTTGTGGTGGCCCCAGGAGAACGGGGTCACCGCCAAATTTGTGCAAGGGTGCTGGGGGAGCTGCTGGAGAAGCGCAGTCTCCCCCCAGCACAAAGAAAAGTCCCTCCCTAAGTGCCATAGGGATTTTAAAAGAATAACCCCTCAAGGGCTCAGCCAGCATTTAACACTTTTTAGGCTGGAACTTTTGTTCTACAGCTGAGGGTGTTTTGAGAAGTGCCTCAAGGAGTGAAGGGCTGAGTTGGGATGTCTGGAGAAGGGCATCCCCTGGAGGTGAAGAGGTGTAATTGCACCAGAAATGCATTTACTAACGGTTATTTCTTTTTAGAGGGACTGAAGGTCACATGTGTCATGTGAAGTACCTGTGTAAGGTGATGTCATAAGCAAAGTGGGGTTATGTTGCCAGACATTCCTGCTAGGGTGTCTGGCTGTATATGCGTAATCCTGTGATTTCATCTGTGATGCCTTTAGGGGCTGTAATTGCAATGCATTCTAATGTCCAACACAAGTGATGAGTACTGTCATTCCAAAGTAATGCTTGAACATGTATTCTTGCTGCTGCGCTTAAGTGAGTAACAACCCAGACTGTTAGCCCTGAAGATGTAGGGGTGCATACTGTATGGTCAATATAAGATGCTCAGTCAGGGTTATGTGTCACTAGGGCAGGTGGACCTATTTTTAATGCGTGTTGAGGTAATGGGGTGGGTCGCCACTGGGATGGTACCAGTGCGCAGGGCCCTCGCTCCAGGTTATGTTCAACTAACTGCATTGGGGGGCAAGATGATGTGCATACATGGGAGTGGTGGTACTAGACCCCACCCCCCCTGCGGGAGGGGTGGAGATGTTACGCAATGTCACAAAGTAATCCCAACAGCTTATGTAAATTGGTGCATAGTATTGAGTAGTGTGTGTGTTTAATAAATGTACTCTTACTTTTATAAAGCAAAGTACAGACTGGACAATCAATTATTGAGTGTTATTTCTGCGCACCTGCACATGGCGATTACTAGCCCACACCACCTCCCTTGAGTAAAGCCTCAGACTGCTCTGCAACGCTACCCTCTGAGAGTCAGGCGCTACAATTGGGTGTTTGGTTCCCAGTGAAGGGCAAATGTAGTCATGTTGTTTGTGCAGGCCACACAGATACTGCCTCGTTTTCCAACAGGTGGATAGAAGGAAAAAGAGAACAGTGACAAAGGGAGAAAGCAGGGATAAAGGAGATGGGGGTGTGGGGCAGTCGGGCAGTGGGGTGCGCTGTGCTGGTTCTTGGGTTGTTGATTCAATGCCAGGCTACAACTGTACACTTTTTATTTCCACATGCACGCGAAGTTACAGTAGTTTATCTGATACTGTGTGATTTTTTCTTTGTTCCTTGTGCGTGCCCCTCTGTATTGATGTGTTGGGTATTTGGGCTGACTTTGCCTGCCCATTATGGACACTGTATCTTGATGTGTAAGGTAATTGCTATGGCTAATATAAATAACTATATATATATATATATAGACATTGAGAAAGCCGTAAGGCGAAACGCGTCTGTCAGTGCAGGGGGGTCTGCACAATAAAGCACTTTGTTTGAACTGAACTTCCGTGTGTGCTCTCCGTTGTGGCGTTGGAAGGATTCGCCTTGTGGTTACATATATATATATATATCTATATATCTCTTTCTCTATATATATATATGTATATCCGAGAACACTCCTTCTCGTCTCGCTTTCTCCTCCACGCGAAAGAAAGAGCACGGACCACAATAGTTCGTTCTGCTGCTATTTTATTGTTGCTCCCAACAGATCGCAGTAGCCATGACGCGTTTCGTCCCTCACAGGGAACTTGATCACATGACGCGCTTTCAGCAGGATGAGTTATTTAAATATCGTTTTTTTGAACTGTTGCCTCGTGATTTTCTTAAAGTGACAAGTGCATTATAAAAACAGGGTTGACCATAGACATAGAAATAGTAATGTCGAAGTGGTTTCTTGTTAAATGGTTTCATTTTAAGCAAAGGATTATGAAAGTTTCAAATGAACCGTGCGTATGAATGTATAAATAAATAAATACATAAATAACTTTGTTGTTAAATACATAAATATATATAAATAAATACAGATATTCACACAGTGATCAGATTGTTGTAAAATAACGGTACAAATACCTAAAATCACTTAAAAATCTATTTTTTCTTTTTAAAACCATGAAACACCAAAAAAAAGCATTACTGCATACCGTTATTCATTGGGTTTACTAGGTATTTTGGTTTGGAAACCTTGACACCCAACTTGAAGATACTAATAGATACTTACAGATTGGGAATCCTACTTGTTATACTCAGTCTTGGTGCAAATACCTTTTGCGTTGCTCTAGACAATTCTTTGGAGTATAATAGTATATGATGGACCTCCCTGTTAATAATAAAGTGCTCTTATGTGCAAATAACGTGAAAAAAGTGTCTTGTGCAAATTTATTTAAAACTATGTGTGAAAACCTATCTTGCTCGGTGTGTTAAAATAGGGATGGGGTTGGCGGTTGTCTAGAAACTGCAAGTTTTTTAATAAAATTGTTCAAGGATGAATGAGTCATTGTTTCAACTGGTTCTCACAAAGTGCCCTAATTAATTTTTGATTGATCATTATTTTTTCATTATTTATTCAGTTGAGCAAGCTCACATGTAATTCCTCTGTGGCATTTAGACCTCTCGGATGCTTGGTGTCGAGATTTAGAATATATAGCATTTCAAGTTTACGAAGTGCTTTTTCTCGATCACCGCCCCTATATATATATATATATATATATATGAATCAACAAAACGCCCTTGAGCTCCGAGAGGGCACACTACGATTGTTTCTACCATCCAGCCTGAAGACCTCGCCACAGCTCGCTCGCCTGCTCTCCATACCATTACTGCCATGCCCGACGCGTTTCGAGAGTCACTACGCCTCTTCCTCATGGGCTCTCACGGAAGCACAGACAGCTCACCTCTGAATTCATTATTATTTTTATTGAATTGCACCGCCCCTAAGTGGGCGTGGCTCAACATGCTCGCCACATTGCATGCTGGTTCTTATAGTCCATAGAGGTAAGTTCATAATATCCCTTAAGTAGGTTCCATGCCTCCGTGTCAATTGAAAGTTCATTAAAACCTTTAGTAGGAAGGGAAAACAGGACTGGCGCGCTGTTCAAATTGTGCTGAAACATCGTGCTTCGCAGCGGGGAAGGTTCCTATTATGAACTTACCTCTATAAAATAATAATGAATTCAGAGGTGAGCTGTCTGTGCTTCCGTGAGAGCCCATGAGGAAGAGGCGTAGTGACCTCGAAACGCGTCGGGCATGGCAGCTGTGGCGAGGTCTTCAGGCTGGATGGTAGAAACAATCGTAGTGTGCCCTCTCGGAGCTCAAGGGCGTTTTGTTGATTCATATATATATATATATATATATATATATATATATATATATATATATATATATATATATATATATATGTATACATATATGTATATATATATATATATACATATGTATATATATATATATATATTAAAGCTCACAGGTTGCCCTCCAGGTTCGGGGAGCACTCTAGGATCGATAATGCCATGCAGACTCAGCAGTTCAGAAGACGCGGCCTGACGCGTTTCGCTTGTGCTTTTTCAAAGGCCGTTCTCTTCTTTCACTCGGCAATGCGCGTCCCACTTAAATACAAAGATGCCGCCTGCTGATAGGCTGCAAATTCCCACTGAATTGTGGTATTCGTAGTGAGTCGCTAATTTACCCTAGATGGGTGCCAGGTTCAGAAGATTCCTGATGCCTGCCCTGGATGGGCCCCTGAGCTGGAGAGTCAATATATCGGCGTCTTTCCTCCCGAAATGAGCTGGGCGATTTCTCAACTCGTCGGCCCACTCAAATATCAGCGGTGGTGCTTCCCCGCGGCAAGGCGTGCCGCGTAGTAAATTAAAGCTCACAGGTTGCCCTCCAGGTTCGGGGAGCACTCTAGGATCGATAATGCCATGCAGACTCAGCAGTTCAGAAGACGCGGCCTGACGCGTTTCGCTTGTGCTTTTTCAAAGGCCGTTCTCTTCTTTCACTCGGCAATGCGCGTCCCACTTAAATACAAAGATGCCGCCTGCTGATAGGCTGCAAATTCCCACTGAATTGTGGTATTCGTAGTGAGTCGCTAATTTACCCTAGATGGGTGCCAGGTTCAGAAGATTCCTGATGCCTGCCCTGGATGGGCCCCCTGAGCTGGAGAGTCAATATATCGGCGTCTTTCCTCCCGAAATGAGCTGGGCGATTTCTCAACTCGTCGGCCCACTCAAATATCAGCGGTGGTGCTTCCCCCGCGGCAAGGCGTGCTGCGTAGTAAATTAAAGCTCACAGGTTGCCCTCCAGGTTCGGGAGCACTCTAGGATCGATAATGCCATGCAGACTCAGCAGTTCAGAAGACGCGGCCTGACGCGTTTCGCTTGTGCTTTTTCAAAGGCCGTTCTCTTCTTTCACTCGGCAAAGCGCGTCCCACTTAAATACAAAGATGCCGCCTGCTGATAGGCTGCAAATTCCCACTGAATTGTGGTATTCGTGAGTGAGTCGCTAATTTACCCTAGATGGGTGCCAGGTTCAGAAGATTCCTGATGCCTGCCCTGGATGGGCCCCCTGAGCTGGAGAGTCAATATATCGGCGTCTTTCCTCCCGAAATGAGCTGGGCGATTTCTCAACTCGTCGGCCCACTCAAATATCAGCGGTGGTGCTTCCCCCGCGGCAAGGCGTGCCGCGTAGTAAATTAAAGCTCACAGGTTGCCCTCCAGGTTCGGGGAGCACTCTAGGATCGATAATGCCATGCAGACTCAGCAGTTCAGAAGACGCGGCCTGACGCGTTTCGCTTGTGCTTTTTCAAAGGCCGTTCTCTTCTTTCACTCGGCAATGCGCGTCCCACTTAAATACAAAGATGCCGCCTGCTGATAGGCTGCAAAAATGCCCACTGAATTGTGGTATTCGTAGTTTACTACGCGGCACGCCTTGCCGCGGGGGAAGCACCACCGCTGATATTTGAGTGGGCCGACGAGTTGAGAAATCGCCCAGCTCATTTCGGGAGGAAAGACGCCGATATATTGACTCTCCAGCTCAGGGGGCCCATCCAGGGCAGGCATCAGGAATCTTCTGAACCTGGCACCCATCCAGGGTAAATTAGCGACTCACTACGAATACCACAATTCAGTGGGAATTTGCAGCCTATCAGCAGGCGGCATCTTTGTATTTAAGTGGGACGCGCATTGCCGAGTGAAAGAAGAGAACGGCCTTTGAAAAGCACAAGCGAAACGCGTCAGGCCGCGTCTTCTGAACTGCTGAGTCTGCATGGCATTATCGATCCTAGAGTGCTCCCCGAACCTGGAGGGCAACCTGTGAGCTTTAATTTACTACGCGGCACGCCTTGCCGCGGGGGAAGCACCACCGCTGATATTTGAGTGGGCCGACGAGTTGAGAAATCGCCCAGCTCATTTCGGGAGGAAAGACGCCGATATATTGACTCTCCAGCTCAGGGGCCCATCCAGGGCAGGCATCAGGAATCTTCTGAACCTGGCACCCATCCAGGGTAAATTAGCGACTCACTACGAATACCACAATTCAGTGGGAATTTGCAGCCTATCAGCAGGCGGCATCTTTGTATTTAAGTGGGACGCGCATTGCCGAGTGAAAAAGAGAACGGCCTTTGAAAAAGCACAAGCGAAACGCGTCAGGCCGCGTCTTCTGAACTGCTGAGTCTGCATGGCATTATCGATCCTAGAGTGCTCCCCGAACCTGGAGGGCAACCTGTGAGCTTTAATTTACTACGCGGCACGCCTTGCCGCGGGGGAAGCACCACCGCTGATATTTGAGTGGGCCGACGAGTTGAGAAATCGCCCAGCTCATTTCGGGAGGAAAGACGCCGATATATTGACTCTCCAGCTCAGGGGCCCATCCAGGGCAGGCATCAGGAATCTTCTGAACCTGGCACCCATCCAGGGTAAATTAGCGACTCACTACGAATACCACAATTCAGTGGGAATTTGCAGCCTATCAGCAGGCGGCATCTTTGTATTTAAGTGGGACGCGCATTGCCGAGTGAAAGAAGAGAACGGCCTTTGAAAAAGCACAAGCGAAACGCGTCAGGCCGCGTCTTCTGAACTGCTGAGTCTGCATGGCATTATCGATCCTAGAGTGCTCCCCGAACCTGGAGGGCAACCTGTGAGCTTTAATTTACTACGCGGCACGCCTTGCCGCGGGGGAAGCACCACCGCTGATATTTGAGTGGGCCGACGAGTTGAGAAATCGCCCAGCTCATTTCGGGAGGAAAGACGCCGATATATTGACTCTCCAGCTCAGGGGGCCCATCCAGGGCAGGCATCAGGAATCTTCTGAACCTGGCACCCATCCAGGGTAAATTAGCGACTCACTACGAATACCACAATTCAGTGGGAATTTGCAGCCTATCAGCAGGCGGCATCTTTGTATTTAAGTGGGACGCGCATTGCCGAGTGAAAGAAGAGAACGGCCTTTGAAAAAGCACAAGCGAAACGCGTCAGGCCGCGTCTTATGAACTGCTGAGTCTGCATGGCATTATCGATCCTAGAGTGCTCCCCGAACCTGGAGGGCAACCTGTGAGCTTTAATTTACTACGCGGCACGCCTTGCCGCGGGGGAAGCACCACCGCTGATATTTGAGTGGGCCGACGAGTTGAGAAATCGCCCAGCTCATTTCGGGAGGAAAGACGCCGATATATTGACTCTCCAGCTCAGGGGCCCATCCAGGGCAGGCATCAGGAATCTTCTGAACCTGGCACCCATCCAGGGTAAATTAGCGACTCACTACGAATACCACAATTCAGTGGGAATTTGCAGCCTATCAGCAGGCGGCATCTTTGTATTTAAGTGGGACGCGCATTGCCGAGTGAAAGAAGAGAACGGCCTTTGAAAAAGCACAAGCGAAACGCGTCAGGCCGCGTCTTCTGAACTGCTGAGTCTGCATGGCATTATCGATCCTAGAGTGCTCCCCGAACCTGGAGGGCAACCTGTGAGCTTTAATATATATATATATATGTATATATATATATATATATATATATATATAATCTACTGGCGGTCGCCAGTAGATAGTTATAGTTAGGACCTATTTTCCATAGGAAATCCAAACATTCTATTTGAAATAACTCTTGCGTCGGTTGACGAATCTTCGCGAAATTTTCAAACTTTATGGCCCGCTCCGGTCCGCTCCTACCCTGAAAGTTTCGGGGTGATTCGTCAAGCGGGGGCTGAGAAAAAAGGGTGGTCCCAAAACGTGTTTTCCCCATTCATTTTCCCATAGGAAACTTTAGCCACGGCTACAGCCCGAACTGCTGAACGGAATTACACAAAATTTGGCAAAGAGGTAGTTCCTGGTTCAGAAAGAACCCTTTTGTTAAATGGTGTAAATCCGTTCAGTAGTTGCGGAGAAATTAAAAAATAAGAGTCAAAAAATCAATTTCCCATAGGAAACTTTATGCAAGGCTACAGCTCGAACTGCTGAACGGAATTACACCAAATTTGGCAAAGAGGTAGTTCTTGGTTCAGAAAGAACCCTTTTGTTAAATGGTGTAAATCCGTTCAGTAGTTGCTGAGAAAATCAAAAGTAAAAACACATATATATCTGGGCGGAGCCTAACCACACATGTCATCGTGAGATCTGATTGGCTGTCAGCACCTCATCCTGGAATTGCTGGCAGCCATCTTGGGACCAATATAAATGATAGTACCCCATTGAAATGCATTGTAGTGAATCGAAGATTTTGAGGGTTACCAAAAGGAGAACTATAAAGGGTGATAACAGACTTTAGTTACATTAGAATTCATTTGTTGATGGTACCATACTAATTTCAGGAATTGTGGTGTGTTCTAAGGTGATTTTACCCTGTGAAAAACCTTCTGCTGGGATATCATGAATCATGTTTGAGAGAAAACTATTTTCACATGCTTGTCCCATACAGTTTTGGAAGGTGCTCCAGAAGCTAAAATGAGAGCATATTTTCTGTAAATTCACATTATCTTTCTCAGTCATGTGAGAATGAAGTCTGACATTCTCAGTAAAACATGTACATCCAACAATGGCAGAGACTGTCAGTTGATTCCTTTGTATTCTACTGCAGCTTCCCAGAGTGTTCTAAAGAACAACTAGAGTGCTAACAGCCTTACTTATGACAAAAGTATGGCACACCTGAAGCCATCTTGATTGGAATAAACTGGTAATACTTAAAACATTTAATTTAAAAAGGAACAAAATGATGGGGTTCATTTTGTCATAGAAATTATGGTTAGTGCTGTAGAAAGAAAAATTAGGACATGTTTCAAGTGTGATCTCAAATATCTTCCTGTTATATTTCAACAGGAGCAGCCTGTCAGTTGATGCCTTTGTGTTCTACTGCAGCTTCCCAGAGTGTTCTAAAGAACAACTAGAGCGCTAACAGTCTTATTTATGACAAAAGTATGGCACACCTGAAGCCATCTTGATTGGAATAAACTGGTAACACTTAAAACATTTAATTTAAAAAGGAACAAAATGAGGGGGTTCATTTTGCCATAGAAATTATGGTTAGTGCTGTAGAAAGAAAAATTAGGACATGTTTTAAGTGAGATCTCAAATATCTTCCTGTTATATTTCAACAGGAGCAGCCTGTCAGTTGATGCCTTTGTGTTCTACTGCAGCTTCCCAGAGTGTTCTAAAGAACAACTAGAGTGCTAACAGCCTTACTTATGACAAAAGTATGGCACACCTGAAGCCATCTTGATTGGAATAAACTGGTAACACTTAAAACATTTAATTTAAAAGGAACAAAATGAGGGGGTTCATTTTGCCATAGAAATTATGGTTAGTGCTGCAAAAAGAAAATTTAGGGCATGTTTTAAGTGAGATCTCAAATCCTCTTCTATTTCATTAGAAAATTCTGACATGCAGACTGAAACAATCACTTTCAATACCAGCAGTAGACTTCCAGTTAACTCCTTGGTGAGCAGTAGCTTTACTACAGTGATCTAATGAACAACTAGAGTGCTAACATTCTGAATTTATGGCAAATGTGTGACACATCTGAATGCCTTCTTGATGGAATCAAAGTAAAAACTGAAAGCATTTCCTACTGAGGAGACTGTAGTAAATGAGGAAATTAGGAAACTTCATAACAAATAAGTCTCCCAAGATGGCCACCAGAGGAAAAAGAGCCCAAATGTAGCACAAATATCACCCAGAGGTAGCCCACGTATAGCCCAATGACAGAAGTGTGCAAAACACTTTTTATTTTTTGTTTTTTTGCAGTTTTATATAGTGCAGACTGGTCAGGTATTGGAGTGCTTTACATGAGCATTGGTTACATCACACAAGGACAAATTCATGTTGGTTGACCCCTACACTACCCAAACACCACTGCACTACCCTAAACCCTAAAACACTACCCCCAGCACGACCCCTTCACTACCCAAACACAACTGCACTACCCTAAACTCAAAAACACTATCCCCAGCACGACCCCTACACTACCCAAACACCACTGCACTACCCTAAACCCTAAATCTACCCCTACACTACACAAATACCACTGCACTACCCTAAACCCTAAAACACTAGAACCCAGCACGACCCCTACAGTACACAAACACCACTGCACTACCCTAAACCCTAAAACACTACCCCTACACTACACAAACACCATTGCACTACCCTAAACCCTAAAACACTACCCCCAGCATGACCCCCTACACTACACAAACACCACTGCACTACCCTAAACCCTAAAACACTACCCCAGCACGACCCCCTACACTACCCAAACACCACTGCACTACCCTAAACCCTAAAACACTACCCCCAGCATGACTCCCTATACTACACAAACACCACTGGACTACCCTAAACCCTAAAACACTACCCCCAGCACGACTCCCTACACTACCTAAACACCACTGCACTACACTAAACCCTAAATCTACCCCCAGCATGACCTCCCACACTACACAAACACCACTGCACTACCCTAAACCCTAAAACACTACCCCCAGCACGACCCCCTACACTACCCAAACACCACTGCACTACCCTAAACCCTAAAACACTAACCCCAGCATGACCCCCTACACTACCCAAACACCACTGCACTACCCTATACCCTAAAACACGACCCCGTACACTACACAAACACAACTGCACTACCCTAAACCCTAAAACACTACCCACAGCATGACCCCTACACTACACAAACACCACTGCACTACCCTAAACCCTAAAACACTACCCCTACACTACACAAACACCACTGCCCTACCCTAAACCCTAAAACACAAACCCCAGCATGACCCCTACACTACACAAACACCACTGCACTACCCTAAACCCCCTACACTATACAAACACCACTGCATTACTCTAAACCCTAAAACACTACCCCCAGCACGACCCCCTCACAACACAAACACCACTGCACTACCCTAAACCCTAAATCGACCCCCAGCACGACCCCCTACACTACCCAAACACCACTGCCATACCCTAAACCCTAAAACACTACCCCCAGCATGAACCCCTACACTACCCAAACACCACTGCACTACCCTAAACCTTAAAACACTACCCCCAGCACTACCCCCTACACTACACAAACACCACTGCACTACCCTAAACCCTAAAACACTACCCCAGCACTACCCCCTACACTACCCAAACACCACTGCACTAACATAAACCCTAAAACACTACCCCCAGCACAACCCCCTACACTACACAAACACCACTGCACTACCCTAAACCCTAAAACACTACCCCCAGCACGACTCCCTACACTACCCAAACACCACTGCACTACCCTAAACCCTAAATCTACCCCCAGCACGACCCCCTACACTACCCAAACACCACTGCACTACCCTAAACCATAAAACCCTACCCCCAGCATGACCCCCTACACTACACAAACACCACTGCACTACCCTAAACCCTAAAACACTACCACCAGCATGACCCCCTACACTACTCAAACCCCACTGCACTACCCTAAACCCTAAAACACTAACCCAGCACGACCCCCTACACTACCCATACACCACTGCACTACCCTAAAGCCTAAAACACTACCCCCAGCACGACCCCCTACACTACTGCACTACCCTAAACCCTAAAACACTACCCCCAGCACGACCCCCTACACTACCCAAACACCACTGCACTACCCTAAACCCTAAAACACTACCGCCAGCACGACCCCCTACACCACCCAAACACCACTGCACTACCCTAAACCCTAGAAAAGAAACCCCCACCCCATGCCCAATCCCCCTTACCTCTCACTCCTCGTGGTTCCTCTCTCCTCGTGGTTCCTGCTTCACGTCGTCTCTGAGGGCGGTGCACGTCGTTGTGAGGAAACGGAACAGCCTCTGTTTCCTTACAACGACATGGATCGTCTACATGTTTTTTAGAACGCATGGTCATTTACCATACATACCATTACAACAAAATTTGTTGTAAAGGCATGCGTGGTAAATGACCATGCATTCTAAAAAAATGCGTAGTAATGACTTCGTGATGTACAACGCATGCGTGGCAATGCATGCGTTGTAATGGTATCGCAAAGTAAAAAAGTCGAGTGTGCGTCCCACCGTAGTATGACCGTACCGCGTGACCCATGTGCCACCTCCAGGGTACGGGAGGCAGAAGCGGCATCGCAGGTCCTCTTGAAGACCGTTGTAGCACTAATTCTACATTTTGGTACTAGGGCATTTTAACTTCGTTGTTCCTGCCAGATACAAAGAGAAGATCCTGTGTTATTCAGTGCCCTCGTTACCTTTTTTGTGGGTTGTGGTGCTTGTCACTTCGCTGCCCCGCCGGTGCACACGACTGGGCACCCCACCTCATGTGCCATCTGCAGGGCCTCTGCCCTCGGATCACTGGTTTCGGTTTCTGGAGTGGCAACATAAACAGTAGCTCCCAAAGTACTAGCCTGAACACTTAGGTGAATAGCCCCTGCACCAGCATTCCACGGAAATTCTTTCCTAGCTCTCCCACGTCAACGAGGACGTCATAATAGCACGGCTCCGCTCGTGACACCGTATGACGTCATCGGAGCCATAAGAGAACCTCGTCGGCGTGCTGACGTCAGTTCCACCCATTTTTTCCGTGCCACCGAGGCAAACAGGGCACCGAGACATTTTCACATGTATACATAGTATAATAAATATATATATATTCACTGAAAAAACCATAGGTTTCAGGCACGTTATAGTTAGAAATTAGCATTTAAAAACCTTAGAAATTCACTGAAAAAACCATAGGTTTCAGGCACGTTATAGTTAGAAATTAGCATTTAAAAACCTTAGAAATTCACTGAAAAAACCATAGGTTTCAGGGCGTTATAGTTAGTTGGACATTTCACTCGTACAAAACCATAGAAATTCCCCGTTATAGTTAGTTCAGCTAACTATAACTCGCGCGCCCGCAATGCACTGCTGATGACGTCACATATTACATCACTCATGACATGGTCAGTGACATCACTCATGACATCACTAATGACATCTCAAATGACATCACTGATGACATCACTGATGACATCATCCAGTGAATGTGTGTTTTTCTGAAAATTAAATATGTTTTATATATGTATATCTCAAGGTCGATGGAAGAATAAATGGGTATATAAGTATCTAAATGGATGATTTTTTTTTGTAAAATTGATTGTATAACTGACTAAGTGTATCTTAGTGAATACATGGGTTAGTGAGTAATGTTTAAATATGAAAATATCTGTATCAGTCTCTCACTTTGTGTATAAGTGGCTGCATGGGTTGGTGTGTAGCTACATGAGTGTCTATATGGGTTATTAGTTGGGTTTTTGAGTATCAGTATGAGTGTCTGAGTGTCTGTATGGTTCGGTGGGGGTATTACTTAGTGCATAGATGCATGAATGAGTGACTCACTGTTTGTATGTGTTGAAGACAGCATGTGTGCAGGACTGTATAGGTGGATGAGTATGTGTATGGGTGTGTTAGTGAGTGAATGACTGTCTCAATAGTGTCTTTATGAGTAACTACATATGTTTTAAACTAGTATATGTGAGTATTGGTGTATATAAGTGAGTATATGTGAGAGTGAGAGATTGGAAGAGTTCCTGTACAAATAAGTAGGTGTTTCTATAAGTGATTGTTTAAGAGAGTAAGTATGTGTACGTTTCTGTAGAAGTAAGTGTGGTAGTGTGTGTATAACTGTATATGCAAGTAAATGGATGTTTGATACTTTGTTTGCATGTGTGACTATGTGTGTGAGTAACTCTATGGATGAGTGGCGGTGTGTAACAGGATGTATAGGTGTATGAGTACATATGATGAGTGAGTACATGTATGAGTGACTGTATAGGGACTGTTGGTGAATGAGTGGATGTGTGTGTAGATCTTGGAATTACTGAATAGGTGTGTTGTAACTGATATTGGTATGTCCATTGTTTTGAAAATGTTAGTTTGTATTTTTGAGTGTGTGTATCAAAGGTTATATTAGGGTGAGAGGAGGTCTGCCACTCTATCACAAGGATGATGTCATCAGTGATGTCATCAGTGATGTCATTTGAGATGTAATCAGTGATGTCATGAGTGATGTCACTGACCATGTCATGAGTGATGTAATATGTGACGTCATCAGCAGTGCATTGCGGGTGCGCGAGTTATAGTTAGCTGAACTAACTATAACGGGGAATTTCTATGGTTTTCTACGAGTGAAATGTCCAACTAACTATAACGCCCTGAAACCTATGGTTTTTTCAGTGAATATATATATATATATATATATATATATATTTATATATATATATATATATATATATATATATATATATATATATTATCTACTGGCGGTCGCCAGTAGATAGTTATAGTTAGAACCTATTTTCCATAGGAAATCCGCGACATTCTATTTGAAATAACTCTCTTGCCGGTTGACGTATCTTCGCAAAATTTTCAAACTTTGTGGGGCGCTCCGGTCCGCTCCTACCCTGAAAGTCTCGGGGTGATTCGTCAAGCGGGGGCCGAGAAAAGGGGGTCCCAAAACGCGTTTCCCCATTCATTTTTCCATAGGAAACTTTAGACACGGCTACAGCCCGAACTGCTGAACGGAATTACACCAAATTTGGCAAAGAGGTAGTTCTTGGTTCAGAAAGAACCCTTTTGTTAAATGGTGTAAATCCGTTCAGTAGTTGCTGAGAAAATCAAAAGTAAAAGTACATATATATCTATGGGCACGGAGGATCCGCGCACCCTGAGCGCACCCTGCGCGCACCGTCCCGATCACGAGCTGCATGTTAATTGGCTGTCAGCTGGCTGTCAACATTCCGATTCAGGAAATGTTGGCAGCCATTTTGTCCCTCGGTAGAACCGAGGGACAGAAACAAGTGCGCAAAGCGCACAAAGGGGCAGGGTAGAAACACCCTGACCCCCTAGGTCTGCTCAGGGGGTCCCATAAGGACCCCTGGGCAGAAAAAGCATTTTTTTTTTAAAAATCGGCAGGATGCGCTCAGGGTGCGCGGATCCTGCCGATAAAAATCGAAGCGCGGTCTCCGCGCTCGATGTTAATTTGCCCCTGGGTGGGCCAAGTCCCAGGGGCATGCTGGAGGGTGTTTATTTTATGTATGGGGGCCCAAGCCCCCGGGGACCGCCACCCCCGGGGCTTTCTTTTAAAATGGTGCGGGAGGGCTCTGAGCCCTCCCGCAGCCCCGAGGACCACCACCTCCCCGGGGCTTCTTTTTTTTTTTTTTTCCTGTGTGGGGGGGGCTCGAGCCCCCAAACGCCCCGGGACCGGCACCTCCCCGGGGCACTAACAAATTAAAATGGGGGTCCGTTTTGGACCCCGAAGCCTCGGGGACCACCACCTCCCGGGGCTGTGCTGATGTGGGGAGGGGGCCGCGCGGCCCCTCCTGGAGCCTGTGGTGGCCCTGGGGACCGCCACCCCCAGGGCCGGCTCCTGCAGTGTCCCGGGGTGCCTACCCCGGGACACTGCTGTTTGCAATGACAGGACGGGAGCCTCGCGGCTCCCGTCCTGTCATTGCAAACTGCTTTGGATATTGGAAGAGAGAGCAGGGAAACCTGCTCTCGCTCTAATATCCAAGACAATTGCTTTTCCACACGGGGAGCAGCATGTTAGCTGCTCCCCATGTGTAAAGCAATGCCGGCTCCCGTAGGACACGGGGAGCCGGCGGGACTGTGGGGGTTTGGGGACCCCCACAGTCCCCAACCAGAGGCCAGGCCCCGGGGATGGGGTCCCCGGGGCAAGTAGTGGCCCGGGAGGGGGCCACGCGGCTCCCTCCCCAGAAATAATTTAAAAAAAAAAAAAAAAAAAGGGGTAAGGCCCTGGGGGATGGGGTCCCCAGGGCCCAAAAATAAGAAAAAGGAAGGGGGCCACACAGCCCCCCTTCAGGGAAAAAAAAAAAAACGATCGGCCCGCAGGCCCCGCCCCTTCCTTCACCACTTTGCAAACGCGCTTCACCACTCTGCAAACGCGCCCTGGCGCGTTTGCAGATGGGGAAGTAATTCCCTTTGAATACTGGGGGTCCCTGGGGCCAACTAGCCCACCAGGAACCTCCAGTATGCGCCAGAGGCTGCGTTGCAGAGAGGTGTACAGAGGCCACGCCCCTTTATACACCTCTCTGCAACGCAGCTCTGTGGCGCTTTTGGAGGTACATGGTGGGCTAGTTGGCCCCCAGGAACCCTCAGAATTCAAGGGACTTAATCCCCCAACTTAAAACGCGCCACGGGGTGCGTTTGCACAGTGGTGAAGGGAGGGGCGGGGCTTCAGGTGACATGTGTGCAAACAGGCCCGTGGCGCGTTTTAAGATGGGGAATTAAATCCCCTTCAATCCTGAGGGTCCCTGGGGCCAACTAGCCCAACAGGTACATCCAGAAAGCGCCACAGAGCTGCGTTGCAGAGAGGTGTAAAAGGGGTGTGGCCCCTCTACACGTCTCTGCAACGCAGCCCCTGGTGCATACTGGAGGTTCCTGGTGGGCTAGTTGGCCCCTAGGGACCCTCATGATTCAAGGGGACTTAATCCCCCAACTTAAAACGCGCCACGGGGCGCGTTTGCACAGATGTCACCTCAGGCCCCGCCCCTACCTTCACCATTGTGCAAATATTCCTCTAAAATCTGCCGAACTACGAACTCGGATTTACTCACCTGTTATCAGGAGAGACCTCAGTGCTGCATCTTTCAGCCCAGTACTAATCCTGAAAAGTAATTTTAACCGTACTTACCAGTAACTTGAATTTCCTTCCATAGGATATCATTGCCTGCTTTTTGCTGAAAAAGTTTCTAAGTGTTGATTTTTGAAACATACAAATATTCCTCTAAAATCAGCCGAAATACGAATTCCGATTTACTCACCTGTTATCAGGAGAGACCGCAGTGCTGTATCTTTCAGCCCAGTACTGGTCCTGAAAAGTAATTTTAACCGTACTTACCAGTAACTTGAATTTCCTTCCATAGGCTAACATTGACTGGTTTCACTTGGAAATTCTTCTAAGTGTGGAGTTTTGGAACTTTAAAATATTCCTCTAAAATCAGCCGAAATACGAATTCCGATTTACTCACCTGTTATCAGGAGAGACCTCAGTGCTGCATCTTTCAGCCCAGTACTGATCCTCAAAAGTAATTTTAACCGTACTTACCAGTAACTTGAATTTCCTTCCATAGGATATAATTGTCTGCTTTTTGCTGAAAAAGTTTCTACGTGTTGATTTTTGAAACATACAAATATTCCTCTAAAATCAGCCGAAATACAAATTCCGATTTACTCACCTGTTATCAGGAGAGACCTCAGTGCTGTATCTTTCAGCCCAGTACTGGTCCTGAAAAGTAATTTTAACCGTACTTACCAGTAACTTGAATTTCCTTCCATAGGCTAACATTGACTGGTTTCACTTGGAAATTCTTCTAAGTGTGGAGTTTTGGAACTTTAAAATATTCCTCTAAAATCAGCCGAAATACGAATTCCGATTTACTCACCTGTTATCAGGAGAGACCTCAGTGCTGCATCTTTTAGCCCAGCACTGACCCTGAAAAGTAATTTTAACCGTACTTACCAGTAACTTATATTTTCTTCCATAGGAATCCATTGTCTGGTTTTCAGCAGAAAAGTTTCAAAGTGTCGATTTTCACAAACTACAAATATTCCTTAAAAATCGCCTGTATGACTTAAACTCATTCTTTCAACTGTTTACAGGAGATGCACCAGGGCTGGATCCAGGATCCAACACTGAGTAAGAAAAAGTAATGATAACAGTTTTTACCTGCTAAGTGAATTTCCTTCCATAGGATAACATTGGTGATTCTATGAGAAAAAGTTTCAAAGTGTCAACTTTTAAAATACAATAATATTCCTTAAAAATCACGACTGTAACCAAAACGCTTTTACTCAACTGTTTACAGGAGATGTCCCAGGACTGAATCTAGGATCCAGTTCTGTGGTTAGAAAAAGTAATCCATAAAGTAACTAATTGCATTTAACTAGAAATTCACATTGAGCTGAATGTTGCATTGTGTTTGAAAATGTGTTGCCCATTGCAACAACTGTAACTACTGTACTTAAAAGTCTATTGCCTATCTGCAAAGTATTTAAACTAAAGTAATTCATTCTCAGAAAGTATTTTTGTAATGTAATGTATAATGTAATTACAATGTAATTTAAAAATAAAATATGTAAAAAAAAATTGTTTCTAAAAATGTAGTAAATCAGTATGAAAAAATTAATATAACAATTAATACATTTAAAAATTGTCATTTACAAAACCTTTGAAATTCACTGAAAAAACCGTAGGTTTCAGACATGTTATAGTTAGGAATTAGCATTTAAAAACCTTTGAAATTCACTGAAAAAACCATAGGTTTCAGATATGTTATAGTTAGAAATTAGCATTTAAAAAACCTTTGAAATTCACTGAAAAAACCATAGGTTTTAGGGACAGTTATAGTTACTTGGACATTGCACTCGTACAAAACCCGTGAAATTCCCCCGTTATAGTTAGTTCAGCTAACTATAACTCGCGCCCACAATGCACTGCTGATGACATCACATATTACATCACTCATGACATGGTCAGTGACATCACTGATGACATCACTGATGACATCTCAAATGACATCACTGATGACATCATCCACGTGATAATCTGATGCACCTCCTCACACCCTAATATAACCTTTGATACACCCACTCTAAATTACAGACTGCCATTCGCAAAACCATAGACACTCCAACACCAATAACTACATACCCACTCACTGATTCATAGGTCTACGCACACATCCACTCACTCACCCGTACAGTCACTCATACTTACGGTCACTCAGTACAGGACTATCATATGCACTCATACTCCTATATAGACACTCAAACACCGCCACTCATCCATAGAGGTACTCACACACCTAGTCAGTCATGCAAATAATTAAACACACTGCCATTTACTCACCTATACAGTTATACACACACCAGCTCACTTACTCATACAAATACTAGCACATTCTTACGCTCTTATACAATCACTGATACAAGCACACACTCATCCATACAGCCACTATCACAATCACTCACTCTCGCTTATAGCTATTTATATACTCCAACACACATATATACTGCCTTTCACATATGTAGTTACTCACACATGTACCACTGGGACATATATTCACTCACTAACACACTCTTACACACACTTACCCACCCATACAGTCTATCACAGATACACTCTTGAAACCATCCACCCAGTGAATCACCCACTCACACATCTATGCACAGAGTCGCACACACCCCTCCCACACAAACACTCAGGCACCCATACAGATACTCAGACAACCATTCAATAACTCATATAGACACTCATGTAGCTATTCACAAACACATGCAGCCACTTACACAGCAACAGACAGACGGATACAGACATTCACCCAGTTTAGTCACTAACCCATGCATTCAGTAAGATACGTTAAATCACTCACTTATAGAGTCAGTCACGCACCTACTAAATCATCCATACAGACACTTACACACCCACTCATTCTTCAATACGTCTTTTCCTATATATATATTAAAAATATTTAAACTTTACAGAAACACACAGTCACTGGATGATGTCATCAGTGATGTCATTTGAGATGTCATCAGTGATGTCATCAGTGATGTCACTGACCATGTCATGAGTGATGTAATATGTGACGTCATCAGCAGTGCATTGCGGGCGCGAGTTATAGTTAGCTGAACTAACTATAACGGGGGAATTTCACGGGTTTTGTACGAGTGCAATGTCCAAGTAACTATAACTGTCCCTAAAACCTATGGTTTTTTCAGTGAATTTCAAAGGTTTTTTAAATGCTAATTTCTAACTATAACATATCTGAAACCTATGGTTTTTTCAGTGAATTTCAAAGGTTTTTTAAATGCAAATTCCTAACTATAACATGTCTGAAACCTACGGTTTTTTCAGTGAATATATATATATATATATCCAAACCTCCGATAACCATGTTTGACGAAACGGGACTCCAAGTAGCTGTTTCAGACAATAATTTATTTCCAGATTCAGCAGACAGAAATGAAAAGAAGTGTCAAGTGCACGCATATAACATCATGCAACATTCCCTCTGTTGCATGGCGTTGTATGCGTGGGGCTCACTGTGTTGTGGCGGCGTGAGAAAGGCTATTCGCCGAAACGCGTCTGACGCTTCTTTTAATTTCTGTCCGCCGAATCTGGAAATAAATTACATTTTGAAACAGCTACTTGAAGTGCCGTTCCGTCACACATTATTATCGGAGGTTTGGACTTGTTTAAACACGCCCGGGCGCGGGCATTCACGTGAACCCCCGGCATTCAGGTTGCACGTCGCAACACCGCAGAACCGAAAACTATATATATATATATATATATATATATATATATATATATATATATATATATATATATATATATAAAAAGAATCTCCAAGATGTGAAATAGAGAGGCAAGGAGTGTCTTATGGTGGATTAAATAGACAGGAGGTGGAATCAAGACTGCACAGCTTTGGTATCCAGCATCTGACCCTTGACCTTGCCAGGTAGGTCGCTCCCCCACCACACAGCTCCGCCTGTGTTGTCTGCCCGCTGCTTCTGCAGGTAAGATCGCCCTCCGCTTGTGGCCCCGGTGCCCGCTTTGTCTGCTTGTCTCCCCTTTTCCTTTCTGTGCCCCTCGCCGCCCCATTGTCGTTGTGCCCGTGATTTTGTCTGCTCTCCCCTTGTTTTCCTTTCTGTGCCCCTCGCTGCCCCACTGTCGTTGTGCCCGTGATTTTGTCTGCTCTCCCCTTGTTTTCCTTTCTGTGCCCCTCGCTGCCCCATTGACGCTGTGCCCGTGATTTTGTCTGCTCTCCCTTGTTTTCCTTTCTGTGCCCCTCGCTGCCCCATTGACGCTGTGCCCGTGATTTTGTCTGCTCTCCCCTTGTTTTCCTTTCTGTGCCCCTCGCCGCCCCATTGTCGTTGTGCCCGTGATTTTGTCTGCTCTCCCCTTGTTTTCCTTTCTGTGCCCCTCGCTGCCCCACTGTCGTTGTGCCCGTGATTTTGTCTGCTCTCCCCTTGTTTTCCTTTCTGTGCCCCTCGCTGCCCCATTGACGCTGTGCCCGTGATTTTGTCTGCTCTCCCCTTGTTTTCCTTTCTGTGCCCCTCGCTGCCCCATCGACGCTGTGCCCGTGATTTTGTCTGCTCTCCCCTTGTTTTCCTTTCTGTGCCCCTCGCTGCCCCACTGTCGTTGTGCCCGTGATTTTGTCTGCTCTCCCCTTGTTTTCCTTTCTGTGCCCCTCGCTGCCCCACTGTCGTTGTGCCCGTGATTTTGTCTGCTCTCCCTTGTTTTCCTTTCTGTGCCCCTCGCTGCCCCATTGACGCTGTGCCCGTGATTTTGTCTGCTCTCCCCTTGTTTTCCTTTCTGTGCCCCTCGCTGCCCCATTGACGCTGTGCCCGTGATTTTGTCTGCTCTCCCCTTGTTTTCCTTTCTGTGCCCCTCGCTGCCCCATTGACGCTGTGCCCGTGATTTTGTCTGCTCTCCCCTTGTTTTCCTTTCTGTGCCCCTCGCTGCCCCACTGTCGTTGTGCCCGTGATTTTGTCTGCTCTCCCCTTGTTTTCCTTTCTGTGCCCCTCGCTGCCCCATTGACGCTGTGCCCGTGATTTTGTCTGCTCTCCCCTTGTTTTCCTTTCTGTGCCCCCGCTGCCTCTCGCCATTCCCGCCGCTGCGTCCCTGCGGCCCGCCCCCTGACTGCCCATTCGCTGCCCCTGCCTCCCGCCTCCCAGCTGCTCCTCCCTCCCACCTCCCCATAAATGGCGGCCGCTGCGCCGCCGCGCGCTGGTGCGCCGAAGGCGCGCCTAAGGCAAGCCCGTCTGCGCCCGTCCGCGACTGGACCGCGCCCAGCGCCAGAACCCCTGGATCCCACCAACGCAACACTACTCGACGGACCTACGACGCCGCCACACTCACCGCACTCAATGCCGGCCGGAACCCTGCCTGCTACCGAGCCTCACCGAGACGCACCCACGGACCCTTCACCTGCCAAACCTGCCGATTCACCTGCCCCCGGACGTGCACCACCTCCGCCAAGTCGAGCAACAGCAGCAACCACCTGAAATGCATCCTGCTGAACACCCGCTCCGTCCACAGGCACGCCGTGGAACTCTGGGACCTGCTCGACGCAACAGCACCGGACATCGCCTTCCTCACCGAAACCTGGATGAACGCCTCCTCAGCGCCCGACATCGCCATAGCCATCCCGGACGGATACAAGATCACCCGGAGGGACCGCGTCAACCAGACGGGAGGAGGCATCGCCATCGTACACAAGAACACCATCCGCATCTCGACTAACTCCGACGAGACCTTCTCCGCCGCCGAACACCTACACTTCCAGATACACACTGACCCCAAGACCACCCTCCGAGGCACCCTCATCTACAGACCCCCGGGACCACGCACACTATTCAGCGAAGACATCGCAGACTTCATCAGCCCGCACGCCATGCCCTCTGCCGACTACATCCTCCTAGGGGACCTCAACTTCCACCTGGAGAACAGCAACGACAGAAACACCACCGCCCTGCTGGACAACCTCGCCAACCTCGGACTCAAGCAACTGGTGAACACGCCCACCCACTACGCCGGCCACACGCTTGACCCCGTCTTCTCGTCCAGCAAGCACATCTCCTTCAGCCACGCCACCGGACTCCACTGGACCGACCACAGCTGCGTCCACTTCAGCTTCAGAAAGACTGCGACCCACCACCACCCGCAACAGGCTCCCCGCCGGAGCTGGAGCAAGATCACCGCCGAGCAGCTCACCGCCTCCCTCAGCCAGAACACACCCACCAACACAACGGACCCAAACGAAGCAGCCAGCAACCTCGCCAAGTGGCTGACCGCCTGCGCCGACGACCTCGCACCACAAAAACCCTCCCAGCAGACCCGGAAGCAAGAAAACCCCTTGGTTCACCAACGAACTCAAGGAATCCAAGAAGAACTGCCGCACTCTCGAGAAAACCTGGCGACTCGACCAGACCACAGACAACAGGACCGCCCTCAAGCACGCCACCCGCAAACACCACCAGCTGATCCGTGCCACCAAGAAGTCGGCACTCAAAGAACGACTGGACAACAACGCCCATGACAGCAAGGAACTTTTCAGCATCGTCAAAGAGTTCTCCAACCCCAGCGCCGGAAACAACGACATCACCCCCTCGCAAGACCTCTGCAACTCACTCTCCGCGTTCTTCCACCGCAAGATCACCGACATACACAACAGCTTCGACGCACAAACAACGCACCCTACCGCCGAACCAACGCCCGCCACCACCACCCTCTGCAACTGGACCCCGATCAGCACCGAAGACACCACCCGCACGATGAACTCCATCCACTCCGGATCACCAACCGACCCCTGCCCACACCACGTCTTCAACAAAGCCGACGCCACCATCGCACCCCATCTCCGGGACATCATCAACTCCTCCTTCCACACCGCCACCTTCCCGGAGAGCTGGAAGCACGCCGAGCTTACCGCCCTCCTGAAGAAACCAACGGCGGACCCCACCGACCTCAAGAACTACCGTCCCATCTCGCTCCTTCCGTTTCCGGCCAAAGTCATCGAGAAGACCGTCAACAGACAGCTTGCCGCCTTCCTCGAGACGAATGGATCCCTCGACCCCTCGCAGTCCGGGTTTCGGGCCAACCACAGCACCGAGACCGCCCTTATCGCAGCCACCGACGACATCAGAACCCTAACCGACAACGGGGAAACAGCTGCCCTCATCCTCTTGGACCTCTCCGCGGCGTTCAACACCGTCTGCCACCGCACCCTAGTGAAGCGCCTCAGCAACATCGGAATCCGAGAGAAAGCACTGGAATGGATCATCTCGTTCCTCGCCGGAAGAACCCATAGAGTCCGCCTCCCCCGTTCAGATCCGAAGCCACCGAAGTCATCTGCGGCGTTCCACAAGGATCCTCACTCAGCCCAACCCTCTTCAACGTCTACATGAGCCCCCTCGCAGCCATCGCACGCCGACACAACCTCAACATCATCTCCTACGCCGACGACACCCAGCTGATCCTCTCCCTCACCAACGACCCCACCACCGCCAGAGCCAACCTACACGACGGGATGAGAGACGTCGCCGACTGGATGAGGAACAGCCGCCTTAAACTGAACTCAGACAAGACGGAAGTCCTCATCCTGGGCTCATCACCCTCCGCCTGGGACGACTCCTGGTGGCCCCCGGCCCTGGGCACCGCGCCCAAGCCAACGGACCACGCACGCAACCTGGGCTTCATCCTGGACTCCTCCCTGTCGATGACCAGACAAGTCAACGCCGTCTCATCTTCATGCTTCAACACCCTGCGCATGCTCCGCAAGATCTTCAGATGGATCCCCACTGAAACCAGGAAGACCGTCACCCAGGCACTCGTCACCAGCCGACTGGACTATGGGAACACCCTCTACGCCGGAACCACAGCCAAACTTCAAAAGAGACTCCAGCGCATCCAGAACGCCTCCGCACGACTCATCCTGGACATCCCCCGACACAGCCACATCACCGGACACCTGAAAGACCTGCACTGGCTCCCCGTCAGCAAGAGAATCACGTTCAGACTCCTCACCCACGCACACAAGGCCCTCCACGACCTGGGCCCAAAGTACCTCAACGACCGCATGACCTTCTACACGCCCACACGCCAGCTACGATCAACCAGCCACGCCCTCGCCACCGTACCTTGCATCCGCAGAACCACCGCCGGAGGAAGATCCTTCTCCTACCTGGCAGCCAAGACCTGGAACTCCCTCCCCACTCACCTTCGGCGAACCCAGGACCATCTCTCCTTCAGGAAGCAGCTCAAGACCTGGCTGTTCGAGCAGTAACTTACCCCCTCCCCCAGCGCCTTGAGACCCTCCCGGGTGAGTAGCGCGCTCTACAAATGCCGTGATTGATTGATTGATTGATAGTGCTGCTGCGGGCTGTTTAGCAAACTTTTGGGTCCCAGCACTTTTTCTTTTACAAATTAAGCACAGTGGCGGCTGGCAGGGAACGGTGGTGGTGGCGCAGGGGGGTTGAAAAAATCCACTCACCTTTTTCCGCTGCCCCCTATCTCTCTCTTCCTTCTCTACCTGGCAAGTCCAGAACCAGAAAGCATCTGTTGTTCAGCACTCAGATGGGGACTGGGGGTCAGGGCATGTTCCCCACCAGGCTGTGTAATGCAGCCTGGTGGGGAACATGCTAAGTGCGCATGATGCTTTGGCCGGGCCAAGACGGCCGGCCAAGCAGTCATGCGCACTTTGAGAGTGTGCACTCACCACTTCTCTCAGGCTCCGACCCCAGCCCTGCCCCGCTCTAACGCAGCCCCATAGAAAATAAAAAGAAAATGATAATAACAAAGTTATTATCATTTTATTTTTATTTTTTTCTGCTCTCAGAGCAGTGGGGCGACGCCTTAGCGGAGGAGCCGCCCCTGATTGAGCACTGTGCAGGAGCGTGTAGTCACTTGTTTTAATTTTACTCTTTGGTGATGATCAAAAGAGTAATTTTATCTTTCTATCTCTAATACTCTGTGATTTTACTGAAAAAAATATTTTGGCAATGTTCTGCAAATTTGTCTGATGATTAGAAGTGTTCTTGTAAGTACATATGTGTCATTAAGATGTCAAATTCAGACAGCTGGAAATCCCTCTACACTTAAAAAAGCTATTTTTGTGGAATTTGAATACATCTGTTAAATTGTCGTGCCTTATGGAAATGTCTGCACTGGCCGTGTTTGCTAAACAGCATTTAGAGACATGTTCTATTTAGTAAGGGAATGTGAGCAGCAGTGTTAGTTTGTAAGGCCTTCCAATATCGGTAAGGTAGCGACAAGGATTCATCCAAGGACCCCACGAGAGACCACTTTTTCAACGACCACCAAACTTGGATATTAAAATACAATGTCCCATAACAATCTTGAAAATGTACAGACTAATCGCTGATACCATGATGTTGGAATGTAATGACTAGCCTTGAGAAAGCCCTGGCTTTACCTGCCCCATAGGGCGAAACACGTGTCGGCTGTTCACTTTCCCTAATAATTTACTCTGCGAAAAACAAAAAATGAGTGAAATGGACATTACAAGTGGTGAATAAAAAGAACTATTCTCACTCAAATCAACCTGGATTATTGTGTTGTATTTATACAAGGAATTATCCTATTGACCAGAATATACCTTTGGAAAGGAGGAACACATGCTCACAACCCCTCCCTCTTTCTTGTACTAGTGTTCAGGGCTCAAGGTCAATGGAGGCAGGAACTGTGGCTGAGTCACTGATGTGTGTTGCCCATCCCTGCTCACTCAGAAGCAGGTGAGGTGGATCATGAAGGGCAGGCGCTGGAGGAGCTCAATCAGGTTGTACTCACTTCAGCGTTCATTACGCCTGCTTTCGGCTCTCATAATGACCTATGACAGTCATGCTGGGAGCTTCTCTGACTCCTCACTAAGCTCCTTTATGCCGTAATAATTTATGTTTCACTTTGGGTGTGGAGGATAGAGCCATAGGAGACAGTTGCATGACAGAATACCAAGAACAATATCGATTGACATGAACATCGTTATATTGTTTAAAGTACAAAAAGTACAAAAGTATTATATCAAAATATAGTGCCAAAAATATCACCAAAAAGATAAGAATATTGCTTTATTATAAATATTGATTTCTAAGTAACATATATATATACATATATATATATATATATATATATATATATATATATATATATATATACATAGAGAGAGAGAAAAAGAGATAGATAGATAGAAATATACATATATTCTTTAAACAATAAAAAAGAAACATTTTGAAATAACTTTGGTTTAAAGTCTTAGCACTAATGTAAAATTAAAATACAAATATTTTTGTTAGTTAATTTATATATATATATCTATACATTTATATATATAGACATGTAGTAAGTTTTGCACGTATAGATATACAGTATTGTAAGAACTAAAAAGTACAAAGGAACAAAAGCAGCTTTGGGATGGGAGCACTGTTGCACTTTAAAAATTTTGAGGCCAAAAACATAGTTCATCTGGAGGAACTGTCCGTCTATATTAAAAAACATTTATAAGGCTGTTTCTATAATTGAAAAATTTAATATTTAAGGAACTGTCCTATTGAAACTGTTTTAAAATGATGGTTTGCTAAATAATGGTTGAGTAGTATGCGTTGAACTATTTGGGAACTAAGACATGAGTGCATGTTCCAAGATGGTAGAGATGTTTGCTGCAATAATTATACTAGGGTACTGAGTAATGTTGTCCTCTTTCTATGAGTACTTCCTGAGAAGTAACTTTGTATTTAATGAAAAAAGATATCAGCTTGTCATCGTGAACAAGGCTGTGTGTAACAGCCGGAACGCGTGGATGAATTCACTTAAAAAATAAAAGCCAGATTGAAAAAACCCTCGGAATGCCGGTTTTCGCCTTTCTCTTGTGGAATATGAGGAGTTTGAATGCAATATATATATATGTGTGTGTACATAAACTGTTTCGAAAAAACAGGCACCGACCCTCAGAGCTGCTCTCTTTCTTAATTTATTGAGAACTCGCTGCTTGCCGCGTGTCGCCCGTGTACACCGGCCTTGGTCACAAACAGAGAAATCCCATTTTTTGCATTTATATATACATGTGACTTTTGAACAGCAATGAACATATACGTTTAAACACTGGTTTTTCATCTCGTTCTGCTGAACCATACCAGTCAAATTAACATTAATTAAGGTTTTGCAGGGCCGTTTGGCCCTAATGCTCATTTCACAGAAATTAAACCTCAACGGAAGGCACTTACAAATATAAACATAGCAAGTACCCTCGTTGAAGCTCCAGTTCTGTTAAGGACAAATGATCCTAACTCCTGGGCTTGCTGAAGGCAAAGCAAGTGTGTTTTCTCTGCAATTCCATATTGAAAAACGATCTGAAATCCTTCATGGAGATGACTGCATCATTGATCTACGCGAGCACAATCTGTATTGACTGTGATGAGTAGGTTCTTTGTTGTCCTGTCATGGTGAGAGCAGAGTCCATGATTCCCCATTTAAATTACTAAAGAGTATGCAAATGTGCAAGCTTCCCCATTTGGCCCCGCCCACCTTAGTAGTAGCCAAAGGTCTTCCTTCCTTTTGCCAGGATGATGGACAGCTTAATAAGTGGCTCCCCAACGCATTTCCCACCGATTTTGGCGAGGAGGTCTTCATGCTGAGGAATATGAGCACATCTCTACCAAACAAAGAAGCACTTTTTTTTTTTGCAGAGTTTTATATAGCGCGAACTTTGACCCGAATCGGGTATCAGAGCGTTTACATAGCACCAGTTATGTTACATTAGGACACACATTCATTTTTTTGTTAGGCACAGGGAGATTAAGTGATCTGCCCAGAATCACAGGATGTTCAGCGTCATTGGCAAGACTCGAACCCAGTTCCCCAGATACGAGGTCGGACGCCTTAGCCGTTAGGCCAACTCCTCTCCCCTAACTTACTTCATATAGTTAAGAGGAAGAACCCTTGTGAGGTGAAGATTTACCTCTTTTCAGTCTCGTCATCTTCTCTATAGGAGGATTTATGTTATCACATATTTCTGGATAAAGATGCACCAGGAACAATCACATTGCCAAAATGCGCACAAGGTCACTGATGACATTTCCTTGTGCTCCATTACACAGCCGTAGTTTATAATACGTACTGGACATTTACCTAAGGAGGTAGGACTTAGTAATTAACCAGTAGAAAGAACTCCACTTGGGTAGATATTTTGTGCAAAACTGTGGACTCTTGTTGGATAAAATGGCAGGTGTGGTGCCTTTGTGACCAAGTCACTCACACAGCTACTGACACACCCACACAGAAACTTAGATACCCACTCACACACTCACATACGCAGGCACTCACACACCCACTGACAGACTCAATCAGACCCTAACACACCCACTCACAGATGCACTCAAAGACCTATACAGCCACTCACAGACCCATACAGCACCTCACAGACCATTCAGACACTCATGCACTCACTCACAGACCCACACAGACACTCATGCACTAACTCACAGACAGACTCACACACTCATGGAGGCACTCACAAACCCACTCAGACACTGTCACACCTAGTCACCACAGACCCATTGAGACACTCACTCAGACACTCATGCACCCACTCAGACACCCACTCAGACACTCATGCACCTGCTCACAGACTCACTCACGCACCCACTCAGACACCCAGTGAGATACTTATGCAGCCAGTCCCGGATCCATACAGACACCCACTCACACACCCATTGAGATACTCATGCCCTCCCTCACACACCCACTGAGACATTCCTGCACTCACTCATACACTCACTCTCAAAGGTTACAGGTTACAGTTAGGAAATACAATTTAAAAACCTTAGAAATGTTTTACATTGTTGGAAAACAGATACCGTTCCACCATATCATCAATGGCATAATAAAACGATTGGAACCCGTGCCTTTGAAACGGCTTATACTAAACGAGTAGTGCCCCTTCAGAGATTTTGGGCAATCTGGGAGGCCTTTATGTTTCTGTAATTTGTGTCAAAATTCAGAATTAGAGTATAGCCTTATCTGTCTTTTTGCTCTGCGTGAAGCCCAAGCAGTTTTATATACTCGATTTTGAGCTGAATTATGTATCGTATTTTATCTTTCATCCCAATGCTTTAAGCTGGTTAACCTTCTTATACAATGCACTTTTATACACCAGTGCACATAAAAGATATTTGCTGCTGCCAAGGTCTGCTATCGATGATTCTGACTGATGAAATGTGTTTTGAACTCTTGCACTTTAAGTATTTTCGGCACTCATGAAGACTTAACTGTTTCTTTTTCCCCTCCAATTTCTAGATATCATATATACTAGATATTGAGTTGAATAATCAATAATATAACATGATGCACTTTTCACGCACTAGTGCACTTTAAAGATATCTGCTGCTTCTAATGCTTAACAATACTTTTTGACTGATGAAAAATGTATTTTTTACTTTGTCACTTTAATGATTGATTTGATCGCTACTGTTTGTTTTCTAAAGCAACAGTGGTCAATACATCTCAGCTAATGTTTGTGTTATGTATGTGACCTGCTCAATACGTTATAGTTAGGAAACAACATTAAAAAAATCCTAAAAATGTACGTTAAAAAAAACAAAGGTTACAGGAACACTAAAGTTAGGAAACAGAATTTAAAAAACCTTAGAAATTCACTGAAAAAAAACAAAGGTTACAGGTACGTTGTAGTTAGGCTCAGATTTCACTCGTACAAAACCAGTAAAATCCAGCAGTTATAGTTGCTTGATCTAACTATAACTTACACCCCCGCAATGCACTGCTTATGACCTCACATATTACATCACTCATAACATGGTCAGTGACATTTCTGATGACAACACTGATGACATCTCAAATGACAACACTCATGACATCATCCACAGAACCACTCACACAACCTCTCATACACCCACTGACTTACCAATACAATCACTCACCTACTCATCTACAGACCCACTCACACATCCACCAACTCACCCATACACTCACTTGCAGAGCCACTCACTCACCACTACTCCCACTTATTAACCCATACAGCTTCTCACACACCCACTTATTCACCCATACAACCACTCACACAACCATTCACACACCCAGTCACTCACACACCCACTCTCACACAGTTACACAGTCCCACAGCCACTCACATAATATATGTTAAAAATAGTATCACTCAATAGTAGTAGACAAAGTATAAACATTTAACTTTTGTAGTATCTTAGCATATGTTTAACACTCTTTTAGAAAACACTTACACTCTTAGATGATGCCATCAGCGATGTCATCAGTGATAGTCACTGGCCCATGTCATAAGTGATGTAATGTGTGAGGTCGTAAGCCGTGCATAGCGGGGTGTAAGTTATAGTTAGCTCAGCTAATCAGGGAACGAGGACACCAAATATTTTTGTTTCTGTGAGGTTAAGAAAACGATAAGGGGGAAGGTGGAAATTGTGAATGTGAGGTTTAGCAATGTAGAAAGTAAGGCAAGGAAGCAGGAGGCACCCCATGAACACTATTCACAAGGATGTAAAATACACAGGGATTTCATTCTTATCCATCAGTGAAAGGCCAGATTACAAATTGGTCCCATTGGGTGTGATAATTAGTGCAACTGATGAAAATCTGACACAGAGGTGTTGGAATTTTTCGAGGAATATCCTTTATATTTCTATGGTGCTTACTGGACTAACTGCCAAATGTCCCGGTAAATACTGGGCTTTTTGCCCTTGCTAAATTCTGACTCGTGTTACCTGCTGAAATTTGAGGAAGGCTGTGATCTTTATCGCCCCTGGTAATTAACAGGTGAGGGGCGATAAACAGCACAGCACTCAGGCTTCGTTCTTAAGCATATGACATGTGCATCCTCTTGATGGCAGAGTCTCAATTGTGTACATGTCATTTCCTTTTGTTAATGGAAGGGTTGTGGCGACAAAAGAGCCCGTTTTATGATTGCCGTTACAATGTTATGTTGTGGTTTATACACATATCCCCTTTGAAGAAATAAGAAGGAATGCTGTTAAACTGACTGTACCATTCAATGTTCAAGGCATTCTTTACTGGCTTAAAAAACCTCTACACTTTTAAAAATTGCTGCAGACGTTATAGCCAATGCAGACCTTAATACCGTGCATATGAGAAGCACTTGTTTAATGGCACCCTTCAAGCCACATAAATACATCTCTAAACATAATAGCACAACTATTCCAAGAAACATAAAAAATGCAAACTCAGCATTTATCAGTTTGTGGAATGTTAACATATCTTCAACCTGAATATATGCTAAGGATGGTTCAATTAAACAAACACTCGATGTTGCAATATGGAGGCCATGATTCCCATTCTGGCAAGTCCAGCTCTCTTCTGTCCTTGCAAGGTCGCTAAATTAAGGACTGTTAAATTGAATAAGAGTACCAGCTGCAATAGACAATACTTAAAAATGCCAAAGTGCGGTATGAAGAGCTGCATAATGTGAAGTTATTTATTGTCACTACCACTTTTCCCAATTTATGACTGTCCTCACTTTGAGATATAAGAAGAAGCATTGGTAAAGGCAATAGTTCTAACATAGGCTGACAGCATTCATTAGTGCTTGTTTTGTTTTATCATTTTGAAGCTGCTGGGCCCATGTCAGACTAAAAACAAACGAAAGCTAAAATATTTGTTATCTCAAAAAAGCACACATTGCCATTGCACCCCCAGGCAATTAAGGGCACTGCCTTGTATATGTGATCCTTGATAGGGCAGAATGCCGTCACTCACAATGAAGTTAGCCAATTGGTAAAGTGGGCTGATCCTTTGCCCCATGTTATTTGCTGTGGTGGGTGGAAGACAAATGGGAATGATGCAATTACAGACCAAAGAAAGAAGAGGGCTGGCTGAACTCCACCTATCCTTAAGAATCAATATAATGTTAGTAAATTCAAAGGTCTTTGCTAACACCAAATCTAAAATGGAGAGAGAATAATGCTCTTGTGGGATGACATCCTCATAGCTTGCTGCAAATACGTATCCTCAAATTAGCTATGACCTTCACCAGGATGTCTTGATTGGATTTTGCCAGACTACGTGGCAGATCATAACTGATGATGTAAGGATTTAAGTTGTGTGTGCTGATATGGCGATTTGGCTATATGTGCACTGTACAGAATACACTCCTGCTTCAAAAACAGATTTTTTAAAAATAAGACACATCCCCGGGGTGGCTAGCCCCATAAGTGTAGACAAAGTTTTAGTAGGCTTCTTGGAGACAAATTGTTGACAAAATTAGTACCATTCTCGGTGTCGGAAAATATAGAAGTTAGCATGCATGGTTTAATATTGAGATAACCTCTTTATAGGAGGTTCTGGTAACAATTCTGTGTTTTCCTTGTTTTACTACAAATATTACATGTGACATAATGAACAATCTCAATGAGCTTGGGACAGTGCAGTAAATGCAGGGCTGCTGACTATTTCAAAATTAATTCATACTACCTTATAAAAATAACCTTGTTTTTACATCCAATCAAAGCGTGTGTTCTGACCTGGCCCTGTTGGGATTCAAACTCATGACCTGCAATTTGGACAAGATGTCAACAGATGCTTAAATTGCTAAACAACTTACAACGAGTGCCAGACTAGCCTAGGGATATCATTGCCTGTGCCCGTGTGAGAAGAAAAGGATAATGGATTTTTTACTTTAAAGTGCCTCTATGCAACGTGACCAGCTAGAACTTGAGAAACCCATGGTCTAGGGCCATCTATTATTTATATATGTACAGGGCATAAATACATATCTTTCCCTGCTACTCAATGAAATGGGCAGATTTGTGGTGGCTTGATTTAGGTTCAATTAGTTACATCACCTCCTAGCGTCCCCGAGTGGCTGGTACAGTTCAGGCACCTTAGAGCCCTGTGGCTGCGACAGTGTGTCTCCACAAGATATCCTACATTTTGTATTGTTCTGTAAATATTTTAGTGTCCCCAGGAAGCATTTTCTTCTTCCAATTTTGAAAGCTACGGACTTTTCCCAAGCTTGCCCGGTGATTATGTATCTGCAGCTGATGCCTAATGTGCACGTTCTTTCTGGGGTTTCAAGTTTTTTGTGTGCTGATGTAAGATCTAGGCACTTTAGGCTGGATTTATTTTGTTGTGGCCTCAGTGCCTAATTTGTTATCTGTATTTTAACACTGTTGTTTTTATACTTTTTAAATCTTTCAAATTGACATATGAATGTATTTATGGCTTTATGTTCTTTTATGATTGCATTTACAAGATTTTCATGATGATGAGTGCCGGACTGGCCATTTGTTCCATCAGGTATTTCCCAGGTGGGCTGGAGCTGTTGGAGACCAGTTTTGAAAGCCCAGAGCTGCAGCTGGTGCCTGTCACTTCCCCTAGCTCCCCAAGATTAATTGCAGCAGGTTCCTGGGGCTTCAAGATAGAGAAAGAGAGGGAGAAAGAAGAGAGAAGGATTGGGAGAGAGATCAGAGAAGGGGACTAGATGACTGGAAAGAGAGAGCAAGTAGAGGAAGGGGCGGGGCTAGTTTGAGCATTTCTTCCAGGGCTACTTTCGATTCCACAATCCAACCTTGCTTATAGGCCATGTTTCGTCAAGCATTTTAGGAGGGATAAAAAATTGTTTTTTAATTATAACTTAACTGAGGAGAGCATAGCTGCTTTCACCATACTGAGCACTTCTGTATTACAAAAGGGCCAGAAGAAGCTTACGCAGCCCTTGCGTTAGATCCCATTGCAGCTGCACACATTTAGATTTGTTTAAAAACAAGTAGGTAGGAGTTTACAACATGAATGTATAGTCTGTCCCTAATTCACACATATTTTACAGATTGCCAGTTTTTTGACAACTAATGGTAATTATCCTGAGCGACGAGGCAGTGAAATGCATCTGCAAAAGATAATTGCTACACCAAATATAAAATGATTAGCCTGAGTAATCTTTAGCAACAAACAAAGCTGATTAAGTGTCTATTAATGGCAGAATGGTAATTATTCAGTTATATGAGATCATTTCTCTGAACGCCTACATTGGAGGGTTACTGGCACGCGCCTACACTAAATAAGACTTACAAAGTGTGGGAAAGGATGCAGGTGGAAATGAAAATGTCAAAAATAAACACGGGCCCATTACCAGTGAGCTTTATTAGACTTTGTAGCCCCCATCCCCGATAAAAATAATTGTGTGTAATTCAAAGGTGAGATTACCGCAGATTATAAAATAATAGGAATACATTGTGAGAATTGAGGTTTTGTCACTAAGTTCCACATTTGTTTCAGTGGCGTAGCTAGACCTTTGGCCGCCCCTGCGTTTGTTGCCCCGTGGCAGCCGCATGTAAGAGTGGGGGAGGGGGCTGGCGATTCCTGCGTTTGCCGCCCGAGACGACAGCAGGTAAGAACGGGGGGGAGGCCGCCACTCCCAAAACCTGTGCCGCCTCTGGGGGTGGGAGGGAGGGGTGGGTCACCCAGAAACCTTGCCGGCTTTCATGAGGCGAAAGCCAGAGTTAAAATATCCGGTCCTGTGTTGTTCCTACACATCCTTTGATTCCTGATCACACTAGTAACTCTGACTATTGCTCCCATTGAATATTATGCACCACATGTAATGAGGCCCTAAATGGTGCAGTACAACTTTTGAATAATGTAAATGGCTGACCATGAGTAACCCCTGGGGTCAACCAGACTCACAAAGTAGGAAAACTCTAAGGGGCATATTCACAAGGACCTACTGCCGATTTATCTCCACCTTAACCCATCAAAAGTGGTGATCGATTTAACACCCCATTCACAAGCGGGTGCAAACTGCAGACATCGCCAGTATTCCCACGATAACTGCCCCAAAATGTATCTCCACGGTGGACACCACCAACTAACCCTAATGAGATGCAGAGTAGGCGTTCCCGTGCAAAAACACACGAAAAAACCACAACACCACTTTCACAACGAATTCCCAGATCTGCGATGCGAGTCAAAACCACACGATAAGCCGCGGTAGCAGCAGGGATTTAACACCTGCCTTTTGCTGGTGTTAAGCAGGACGACTACCTGCAGCATGAAAGGGAGCCCAGCCAAGAGCCACATCTGGAGACCCACAGATGCCATGGAGACAATGATCATGCAGCTCCGAGACCCATGAGGGCCACAACACCCTCCGCCACCCACCCAAGGCCCGCCACCACCCCCAGGACTCCCTCCGTCCCCGTCCCCCCCGGGAACACCACAGAGGCAGCGTACACAAAGACAGCGGACCCACCTGAAACGCACCTGCCGCCCAGACCCAACGCCAGAGGAGGACATTGCCCACTACAGGCCCAAAAGGACAACCATCCCCCGCATCCTGACCCACATCCCCCACCTGCTGATGGTACCAACCCAGCGGACAACCAACATCCCTCCGCAGACAAAGCTGCCGGCTGCGCAGCACATGTCGGCCTCTGGTACCATCCAACCCACAACTGCCAGAGTCGGAGGAGTCACACAGCCAGCCCCATACAAGGTCATCACACCTGTCCTGGATGCCAACATCAGCCTGGTACCCCAGCACCTCCACTTCACCCACACTGCGCAGGAGCAGCTGGAGACCAAGCAAGGCCCCTACGCCATAGCTGGATTCCCTCACGTGTCAGGGCCAATCAACTACACTCATGTACCCCTCGTGCCCCCTGCCGACACTGCACACAACTACCACAACAGAAAGCACACGCATCCCATGAATGTGCAGGCAATAGTGGACCGCCCGGGACTCCTCAACAATGTCGTGGCCAACTCCCCAGGCAGAGTGCATGATTCTCACATCTCCCGACAGTCCATCATCACCCAGCGCTCCCAGGATGGCACCCATGGAAATGCAGTGCTCGTTGGTAAGTCCAAAATGAACACACCAGACACCTCCAGCCCACAGTCATGCAACTCACGACACTGGCAATGGGCACGCAGCACAACTACATTCAACATGCCACTCAACATGCCAACCGACCAGACACGACAACACGACTCCATTGGGAACTTGGCCTTGCCATGCCCACAACCCAGCCACGGCATGGTACCACAGACACACAATAGCAGGATGTGAGGAGAGGCATGGAGCAGGCATGTGCGAGAGCGGCAAGTGCCTAAGGAATGTGAACCTACCCAATGCCAGGTGTGGCGTGGAGGTGCCGGACAGACCACAGTGTGCAAACCACGGAAATGGCCATGTGGAGATCAACTGCTGGTGCATGGAGTGTAGTGACCAGTGGACGCTACCATGTCCCCACAGGCTGTGGGGCAGAACGCGGAAATGTCGCATGTTACGTCCCCCCCTGCATGCGCAGGCAGAGTGGGTTGGACCTGCGTATGCAAGGCCTGCGTAGGGGTGTGAACAAAAAGCCCGTCGCACTGGGCGTGGTTCTCATTCAGGATGGACAACACGTCTGCCAGGGCGGCGCCTCTCAGCCCGCCACGAGTCCTGCGCCGAGCGCGGCGTGGCCTGCGTCCCTGTGTGCCTGCTGCACCACGGGCCGCTGGTCCCCAGACCCGTCATGCCTGCCCCAGCGCACCAACGAGGCTCTGCTCACCTGCCTACACCGGCATGTGTCAAAGAGGGCCCACCACGTGCCGTTGCAAGCTCCAAGCCCCAGTCCCGCGACCTCTGCAGCCTCCGCAGACCATCGCTGGCCCCCCCGACGCTGGCCCGCATTACTCCTTTCTCATTGACATACTCCACCGGCGTCCTCTTCGGCCCCGTAGGTCCCACATGTGGAACTGTGTCCTGAGTCTTGAATGGCAGTGACCCCAAGTCCGTGGCAGCGGCCACAGCACCAGACTCCCTTCGATCAGTGAAGCATAATTCCGTATCGCAGGCCTGCGACACGTGGTGCCACTAACCCTGTTCAATGCAAGCCGGCGACACGTGGTGCCACTAACCCTGTTCAACGCAAGCCAGCGACACGTGGTGCCACTAACCCTGTTCAACGCAAGCCGGCGACATGTGGATGAGGGCTCAGGCCTACCCTGCGGACCAGTAGGTCCCACATCCAGCACTTAGTCGCGAATCATGAATGGCAGAGTCCACACCAGTGAACGCACAGGGAGGAGTAAGAGGAAGATGCAGCTCAGTCCGGACGAAAGCCGGAATAGAGTCACGGAGGTGATCGAACACTATCAACAACTGACCTGGTGCCATCAACCCTGCTCACCGCAAGTCCGCGTCCCGTGGTGCCACTGAACCTGAACTACGCAGGCCGGTGGGACCATCCAACCTAAGCCGGCAACACTCGGTGAATGGCCCGTGCTGACCGCTGCCTACACTGCGGTCCAGTAGGCCACACATGTGGAACTGTGTCTTGGGTAAGATGTGGAGGAGTACACACCATTGGACACGCCTCATCGCAGGCGGCATCCCCTAACAGCACTGGTGCCACTAACTCTGTGCGCAATGAGTCATGGGCACTATCTGGTTGGACCTTGGTGGCATCTGAGTCCATGGCCTGGGGGTTTTCTGCATCTTCATCTGGCTGGACCGGACTTGGTGTCTGACATGTGTCTGTTCCATTCATCTCCACCATAGTGACTGTTTCAGCGTGGTTCTGCCCTCTGCATCATGCCCTGGGGGTACACCATCCACTGTCCAAGAGACACTCCACGACAAGCCCCTTTGTCATCTACGGAAACCTGCTCTGCACTCGTGACCCTGCCCCAGTGCCCCGCAAGTCAGCGGCCCGTGGCGGTAGGCCCGTGCAGGACGCTGTGCATCCGGGGCCACTAACTCTGTGCAGCACAAGTCATGGGACCTTTATGGTTGAATGGTTGTGTCCTTTACGATGTACACTGTTGTTGATTTCTGACTGCACGAGGCAGCCCTTGCCGGCTGGTGTGCACACACCCCACACACATCCAACACAGGTGTCACTCGATATGTGTGCCTGCTAATAAATGTGGCCGGGCGCACGTGCACGTAGCCATTCACACCATCTGAGCAAGTGTGTCCGTGTGGTCATTGTGTCAGCATGATGGGCACGGGCCCTGCAACATCACAGTGTGCTGTCTTCAGCGGACGATACCATGTCACCTCAGCGTTGGCAGTGACCTTGGACATGTAGCTTCGCCGGCCCCCCCCCTGCATGCACAAGCGGCGTGTGCTGGTCCGGCATACGTCAGGTCAGTGCAGGGGTGTGCTGATTCGGCAGGGGGAGCAGGGCGTGGCTCGGACCTGTCCTTGGGCAGGATGTGCAGTAAGTGTGTCTCTGTGTTGGGGTGTTGTCGCCACCAGGGCCACAGTAGTCGATGTTGCAATGTAGCATGCACCAGGAGGGCGGGCTCGCACGGACGGGTAAATGTAGGAGCGCAAGACCGCTCGGGGTCTTGGCACATGCATGCCAAGTGTTATGTGTATCAGTCCTGCGGCTGCATGAGTCAGTTGCCTAGCCTCATTCGCAGCGCGATCACAGCCAGCCATGGACTGTACACCTGTGTCCGCTCTGTCCGGACCATTGGCCTACACTCACGTGGCCGCACACCTTCAAAGGCCAGTGTCACGGTGTTGTTGGCATGCCGCTGGACATGCGCGGACAGGCATTACATTTGTGTGCCGTAGGAGTGCACGTGATACAACCGCGCAGCGCACACAAGTGTGGGAGCTCGTGGGAGGGAGGAGCAGTTGTGAGGCAACGTAACACACAGTGAGGCCGCTCATGTGCCACGTGCTGGGCATATCATCCATGATTCCCAGGGTTGCAGACATCCCACCACACCTGCGACAGGCCTCTGTACATCTCCTGAATGCATGCAGATGGTAAAGTTACTGTAGGGATGAAGGGTCCTTTGTCTGTACTATCAGGCGGTGGCACATCTGCAGCTCCGAGCTGGGACTTGCATGTGGCCAGCACCCCTGACAAATACTATAGCATTTACTTGCGACTCCCACACTACGCACTGCCCGACGTGAGACCAACGTGTACACATCCCACAGGCAGAAGTCCTTGGTCGTGGTTAGCGTGCGTAAAATGGCCTTCACACGTACTCCCACCCCACCCCAGGCCTGCACCCGTTGCACACAGACACTGCTCATTGCTCCGAGCTGTGCCATTTCATCCACAGGACTGGCGCAGGGCAAGCCAGTGCCGCTTCAAGCAGAGCCACTGACACAATGGCAGACCGTCCCGGACACATGCTCGACTCCAGTCACGTGGACCTGTACCGTGCACGTCTGCTGCATGTACTGGGGGCGGATCAGTTACCGGCTGAGCTTCCGCCTTGCGAACGTCACCTGCATTCAGCCTGTGTTGCATTGTCGCTCGTGCATATTCGAGTGGACCATGGATGTCTGCCTCTCCAACGTAACTGTAGCTGACCTGGATTTCGATGTGTGTGTGCGCCCCATGTTGGCCCACGACCAGGAGTGTCACCGTGATGCCCGTTTATGGCATGCATGGATGTTTGGCATGCATGCTGGCAACTGGACCTGGGAGATTGCACGAGTCGTCGTGTGCAGTGAGCACATTGAGCCACTACCCGATTGGGCTTTGGTGCACATTGGGGCCAGGGGTTGGAGTCAGCACATCTGTCCGTGTCAGCTGGTGGATTGCGTCGAAGACATGTCAGATGTGGTGGACAACGATCTCTCATTGGAGATGTTGGCCTACGCTGCTGCACTCGCGTTCATGGACGAGTGACAAGGTACCTGCAGCCACAACTGGATGTGACCCATTGCACGTGTCCCGACGCCTGGTTGCATGTTGGGAATCTGGTCACATGTCCCAAGACGACAGTGGACATGGCTGCATTGGCCTGGACTCCTGATCCATGCGCGGACAACCAACGAGGGTTGGCACTGACTTGTGTTGGTGTTGGACTCCCCCGGGGTGGACATGGGCGCTTTCCTATGTTCCTCATTCAGACATGCTGCTGCATTGGTCTGCATATCGTGGCACTTCTCTTGGCCGTACTGACACGCACTTGTTGATAAAGTTTCCGCACTTTCACTTGTCTCCAACTGTGTTGTGTCTTGATTTGTATGCCAATGTGTGTGTCACAAACTCTCTGGCTCCCTGCCATACGTGCATTGCTACCCCATCAGGGCTGTGGGTTTGTACTTGTGCATTATCATGTCCCTGTTTCGTGCTTTGCCAGATGCGTATGGCCGTTTACCGGCCACAAGGGGGTGCACTTGTGTCCTGTGTTCGGTTGTGCAAATGTTGGTGTTTGTACCACATTGTGTTCGATGTTGGGGTGCTCTGCTTCCTATGTGTGTGTGCTGCATTGTGTGGGAGATGTCCCTTCAGCTCTGATTTGGCTCACCCTTCTCCCTTTCAGGCAGTGTGGTTTTCACTTCTGTGCTTGTTCAGTGGTGTGATATTGCCGGGTTGTGTGACTTGTGCTCTTTGTTGGTGTTGTTACTCTTGGGCATGGTTTGTCTGCAGTTGTGCTCTGCTTAATTGTGCATGTGTGCCATTGTGCCCATCTCCCCCCGTCCCCCAGTCCCTGGTCGTTCCTCTCCCTGTTGCTGTTGTGTCTGTTGTTTTGGGCAGTTTCCGGTCCCCGAGTCCTGCCACCATCTCCAGACTGATTTAACCAAATTACACCAGAGCACACCAGATCATTATAACTATTATCCAAAGGACAATGAGTAAATCCGAGAGAAAAAAAATGGAGTTTCTGTCAATATATATATCCGTTTGCCATAGATCAATGTCCTTTAAATTTGGAAATTGCAAAGAGTCTTCAATCAGGTCCTTCTATTTGCTTTATTACACTTCTTAAAACATGGAGAACAACAGCAGCCGACGTACGTTTCGCCCCCCTGGGCTTTCTCAAGGCTCAAATTAGAAAATGTATTCGTTTCCAGTATCGTGTCCCTGATATTATTTAGCTGAACTCCATTATGATTTTTTCCGAACAAGTATGTAGGGCGAAGTACCACCCCAATGGCAGTAGAAATTCTTGGAAGATCTATCTCCTTTCCAAGAGATGCCTCACAAACAAACCGCTTTGTTCTTTGTTTCGGACCTTGATACGTCCTCTCTTTGTCCTTTCGTCTTAACCGTTCCTCATGACCGGCAGTAACGCTGACTGATGTGGTGGACACCATTTCCTCCATGTCATCCAGCTCCTGGTGTGGCGCTGGACTCCCACCTCCGGTGTGCATTGCTGCCTTCTGGTTGTTGGCGTGTTTCTGCTTGTTTGTGCGTTTCGCATCATTCCGGCTGTTCTGGTTTTCTTCCATTGTCCTCCTCCGCTCTCTGGCTGCATTCACCTTGTCCACGATGGCCTGCCATGTACAATGTTTTGTTGCCAATGGGGCTTGTGGGGTTGTATACTGGCTCCGGTTGCCTCCATTGTGCTTGGCTGTTGTTTTCTGTTTGGTTTGTCTTTCTTTTTCAGGCTTTTGTTGTGCTTATTCCCGCCTGCCGTGTGTGTGTCGCGGGCCTGGCTGTGCTTATCACTGCTTTCCTCATCGCGAATGGGCTCATCGCACGTTTTTTTGTGTTGTGGTTTGTGTTTTTATCTCCGTCGAGGTGGTTGTATCGCTTACACTGGCCGCATTTTCAGCGGACTATCGCATGGTACCGCCGTGTTGTGAATTCCACATTAACACGGAGTTATTTTCCTGCGATAGGCTGCGATGTGTAAAGTTGCATTAACATTTTTTGGAGATGTTTAGCACACGTTCTTGTGAATATACCCCTAAGAGTGACAAGTCATGAGGGTGGCTCTGGAGAGTGTGAGACACAACGATTAACAAATGACAGGTGGAACCACGCTCCTGATGTAAAACCCCCCAGATATGTTGCATCAATTAGCCTCATAAATGACATTACGAAGTTTACTATTTTTTGAGTCAAATCAAATGAAGGGGTGGGGGATAGTTTGAAAGGATTAGTGGTGTTTAGGCAAAATAAAGGGAAAAAAATATTGCTTGGGCAAAATATTGTGTCAAGAATATCGAGAACAAACATTTTGTGAAGGAAAGTTTCTATTGGTAAGCAACGGTTTACTATATATAGCTCCACATATATGTACCTTAATGCTATGTATATCTTCAAAGTACGAAGATGTGGTGCTAGGAAGAGTAAGTCTATACTTACCTATTAGCACTTACCTTCTTGATATTTTGGTCCTCAATATTTTTGACACACTATTCTGTTCACACAATATTTTTGTTACTGATATTCTGTCAGTGATCCAGGTTTAATTGCACATATGCACAATACGTGATTTTGATTAGGCAGAATTTGTAAGCAAGGATATTTTGCATGTAGTCTTTTGCCACGTTTCTCTTACAAAGAACAAAGTAAGAAAGACTGGTGATGTAGGCCAGTTTGAGAGTTACCTGGCTTGCTGCTGTAGGCAGATATTCAAGTTGATTCAACAATTCACACTCAGCTTCTGATTTTAATTTTGTGTAATTTTATGATAAATAAAACATAGCTCCTAAATATGCATGTTAGTCGCTGATATTGTATTATTCAAGAAAACATTACATCTGGCACACATTGACCTTGCGATTTGCACAAATTAAATCAAGTTTATCAAGTTTATAAATCTAACAATTAGTAGTTTTTTAATGTAGTCATTTTATTCCAGAATCGACATCATAGTCTCAGGGGAAGTTTGTTGACTGCTGTATGTTGTACAGAGACAAATGATGTGTCTGTTGTTCAAATGTATGCCCCATGTTTTGCTAGGGCCCATCGACAATAGATTTGTTAAACCAATTTGTTTGTGTTTCTTGGTCACACGTGCATTTTATACTCAGGGTCTCAGTCATAAGGGTATGGATAATATCTATGTCGTCGTTCAGGTTTAGATTCTGTTATTCCGAAGCCTAAAGTAAATGCTTAAAAACTTTACCTGTGGCTGGGTCCAAACTGGGGTGGCATAGTGAGCAAAAGAACGATGGATTTAACCCAGATCTTTTGACTGGGGGAGAATGTTTGCATTGTCAGCATTCCGTCCATCATTTGTTTGCTGTAACACTTTTCGCCCTTAGTGGAATGGGTATGCCCAGACGTGGGTCCCTTGCTCACTGTGCCAATGGATTCAAGCTAGCCTGGCTGAAGAAGGCATATGGCTGGGTCCAAACTGGGGTGGCGTAGTGGGAAAAAGAACGATGGATTTAACCCTGATCTTTTGACTGGGGGAGAATGTTTGCATTGTCACCATTCCGTCCATCATTTGTTTGCTGTAACACTTTTCGCCCTAAGTGGGATGGGTATGCCCAGACGTGGGTCCCTTGCTCACTGTGCCACTGGATTCAAGCTAGCCTGGCTGAAGAAGGGTGACATACCCTGAAACCGGTCCATGGATGCTTGTTTCCGGTCCAGGGAGGACCTGGCCTGGCAGTTCGGTCTGGACTGTTCCCATGGGGCTCAGGGTCAAGACTGATTTGCATATGACTGGGTCCAAACTGGGGTGGCGTAGTGGGCAAAAAAACGATGGATTTAACCCAGATCTTTTGACTGGGGGAGAATGTTTCCATTGTCAGCATTCTGTCCATCATTTGTTTGCTGTAACACTTTTCACCCTAAGTGGGATGGGTATGCCCAGATGTGGGTCCCTTGCTCACAGTGCCACTGGATTCAAGCTAGCCTGGCTGAAGAAGGGTGACATACCCTGAAACCGGTCCCAGGATGCTTGTTTCCAGTCCAGGGAGGACCTGACCTGGCAGTTCGGTCTGGACTGTTCCCATGGGGCACAGGGTCAAGACTGATTTGCATATGGCTGGGTCCAAACTGGGGTGGCATAGTGGGCAAAAGAACGATGGATTTAACCCAGATCTTTTGACTGGGGGAGAATGTTTGCATTGTCAGCATTCCGTCCATCATTTGTTTGCTGTAACACTTTTCGCCCTAAGTGGGATGGGTATGCCCAGACGTGGGTCCCTTGCTCACTGTGCCATAGGATTCAAGCTAGCCTGGTTGAAGAAGGGTGACATATCCTGAAACCGGTCCCATGATGCTTGTTTCCGGTCCAGGGAGGACCTGGCCTGGCAGTTCGGTCTGGACTGTTCCCATGGGGCACAGGGTCAAGACTGATTTGCATATGGCTGGGTTCAAACTGCGGTGGCGTAGTGGGCAAAAGAACAATGTATTTAACCCAGATCATTTGACTGGGGGAGAATGTTTGCATTGTCAGCATTTCATCCATCATTTGTTTGCTGTAACACTTTTCGCCCTAAGTGGGATGGGTATGCCCAGACGTGGGTCCCTTGCTCACTGTGCCACTGGATTCAAGCTAGCCTGGCTGAAGAAGGGTGACATACCCTGAAACCGGTCCCAGGATGCTTGTTTCCGGTCCAGGGTGGACCTGGCCTGGCAGTTCGGTATGGACTGTTCCCATGGGGCACTGGGACAAGACTGATTTGCATATGGCTAAGTCCAAACTGGGGTGGTGTAGTGGGCCAAAGAACGATGGATTTAACCCAGATCATTTGACTGGGGGAGAATGTTTGCATTGTCAGCATTCCGTCCGTCATTTGTTTGCTGTAACACTTTTCGCCCTAAGTGGGATGGGTATGCCCAGACGTGGGTCCCTTGCTCACTGTGCCGCTGGATTCAAGCTAGCCTGGCTGAAGAAGGGTGACATACCCTGAACCCGGTCCATGGATGCTTGTTTCCGGTCCAGGGAGGACCTGGCCTGGCAGTTCGGTCTGGACTGTTCCCATGGGGCACAGGGTCAAGACTGATTTGCATATGACTGGGTCCAAACTGGGGTGGCGTAGTGGGCAAAAGAACAATGGATTTAACCCAGATCTTTTGACTGGGGGAGAATGTTTGCATTGTCAGCATTCCGTCCGTCATTTGTTTGCTGTAACACTTTTCACCCTAAGTGGGATGGGTATGCCCAGACGTGGGTCCCTTGCTCACTGTGCCACTGGATTCAAGTTAGCCTGGCTGAAGAAGGGTGACATACCCTGAAACCGGTCCCAGGATGCTTGTTTCCGGTCCAGGGAGGACCTGACCTGGCAGTTCGGTCTGGACTGTTCCCATGGGGCACAGGGTCAAGACTGATTTGCATATGGCTGGGTCCAAACTGGGGTGGCATAGTGGGCAAAAGAACGATGGATTTAACCCAGATCTTTTGACTGGGGGAGAATGTTTGCATTGTCAGCATTCCGTCCATCATTTGTTTGCTGTAACACTTTTCGCCCTAAGTGGGATGGGTATGCCCAGACGTGGGTCCCTTGCTCACTGTGCCATAGGATTCAAGCTAGCCTGGTTGAAGAAGGGTGACATATCCTGAAACCGGTCCCATGATGCTTGTTTCCGGTCCAGGGAGGACCTGGCCTGGCAGTTCGGTCTGGACTGTTCCCATGGGGCACAGGGTCAAGACTGATTTGCATATGGCTGGGTCCAAACTGGGGTGGCGTAGTGGGCAAAAGAACAATGTATTTAACCCAGATCTTTTGACTGGGGGAGAATGTTTGCATTGTCAGCATTTCATCCATCATTTGTTTGCTGTAACACTTTTCGCCCTAAGTGGGATGGGTATGCCCAGACGTGGGTCCCTTGCTCACTGTGCCACTGGATTCAAGCTAGCCTGGCTGAAGAAGGGTGACATACCCTGAAACCGGTCCCAGGATGCTTGTTTCCGGTCCAGGGAGGACCTGGCCTGGCAGTTCGGTATGGACTGTTCCCATGGGGCACAGGGACAAGACTGATTTGCATATGGCTAAGTCCAAACTGGGGTGGTGTAGTGGGCCAAAGAACGATGGATTTAACCCAGATCATTTGACTGGGGGAGAATGTTTGCATTGTCAGCATTCCGTCCATCATTTGTTTGCTGTAACACTTTTCGCCCTAAGTGGGATGGGTATGCCCAGACGTGGGTCCCTTGCTCACTGTGCCGCTGGATTCAAGCTGGCCTGGCTGAAGAAGGGTGACATACCCTGAACCCGGTCCCAGGATGCTTGTTTCCGGTCCAGGGAGGACCTGGCCTGGCAGTTCGGTCTGGACTGTTCCCATGGGGCACAGGGTCAAGACTGATTTGCATATGGCTGGGTCCAAACTGGGGTGGCGTAGTGGGCAAAAGAACAATGGATTTAACCCAGATCTTTTGACTGGGGGAGAATGTTTGCATTGTCAGCATTCCGTCCATCATTTGTTTGCTGTAACACTTTTCGCCCTAAGTGGGATGTGTATGCCCAGACGTGGATCCCTTGCTCACTGTGCCACTGGATTCAAGTTAGCCTGGCTGAAGAAGGGTGACATACCCTGAAACCGGTCCCAGGATGCTTGTTTCCGGTCCAGGGAGGACCTGGCCTGGCAGTTCGGTCTGGACTGTTCCCATGGGGCACAGAGTCAAGACTGATTTGCATATGGCTGGGTCCAAACTGGGGTGGCGTAGTGGGCAAAAGAACGATGGATTTAACCCAGATCTTTTGACTGGGGAGAATGTTTGCATTGTCAGCATTCCGTCCGTCATTTGTTTGCTGTAACACTTTTCGCCCTAAGTGGGATGGGTATGCCCAGACGTGGGTCCCTTGCTCACTGTGCCACTGGATTCAAGTTAGCCTGGCTGAAGAAGGGTGACATACCCTGAAACCGGTCCCAGGATGCTTGTTTCCGGTCCAGGGAGGACCTGGCCTGGCAGTTCGGTCTAGACTGTTCCCATGGGGCACAGGGTCAAGACTGATTTGCATATGGCTTGGTCCAAACTGGGGTGGCATAGTGGGCAAAAGAACGATGGATTTAACCCAGATCTTTTGACTGGGGGAGAATGTTTGCATTGTCAGCATTCCGTCCATCATTTGTTTGCTGTAACACTTTTCGCCCTAAGTGGGATGGGTATGCCCAGACGTGGATCCCTTGCTCACTGTGCCACTGGATTCAAGCTAGCCTGGCTGAAGAAGGGTGACATACCCTGAAACCGGTCCCAGGATGCTTGTTTCTGGTCCAGGGAGGACCTGGCCTGGCAGTTCGATCTGGATTGTTCCCATGGGGCACAGGGTCAAGACTGATTTGCATATGGCTGGGTCCAAACTGGGGAGGCGTAGTGGGCAAAAGAACGATGGATTTAACCCAGATCTTTTGACTGGGGGAGAATGTTTGCATTGCCAGCATTCCGTCCATCATTTGCTTGCCGTAACACTTTTCGCCCTAAGTGGGATGGGTATGCCCATACATGGGTCCCTTGCTCACTGTGCCACTGGACTCAAGCTAGCCTGGCTGAAGAAGGGTGACATACCCTGAAACCGGTCCCAGGATGCTTGTTTCCGGTCCAGGGAGGACCTGGCCTGGCAGTTCGGTCTGGACTCTTCCCATGGGGCACAGGGTCAAGACTGATTTGCATATGGCTGGGTCCGAACTGGGGTGGCGTAGTGGGCAAAAGAAGGATGGATTTAACCCAGATCTTTTGACTGGGGGAGAATGTTTGCATTGTCAGCATTCCGTCCATCATTTGTTTGCTGTAACACTTTTCGCCCTAAGTGGGATGGGTATGCCCAGACGTGGGTCTCTTGCTCACTGTGCCACTGGATTCAAGCTAGCCTGGCTGAAGAAGGGTGACATACCCTGAAACCGGTCCCAGGATGCTTGTTTCCGGTACAGGGAGGACCTGGCCTGGCAGTTCGGTCTGGACTCTTCCCATGGGGCACAGGGTCAAGACTGATTTGCATATGGCTGGGTCCAAACTGGGGTGGCGTAGTGGGCAAAAGAACAATGGATTTAACCCAGATCTTTTGACTGGGGGAGAATGTTTGCATTGTCAGCATTCCGTCCATCATTTGTTTGCTGTAACACTTTTCGCCCTAAGTGGGATGGGTATGCCCAGACGTGGGTCCCTTGCTCACTGTGCCACTGGATTCAAGCTAGCCTGGCTGAAGAAGGGTGACATACCCTGAAACCGGTCCGAGGATGCTTGTTTCCGGTCCAGGGAGGACCTGGCCCGGAAGTTCGGTCTGGACTGTTCCCATGGGGCACAGGGTCAAGACTGATTTGCATATGGCTGGGTCCAAACTGGGGTGGCGTAGTGGGCAAAAGAACGATGGATTTAACCCAGATCTTTTGACTGGGGAGAATGTTTGCATTGTCAGCATTCCGTCCATCATTTGTTTGCTGTAACACTTTTCGCCCTAAGTGGGATGGGTATGCCCAGACGTGGGTCCCTTGCTCACTGTGCCACTGGACTCAAGCTAGCCTGGCTGAAGAAGGGTGACATACCCTGAAACCGGTCCCAGGATGCTTGTTTCCGGTCCAGGGAGGACCTGGCTGGCAGTTCGGTCTGGACTGTTCCCATGGGGCACAGGGCAAAGACTGATTTGCATAATTCTGGGTCCAAACTGGGGTGGCGTAGTGGGCAAAAGAACGATGGATTTAACCCAGATCTTTTGACTGGGGGAGAATGTTTGCATTGTCAGCATTCCGTCCATCATTTGTTTGCTGTAACACTTTTCGCCCTAAGTGGGATGGGTATGCCCAGACGTGGGTCCCTTGCTCCCTGTGCCACTGGATTCAAGCTAGCCTGGCTGAAGAAGGGTGACATACCCTGAAACCGGTCCCAGGATGCTTGTTTCCGGTATAGGGAGGACCTGGCCTGGCAGTTCGGTCTGGACTGTTCCCATGGGGCACAGGGTCAAGACTGATTTGCATATGGCTGGGTCCAAACTGGGATGGTGTAGTGGGCAAAAGAACGATGGATTTAACCCAGATCTTTTGACTGGGGGAGAATGTTTGCATTGTCAGCATTCCGTCCATCATTTGTTTGCTGTAACACTTTTCGCCCTAAGTGGGATGGGTATGCCCAGACGTGGGTCCCTTGCTCACTGTGCCACTGGATTCAAGTTAGCCTGGCTGAAGAAGGGTGACATACCCTGAAACCGGTCCCATGATGCTTGTTTCCGGTCCAGGGAGGAACTGGCCTGGCAGTTCGGTCTGGACTGTTCCCATGGGGCACAGGGTCAAGACTGATTTGCATATGGCTGGGTCCAAACTGGGATGGTGTAGTGGGCAAAAGAACGATGGATTTAACCCAGATCTTTTGACTGGGGAGAATGTTTGCATTGTCAGCATTCCGTCCATCATTTGTTTGCTGTAACACTTTTCGCCCTAAGTGGGATGGGTATGCCCAGGCATGGGTCCCTTCCTCACTGTGCCACTGGATTCAAGCTAGCCTGGCTGAAGAAGGGTGACATACCCTGAAACCGGTCCCAGGATGCTTGTTTCCGGTCCAGGGAGGACCTGGCCTGGCAGTTCGGTCTGGACTGTTCCCATGGGGCACAGGGTGAAGACTGATTTGCATATGGGTGGGTCCCATCTGGGGTGGCGTAGTGGGCAAAGAACGATGGATTTAACCCAGATCTTTTGACTGGGGGAGAATGTTTGCATTGTCAGCATTCCGTCCATCATTTGTTTGCTGTAACACTTTTCGCCCTAAGTGGGATGGGTATGCCCAGACGTGGGTCCCTTGCTCACTGTGCCACTGGATTCAAGTTAGCCTGGCTGAAGAAGGGTGACATACCCTGAAACCGGTCCCAGGATGCTTGTTTCCGGTCCAGGGAGGACCTGGCCTGGCAGTTCGGTCTGGACTGTTCCCATGGGGCACACGGTCAAGACTGATTTGCATATGGCTGGGTCCAAACTGGGGTGGTGTAGTGGGCAAAAGAACAATGGATTTAACCCAGATCTTTTGACTGGGGGAGAATGTTTGCATTGTCAGCATTCCATCCATCATTTGTTTGCTGTAACACTTTTCGCCCTAAGTGGGATGGGTATGCCCAGACGTGGATCCCTTGCTCACTGTGCCACTGGATTCAAGCTAGCCTGGCTGAAGAAGGGTGACATACCCTGGAACCGGTCCCAGGATGCTTGTTTCCGGTCCAGGGAGGACCTGGCCTGGCAGTTCGGTCTGGACTGTTCCCATGGGGCACAGAGTCAAGACTGATTTGCATATGGCTGGGTCCAGACTGGGGTGGCGTAGTGGGCAAAAGAACGATGGATTTAACCCAGATCTTTTGACTGGAGGAGAATGTTTGCATTGCCAGCATTCCGTCCATCATTTGTTTGCCGTAACACTTTTTGCCCTAAGTGGGATGGGTATGCCCAGACGTGGGTCCCTTGCTCACTGTGCCACTGGGCTCAAGCTAGCCTGGCTGAAGAAGGGTGACATACCCTGAAACCGGTCCCAGGATGCTTGTTTCCGGTCCAGGGAGGACCTGACCTGGCAGTTCAGTCTGGACTGTTCCCATGGGGCACAGGGTCAAGACTGATTTGCATATGGCTGGGTCCAAACTGTGGTGGCGTAGTGGGCAAAAGAACGATGGATTTAACCCAGATCTTTTGACTGGGGGAGAATGTTTGCATTGTCAGCATTCCGTCCATCATTTGTTTGCTGTAACACTTTTCGCCCTAAATGGGATGGGTATGCCCAGATGTGGGTCCCTTGCTCACTGTGCCACTGGATTCAAGCTAGCCTGGCTGAAGAAGGGTGACATACCCTGAAACCGGTCCCAGGATGCTTGTTTCGGTCCAGGGAGGACCTGGCCTGGCAGTTCGGTCTGGACTGTTCCCATGGGGCACAGGGTCAAGACTGATTTGCATATGGCTGGGTCCAAACTGCGGTGGCGTAGTGGGCAAAAGAACAATGTATTTAACCCAGATCATTTGACTGGGGGAGAATGTTTGCATTGTCAGCATTTCATCCATCATTTGTTTGCTGTAACACTTTTCGCCCTAAGTGGGATGGGTATGCCCAGACGTGGGTCCCTTGCTCACTGTGCCACTGGATTCAAGTTAGCCTGGCTGAAGAAGGGTGACATACCCTGAAACCGGTCCCAGGATGCTTGTTTCCGGTCCAGGGAGGACCTGACCTGGCAGTTCGGTCTGGACTGTTCCCATGGGGCACAGGGTCAAGACTGATTTGCATATTGCTGGGTCCAAACTGGGGTGGCATAGTGGGCAAAAGAACGATGGATTTAACCCAGATCTTTTGACTGGGGGAGAATGTTTGCATTGTCAGCATTCCGTCCATCATTTGTTTGCTGTAACACTTTTCGCCCTAAGTGGGATGGGTATGCCCAGACGTGGGTCCCTTGCTCACTGTGCCATAGGATTCAAGCTAGCCTGGTTGAAGAAGGGTGACATATCCTGAAACCGGTCCCATGATGCTTGTTTCCGGTCCAGGGAGGACCTGGCCTGGCAGTTCGGTCTGGACTGTTCCCATGGGGCACAGGGTCAAGACTGATTTGCATATGGCTGGGTCCAAACTGGGGTGGCGTAGTGGGCAAAAGAACAATGTATTTAACCCAGATCTTTTGACTGGGGGAGAATGTTTGCATTGTCAGCATTTCATCCATCATTTGTTTGCTGTAACACTTTTCGCCCTAAGTGGGATGGGTATGCCCAGACGTGGGTTCCTTGCTCACTGTGCCACTGGATTCAAGCTAGCCTGGCTGAAGAAGGGTGACATACCCTGAAACCGGTCCCAGGATGCTTGTTTCCGGTCCAGGGAGGACCTGGCCTGGCAGTTCGGTATGGACTGTTCCCATGGGGCACAGGGACAAGACTGATTTGCATATGGCTAAGTCCAAACTGGGGTGGTGTAGTGGGCCAAAGAACGATGGATTTAACCCAGATCATTTGACTGGGGAGAATGTTTGCATTGTCAGCATTCCGTCCATCATTTGTTTGCTGTAACACTTTTCGCCCTAAGTGGGATGGGTATGCCCAGACGTGGGTCCCTTGCTCACTGTGCCGCTGGATTCAAGCTGGCCTGGCTGAAGAAGGGTGACATACCCTGAACCCGGTCCCAGGATGCTTGTTTCCGGTCCAGGGAGGACCTGGCCTGGCAGTTCGGTCTGGACTGTTCCCATGGGGCACAGGGTCAAGACTGATTTGCATATGGCTGGGTCCAAACTGGGGTGGCGTAGTGGGCAAAAGAACAATGGATTTAACCCAGATCTTTTGACTGGGGAGAATGTTTGCATTGTCAGCATTCCGTCCATCATTTGTTTGCTGTAACACTTTTCGCCCTAAGTGGGATGTGTATGCCCAGACGTGGATCCCTTGCTCACTGTGCCACTGGATTCAAGTTAGCCTGGCTGAAGAAGGGTGACATACCCTGAAACCGGTCCCAGGATGCTTGTTTCCGGTCCAGGGAGGACCTGGCCTGGCAGTTCGGTCTGGACTGTTCCCATGGGGCACAGAGTCAAGACTGATTTGCATATGGCTGGGTCCAAACTTGGGTGGCATAGTGGGCAAAAGAACGATGGATTTAACCCAGATCTTTTGACTGGGGAGAATGTTTGCATTGTCAGCATTCCGTCCATCATTTGTTTGCTGTAACACTTTTCGCCCTAAGTGGGATGGGTATGCCCAGACGTGGATCCCTTGCTCACTGTGCCACTGGATTCAAGCTAGCCTGGCTGAAGAAGGGTGACATACCCTGAAACCGGTCCCAGGATGCTTGTTTCTGGTCCAGGGAGGACCTGGCCTGGCAGTTCGATCTGGATTGTTCCCATGGGGCACAGGGTCAAGAATGATTTGCATATGGCTGGGTCCAAACTGGGGAGGCGTAGTGGGCAAAAGAACGATGGATTTAACCCAGATCTTTTGACTGGGGGAGAATGTTTGCATTGCCAGCATTCCGTCCATCATTTGCTTGCCGTAACACTTTTCGCCCTAAGTGGGATGGGTATGCCCAGACATGGGTCCCTTGCTCACTGTGCCACTGGACTCAAGCTAGCCTGGCTGAAGAAGGGTGACATACCCTGAAACCGGTCCCAGGATGCTTGTTTCCGGTCCAGGGAGGACCTGGCCTGGCAGTTCGGTCTGGACTCTTCCCATGGGGCACAGGGTCAAGACTGATTTGCATATGGCTGGGTCCGAACTGGGGTGGCGTAGTGGGCAAAAGAAGGATGGATTTAACCCAGATCTTTTGACTGGGGAGAATGTTTGCATTGTCAGCATTCCGTCCATCATTTGTTTGCTGTAACACTTTTCGCCCTAAGTGGGATGGGTATGCCCAGACGTGGGTCTCTTGCTCACTGTGCCACTGGATTCAAGCTAGCCTGGCTGAAGAAGGGTGACATACCCTGAAACCGGTCCCAGGATGCTTGTTTCCGGTACAGGGAGGACCTGGCCTGGCAGTTCGGTCTGGACTCTTCCCATGGGGCACAGGGTCAAGACTGATTTGCATATGGCTGGGTCCAAACTGGGGTGGCGTAGTGGGCAAAAGAACAATGGATTTAACCCAGATCTTTTGACTGGGGGAGAATGTTTGCATTGTCAGCATTCCGTCCATCATTTGTTTGCTGTAACACTTTTCGCCCTAAGTGGGATGGGTATGCCCAGACGTGGGTCCCTTGCTCACTGTGCCACTGGATTCAAGCTAGCCTGGCTGAAGAAGGGTGACATACCCTGAAACCGGTCCCAGGATGCTTGTTTCCGGTCCAGGGAGGACCTGGCCCGGAAGTTCGGTCTGGACTGTTCCCATGGGCACAGGGTCAAGACTGATTTGCATATGGCTGGGTCCAAACTGGGGTGGCGTAGTGGGCAAAAGAACGATGGATTTAACCCAGATCTTTTGACTGGGGGAGAATGTTTGCATTGTCAGCATTCCGTCCATCATTTGTTTGCTGTAACACTTTTCGCCCTAAGTGGGATGGGTATGCCCAGACGTGGGTCCCTTGCTCACTGTGCCACTGGACTCAAGCTAGCCTGGCTGAAGAAGGGTGACATACCCTGAAACCGGTCCCAAGATGCTTGTTTCCGGTCCAGGGAGGACCTGGCTGGCAGTTCGGTCTGGACTGTTCCCATGGGGCACAGGGTCAAGACTGATTTGCATATGGCTGGGTCCAAACTGGGGTGGCGTAGTGGGCAAAAGAACGATGGATTTAACCCAGATCTTTTGACTGGGGGAGAATGTTTGCATTGTCAGCATTCCGTCCATCATTTGTTTGCTGTAACACTTTTCGCCCTAAGTGGGATGGGTATGCCCAGACGTGGGTCCCTTGCTCACTGTGCCACTGGATTCAAGCTAGCCTGGCTGAAGAAGGGTGACATACCCTGAAACCGGTCCCAGGATGCTTGTTTCCGGTCCAGGAGGACCTGGCCTGGCAGTTCGGTCTGGACTGTTCCCATTGGGCACAGGGTCAAGACTGATCTGCATATGGCTGGGTCCAAACTGGGGTGGCGTAGTGGGCAAAAGAACGATGGATTTAACCCAGATCTTTTGACTGGGGAGATTGTTTGCATTGTCAGCATTCCATCCATCATTTGTTTGCTGTAACACTTTTTGCCCTAAGTGGGATGGGTATGCCCAGACGTGGGTCCCTTGCTCACTGTGCCACTGGATTCAAGTTAGCCTGGCTGAAGAAGGGTGACATACCCTGAAACCGGTCCCAGGATGCTTGTTTCCGGTATAGGGAGGACCTGGCCTGGCAGTTCGGTCTGGACTGTTCCCATGGGGCACAGGGTCAAGACTGATTTGCATATGGCTGGGTCCAAACTGGGATGGTGTAGTGGGCAAAAGAACGATGGATTTAACCCAGATCTTTTGACTGGGGGAGAATGTTTGCATTGTCAGCATTCCGTCCATCATTTGTTTGCTGTAACACTTTTCGCCCTAAGTGGGATGGGTATGCCCAGACGTGGGTCCCTTGCTCACTGTGCCACTGGATTCAAGTTAGCCTGGCTGAAGAAGGGTGACATACCCTGAAACCGGTCCCATGATGCTTGTTTCCGGTCCAGGGAGGAACTGGCCTGGCAGTTCGGTCTGGACTGTTCCCATGGGGCACAGGGTCAAGACTGATTTGCATATGGCTGGGTCCAAACTGGGATGGTGTAGTGGGCAAAAGAACGATGGATTTAACCCAGATCTTTTGACTGGGGGAGAATGTTTGCATTGTCAGCATTCCGTCCATCATTTGTTTGCTGTAACACTTTTCGCCCTAAGTGGGATGGGTATGCCCAGGCATGGGTCCCTTCCTCACTGTGCCACTGGATTCAAGCTAGCCTGGCTGAAGAAGGGTGACATACCCTGAAACCGGTCCCAGGATGCTTGTTTCCGGTCCAGGGAGGACCTGGCCTGGCAGTTCGGTCTGGACTGTTCCCATGGGGCACAGGGTGAAGACTGATTTGCATATGGGTGGGTCCCAACTGGGGTGGCGTAGTGGGCAAAAGAACGATGGATTTAACCCAGATCTTTTGACTGGGGAGAATGTTTGCATTGTCAGCATTCCGTCCATCATTTGTTTGCTGTAACACTTTTCGCCCTAAGTGGGATGGGTATGCCCAGACGTGGGTCCCTTGCTCACTGTGCCACTGGATTCAAGTTAGCCTGGCTGAAGAAGGGTGACATACCCTGAAACCGGTCCCAGGATGCTTGTTTCCGGTCCAGGGAGGACCTGGCCTGGCAGTTCGGTCTGGACTGTTCCCATGGGGCACACGGTCAAGACTGATTTGCATATGGCTGGGTCCAAACTGGGGTGGTGTAGTGGGCAAAAGAACAATGGATTTAACCCAGATCTTTTGACTGGGGGAGAATGTTTGCATTGTCAGCATTCCATCCATCATTTGTTTGCTGTAACACTTTTCGCCCTAAGTGGGATGGGTATGCCCAGACGTGGATCCCTTGCTCACTGTGCCACTGGATTCAAGCTAGCCTGGCTGAAGAAGGGTGACATACCCTGGAACCGGTCCCAGGATGCTTGTTTCCGGTCCAGGGAGGACCTGGCCTGGCAGTTCGGTCTGGACTGTTCCCATGGGGCACAGAGTCAAGACTGATTTGCATATGGCTGGGTCCAGACTGGGGTGGCGTAGTGGGCAAAAGAACGATGGATTTAACCCAGATCTTTTGACTGGAGGAGAATGTTTGCATTGCCAGCATTCCGTCCATCATTTGTTGCCGTAACACTTTTTGCCCTAAGTGGGATGGGTATGCCCAGACGTGGGTCCCTTGCTCACTGTGCCACTGGGCTCAAGCTAGCCTGGCTGAAGAAGGGTGACATACCCTGAAACCGGTCCCAGGATGCTTGTTTCCGGTCCAGGGAGGACCTGACCTGGCAGTTCGGTCTGGACTGTTCCCATGGGGCACAGGGTCAAGACTGATTTGCATATGGCTGGGTCCAAACTGTGGTGGCGTAGTGGGCAAAAGAACGATGGATTTAACCCAGATCTTTTGACTGGGGAGAATGTTTGCATTGTCAGCATTCCGTCCATCATTTGTTTGCTGTAACACTTTTCGCCCCTAAATGGGATGGGTATGCCCAGATGTGGGTCCCTTGCTCACTGTGCCACTGGATTCAAGCTAGCCTGGCTGAAGAAGGGTGACATACCCTGAAACCGGTCCCAGGATGCTTGTTTCGGTCCAGGGAGGACCTGGCCTGGCAGTTCGGTCTGGACTGTTCCCATGGGGCACAGGGTCAAGACTGATTTGCATATGGCTGGGTCCAAACTGCGGTGGCGTAGTGGGCAAAAGAACAATGTATTTAACCCAGATCATTTGACTGGGGGAGAATGTTTGCATTGTCAGCATTTCATCCATCATTTGTTTGCTGTAACACTTTTCGCCCTAAGTGGGATGGGTATGCCCAGACGTGGGTCCCTTGCTCACTGTGCCACTGGATTCAAGTTAGCCTGGCTGAAGAAGGGTGACATACCCTGAAACCGGTCCCAGGATGCTTGTTTCCGGTCCAGGGAGGACCTGACCTGGCAGTTCGGTCTGGACTGTTCCCATGGGGCACAGGGTCAAGACTGATTTGCATATTGCTGGGTCCAAACTGGGGTGGCATAGTGGGCAAAAGAACGATGGATTTAACCCAGATCTTTTGACTGGGGGAGAATGTTTGCATTGTCAGCATTCCGTCCATCATTTGTTTGCTGTAACACTTTTCGCCCTAAGTGGGATGGGTATGCCCAGACGTGGGTCCCTTGCTCACTGTGCCATAGGATTCAAGCTAGCCTGGTTGAAGAAGGGTGACATATCCTGAAACCGGTCCCATGATGCTTGTTTCCGGTCCAGGGAGGACCTGGCCTGGCAGTTCGGTCTGGACTGTTCCCATGGGGCACAGGGTCAAGACTGATTTGCATATGGCTGGGTCCAAACTGGGGTGGCGTAGTGGGCAAAAGAACAATGTATTTAACCCAGATCTTTTGACTGGGGGAGAATGTTTGCATTGTCAGCATTTCATCCATCATTTGTTTGCTGTAACACTTTTCGCCCTAAGTGGGATGGGTATGCCCAGACGTGGGTTCCTTGCTCACTGTGCCACTGGATTCAAGCTAGCCTGGCTGAAGAAGGGTGACATACCCTGAAACCGGTCCCAGGATGCTTGTTTCCGGTCCAGGGAGGACCTGGCCTGGCAGTTCGGTATGGACTGTTCCCATGGGGCACAGGGACAAGACTGATTTGCATATGGCTAAGTCCAAACTGGGGTGGTGTAGTGGGCCAAAGAACGATGGATTTAACCCAGATCATTTGACTGGGGGAGAATGTTTGCATTGTCAGCATTCCGTCCATCATTTGTTTGCTGTAACACTTTTCGCCCTAAGTGGGATGGGTATGCCCAGACGTGGGTCCCTTGCTCACTGTGCCGCTGGATTCAAGCTGGCCTGGCTGAAGAAGGGTGACATACCCTGAACCCGGTCCCAGGATGCTTGTTTCCGGTCCAGGGAGGACCTGGCCTGGCAGTTCGGTCTGGACTGTTCCCATGGGGCACAGGGTCAAGACTGATTTGCATATGGCTGGGTCCAAACTGGGGTGGCGTAGTGGGCAAAAGAACAATGGATTTAACCCAGATCTTTTGACTGGGGGAGAATGTTTGCATTGTCAGCATTCCGTCCATCATTTGTTTGCTGTAACACTTTTCGCCCTAAGTGGGATGTGTATGCCCAGACGTGGATCCCTTGCTCACTGTGCCACTGGATTCAAGTTAGCCTGGCTGAAGAAGGGTGACATACCCTGAAACCGGTCCCAGGATGCTTGTTTCCGGTCCAGGGAGGACCTGGCCTGGCAGTTCGGTCTGGACTGTTCCCATGGGGCACAGAGTCAAGACTGATTTGCATATGGCTGGGTCCAAACTTGGGTGGCATAGTGGGCAAAAGAACGATGGATTTAACCCAGATCTTTTGACTGGGGGAGAATGTTTGCATTGTCAGCATTCCGTCCATCATTTGTTTGCTGTAACACTTTTCGCCCTAAGTGGGATGGGTATGCCCAGACGTGGATCCCTTGCTCACTGTGCCACTGGATTCAAGCTAGCCTGGCTGAAGAAGGGTGACATACCCTGAAACCGGTCCCAGGATGCTTGTTTCTGGTCCAGGGAGGACCTGGCCTGGCAGTTCGATCTGGATTGTTCCCATGGGGCACAGGGTCAAGAATGATTTGCATATGGCTGGGTCCAAACTGGGGAGGCGTAGTGGGCAAAAGAACGATGGATTTAACCCAGATCTTTTGACTGGGGAGAATGTTTGCATTGCCAGCATTCCGTCCATCATTTGCTTGCCGTAACACTTTTCGCCCTAAGTGGGATGGGTATGCCCAGACATGGGTCCCTTGCTCACTGTGCCACTGGACTCAAGCTAGCCTGGCTGAAGAAGGGTGACATACCCTGAAACCGGTCCCAGGATGCTTGTTTCCGGTCCAGGGAGGACCTGGCCTGGCAGTTCGGTCTGGACTCTTCCCATGGGGCACAGGGTCAAGACTGATTTGCATATGGCTGGGTCCGAACTGGGGTGGCGTAGTGGGCAAAAGAAGGATGGATTTAACCCAGATCTTTTGACTGGGGGAGAATGTTTGCATTGTCAGCATTCCGTCCATCATTTGTTTGCTGTAACACTTTTCGCCCTAAGTGGGATGGGTATGCCCAGACGTGGGTCTCTTGCTCACTGTGCCACTGGATTCAAGCTAGCCTGGCTGAAGAAGGGTGACATACCCTGAAACCGGTCCCAGGATGCTTGTTTCCGGTACAGGGAGGACCTGGCCTGGCAGTTCGGTCTGGACTCTTCCCATGGGGCACAGGGTCAAGACTGATTTGCATATGGCTGGGTCCAAACTGGGGTGGCGTAGTGGGCAAAAGAACAATGGATTTAACCCAGATCTTTTGACTGGGGGAGAATGTTTGCATTGTCAGCATTCCGTCCATCATTTGTTTGCTGTAACACTTTTCGCCCTAAGTGGGATGGGTATGCCCAGACGTGGGTCCCTTGCTCACTGTGCCACTGGATTCAAGCTAGCCTGGCTGAAGAAGGGTGACATACCCTGAAACCGGTCCCAGGATGCTTGTTTCCGGTCCAGGGAGGACCTGGCCCGGAAGTTCGGTCTGGACTGTTCCCATGGGCACAGGGTCAAGACTGATTTGCATATGGCTGGGTCCAAACTGGGGTGGCGTAGTGGGCAAAAGAACGATGGATTTAACCCAGATCTTTTGACTGGGGGAGAATGTTTGCATTGTCAGCATTCCGTCCATCATTTGTTTGCTGTAACACTTTTCGCCCTAAGTGGGATGGGTATGCCCAGACGTGGGTCCCTTGCTCACTGTGCCACTGGACTCAAGCTAGCCTGGCTGAAGAAGGGTGACATACCCTGAAACCGGTCCCAAGATGCTTGTTTCCGGTCCAGGGAGGACCTGGCTGGCAGTTCGGTCTGGACTGTTCCCATGGGGCACAGGGTCAAGACTGATTTGCATATGGCTGGGTCCAAACTGGGGTGGCGTAGTGGGCAAAAGAACGATGGATTTAACCCAGATCTTTTGACTGGGGGAGAATGTTTGCATTGTCAGCATTCCGTCCATCATTTGTTTGCTGTAACACTTTTCGCCCTAAGTGGGATGGGTATGCCCAGACGTGGGTCCCTTGCTCACTGTGCCACTGGATTCAAGCTAGCCTGGCTGAAGAAGGGTGACATACCCTGAAACCGGTCCCAGGATGCTTGTTTCCGGTCCAGGGAGGACCTGGCCTGGCAGTTCGGTCTGGACTGTTCCCATTGGGCACAGGGTCAAGACTGATCTGCATATGGCTGGGTCCAAACTGGGGTGGCGTAGTGGGCAAAAGAACGATGGATTTAACCCAGATCTTTTGACTGGGGAGATTGTTTGCATTGTCAGCATTCCATCCATCATTTGTTTGCTGTAACACTTTTTGCCCTAAGTGGGATGGGTATGCCCAGACGTGGGTCCCTTGCTCACTGTGCCACTGGATTCAAGTTAGCCTGGCTGAAGAAGGGTGACATACCCTGAAACCGGTCCCAGGATGCTTGTTTCCGGTATAGGGAGGACCTGGCCTGGCAGTTCGGTCTGGACTGTTCCCATGGGGCACAGGGTCAAGACTGATTTGCATATGGCTGGGTCCAAACTGGGATGGTGTAGTGGGCAAAAGAACGATGGATTTAACCCAGATCTTTTGACTGGGGGAGAATGTTTGCATTGTCAGCATTCCGTCCATCATTTGTTTGCTGTAACACTTTTCGCCCTAAGTGGGATGGGTATGCCCAGACGTGGGTCCCTTGCTCACTGTGCCACTGGATTCAAGTTAGCCTGGCTGAAGAAGGGTGACATACCCTGAAACCGGTCCCATGATGCTTGTTTCCGGTCCAGGGAGGAACTGGCCTGGCAGTTCGGTCTGGACTGTTCCCATGGGGCACAGGGTCAAGACTGATTTGCATATGGCTGGGTCCAAACTGGGATGGTGTAGTGGGCAAAAGAACGATGGATTTAACCCAGATCTTTTGACTGGGGAGAATGTTTGCATTGTCAGCATTCCGTCCATCATTTGTTTGCTGTAACACTTTTCGCCCTAAGTGGGATGGGTATGCCCAGGCATGGGTCCCTTCCTCACTGTGCCACTGGATTCAAGCTAGCCTGGCTGAAGAAGGGTGACATACCCTGAAACCGGTCCCAGGATGCTTGTTTCCGGTCCAGGGAGGACCTGGCCTGGCAGTTCGGTCTGGACTGTTCCCATGGGGCACAGGGTGAAGACTGATTTGCATATGGGTGGGTCCCAACTGGGGTGGCGTAGTGGGCAAAAGAACGATGGATTTAACCCAGATCTTTTGACTGGGGGAGAATGTTTGCATTGTCAGCATTCCGTCCATCATTTGTTTGCTGTAACACTTTTCGCCCTAAGTGGGATGGGTATGCCCAGACGTGGGTCCCTTGCTCACTGTGCCACTGGATTCAAGTTAGCCTGGCTGAAGAAGGGTGACATACCCTGAAACCGGTCCCAGGATGCTTGTTTCCGGTCCAGGGAGGACCTGGCCTGGCAGTTCGGTCTGGACTGTTCCCATGGGGCACACGGTCAAGACTGATTTGCATATGGCTGGGTCCAAACTGGGGTGGTGTAGTGGGCAAAAGAACAATGGATTTAACCCAGATCTTTTGACTGGGGGAGAATGTTTGCATTGTCAGCATTCCATCCATCATTTGTTTGCTGTAACACTTTTCGCCCTAAGTGGGATGGGTATGCCCAGACGTGGATCCCTTGCTCACTGTGCCACTGGATTCAAGCTAGCCTGGCTGAAGAAGGGTGACATACCCTGGAACCGGTCCCAGGATGCTTGTTTCCGGTCCAGGGAGGACCTGGCCTGGCAGTTCGGTCTGGACTGTTCCCATGGGGCACAGAGTCAAGACTGATTTGCATATGGCTGGGTCCAGACTGGGGTGGCGTAGTGGGCAAAAGAACGATGGATTTAACCCAGATCTTTTGACTGGAGGAGAATGTTTGCATTGCCAGCATTCCGTCCATCATTTGTTGCCGTAACACTTTTTGCCCTAAGTGGGATGGGTATGCCCAGACGTGGGTCCCTTGCTCACTGTGCCACTGGGCTCAAGCTAGCCTGGCTGAAGAAGGGTGACATACCCTGAAACCGGTCCCAGGATGCTTGTTTCCGGTCCAGGGAGGACCTGACCTGACAGTTCGGTCTGGACTGTTCCCATGGGGGACAGGGTCAAGACTGATTTGCATATGGCTGGGTCCAAACTGTGGTGGCGTAGTGGGCAAAAGAACGATGGATTTAACCCAGATCTTTTGACTGGGGGAGAATGTTTGCATTGTCAGCATTCCGTCCATCATTTGTTTGCTGTAACACTTTTCGCCCTAAATGGGATGGGTATGCCCAGATGTGGGTCCCTTGCTCACTGTGCCACTGGATTCAAGCTAGCCTGGCTGAAGAAGGGTGACATACCCTGAAACCGGTCCCAGGATGCTTGTTTCGGTCCAGGGAGGACCTGGCCTGGCAGTTCGGTCTGGACTGTTCCCATGGGGCACAGGGTCAAGACTGATTTGCATATGGCTGGGTCCAAACTGGGGTGGCGTAGTGGGCAAAAGAACGATGGATTTAACCCAGATCTTTTGACTGGGGGAGAATGTTTGCATTGTCAGCATTCCGTCCATCATTTGTTTGCTGTAACACTTTTCGCCCTAAGTGGGATGGGTATGCCCAGACGTGGGTCCCTTGCTCACTGTGCCACTGGATTCAAGCTAGCCTGGCTGAAGAAGGGTGACATACCCTGCAACCGGTCCCAGGATGCTTGTTTCCGGTCCAGGGAGGACCTGGCCTGGCAGTTCGGTCTTGACTGTTCCCATGGGGCACAGGGTCAAGACTGATTTGCATATGGCTGGGTCCAAACTGGGGTGGCGTAGTGGGCAAAAGAACAATGGATTTAACCCAGATCTTTTGACTGGAGGAGAGTGTTTGCATTGTCAGCATTCCGTCCATCATTTGTTTGCTGTAACACTTTTCGCCCTAAGTGGGATGGGTATGCCCAGACGTGGGTCCCTTGGTCACTGTGCCACTGAATTCAAGCTAGCCTGGCTGAAGAAGGGTGACATACCCTGAAACCGGTCCCAGGATGCTTGTTTCCGGTCCAGGGAGGACCTGGCCTGGCAGTTCGGTCTGGACTGTTCCCATGGGGCACAGGGTCAAGACTGATTTGCATATGGCTGGGTCCAAACTGGGGTGGCGTAGTGGGCAAAAGAACGATGGATTTAACCCAGATCTTTTGACTGGGGAGAATGTTTGCATTGTCAGCATTCCGTCCATCATTTGTTTGCTGTAACACTTTTCGCCCTAAGTGGGATGGGTATGCCCAGACGTGGGTCCCTTGCTCACTGTGCCACTGGACTCAAGCTAGCCTGGCTGAAGAAGGGTGACATACCCTGAAACCGGTCCCAGGATGCTTGTTTCCGGTCCAGGGAGGACCTGGCTGGCAGTTCGGTCTGGACTGTTCCCATGGGGCACAGGGTCAAGACTGATTTGCATATGGCTGGGTCCAAACTGGGGTGGCGTAGTGGGCAAAAGAACGATGGATTTAACCCAGATCTTTTGACTGGGGGAGAATGTTTGCATTGTCAGCATTCCGTCCATCATTTGTTTGCTGTAACACTTTTCGCCCTAAGTGGGATGGGTATGCCCAGACGTGGGTCCCTTGCTCACTGTGCCACTGGATTCAAGCTAGCCTGGCTGAAGAAGGGTGACATACCCTGAAACCGGTCCCAGGATGCTTGTTTCCGGTCCAGGGAGGACCTGGCCTGGCAGTTCGGTCTGGACTGTTCCCATTGGGCACAGGGTCAAGACTGATCTGCATATGGCTGGGTCCAAACTGGGGTGGCGTAGTGGGCAAAAGAACGATGGATTTAACCCAGATCTTTTGACTGGGGAGATTGTTTGCATTGTCAGCATTCCATCCATCATTTGTTTGCTGTAACACTTTTTGCCCTAAGTGGGATGGGTATGCCCAGACGTGGGTCCCTTGCTCACTGTGCCACTGGATTCAAGTTAGCCTGGCTGAAGAAGGGTGACATACCCTGAAACCGGTCCCAGGATGCTTGTTTCCGGTATAGGGAGGACCTGGCCTGGCAGTTCGGTCTGGACTGTTCCCATGGGGCACAGGGTCAAGACTGATTTGCATATGGCTGGGTCCAAACTGGGATGGTGTAGTGGGCAAAAGAACGATGGATTTAACCCAGATCTTTTGACTGGGGGAGAATGTTTGCATTGTCAGCATTCCGTCCATCATTTGTTTGCTGTAACACTTTTCGCCCTAAGTGGGATGGGTATGCCCAGACGTGGGTCCCTTGCTCACTGTGCCACTGGATTCAAGTTAGCCTGGCTGAAGAAGGGTGACATACCCTGAAACCGGTCCCATGATGCTTGTTTCCGGTCCAGGGAGGAACTGGCCTGGCAGTTCGGTCTGGACTGTTCCCATGGGGCACAGGGTCAAGACTGATTTGCATATGGCTGGGTCCAAACTGGGATGGTGTAGTGGGCAAAAGAACGATGGATTTAACCCAGATCTTTTGACTGGGGGAGAATGTTTGCATTGTCAGCATTCCGTCCATCATTTGTTTGCTGTAACACTTTTCGCCCTAAGTGGGATGGGTATGCCCAGGCATGGGTCCCTTCCTCACTGTGCCACTGGATTCAAGCTAGCCTGGCTGAAGAAGGGTGACATACCCTGAAACCGGTCCCAGGATGCTTGTTTCCGGTCCAGGGAGGACCTGGCCTGGCAGTTCGGTCTGGACTGTTCCCATGGGGCACAGGGTGAAGACTGATTTGCATATGGGTGGGTCCCAACTGGGGTGGCGTAGTGGGTAAAAGAACGATGGATTTAACCCAGATCTTTTGACTGGGGGAGAATGTTTGCATTGTCAGCATTCCGTCCATCATTTGTTTGCTGTAACACTTTTCGCCCTAAATGGGATGGGTATGCCCAGATATGGGTCCCTTGCTCACTGTGCCACTGGATTCAAGCTAGCCTGGCTGAAGAAGGGTGACATACCCTGAAACCGGTCCCAGGATGCTTGTTTCGGTCCAGGGAGGACCTGGCCTGGCAGTTCGGTCTGGACTGTTCCCATGGGGCACAGGGTCAAGACTGATTTGCATATGGCTGGGTCCAAACTGGGGTGGCGTAGTGGGCAAAAGAACGATGGATTTAACCCAGATCTTTTGACTGTGGGAGAATGTTTGCATTGTCAGCATTCCGTCCATCATTTGTTTGCTGTAACACTTTTCGCCCTAAGTGGGATGGGTATGCCCAGACGTGGGTCCCTTGCTCACTGTGCCACTGGATTCAAGCTAGCCTGGCTGAAGAAGGGTGACATACCCTGCAACCGGTCCCAGGATGCTTGTTTCCGGTCCAGGGAGGACCTGGCCTGGCAGTTCGGTCTGGACTGTTCCCATGGGGCACAGGGTCAAGACTGATTTGCATATGGCTGGGTCCAAACTGGGGTGGCGTAGTGGGCAAAAGAACAATGGATTTAACCCAGATCTTTTGACTGGGGGAGAGTGTTTGCATTGTCAGCATTCCGTCCATCATTTGTTTGCTGTAACACTTTTCGCCCTAAATGGGATGGGTATGCCCAGACATGGGTCCCTTGCTCACTGTGCCACTGGATTAAAGCTAGCCTGGCTGAAGAAGGGTGACATACTCTGCAACCGGTCCCAGGATGCTTGTTTCCGGTCCAGGGAGGACCAGGCCTGGCAGTTCGGTCTGGACTGTTCCCATGGGGCACAGGGTCAAGACTGATTTGCATATGGCTGGGTCCAAACTGGGGTGGCGTAGTGGGCAAAAGAACAATGGATTTAACCCAGATCTTTTGACTGGGGGAGAATGTTTGCATTGTCAGCATTCCGTCCATCATTTGTTTGCTGTAACATAAAAACTTTACCTGGCATAGGGGTTGCATTGAGCCAACAGAGAATTGGGTCTTCCAAAACATTTCAAACATTTCATACATAACGCCTGCTGTCAGCAGTGAAAGATTCTAACACCACATGGCTATAGAACTCAGCAGAACACTGCCAAAGCCCTTCTTTGCTGAGGAAGGTGCCTCCAATGTGATGCATCTTTGCAGCAGGTCAATGCTGAACAGTGGCGGCCGGCACAGGTAAGAGCGGTGTGGCGGAGCAAGGCAGAGAGGGGTGGGAGAGGGGTGGGGGAGGTGTCGGCAGAAGATGGGAGAGGTAAAATTGAAAACAAAAAATTATGAAACCACTTACCTTGCGCTTGCCGAATCACTGAGTCGGTGATGCGGCGGGCACAAGCTACGTGGTTTTATTTAATTTTACCTATCCCATCATCTGTTGACTTCCCTCCATCCACCAGCCAGCCTCACCGCTCTTGCCTGTGACAGCCACCATTGATGCTGAACACGAGGTCCAGAGAGCAGGTGACTCTAGATTTTTCTTGTCCTTTTCTAGAAACATCCATTACTTCTAATGCATGTTGATGACCCCCATGGTTGAATGATGAGATGATCATTTAACCATAATAAACATTCAACCATTACCAATCTCCCACAACTATGTAGAACTACCTAGAAACACGTATGAAGGCTGGTGCATTGATTCATTCGGTTTAAAATTCAGTCATGGGTGCGCCTGTGCTGGACTTAGAAACAGGGGGACATAGTGGTAATTTGTAGAACATTCAAGCAAGTGGAGTTTAAATACCTTGCCCAATTAAGAGAGTGAACTAAATGAAATTGCCTGAGCAAAACATTCTGAAAACTACAACTCCCAATAGAAAAGTTTAAAAATACTTTCTAACCATCAAGCACTCCTTCCCTCATGCAGAGAAGCAGAGACTGGTGGGTTCCCCATTGAGAAGCATAGTACTGATTCCTTTCTATCGGCACATAATTCTGACATGATCACTGCTGGATTATATTGTCCTTATATAAGGCTTTCCTAATTTGTAAAGGTATTTTTCCATTAAGACATTGCTATGATTATAAGACTTCGGGCCAGTACTATAGTACTTGGATTTTCCATCCTCACAACACATAGGGGCATATTCTCAAGGACTCATCGCCGAGTTAGCGGCACTTTATCGCAGCCAAAGTGGCGATAAATTCATCGCACCATTCACAAGCAGGTGCTAACAGCCGTTATCACCAGTTTACCCGCGATAGCAGCCGCAAAAAAACATCGCCCCGGATGACACCGGCAACTAACGCTAATGATATGCAGAGTAGGCGTTCCTGTGCAAAAACCCGCGAAAACACCACTCCGCAACATTCTCAACGACCAGCCAGATCGGTGATAAGATTCAAAAACATGCGATAAGGCGCGATAGCAGCAGGGATTTAACACCTGCTCCTACCTGGTGTTAAGTCTGACAACAACCTGCACCATGAAAGGGAGCCCTGTCCAGAGCCACACCTGAAGAACAACAGATGCCATGGAGCCACTGATCATGCAGCTCGGAGCCCCAAGAGGGCCACAACACCCACCGCCACCACACCCAGGCCCCCCCAACCCCCCAGGACCCCCACCCCCCAGGACAAAGATATTCCACATCTACTTTACAAATTCATGAACACAACAATTCGCCTGATGTCGCACAAGTACAACAATTAATATTCATGTGCAGTCCGAAAAAGGAAAAACATTCATACATCTTAGAATTTCAAAAATAATCATTTTATTCAAATTTAACTCAACACTAATAATTGGAAGAGTCATGGCGGCTCTTCACTGGACAATCTGTAAGTCACAGCCTGCAAGACAAAATTGAAGATAAGAAGGTGCGTCATGCACTCAACAAAGGACAGACAGAGAAAGAAAGAGAGAGAGAAAGAAATGGAGAGAGAGAGAGAGAGAGAGAGAGAGTGAAAGAGAGGGAGAGAGAGAAAGAGAGAGAAAGGGGGAGAGAGGGAGAAGGAGAGAGAGAGCAACAGAGGGAGAGAGAGACAGTGAAATAAAGAGAGGGAGAGTGAGAGAGAGAGAGAAAGATAGAGAAAGAGAGGGAGAGAGAGAGACAGTGAAAGACAGGGAGGGACAGGGAGAGACAGTGCCGACACTGCGCACCCAGGCCTCACAGCTCACCTGCTGCCACCGGTGTGTCTCCAACCACGTGCCGGTATACACTGCAGTCCACCAGGTCCCTCATCTGAAACAGAGTCCACAGCTAATGATGGCAGAGTACATATCATTGCACACGGCAACATCGCCTGGCTGTCCCTGCGCACACAGGCTGCTGCACCCGAGCCCCTCCCGCCGCCCAGCGGGGATTGCCTGCCCCTGCGCACCCAGGCCTCACTGCTCACCTTCCGCCACCGGCGTGTCTCCAAGAGGGCCCACCACGTGCCGGTGCAAACTCCAAGCCCGGGGCCCTTGACCTTGGCGCCTCCACATCATGCAGCCACGCACCGCGGTCCACCAGGTCGCACACTTGATTCTGGGTCTTGATTTTGCAATGGCAGAGACCATATCAGTGCACACGGCATCATCGCAGGCTGCAGACCCGCCCAGCTCTATAGGTGCCACTAACTCTGTGAACCGCGAGGCAACGCCACGTGGCGGTAGGCCCGCGCTGCCCGCTGGCTCAGGCCTACACTGCGGTCCACCAGGTTGCACACTTGATTCTGGGTCTTGATATTGCAATGGCAGAGACCATATCAGTGCACACGCCATCATCGCAGGCTGCACACCCGCTCAGCACATTAGGTGCCCCTACCTCAGTGCACAGACAGTCACCGTCCCATGGCGGTAGGCCCGTGCCGGCCGCAGTGTAACCGGTGCCACCGACTCCGTGCAACGCAAGTCATGGACCCTATATGATTGAGTCTCGTCATATGCCAGGCGTACGCAGCCATGTCACCTCCGGCAGTGGAGAAGAACTGGGACACGTAGTGTCGTCGTCCCCCCCTTTATACATAAGCCGAGTGGGCTGGCTCGGCGTACGCCAGGCCAGCGTAGGGGTGTGAACAATTATCTCTGGCCTCTGGGCGTGATTCATATCTGGGCTGCACAGGAAACCAACTGATGCGGTTGTCTCTGTTGCTGTGTCTGCGCCATACGGCCCGCAATCGACAATGTTGCAATGTTGCATGCAGCCGGAGGGCGTCCGCGCATGAAGGGATTGTACAAGGAGCGCAAGGCGGGGTCTTGGCTCGTGCATGCCAACTATTGTGTGTTCCTCGCTTTTGTTGCACCATAAGCCCAAGGCCTAGCCTCAATTGCAGCGCGAAAGCCACATCACATTCCCAGGATACAAGCAGTAGTCAGACTAACATTAGGGATGAAAGCCCCTTTGTCTCAATACAGAAGGCGGAAGGACATCTGCACCTTCGACCTTGGAATTGCATGCGGCAGGCACCCCCTGAGAGAGATACCATGGCAGATGATGACGACTCCCACACTACACACAGCGCTAATGAAAGATCAACGTATCCACACCCCACACACAGAAGTCCTTGCTCGAGGTACTCCTGCATGGAATGGCCTTGACACTTACATACAGGACAACCCATACGTCCAAACTTTGCACACTCATACGACTCATTGCTCCGAGATGTGGCATATCATCCACATAACAGCCGCAGGTCAGAAGAGTGCCGTTTCTACGAGAGCGAACAACGCAATGTCAGAACATCCCGGGAACATGCACAACCCCTGTCACGTGGAACTGTACCGTGACCGAATGCTGCATTTGTTGGGGGCACTGCCACTGGCAGTGTTGCGCATCATTTACCGTCTGAGCTTCCTTCTTGCGTACGTCACCTGCGTCCAGCCCTGGTTCCACTGTCAATCATGCATATTCGAGTGGCCCATGGATGTCTGCCTATCCAACACAAAGGAAGCTGAACTGGATTTTGACATGTGTGTGCGACCCCTGTTGGACCACGACCAGGAGTGTAACCGTGATACCCGTTCATGGGATGCCTTGGTATTTGGCATATGTGCAGGCAGTTGGGCATGTGAGATTGCACAATTCCTCGTGTGCAGTGACCACATCGAAGCGCTCCCCTATTGGGCTGTGTTGCGGATTGGTGTCCGGACCAGCTAATGGATTGGCTCGCCCCCGTGTTCGTTGAAGTCGACAACGACGTACTCTTGGAACTGATTGCCCATGAAGCTGTGCTCGCTTTCATGGACGAGTAACTACGTTCCTGCAGCCACAAAAGATTGTAACCCATAGCACAGGTCCCAACACCCTTTTGCATCTTGGAGAAATTGACACATATCCCACCATAACAGTGGACATTGCTGCATTGGCCTGGACTCAGAATGCATGTGCGTGCAACACTGCGGGTTGACACACACCTGTGCAAGGTGAGTGGACAGCGGCGCCTGGCAACGTTCCTCAACCTGACACACCGCTGGAGGGAGAGTACACACATGGCAATGTAGCACTACATGTGACCTTCTTGGACTCCTTCACCTGCTCACTGTCAGCAGAGCAGACAGTCAGCGCAGTCCGGTGGTACAGGACTATGCAGATCCCATGGGCTGTGAGTGGTGTCCCCTGACACGGTGCAATGAGCATTCGCCAAACACCACATGACTCGTCCAGCAAGGCAAGGTGGGCTGAGACCGTTGGATCCGTAATGATTGGTGTTCATTTGTGCCTCCCCATGTCTTGCACCCCTACATGTTCCTTTGCTGCCTGTTAGTGTTGTGGCCCTTGTCTTGCCCGTACTGACACGCACATGCTAATAAAGTGTATGCAACTTCACTGGTGTTCAACTGTGATGAGTGTTGATTAGCATGCCAAGTCGTGTGCCTCAATGAGCATTGTCCGTACACAGGGAGGGACTGACTGACGCATTTCACTTAGGGGTGAGTCCCTGTTGCCAGCTCCACCTCTGTGAGCCAGACATTGTGGTTGGGAGAGTTGCTGGTAGACCTGTGCGCTTACGTGTCTTCAGCAATGTGAGTATGGTGTCCAACTTCTTGCCATGTGGATCAATGTGTTCCATCAAACCAGGCTGTGTCCACACAGTTTAATGTGTGTAGGTATGCAAAGAGATGTTCTGTTGTCACATGTGATGTGGGACACTACTTTAGGCCTCCTACCGACTTTGACATTTTTGAAAACACAGCCCTATTTAATACATGGACGTGGGGCTACGTTGGGGGGTTGCCAGATTGTTGTTCATGATCAATGAGGCCACAGCTAGTTCACACCTTCACAGTCATCTAATTGGCCATGTGTGTCACGGTCAAACATGCGCATTGATGTCATTTCCCAGGGTGTACCTTTTTGTGCAATCAATGTCCCTACAGTCATCCATACTGTTATACTTGATTGAACATAGACATCACACATCTGTGTGATTAGGAATGTTTTATTCACATTCTGTGGAGTGTCGGAGCTGGAGCAGTGCATGGCCATGCACACCCCACATTACATGGTTGCCCAGTGGAGGGCCAAACAGAGTCCTTTAGGGAATGACAAGTTCATCGGTAGAGGAAGGGTTGAGTCCGCAGCCTGATTGCTGTGTCATTGGTAACCAGTGTAGATATGGCAGTCCATGTGGGGGTCCAGGTGAATGTCGCAGAGTGTTTCGGGAGACAGTGGAAGGTGTTGTACCAGGGCATGATCCAGAGGGCTGTACCAAGCAGGAACAGGCCATATGGCGGGGCATGAATGCTACAACCTCCTTTCTGACACAGAGTCATTACCATCCACATCTTCGTCCTCTGATATGTCTTCTGTGTCAGGTGTGCCAGGTGTGTGTGGTGGTGTTGTGGCTGCATCACTGTGTGCCACTGACACATCAGGGGCGGAGGTGGTATGGCTGCATCACTGTGTGCCACTGACACATCAGGGGGCGGAGGTGGTATGGCTGCATCACTGTGTGCCACTGACACATCAGGGGGCGGAGATGTGTGTGTCGAAGTTCCTGCAGCAGTCATCTGGGACAGGCTCTGTGGCAGCAATGGCAAGATGAGGATCTGCAGGGCATGGAAGATCCCAGCTACATCTCGCTGGTGTTCAGCCGTGGCAGCCATCCTTCCTGCCTGCATCCGCTCCATGTTCTCCATTGTCCTCCGCATCTGTGCCACCTCTGTGCTGTCGTCGCTGGAGCCTGTCTGACTAGACAGTTCTTGTATCCGAGTAATGGCTCCAGCGAGGTCAGCCAAGGAATGTTGTAGGGCATGGAGCGGACTGTGGGTGTCCGTTAGGAACTGTAAGTGGTCCCTGATGGGACTAAGACACCCACGTATGGCATCTAGTTTGGCTGCCATGAGGTCGAAACCCAGCCGCACCTGTTCAGCCAGCCCCATCTGGCAGTCTGACACACGGCGTTGGAATGCCATGTGTTCTTTGGTGAGGTGCTGGGAGCCAGCCGTGGTGGTGGGTGCTTCCTGCTGTGTGGTCTGTGCAGGGGTGGGATCACCTCGATGCAGCTGGGCTGCCCTGCTCCTGGAGGTGGGGTGCGGAGGCTGTCCATGAGCCGTTGGAGGGTGTCGGAGCAGATGGCCAGAGGGTCCTCCTCATCATCACTGAAGAGATGTCTGGTCTGCTCTGCAGGAGGTGTTGATTGTCCCTCTCAATGTGAAGGGGAGATGCAGGTTAACAGTGTGTTCCATGTCTGTGCACGCATTGTACATGTTGACATTCAGACTGCATGACTATGTACATTGTGACTGTTTTGGAGGAGCTGGGTGTTTGATGGGAGACAGTGGACATTTCAACTATCAATCAATCAATCAATCATGTCACTTATAAAGCGCACTACATACCCGCGAGGGTCTCAAGGCGCTGGGGGAAGAGGGGGGTGGTGCTGCTACTGATCGAAGAGCCAGGTCTTGAGGAGTCTTCTGAAGGCCAGTAGGTCTTGGGTCTGTCGGAGGTTGGAGGGGAGGGTGTTCCAGGTCTTGGCGGCGAGGTGGGAGAAGGATCTGCCGCCGGCGGTCGTTTTCCGGATGCGGGGGACTGTGGCGAGGGCGAGGCTGGTCGAGCGGAGCTGGCGGGTGGGGTGTAGAAGCTGAGTCGTCTGTTGAGGTAGGCTGGTCCGGAGTTGTGGAGTGCTTTGTGTGCGTGGGTGAGGAGCTTGAAGGTTATCCTCTTGTTGACAGGGAGCCAGTGCAGGTCTCTCAGGTTGGGTGTGATGTGGCTGCGTCGGGGGATGTCGAGGATAAGACGTGCAGAGGCGTTCTGGATGCGTTGCAGCCGTCTCAGGAGCTTAGCCGTCGTTCCTGCGTAGAGGGCGTTTCCGTAGTCCAGCCTGCTGGTGACGAGGGCCTGGGTGACTGTTTTTCTTGTTTCGGTGGGGATCCACTTGAAGATCCTGCGGAGCATTCGGAGGATGTTGAAGCAGGATGAGGAAACGGCGTTGACCTGCTTAGTCATGGAGAGGGTGGGGTCGAGGATGACCCCTAGGTTGCGTACGTGGTCGGTGGGTGGCGGGGCTGTTCCCAGTGATGTTGGCCACCAGGAGTCGTCCCAGGCTGAAGGGTTGGAACCAAGGATGAGGACCTCCGTCTTGTCCGAGTTCAGCTTCAGGCGGCTGGTCCTCATCCATTCGGCGACGGCCTTCATTCCTTCGTGGAGGTGGGCTTTGGCGGTGTGAGGGTCTTTGGTGAGGGAGAGGATCAGCTGGGTGTCGTCGGCGTAGGAGATGATGTTGAGTTTGTGCTGTCGGGCGACGTGGGCGAGGGGTGCCATGTAGATGTTGAACAGCGTTGGGCTGAGGGAGGAGCCTTGGGGTACGCCGCAGATGATCTTGGTGGCCTTGGATCGGAAGGGGCGAGGCGGACGCTTTGTGTTCTGCCGGAAAGGAAGGATGTGGTCCAGTCCAGGGCCTTCTCTTGGATCCCGAGCGCCGTGAAGGCGTGTTCGTAGTGTGTGGTGGCAGACCGTGTCGAAGGCGGCTGATAGGTCCAGGAGGATGAGGGCTGCTGTTTCTCCGTTGTCTAGCAGTGTCCTGATGTCATCGGTGGCGGTGATGAGGGCGGTTTCGGTGCTGTGGTTGCTGCGGAAGCCGGACTGGGAAGGGTCCAGGATGTTGTTCTCCTCGAGGTAGCGGGTCAGTTGTTTGTTGACGATTTTCTCGGTGACCTTCGCGGGGAACGGGAGCAGAGAGATGGGTCGGAAGTTCTTGAGGTCCTTGGGGTCTGCCTTGGGTTTCTTGAGTAAGGCGGTGATCTCGGCGTGCTTCCAGCTTTCCGGGAAGGTTGCTGTCTCGAAGGAGATGTTGATTATTTTCCGGAGATGGGGCGCGATGGCTGTACTGGCTTTGTTGAAGATGTGGTGAGGGCACGGGTCTAGCGGTGAACCGGAGTGGATGGTGTTCATGATCTCGCTGGTGTCCTCGTCGTTGATGTTGGTCCAGGAGAGCAGGCGGTTGGTGGTTGTGGGGGCAGTGGTCTCGGTGGTTGCCGGGGCGGTCGTGGTGTTGAAGCTGTCGTGGATGTCGGCGATTTTGCGGTGGAAGAAGGTGGCCAGTGAGTCGCACAGGTCTCGCGATGGCTGGATGTCGTTGTTGTTGGAGCTGGGGTTGGAGAGTTCCTTCACGATGTTGAAGAGCTCTTTGCTGTTGTGTGCGTTGTTGTCTAGGCGGTCTTTGAGTGAGGCCCTTTTGGCGGATCTGATGAGGTGATGGTGACTGCGGGTGGCGTTCTTGTTGGCGGCGTAGCTGTCCGCTGTCCGTTCGTGGAGCCAGATCTTCTCCAGTTTTCGGCATGTTCGTTTGGAGGCCTGGAGGTCTTCGGTGAACCAGGTGGCTTTCTTGCTGGTGTGGCTGTTGGGCGGATTCTTGAGCGGGGCGATGGTGTTGGCGCAGGCGTCGATCCACTGTCTGAGGTTGCGGGCGGCGGTGTCGGGGTCGGAGGGTTCGGCGGGTGGCCTCAGGGCGAGGGTTGTGGTTAGCTGGTCTTCCGTGACTCTGCTCCAGCAGCGCCGAGGCATTTGTTCGGTGCGGTGGTGTGTGGTGGGCTTCCTGTAGGTGAAGTGGATGCAGTGGTGGTCAGTCCAGTGGGGTTCGGAGGTGTGGTTGAAGGAGACGTGTGGGCTTGCGGAAAAGATGGAGTCTCAGCGTGTGGCCGGCGGCGTGGGTGGGTGTAGTCACGAGCTGTCTGAGTCCGAGGGTGGCGAGGTTGTCGATCAGGGTGGTGGAGTTGGTGTCCTTGTTGTTCTCGAGGTGGAAATTCAGGTCCCCGAGGAGGATGTAGTCCGTGGAGGCGATGGAGTGTGTGCTGACGAAGTCAGCGATGGAATCGCTGAACTGTGGTCGGGGTCCGGGGGTCTGTAGATGAGGGTTCCTCTGAGGGTGGTGTTGGGATCGGTGTGGATCTGGAAGTGCATGTGTTCGGCGGTGCTGAGGGTGTCGTCGGTGTTGGTTGAGACTCTGAGGGTGTTCCTGTGGACGATGGCGATGCCTCCTCCGACTCCATTGGTGCGGTCCCTGCGGGTGATCTTGTATCCGTCCGGGATGGCAATGGCGATGTCGGGGGCTGAAGCGGGATTCAGCCAGGTCTCCGTCAGGAATGCGACGTCTGGGGAGGTTGAGTCGAGAAGGTCCCAGAGTTCGATGGCGTGTTTGCGGGCGGAGCGGATGTTGAGGAGGATGCATCTGAGGTAGTTGGGTTCTTTCCTGGGCGGTGGTTTGGCGGGGCGGGTGCTGGCGAAGCTGCAGTTCCGGCAGGTGAAGGGCCCTTGGGTGCGCTTCGGGGTGGCCTGGTAGCAGGCGTGATCTTTTCCGGGGTTGAGTGCGTGGAGGGTGCTGGCGTCGTATCGGCGTCTGTTGATGTGGCGGGCGCGGGGATGCCTGGACCAGGGGTCTGGCGCTGGGCGCGGTCACAGCGCGGACGGGCGCAGACGGGCTTGCCTTAGGCGCGCCTTTGGTGCGCCAGCGGCGCGGACGCGCAGCGGCCGCCATAAATGGGGAGGTGGGAGGGAGGAGCAGGGAATGGGGCAGCAAATGGGCAGTGAGGGGGCGGGGCCGCAGGGCGCAGCGGCGGGAAACAGGCACAGAAGGGAAAACGAGCACAATCAGGGCATCAAGGGGGCACAGAAAGGAAAAAAAAATGAGCACAATCAGGGGCAGCAAGGGGGCACAGAAAGGAAAAACGAGCACAATCAGGGGCAGCAAGGGGGCACAGAAAGGAAAAAAAAACGAGCACAATCAGGGGCAGCAAGGGGGCACAGAAAGGAAAAACGAGCACAATCAGGGGCAGCAAGGGGGCACAGAAGGGAAAAAACGAGCACAATCAGGGGCAACAAGGGGGCACAGAAAGGAAAAACGAGCACAATCAGGGGCAGCAAGGGGCACAGAAAGGAAAAGCGAGCACAATCAGGGGCAGCAAGGGGGCACAGAAAGGAAAAACGAGCACAATCAGGGGCAGCAAGGGGCACAGAAAGGAAAAACAAGCACAATCAGGGGCAGCAAGGGGGCACAGAAAGGAAAACGAGCACAATCAGGGCCAGCAAGGGGGCACAGAAAGGAAAAACGAGCACAATCAGGGCCAGCAGCAGGGCACACAGACGGAGCTGTGTGGTGGGGGAGCGACCTACCAGTCAAGGTCAGGGGTCGCTCCTACATGACGGATGTGAGGTTGTACTCGTACATTATCATCTGACAGTTTCCTGCTATGCCTGATGTGATTGGCCAGTTTCTACGCACATGCGGCACCAGTTGTGTCCTCTGTTCTGTGGTGTAAGTGTGGCACTTTGTACCACATTGTCATCAATGTTGATGTGCTGTGATTGCTATGTGTGTGCTGCATTGTGGGAGAGTCGCCCCTGCAGCTCTGATTTAGCGGCCCCTTATCCCTTTGAGGCGGTGTGCCTTTGACTTGTGTGCTTTTACGGTGCTGAGATGTTGGCGACTTGGGTCATTTGTGCTCTTGGACGGATTATGGACTCTTGTGCATTGTTTGTCTGCAGATGTGTTGTTGACGTCAGGGGTTGTATGTGCACGTGGATGTGTTAGAGTGTGACCTGCTCCTTTGAGGATGTTATCCACACTGGACCACCTCAGTGTCGTGTCGTACACCATGTCATGTATTTTGACTGCAGCCATGCTATTGTATTGTATTGTATTGTATTGTAATTGCATTTATATAGCGCTTACTACCCCTGATGAGGCGTCGAAGCGCATTTTCGGCGAGTAGCACGCTACTCCGGGACCCATAGAGGATTAGTATTGAATTAGTATAGTGAAACATGCAAGTACATTTTAAGTGGTGGATAGGTTAGTCAGTTATTTGGATTTGGAATGATAGCAGAAGGATAGAGGAGGAAAAAAGGTTTGTATTTATATAGCGCTTGTTACCCCTGATGGGTGTTGAAGCGCTTTTCTGGCGAGTAGCACGCCACTCCGGAACCCATTAAGGATTAGTGTTGAAAATTAGTATAGTAAAATATGAAGTAATTTGAGTAGTGGATATGTTATTCAGTTATTTGGGTAGAGAAGGGTAGGTGGCGGGATAGAAGAGGGAAAGAGGTTTGTATTTATATAGCGCTTGTTACCCCTGATGGGATTTTGAAGCGCAAGTAGCACGCTACTCTGGAACCCATAAGTATTAGTGTTGAATTAGTATGGTGAAACATGAAAGTAATTTTAGTGGTGGATATGTTAGTCAGTTATTTGGATTGAGAAGGGTTGGGGAGGGTAGAAAGGGAAAAGGTTTGCATTTATATAGCGCTTGTAACCCTGATGGGGTGTTGACGCTTTATTGGCGAGTAGCACGCTACTCTGGAACACATAAAGGATTAGTGGTGAATTAGTATAGTTGAAAATGGAATTTGAGAATTGAACATGTTAGTCTGTTAATTTTGATTGAAAAGGATAGTGGAGGGATAAAGGAGTGAAGGATTTTTTTTTTTTTTATTTTTTTTTAGGTCTTAGCAGTAGGAGGAGGCTTTTCGATGGGTAAAAGGGAGTTTTGGAGGGGAGGAGTCAGGGAAGAGTTTAGAAAGGTTTGTTTTAGGGGATCGGTATAGTAAAAGAGGTGTCAGATGATGCAAGGAGGGGTAGAGTAGGAGAGAGTCTAGAAAGGGTTATTTCGGGGATCATAGTAGTGGTATGGAGTTTGGGATAAATGAGAGTGTGGATGTAGAGGATATATTGATAAATGTATAGGATGAGAGATAGGGTAGTGCATTGGAAAGAGTAGTAGAAAGAAGTTTGAGATGAGTCAGAAGGTTGGGCTAGAAGATATATTGAGATAAGTATAGGCCGAGAACTAGGGTAGTGCCTTGGAAATGCTAAATTAGAAGAAAGTGATAGATATATAGATCCATAAGTACATTGAAAGTATATAGATACATAAAGGAGGTAAGTATATGTAGATTAAAGATATTGATAGAGGCACAGGATGAGAAATAGGGTAGTGCATTGGATATGCTTTTTCAGGAGAAAAGTAACAGAGACACAGATCCAAGTACATGGAAGGTACATAGATGCACAATGGAAGTAAGTACATGTAGACCAAAGATGATATTTATTTATTTATTATTATTATTATTTTTTTCTCTCAACAACATAATTATTCTACATGTTTATACAAAGCAATACACAAAGATAGGTACATGTCTATAGTGAAAACAAATGCTTATATACAGAGGGATATGCTGTAAATTTCTGTTTGCGTATGGTGCTTATATGGGGAAGAGCCAATTCTTGAGTAGTTTTCTGAAGATAAGGTGGTTGTCGGTGGATCTTATGTTGGGGGGTAAAGAGTTCCATAGTTTGGCTGCTTGAATAGAGAAGGATGTGCCACCCATGTTTTTTTCTTGTATCTTGGGATTTTGAGGCGAGATGCTCCTTTAGAACGGAGGTTCCTCTGTTGAATGCGTTTGGTGATTTTATTCCTGATGAAGAGCGGTCCCATTCCATGTATTGCTTTGTGGGTGATACAAAGCAGCTTGAACGTGGATCTTCTGGTAACCGGTAACCAATGCAGGGCTTTCAAGGCAGGGGAGATGTGGTCTCGCGGTTTGATATGCAAGAGTAGTCTGGCAGCCGAGTTCTGAATCTGTTGTAGTCTTTTCATGGTTGTTAAAGGTGATCCGTGGTAGAGGCTATTGGCGTAATCGAGTTTGGACAGAACAAGGGAGATGGTAGCTTGGACCTTGTGCGGAAATCCCAAATGAGAGAAAATTCGTCGCAGCGTTTTTATAGTGACAAAGCTGTATCCTACACTGTCGCCTGGTGGAGAAGGCTTGGTAGGGCACAGATCAGGATCATTCCCTCTGGGGGAATTGTGGTTGTAATCTGTCCAAGGGTCTGAGGGTATTGGCTCATTGTCCCCATCCTCCTGATCTTCAGGTGTATGTGGTGGTGAGTGCTCAGGTGAAATTAGTAATGCTTGAAACAGAGGAGAAGGAGGTGACGGAGAAGGATTAGTACAGACATTTTTCCTTTTTAAAGGAATGTGGTAGACCTCTGAGGTTTGCGTTTTATTGTCACTTTTGTGGAAATATGTCCAGTTGTGGGGTGAATATATAGCTCCTGCTGTTTCGGATCCCGTTTGGAGGGCGGAGCATCGAAATGTTGCGCTTTGGATGGAATCGGCACATCCGTTTGTTTCGGTGCCGAAGGTTGATGCCGAGGATTTCGGATCCAAAGAAGATTCTGGCATCGAAGGGGGCGGGGTGGAGCCTCTCTGCCTTCGATCCCGAAGGTTTCGACTCAGTGCCCGTTTTAGAACAGCTCTGTTCGGAGCCGGAAGGCTTTTGGGTATGTTTCGGTGCCGAGTCGGAGGGCGGGGCGTCAAACATGTTCTCGGTGCAGACCGTGGCCCGGAGGCGGGGTTGCACCGAAGCATTTTTCTTGGGCTGAGGTAGACTTTGGGGCAAGGGAGGATCTGTACTCATGGTACGCTGCCCTTGCGGAATGTCTTCGTCCACCTCGGAGCCGTAGTCTGAGATGGAGATCGGATCTTGTTCCTCTTCAACTCCAACAGCGTCTCCGGCCTCTTGTTCCGAATCTTCTCCGAAGAGGTCCGGAATGGACCTTGTGTGTTGGCTCTGCATGTCGCGACGTCGAGCCAGACGGTCGCAAAGCATTTTCTTCATTCGGAAAGCCTTACATGCGTGGCATTACTCTTCGCTGTGCTCCGGTGCGAGGCGGACCCACGTGGGTAGGCCTGACTGCCTTCCACTGGCTACCAGATCTAAAGAAGGTTTTTTCAGTAAATACAATATGGGGAGGATGGGATTACGTGGTCGAAAACAATACCGTCGAGGGGGTCTTGCACACTGAGGGAAACCGGAGAAACAGTGTTGAACCGGAAGGCAGCAATTCACGTCCGCACCCGATGGCGGAAAAAAACCAATCTAACAATGGAGTCGATGCCCATGCGCACTATCACCGAAAGGAGGAGTCACCTCTACCTTGTGACTGGAAAAGACTTCTTTGAAGAAAAACAACTTGCAAACATCCAGACCCAACACTAGATGGCAGGAGTATGCAAAGCATGTGATCTACAGCTCACATGCCTCGAACATAGCATTACATTACCAGAAGGTGTATTTGTATACTTGCATGTAATAGCATAAGGTTGCTTAGTCAAGTTGACTCATATCAATTTGCCAAATTATGATTTCCTTTTTTTTTTTTTTTTTAAAGGACTAAACAATTGCACTACTGATTCAATAAAAATAGTCTTAAATTTAAACCTCTATCACAAAAAGGCAAATTGTGTTTTAAAGACCCAGGCTGTTGTGCATGAAGAGTATGACAGTAAGACAGTAAAGAGAAGTTAGGTTTACACAACACAAACCCCTAGATGTTTGAAGTGATGAACTGAAAAGCCAGCCATTCCAGATGAGTTGCATCTACCTTACATGCCCATCTTTCAACAAGTTATAGCTGTTAATAGAACCATATTAAACTGGACATGCAGTGTCACTTGCATTGTCAGTGTGGCTCACAGAGCCACTGCTTTGCTGTGTTCAGCACATGTGCATGGGTAGGTTGTGAGATTGGTGATGGGGGGGCCTATTTGTGCACATGGTGGACGGGGTCCTACTTGGTGTTTCTATGTGTGCTGCAGTGTGCCAAGGCCATAAGGGACATGTTCCACAGTCATTGTGGGTGTGCAGTGTGCTACACATAATTGTGCATGTGTGCCATTGTGCCCATCTCCCCCCGTGACCCCAGTCCCTGGTCGTTACTCACCCTGTTGCTGTTGGGTCAGGTCATATCGAGCAGTGTCCGGACCCCTAACTCCTTGCCCTGTCTCCGCACTGATGACTGTGGCCACCATTTCCTCCAGCTCATCCAGCTCCTCCTGTGGCGCAGGACTCCCACCTCCAGTCGCCGTTGCTGCATTCCGGTTGGCAGCGAGTTTCTACTTGGTTTGGCTTTTCACATCATGCCAGCGCCTCTTGACCTCCTCCATTGACCTCCTCAACACTTCGACTGCATTCACGATGGACTGCCATATTTCTGTTTGTGTTGCCGATGACACAGTGGAGGTGACGAACAGTTGTTGGTAGTGTTCTGTCACCTCCGTGACGATGATCCGGTTTTCCTGCGGACTGAACCCTGTCTTCCTCTTCTCCTTGCCCTTCCCCGGCCCCGGGGTTCCGGGCTGGTCGTCTGTGGGGCTTGTGGGGTTCGGTTGTCCTCTGCACTCGGTCCGGGTGCGTCCATGGTGCTACGCAGTTACATTTTTTTATCTTTTTTTATCTCTGCTTTTATAGTGCATTCTCATGCATGGCGCGTGGGAATCGCAGGCCTGTCGCTGGTTATCGCTGATTTTTGTATCGCCATTGGGGACATCGCCACTTTTTTCGCGTTCGTGTTTTGCATTTTTTCGGCGTCGGGTACATTTTAACGCAGGCATTTGTAGCGTTATCGTGAGACTATCGCATAGTGCCGCCGGGTTGAGAATACTGCGTTAACACGGTGTTATTTTACCGCGATAGACTGCGATGTGAGAAGTTCCGTTAAGCGAATTTGGCGATAGTTAACACACGTTCTTGAGAATATCCCCCATAATTTTCTCCTTCTTGCATTCTGTATCGGTCTTTTTACTTCATCCTTTGAGATGACGAGAAAATGGAAACTATCGCTTTACAAAATACCCAAAAAATGCACAATAAATTCTAATAAATGGGATCGAATAGTGCCTCATAGATTTAACAGTAAGTTTTAAATGGGCTCTCATGAAGGATTACTATACTTACAAACCTGAAGTAAAAGCTTGACCATCGTCAGTGGTGTTTGGGCTTATCTCTCTCAAAAAACGTTTTTGAAACAAAGTAGGCCAAGCAGTGCAAGTCACTGCACAGTATGATAAATAATTTGGCTAATAAGCCATAGGTTTTACCGAATGCTAAAATATTCTTGGTATGACTTTTGATATGGCTTCTGAACATTTTTCAAAAAGAATAGAGCACCTCCCTTCACTTCTACCTTCCATCTTAAATTTAGAAACTCGTTCGGGCCTAGGCATGGATTTTAATGCAAGTTGCATCCAGCATGCAGCCTGGAATCTGGCAGAGGCAGCAGAAAAGGCCCACTGCCCAAAGTATTGACCCTGCTCCACCTCAGTCTATCCCAAAGCAATTGCAACAAGCAAAGATTCCAGAAAATAGTTCTTTAGAGACACAGGACTTGAAAAGAAACTAAAAATTAAGAGAACACTTTAAGGGCCCGATTACAAGTTTGGCGGTGCGTCGCCGAGTCCGCCCTGCCGCCGCACCACCAAACCTGTGGTGAGGCCACCCGGCAGATTACGAGTGTAACTTGTGTCTGGCAGGCTTTTTTGGGTGTTCCCACGGCGGTGCCTTTAAAAACAGGCACTGCAATGGGAACGCCCAAAATAGTTCCTGCATGGCATGGACTCAAAAGTCCATGCCGTGCAGGAACTGGTGTGCATGCACACAGGGGGGCACATGTTGTCCCTCCTGATGCCCCCCTGTATGCCTCCATAGGGCGCAGAGGCACAGGGGGCACTGTAGGGTCCCCTTTGTTGCCTCTCGGTCAGGGTTTACACAGAGGAGGAACCGGCATGTAAAGTTGTAAACTCTGGTGGAGAGTAAACTCCTAATATGCTTGACTGGACCGTGGCAGTCCTACCAAGCATATGGATGCCTCCTGACCGCCGCAACACCACTAGGGAACGGCAGTTCCCTGGCGGCTGTGGCGGTCCCACCGCCCAACTTATAATAGGGCGGTGGGGAAACCGCTGCGCCCCCACAATTCTGGTGGTCCTCGGACTCCTAAGCAGCCCCTAAGTGTTTAATCAAGCTCATTATATAGCTCAAAGCAACATATGGTAGACCTGAATTAGCATAAAGAAAATGACTTTACTGATAATAACAATACGTTGGACCAATCTTATTGAAGGTGCTTGATATATTTTCTGTCTTATTTAGACATTTACCGGTGCTAGTGCTCAGGTTTACATGGTTAATTGCTGTTTTTATAGAGCACATATTCAGTTTCTATGAAGTCTTTTTATTCTATATTTTTAATATAATGAAAATTGTCCTTTTATTGTGTATATTTTTAATATAATGAAATTTGTACGTTGTGCTTTTATGATTTGTTTCTAAATCGAATAAAGTTTGTGAACTGAACTGACTTCACGTAAAACAAGGTCATATAACGCTCAACCCTTTGCCCCCAGGTGGAGACATTTTATGCGTTTTGCTTTTTTTAAAGTTTTGCCTTGTCCCAAAATTCTGTTTGATCGACTTTTTCCACCTCCTCTTCTTCCCGCATTCTTTTGCTCCAACGCTTTATTTTTCTTTTATAACTTTGGACTTTACAAACTCACTTCATAGGCTCTTAGTATTAATTTTATCAATTTCTGCCATGCTGCATCCTTTACATGAAGCTACATGGGGTCAATAGTAACCTATAGCAGCATAATCACCCACAAGCAGGTGGATGATATAGAGTTTTATTTTTGATTCCTCTCACATTGAAGGTCTTAAACGATTCTTAGATTTTCCTGAAAAGCATGCATTTGACTTTCACTCTGAAATTGATTTCTTCCAAGGCAGAATTCTTCGTTTTTTATGCCATGGAGAGACCTCCCTCTGTCCACCTGTGACCAGAAAAACTCTGTCCTCATAAAATCTCCTTTATTTGATTTCTCAAGTGAAATGCCTCGTTTCCATAGTCCTGAAACCCTCTGCAGCAAACTTTAACTTGTGAAAACAACTGAAGCTCCAAGCAGCATCTTATAGCTTTTGTTCCAACTGAAGGCAATCTTTAACATTGAAGGAAGTACTGCCACCCTAAAAGGTTTACCAGTTTCCAAAAGTCCTGCTGAGATCAGTGAAGGCCACCCTCCACTCTACTGGTGGAGTTCACTTTTGTAAGAACATCAGATCGCCCTTATGTCATTATCCTATTTGATTTATGTCCCAGTGGTGTCCTTGAGCTCAATCACCTCTATGGGCCTTATTGTGATGGGCTAGTGAGGGATTCCGGGTCCTTTAGTCTCAAGTTCTCCATGGATGCAAACACTAGCTCATATGGCCTTTATATGTCAGTCCTGCTGAGTTCTCTGAAGGGGGGTGTTGATAAGATTCTAATAAGGAAAAAACAGAGAAAGCTCTATGGAACTATATTTTCCTGGAGAAAGTAGTCAGTCACCCCACCCTCTATTCTGCTATTCAAGACAGTGTTTGGCCATGTTATATAGTGTATGTTCCTCATGTAGGTGGGAATGGCAGCTTTGTTAAATTAGGGTGACATCAATTTCTGTTTTAGAGTGCTGTATTCCGATAGCACCTACTGAGATTCCAATGAAGGAGGTCAAGTGTCCCATGTAAAGGTCATCAAGTGTTGCGTTCCCTAGTTTTTTAATGAAGGTATATGGTTGAGACCATGGGTAATACTAGAGTTTTGGATTCTACGCGGGGGACCTAGGGAGTTAAAATCATGCCATCTAATTTTAAGCATCCTTCAGTATGCCCATTAGTCATGCCTGCATGCCTACATACATCTTGAAGTTGAGGGTAAAATGTTCCTAATCATTTAATCCAATGCAGTGCAGAGTGTATTAGTTTACTCAACTGAAGCCCACGTCTGCCCATTGGAACTGGTATGGGATTAAGTCAGATAGTTTGGGCTTAAAATTAGCTCAATGAAAAGTCTAAGACGTTGATCTATCTCGCCATTATCTTTCTTGGATACCTTCTTCATGCTTTCAATTGATGGAATTCTCCATACAGTAAGTGCACACGCACTGAGATGTTCAAACCATGCTAGAGTGAAATCTGTGAATTTTTGGGAGTGTTTTTTTATTGACTTCTTGGTTAAGAGAAGAAAGAGGAAAATAAAAACTTCTGTGCTCACTTAAGGGTTGTTTCTTTAGCGATCAAACTTTCTCAGGTCTACATTGCAACATGGAATAATGCCTTGTTTTTTTGCAAAACACCTATGTTTTCAAATTTTCTGTGTATTTGGAATACTTCCTATAACCCGTAATATAAGTTGTACTTTTTTTTAATAGAAGGATTTGCTGTTTTATGATGGTGAGGCAAATAATTTACTACGAATTTTCTGCAGTGCTTGTGATCTTCTCCCTGTCTTTTTCACTATAATGCATCTAATACAGCAAGAGATTAATCAAAAATGAGTAGTTCACTAAAGAATAAATGACCTGGGTAGGAAACCGTGCTTTCCTGCAGTGAAGAGCCCCTATGAAGAATGCATTCTGTTTTTTTCAACATTGCCCTTCATGTTTGAGTCCAGTTGGACTCCTGTAGCCATTATTATCAATCTGCCCTTGCTCCAGCACAAACACGAGTCAGGTAAATCATCGGAAATGCATACCTAGCCTCTGGGTTTTAGCTGTTCTCTTTCTCAAGTGTCATAGCTGGCTATTCACTTTTTGTGCTGAAACATTAGTTTTTGTGAAGGAGTGGAGTATGTCTTTGCCCAGTTGCGTGTTTTACATATATTCCCAAAGCATGATTCGTTTTACATTTGCACATGCTCATTTTATTTTTGGCATAGTTATTTCGGTGCTGTTTGGTAATAACCATTTCATTATTATTACAATAGTCATTTTTGAACATGTAGGTCAAGTTTGTTTTACATTTTACTGCTTCTTTCAAAAAGATCATGATGCTGCAGGGCACATTGTTGTAGGCATGGCTCATGGATCCATCCTGTTGTATGTAGATCCATACTTTGTGTTAAAGAGCGTCCCCTGTAACAATAGGAGTGTGAAAGTATTTTTGTTGTATGTTGGTTTATGAGTGTGAGTGTTTATTTTATTATTGCTTTTTTATGTTTCCTGAATATGCTGATTTTTTAGTCTTTGTGTTTGCGTGTTTACGAAATGGAGCATTTTATGTATCTGGCAAGGTTCAATTTTTTGGAGCATCGCTGGAGTGATGTCGATTATCTCAATTACATTAAAATGGGTCAGCTGAAACCCGGCATTATTAGTTGCCCTATGTTTATGTTTATGTGATTTGTAGAGCGCATGGCTGCCCAAGGGTTCCCACTGCTGCAGAGAGAGTGACAGATCAGTGTGGAGGGGCGATTATGGAAAGAGCCACGTTTTGAGTTCCTTCCTGAAGCTACGCAGGTCCTTTAGAATTCTCAATTCAATGGTCATTGAGTTCCAAAATTTTGGGACCAGATGATTGAAGAATCTCCCTCCCCATCTGGCCCTTTTTATCGTTGTTGTGCTCATTAGGGAATCAGACGAGGACCTGAGGGACCTGCTGGGTACATAAGGGGAGACAAGAGACCGTAACAGGGCTGGACCCGTGCCATGCATGGCTTTGTGAGCTAGGCAAAGTGGCTTGAACTTGACCCTGGATTGGATAGGGAGCCAGTGTAGTTTGCTCAGTGAGGCTTTCACTGACTCCTGCTTGGAAATTTTTAGTATCATTCTGGCCACCGCATACTGAACAACCTGCAGCCTGTTGACTACATATTTGGGGGCCCGTAGGTACAATGAGTTACCGTAGTCCAAACTGGAGACCACTAGTGCCTGAATCACCGTTCTCCGCGTCTGATCTGGGAGAAGGTCTATGATCTTACGAATCAAGCAGAGAATACTGAAGGAGGTGGCAGAAAGTTTTTTAGCTTGGGCGTCCATAGAAAGATTCTGGTCAAGCCACATCCCCAAGTTCTTGGTGGAAGGCTTGGGTGCGGGGGGCACCCCAGTTGTCTGGCCAGCGGATCCTTTTCCAAGGGTCAGTGCAGTTACCCAAGAACATTAGCTCAGTTTTCTCCCCATTGAGTTTTAAACTGCAGCTGGCCATCCATTTAGCGATTTTTTTCATGCATAGGACTAGCTGCAGGTGATTAGAGTTGGTAGCATCAGACACTGAGATTACCAATTGTGTGTCATCGGCATAAGACACAATTGACAGTCCAAACTTCTCTACAATTTGTGCCAGAGGACTCAAATAAATGTTGAACAAGGTGGGACTGAGTGCCGATCCCTGGGGGACTCCGTATGGGGCATTGAACGTGTCCAAAAAGAAGCCTGATTCCATGCATTGGAAGGTTCTTTCACTTAGAAAGGAAGACAGCCATCGGATGGCCATATCCTGAATCTCGATCTCTCGTAGTCTATGTATCAAGATACTGTGGTCAACAGTATCAAAAGCTGCACTTAGATCAAGAAGCAGGATGGCGGCAGTCCCCCCTTGGTCCAGTATCATTTTAAGTTTCTCAGTAACTAGGAGGAGAGCGGATTCCGTGCTGTGTTCAGGGTGGAACCCCATCTGGGATTGGCGCAGAATATTATTCTCCTCTAGGAATTGTGAGACTATGCCATTAACGTGTTTCTCAATGACTTTGCCTAGAATGGGGAGCAATGAGATGGGGAGGTGGTTCCCCAATGAGGTAGGATTAAGAAGGAGTTTCTTGAACAAGAGCTTTACAATGGCGTGCTTCCATTTGTTTGGCACTATCCCGGAGCTCAGTGATAATGTAATAAGATCTGCCATTGTGGAGAAAACCGGCTCCCCTCCTTGGAGAAGAATGTGAGGGGTGGCAGGGTCGAGAGGTGAGCCTGATTTGATGTTCTTTAGGCTAAGACCCAGCTGTTCCGTACTTAAGGCCGGAAAGGAGTCAAGGGTTGGGGCGGTTAAAAGGGGAGATAGGTCTGGAATATCATGCTGACCAGGGCTATCAGAGATTTCCAGCATGACTTCAGAGTCAACCACGGGGTTCAAGTGCAGTGAGTTGTAGATAACTTCCACTTTATTCTTGAAGAAGGTGGCAAACTCATTGCATCTCTCCTCAGAGGATTGTGGGGAGGATGAGCTCTGTTCTATGGTAGTAAGGGACTTTACGATTTTGAAAAGCTCTTTGGGGGAGTTGGCGGCCATATTGATCCGTTATGCATAGTATTGTGTCTGAGATTCCTTAATATCATTGTGATATTGTCTGATCGCGTTTTTGTGCAGTGTCTTAAGATCCAGGGCATAAGTCTTCCTCCAGTTCCTTTCTAGTCTCTTACATATTATTTTTTGGGATGCTAAGTGGCAGTTGAACCAGGGTGCTCTTCTGGGATGACATTGAGATTGAGTTTTCATATTAGGTATCCTAAAGCATTTTTCCACTGAGTCCTTGATCCAGTCCGCCCAGCATAAGTGGGCCTCGATGGGATCATCTCTTAGAAATGGTGGGTCAGACTTTAGGAAGTTGATCCATTTCTCTGGAATGACCCTCGGCCACTTCCTGCCCGACTTTAAGTCACCACCCGTCCTTGTCTGCCTAGGTGGTTTGTTGTAAAGGAAGAGGATGAAGTTGTGGTCAGACCATGGGACTGGGACAGGGCTGAGAACCTGGATCTTAGGGTCATTAGAAAAAATAGGGTCAAGGATATGCCCTTTTTCATGTGTAGCACCGTTTACTATCTGAAGTCGTTTCAGAGCTTCGAGATCTGACCGCAGTCTATTGGCAGCTGCATTATCAGGGTCATCCAGGTGAATATTAAAATCACCAAGAGCTGTGAGAGCTCCTTTTCCTATGAGAGAACTGGCAAGGATCTCTGGGACGGAGTCTACAAAAGTTGCATACGGACCAGGGGGTCTATAAATGAACGTTCCATAAAAAGAAGTAGTGGGGTAGAGTGTCATTCTAAACTGCATGGCATCGCAATTGGTTAGGGTCAGAGGCATAATGGAGAAAGTGACCTGAGTTTTGTGAATGATGGCCACTCCTCCACCCGGTTTTCCCACCCTGTCCTGCCTGCTAATGGTATAGCCGGGGGGAAGGGCCATGATAATATCAGGGATGCCTATGCTCAGTAATGGGGCATCTTCCCATTCCTGGTCCAATAAAGTTGCCCCTTAATCTGCCTCCTATTTCAGTTTCACTGCCAGTTCTATATGTGGGATGCATTTTTTAACAGCTTGATATGTCCTGGTGATTATCCCTCTCCCAACGTCAGCAGTAGCTTTCACCATCCGCATCTGTGACGTAAGTAGCGTAACACTTATAGTGCACAATGTCTTAGAGCTACTCTATGCTGTTTATTATAATGCAGAAATTGATGATCCCCAAGCTCATATCTATTTTGGGCTATAGTAAAGGTAATAATTGAATCATCTGTATATAGGTCTCCCATGTGTACAACGACCAGTTTTCCATTTAAATATGTCCATTTCTTTAGTTATTTTTATGAATTCTTGAAGTATCCAGATAGCAGCTTTTGTCCAGCTTTATACTTTTGTGAAACCATTTTTCCCACACTAATCACTATGGCCATTATGCGCGGATAAGGGCCTTCAAAGTTCCATCTTTGAAACAATAGATGTAAAAAATCGTCTAGTATTGTAAATCTTTGCTTCACTCCTGTCCCAAACTCAGGCAACATATTGAAGCTGGGCAGCAAGATAGTATACTTCTTTGACTGGAACCTGCAGACTGCCCTCTTCGTACTGACACAGTAATGCATCCATTTTCAAACTGCTTCTCACAGCTCCTCATACCATGGCCTTCAGCAGAGCAAGCAGTGGACTAAGTGCTATAAGGGGTAGTGTGTGCATGCATAAGCAATGAGGGAGGAGTGACGTATTAGATACAGCTGTTCTACCTGATAATCACAATGGTAAGCCCGGTCAAAAAGTTAGACACCTACTTATAGTTTCTTTGCCTTTTTTGTGTTTAGCTTGTGCCATTGTGTAGAGGTTTGAGAAATATTCACTTCCAAATATCAGGATGTAGCACACTGCCACCAGCAGGGTGTCTACTAGCGTAGGCCTCAGGAACTCCAATAGGAACTAAAGTTACTTAACCATATATAGTTTTAGCCCTAACGTCACCCTAATGGTCTCTATTATATCTATTAAGTTAATCACATTACTTGCTGGTTTCAGTCGAATACTAGGCCAAGATGAAATTTAAATTAAGGTGGCATAATTCACGTAATTTTGGAAACTTCATGTTATGTTTATAACTGAAACCCTATAATTACACCATTATGCCAGGGTGCATAATTACATGCTGTTTCTGGCAAAGTCCACTTGCCAGGGGCTCTATTACCAGAACCAACAACAAGTTGGTTAACAGGCATTGATGCCTTGTGCGTCTTTCTAGCTCTGATTCTTCTGATAATAGTCTACTGGTTTTGACCATCAATGGTGGTTTTGGGTATAAAAAGGATACCAGCCTTCTGAATTGCGGTCCAAAGTTCCTGACCTCTAGTATACTACACAGGTATCAACATCGCACCATGTCAAAGGCTTTCTCTGCGCCTAAAGACGCAATGCTAATTCATCATAACTGACAGTGTTTTCACCCCCATTCTAATGGTTAATCTTCTAATATTCAGTGCTGTTCTTCATGGCTCTTCAAATCATAGGAGTCCCCTCGCCTTATTCACATGCAGTGCCATTACTTTTTCCAGTATTTTATTGTCCTCATTCAGCATGTCAAATACAAAGAGAGGGGCCCCTCATACCAAAGGGATTAAAAATCAAATATATAATTCCCTTTAGGTTCACTTTTCTTTCAACCACTCCATATACACTCACATACATAAATGCAGTCTTAAAGGGAGCACGAATCCACGGGACACTTCATGTGATTAATAAGTGGGCTGAATATGTTTCACTGATACTCATCGACCGCAGGGACACTGTGTACAGACAGTCGGGTTGCGCTGGAAAAGGGGTGGAGCATATTCAGCCCACTTATTATTCGCATGAAATGTCCAATGCACTTCTGAAATATCGGAACATGAGGTTATAATAAGTTGAGCATATGGAATAGATCCTCGTCTGTTTCGCCGGTATTTATTTCAACACGAACGGCGTCTCCTTGAGTGTTGCTCACCGGTTTTAATGGAAATGTCTAGGAGAGGAGAAGATGTAAGTTTATTGTCCTGAAGAAGGTGATCCTATTCGCCTTAACCCACCGAAACGCATCAACGCTTTGTTTTTGTTAAATTTGTGTAATACAGAACCACATCTTGACAAATAATTTGTTTTTTGCTACGTGATGTTTCTATGTATCTTCACAAATTAACTTCTCTTTAGCAAATGTGATTGTCTTTGTATTGTCTCTTCCATTTTTATATTACAAAATCTATTAGATTTATGTTTTTAAAGATCCTTGTTTTTAACTGTAATATGATGCATATTTTAATTGAATGTTTTCATTAAATTGAATTTATAAGTGTTTCAATATCCGGCGGATTCGTGCTTCCTTTAAGACTGTGGTTGAAAGATAAGTGAACCTAAAGGGAATTATATATTTGACTTTTAAGTCTCATTCAGCATAGACAGAGGTACTTATGATTTAATATTGATCAGGTGTTTATTAGATTTCAAGGACATAATGCACTTTGTAGTTAATGGGTCAAGTTAAAGAAACTGAAGAAGTGTGTGCATACGGCATCCAGTGCCATTTGCATGGCAGGGCCTGCAATTTGGTTTTACAGAAAAGCATGCAAAGATCCTACTGTCTTATCAAGTGTCGCAGCCTTAACAATGCAGTCTATCATGATCATAAATTAGCATGTGTCGTATGTGAATCAGGGTAGACAGAGTTGGTCTGGTGTAGTCCCCCATTACGCAATTTGCATGCCGAAACACCTGCCAAAGGTATTCCAAGGGAGGGGGCATCTAAACTTTGATTCTCTCTTGCCGTTGGCAGTTTTGGGAGATTACATAGAGTCTTGCTGACTATTCTGGTACTGCTCATAGGAGGCTGCACATATGAACTTGGTCTTGCTATGTTTCCTCTGTAACTTCAGATGGAATTCTCAGATGCAGGGAAAAGCAGTGTGATCATGGTATATGAAGCTAGCTCTTGGCCAGCCCAGAAGTGACTTCTGAAACTAAGAGACAACATCCATCTATGCAAAACATATCATATATCCTATCAAAGTACTCTGCGGCGCTACCAAGATGAGCTGAGAAGTTTTCAGCACTGTCGGGTGTTGAGTTTCTGTAATACTGTGCAGCACAATTACACCATGCATAGATCATTTTAACATGGCGCACAGTTTAGAGGATAGGTTCCCTGATTTTTACTTTTAGTTGGCCTCTGCAACTTCGCATTAATCAGCCACGACTAGGGCCCACTTACTGAAAGGAAAGCATGCCAATTACACCATAGTGACAAGCACCAACACGGTAAAACGCCTGCAATTAATTCACCTTTTCGAGAGACAGGTTTCTGTGGTAACCACAACCATGCTTGCAATGGCAATGCCTTCAGACTACAGCACTGCAAATGCTTGTGTGACCTACAAAGAGTTCCATTGATACCTTACCCTTCCATAAAAACCAACCTCTGCCAGCATTTGTTCTGGCAAAAATGGAACGAAATTAAATATACAAGATTAATGCATGATTATTGAATAAGCACAGTTAGACATTGGCATGTCCAATCTATAAAGGGCATTTAAAAAAAACAATTTACTGTGTTATTGGTTGCCATTGTAAGAAGAAGAATGCATATCAAATATATACATTTGTATGCTTGTGTTATACTCATTTCACTGTGGTATAATTTCAAGATGAATTGGCTGGTAGCACATCAGCGACTGAAATGAATGCGCAGTATCAAAATTGCTTTTTTTATTTTCTGTCTTTCCTTGTCTCCTGGCGCCTCCAAGACTGGTTCATCTGACAGCAGAGATATATTCCGAGAGAAGCCAATGCTGAAACTGCATTTTAGAAGGAAAGCCTGACTCATAGCAATTACTTTTTCTGTACGAGTGCGTAGCCCGGGACCTATTCCAGTGACCAGCTCCCATTGGCCCATAGCCCAGAATACCAGCTCTGCGCCTTTGCTGACCTACACGTCGTAGTAAAACCCTTTACGCTCTGTCGCTGCTGGTAGGTCCAGCATTACTTCTCATTTGAAGGCGATGCCTTTTTTTATCTAGTCCTGGTTCCTGTTTCACATAAGGATTTGTTTCCGTGTCTTTGTATTTATTGCTTGGACATATATAAATACTCTGTACTTGGATATCAATATTGGCAAGGTAAATGTATTGTTTGATTAATAAAAAATCATTACAATATGTATAAAAAACAGTAATACCACATGCAATACATTGGTCGCGATCAAGGCAAGAGATAGTGATTGGATATTGCCATTGCGCAGAGTGACGTTAAAAGTGCTTCAGTATTTTCAGTCCGTGGTAAAATCAGAAGCTGTTGTAGAACAAAGATTGGTGCGAAATTATCCTAAAGTGCTTCAATGATTACATTCAATATTTCAATATTAGGCAGTGGATCGACTTTGCTTGGACCAGTCAGTACCGCCGCTATTTGGTACAGATTTCAAGATTTCTAAACTATGAGGCACTGGATGACATTGCTTGTTCCGCTCGATCCCGCGACTATTTGTTGCAAGTTCTAAAATTCTTAAAAATGTGTCATAGCATTCAAAATAAAACGAATACATTTCATTACATTTAGAGTAGCGCTAAAGCAATATGGTTCCACCCCATTAGTCTATGGGGTTTATAAAACGAATTTCAGCATATTGTGGACTAAAGCGACAACTTAATAAATCAGCAAGTCTAAAGATTAGTTTATCGGGTAAACAAAGATGTAATGGTTTGATGGCATGAACTCGCTTCCTGATCAATAATCGATTGTTCAGGGCCAATGTACTTAGAGTAGATAAGGGCAAAAACCATCTATATACAGACACTGTTCTTTCGAATTGTGGCAGGGGCTGCAAGAGTTTGTTGACCATATTTGGACCCACCTTTGGAAGCTTCGTCAGGTTATCATTTGAGGAGCTGCACTTCCTGAGTGGCCATTTTTTGGCAGCCTGAACCTGCTGTATGCGAGGTGAATAAAAATCATCAAACTGATATTTAAAGCCATGGTTTCTGGATTCAGTGCTGCTATAATGCCCTGTCGGCAGGACCGGACACCAAGTTTATTCCACTCAGGCTTCAATTCTAATCTGCGTAAGTCCATCATTGCTGGGCAGATGCATACGACATGCTCCAGGGATTCGTCTCAAGTCCTGCATCCCCTACACTTGATCTCCTCTGATGGACACCGCCAGAGGGCTAAATATTCCAAGAAGTGCCACTCACCCAGCCTGAGCACCAAAAATCTTAGGGGCATATTATCAAGCGGCAGCGATAATTATCGCTGGCCGTGCTTAGCGTGAGATTTGTTATGGCCGGCTATCGCTGGAAATTATCGCCATGCTAGCGCTGTATTAACAACGCTTAGCGCAATGGCGATAATTATTCCAGCGATAGCGGTGTTTTCCATGGAACATCCCTGGTTTTCCAGCGATGTTCCATGGAAAACGGCGATATCCTTGATGATAGGGCCTGTGGTCTTAGCCACACAATCCACCCCCCATGTTAGGTATGCCTTAGTCTGGAATTTAACAGACGTTAAATTCCAGCGTTAAGGCATAGTTAACGCGATTTCAAATATCGCTACCCCTCGTTGATGATATCACAAAGCTGGGTTAGTGATATTTTTCCATGGAGTTTTGTCAGGCACGCCTCCTTTGCATCTCATTAACGATGCAATGCGAGGGGTGCTGACAACGGGTGCTAAGGCAAGGAAACACGCGCCAGCGTGTCCTTGTCAATAAAGCGATAATATTATCGCCGCTTTTCGCCCGAAAACGGACGCTAAAGCGGCGATAATGTTATCGCCAGCCCTTGATAATATGCCCCCTTAGCTTTAAATGTAGGGAGGATGTACAAGCAAGATATAACAATGGAGAGGCCGGCTGAAATGAATTAATATCTGCCCATGCATGCTTGTGTTTGGCTAGAATTGCCTTATCTGCCAAGTAGGAGCACAGTTCGGTCAGTGCTTAATTTGTAAAATATTAAGTGCCAGGGCTCTGACCAGGAGGCCACTGCAGCCTGCACCACCCATCACCCTTGTCATCGCTGCCAAAACAACTACTAACCATCTCTCTCGCATGTAAATGCGACAGTTCAGATTATTCCAGGTCCCCAAAGCTAAAGGAATGGCTGAGAAGGCAGGTAAATAGCAATTTTAAAGTAAATTGTATTCCTAAACTACCGTTGTTCTGCTCATCTCTAAATTAGATGAGCAGCGCCACCATGTGGTGGACTGTTCTGTGTATGGTGTTGACAATTAGGTGCCGGTGCCGAGCACCGGAAACCAAAAACACCGGAAAGCCCCGGCTCAAATTAAGCACTGAGTTCGGTTCATTTCTTGATACTTGATTTAAATGCTTTTTTACTTGGATTTAAATTCCATAATTTGTTTGCAGACAGTTGCAACATGCAGTCATTAAAAAACCGACGTTGTGACCCATCTGGTGTGCTGGAGCTAATGTCAGTACATAAGAAAGGACTCCAAAGAACCAACTCTGGCCTGTCTCAGCTTGTGGCATAAATTGAAGAAGGCGCCGACACTTTGCATTTGATAGTTGAGGAGGCCAAGCTCCAATCAGATCTGGGCTGCGGATGAGGATTTTAGCAGCCACAGCACAATTTTGTAGATCTTGGTCGTATGTTGATTCAGTACAGTGCTGAGCTTACCCAAGGAGATTTCTGATCCTTACAACAAAGTGGGAGCTATCTTAGCTCGCATGACTTCCAGCATTGGAGCTAGACTTGGTCCTGTCAGTTTTTTGGAGAGTTTGGATAAACTGACTCAAAGGGCCATAACTTTTGCTTGAGGAGAACGCACTTTGCGTCAATGTAGACTCCCAGGTACTTATATGTCTCTTCTACTGTGATATGGAGGTTGTTATATGACCAACTGCCACCTCAGTACTTTTTCCTGCCAAATAGGACCACTTGTGTCTTCTTTAAGTTAAACTCAAATTATTCATGATTGTGTAACTGTTTAGTTGATTTAACAGCCGTTGCAACCCAACTCTTGTGAGGCTGAGGAGAGCGAGTTCATCAGCATATAGGAGGTTGTTGATCTGGACCTCGCCGATCCTTGGAGGATGACAATTTACTGCATCAAGTTCTAGTGGGAGGTCGGCTATGAACAGGTTGAAGAGCAGGGGGTCTAGCACACATTCCTGCTTAACTCCCCGCAATGTTGGAATTTTTCTAGATAAGTGAGAACTGACACCAAGCTTGACTTGAATCCAGGTGTTAGTATACAGCTGGATAATTGACTCCAGGAGTTTGGACGGAATTCCCCATTTTGTTAGCTTAGCCCAAAGTGCCTCCCTTGGTACATGATCAAAGTCTGCCTTGAAGTCCACAAAGCAGCAAAATAGCGCTGTGGACGATATTTTTGCTTTCTCAATAAGAATTGATGAAGCTAGATGGTTGGTCAATGTGCCTGAATTTGCTACAAAGCCAGTTTGGTTTCTTGGGATCAATCCTTTTAACTCAGCCCAGCGTCTCAGATCTTTAAGAAGAAGGCTGGCAAAATATTTAGCCTCGTTATCAAATAAGGCTATCAGCCTGTAGTTGCTAGGGACTGATCGAGAACCAGACTCGTGAATTGGATGAATTATCGCCCCATGCCAGGAGTCAGGTATGGCTGAACTCCGCAAGGTGTAATGAAAGAGGCTAGCTAACTGATTGAACCAGAATAGAATGTTGAACTTGAAAAGGGTCTGTAGCAGGCCGTTTGGGCCTGGCGTTCCATCTGTTCTTGCCTTGGATATTATTTTGGCTAGCCAGTTGGTGTAATGTCGATTTCTACTCTTAGCGTTTGCTGTGGGCCTTGCAGATGAGGCCAACTCTCCCTAAAGATGGCTGTTGGGGGTATTGTGGTGTAAGTCGATGGCTGATCATTTCTTTCGTCTGCCTGGAAATGACTGATCAGGAATGTTGCCCATTCTTGCTCTGAGAAGTTTGAGCTGCCCAGACCGGTGTTTCCATTGGATATCAATCAATCCCTTTTCTACAGCTTTCCACAATACTCATACATTTCCCAATTACCTTATTTAGATTCAAGTAATTAGGAACTATTTCAAATAAAAATAATCCCGTGGGCATTAATGTATTATCTTCTCCAGCAACAAATATATGTGCAATTATCTCATGATAGCGGCCTATAGATGTAAGTCACTGTTATTAGAACATGTTCTTTGGGAGGAGAGTGGGGTTTGGAAACCTCCTCAATGGCTTTACCACATCTTAGAGTTGTGTTGATACTGATACAACTCCTTTCAATCTATTAAATAACAGTTTGGAAATTGTACAAATTCAGTGAACTTGTACTTCCGTGAAAATGTCAGAATAGTATTGCAGGAACAGACATTTTAGGACAAGCCACTCAGGTATCTATGGGATGTCCTGATTGCATTCACTGTATGCTTTCTTTTGATGCTTTATTTAGTGCCAAACATGGTGCTTTACAGCCACTTCAGAGCACTTTCTCATAGGGGGTCAGAGCATTATGTTAGCCCCTTGCACCGAGGAAAACATGCTTTTTATACCCATCGGGCAAACCTTCAAGAGGTTTAGGATGCTCCTTCACGGCCTCACCAGTGGTAAAATGTGAGCTACATTACATCCACCATTCATTACAGAATATTGCAAATTAACAAAGAGTGCGTTTTCTGGCCAGATAGTGGGATGAGGCCAAATGCTGAGTTCCTTTGTGTGGTCCAAACACTCCTTCTCTTTCTAAAGCCTATACCTTCGTTAGATAGAAGAAACACATATCTAAAGCTCAGGTTTTGTCCCAGGTGGGGCAGTATGGTGCACCCTCTCCACAGAATGGCAGAGTTTTGTGCAAAATCTGGGCATGTTGTCTTTGACTTTGTGTTTTCTTAAAGGGTTGTAGCTAATGCCCTCCTGGAGGTTCTAGCACAACAATGTTGCAATGTTAATAAAACACAGCAAATCAAATTTCCAAATGTATTCTGTTTCTGCAGTATGAAATTGAGCAAAAACATGTTTCTTCATGTCATATCAACGAAAGCATTTACACCTGGGCAAACATAGAAATTGATTTGCGAAGCCATATACAACAGATGTGTTACTAAGAAATCGATGTAAGTATTATAGAGATTTTAGTAAAGAATCATATTCCCGGAAAAATCCCTCTAAAGAATGGAACAGATTTTGCACTGATATATAAAGGAGACATTGATTTTATCTCATACGCAAACACGTATCCACGGCTGCCTCATCCCTGGAGGGAAGTAAGGAAGTTAGCTGATGGTGCCACCAACAGGGGGCATCAGTGGTTGCCAGATTTCAGCTGCAAAAACGGCACTATTTCGGTTCGAAGGAAAAGGAGGGAAATGGAAAATAAGCAAAATAATCTTTCACCTGCTGAAAATCCTTCTGCTGTTCATGCCTATGTGTCACATTTGCAAAGTGTAGTTAATGTATATTATCCACTTCTTAGTAAACAGCATCAGAAGTGTGAAATGAGTTTCACTGTGGTTTGCTGTATACAGGCACCATTTGCTCCACTATGCATGGCACAATAAGCAAGCATGATGCAAATATATTTACACAGGGGCATATTATCAAGAACGGCGTTAAAAATTATCGCCGGTTTAGCGGCAGAAAACTGCCGCTAAAGCGGCGATAATGGGCTTGATAATATGCCCTGGAGAATTCCAATAGAAGCCCATGTTGACACCAGAACATGGGCTTCTATTGGAATTCTCCAGGGCATATTATCTAAGGCTGGGCGTAGTTCGCGAAGTAGTGCTTCGCGAAGCTACGCAAAGTGCAGTTCGCACTACGCGATCTTCGCGTAGCACTACGCGAACTGCGTAGTGCACTGTTCGCAATGATTGCACAGTGCCGGATGCTTGTCCGCACTGTGCAATCATTGAAAACCGCAACTTGCACAGTGCGAGCTGTCTTTACTGCCGCTCGAGTAGATTTTTACTCGAGCGGCAGCTTTCTCAACGCGGACTGGTAGTTTCTCATCGCGAGCGGTCGCGAGCATACGCGACCACTCGTAATGAGAAACCTGACCTCCCGCGTTGAGAATCTCGCCAGGAGGTTTATTTTCCACGCTCGCGATCGGCAACTTGATGTTGCTGATCGCGAACGAGGAAAAAGTCTCGCCGGGATGTCATTTTGCTTGCTCGCGGTCGCCAACTTGACGTTGAGGACCGCGAGCAAGCAAAAAATGACCGCGGCGCTACGCTACGCTACGCTACGCGTGTTTGCACTGTGCTACGTGCAATTCGCGTTGTGCGAAGTAGCGCAAACTTCGCAAACTACGCGAGCGTAGCGTAGCACTTCGCCCAGGGTTAATATTATCAAGCCCATTATCGCCGCTTTAGCGGCAGTTTTCTGCCGCTAAACCGGCGATAATTTTAACGCCGTTCTTGATAATATGCCCCACAGGGGCATATTAACAAGGGGGCGATATGAAATTATCGCCGCTTTGCGTCCGTTTCGGGCAAAAGCGGCGATAATTTCATCGCCTTATCAGCAAAGACACGCTATCGCGTGTTTTGCTGACTTAGCGCCTGTTCTCAGCACGCCTAACTTTGCATCGCTAATGAGATGCAAAGTAGGCGTGGCTGTGAAACCAAACAGGGATAATATCGCGAAGGCAGCTTCGCGATATTATCAAGGAGGGTTAGCGATCTTTTAAATCGCGTTAAGTATGCTTTAACGCAGGAATTTAACGTCTGTTAAATTCCTGACTAAGGCATACTTAACATGGGGGTGGATTCTGTGGCTAAGACCACAGGCCCTATCATCTAGGATATCGCCGTTTTCCACCATGGAAAACGGCGATATCCACGCTATCTCTGGAATTTTATCGCCTCGGCGATGCGCGTTGTTGATAACGCGCTAACCGGGCGATAAATTACAGAGATATTCGGCGATAAATATGCAAGCGCTAAGCGCGCTTTGCGATATTTATCGCCGGGCCTTGTTAATATGCCCCACAGTTTTTAGTGCTGTTTTGCGCTACTTGAACCTTTTTGTGAAATGGCACATGGTGTTAAATGTTACATGTAAATTCAGTTCCATTATGATAGAGGAATGATGTACAAAATGACATACAAATGCGGCCTTCCTTCTACAAGAAAACATGTTTGTTTATTTAACACCCCCCCCACCCCCAAAAACAAAATAGGCTGCCCTGTCACGAGCATATGTAAACTATAGGTTATTCACATCTTTCTAAAGATGTATGACCCCCCTTGTCTTAAGTAACCCATGTCACATTCTTGCCAGGTTTCTGCATTTAACAGTACCTTCTTTAAGATGCTCTCCCCATTAAGCCTGTTATGTTTTCAGCTTCTCTGTTTTTTTTCTGTGTAGCCTGAGGAAAAGCAGAAGGCTTCAGCATCATTTGTCCAACTTCAAGCTGCCATGGAGACTCTGGGATTCGCAGGATCCGAGCAGAAGGCCATTTGGCATGTGCTAGCAGGCATTTATCACCTGGGAGCAGCAGGTGCCTGCCGAGGTGAGAGAGGCTCTTTCCACTTTTCATGTTCAATCTGAGTTACATGCTGTTTGTGTGTGAAAGTGTATGAAGTCTGGCGAGGGACACGCATTTCACCTGCTTGGTATAAATAATCACGAAGCCAGATTTCTATAGAGTACATTTGGAGCAGGCATTGAAATATATAATAAACTGGGGCTTGCGACTGGTCTACCACAAACATTCCTGGGATCAACGCTAGTATATGCCATTAAAAATGAATTTTATGCAACATAAAAAGCATAACACTCAAGTATGGAATTTATATCACAAGCTTTATTTGTAATATTCATTATATTTGATGTTTTTGTATGAACAAAGGACACAGCATATAGCAATTTCTCAATTATAGAAGATGCCAGTCGAAATTACATGTATGGTGGTACTTATGTTACCTTCTTCTTTGTTTATTTGGTGGTACCACCCTTGTCTCAATCAGTTGCTTTGACTTAGAATTTTGGTCTTGATTAGAGTTTGGAAGCAATGGAAAATCCTTCAATTTCTGAAAAAGAGTCAAATACTGTCACAATAAATATAGGGGGGAATTCATCATTCAACAGCCAAAATTAAGAGCATTCTGACTCATTGTCACTCTCATTTTTCCCCCTGAAAAGCCGCCGTACACATTACATTGACTTTAAATGATTAAAAACCATGACAATCCTCCAATCAAGGACCAAACACTTCCTCCACAATTGAAAAGATTTTTCATTACTGCCTGACACCAAATCTGTCCTTAAAAGCTGCAAATGTTTAAAAAAAAAAAAAAAAATCTCTTCCCTTGCTTGGCAACTTGGGCAACATGGGCATGGCTATTTCATGGGTCCACACCTACTTTGTTGGTAACACCTATTTTATGTATTGTATTATCATTATTTATTTAGATTTGAGGTTTTAAACAGCAGAGACCGGTGTCAACTAGGCATCAGAGATTTGTACAATATTTAGGGTCTTGAGTACATTTTACATTGTTAGCCATTTAAGAAGCAATGTGGTATAGAAGATTATGTTTTCCTGTTTTCTATATACATTTTTCTATATAAATTAATTAACAAAATTTGACAGGGGAAGCTGTACAGTATGATCATAATTGAAGATAATAAGGAAAATTAAACAATGTTTTGATTATTTGAGATCAATTTGCAGGTCTGGGACACTTGACACCTGGTCTAAATTCCTCATTTTTCCAATTTACAAAAAGGGAAATCATGGGGGTGTTATCGCCTAATTTCACTGTTGGAGTCTGTTTAAGGTAACAGCTAGGTTAGAATCTTTGACCGAGGAACACCATCTACTTTCCGATGTCCAATATAGTTTCTGAAGAGGAGTCAGGACGGTAGAGCAATATACGGTGGCAAAGAAGGGGCATTTGTACATGGCCTTTATGGACCTATCAAGCACGTTTGAATATGTTAACCCCTCCAAATTGTGGCACCGGATGGGAGATATGGCGAGTGAGAATTCCATGGTAAATCTGGTTAGAGACATTTAGGCTGGTACTGTGGCAAATGTTAGGTATGGTATCAATGGGAAGTGCTATATGGAGTTCAACATCACAAAGGGGGTGAGACAGGGCTGCTTCCTTGCACCGTTTCTTTTCACTTTATATATTAATAATCTTGAAAGAACGTCGATTGAACGGTGCTGGAACCTACCCCAGATTGGTCACTGCCTTGTGCTGGCCCTCTTGCACGCAGATGATGCGGTATTGATGTTGCGCATCCTTAATGGCCTTCAATCCCAACTAAATGTTTTTGTTGGGTTTATGATCAACCTGGTCCCTAGAGTAAATCTGGGAAAAACCTTCACCATCACATATGACCCTAAGCTTTTTAAATGCCATTAGGTCAGAGTGATGGATGAACAGATGGCATCGACCATTTCATTTTCATACCTGGGGATATATTTGATGAGCAAGGGTCAAGGAAAAGTCTAGTGACTTCCAGGAAACTCCAGCTGCATAAATCTATGGCATTATTGTTTAGATTCTCTGCCAAACCTGGGATGAAGCCAAGTAAGGAGATGGGTATTATCCACAATTCTAGCTGCATCTCCATGGCAACCTCGGGATGGCATATGGCAGTTATGCTGATGTCAAGTCACTGCAATAAAGTGAGAATGCCTAATTTTGAAGATTGTTGGCAGCTCCATCACACTGTTCTACCTATGTCTGCCACAAAGAATTACGTATGTTTTAGAAGATCTTATTAAGCTTCATCTGCATTTTTGTGGCATAGGCTGTGGTCTCAGGAAGAAGCTCACTTTAATAGATCGATTTTGAGGGAGTGTCTGATATTGGATCAGGGTCTAGATACACCATGGCTGGAAAGATTTAAGGAGCTGATTAGGCACGTTGGTGTCGGACCCACCGACATCTGTCCCTGCCACACTATGATGCGGCAGGCAGAGGCATCGGGCAGAGGGACTGTCCATGGCACTTCTGACAGGCTCAAGGAGCTCGTCAGCACGTCGGAAAGACACCATAATCCCCTAATGCTGGCAGCTCCGCCTTCAGGATTATGATGTTGTTTTCCGACAGCCTTTCCATGTTGGCCTCTCCGACATGGAAAGGCTGTCAGAAAATGACTTTGGGGTGGCCCTTTCTTGGCCCTCCGCTAGGGAGACTGGGGGGCATCTATGGTGCTCCCCTAAACATCCCTGCACTGTGTGGCAGGCACCATTAGGTGCCTGCCACACGGTGCAGGGATGTTTACAAACATCGATTTTGCTATGGTAGTTTGTGTTGCAGGCCTTCTCCGCCCGCCACACAAGCTGCCATAGCAAAATGGATGTTTCCGACCGCCCTATGGATGGTCACACCCTAATTGTGAGGTCAGAACCGCCTACCTATGGTCGGTTGGTTTCCAGACCGATACGGTGTCGGTCGGATGCAAGTCTGCCCAACACCATAATCAGGGCCTAAGTTACAGTTTGACAGACTAAATATACCAGAAATTGTTTCTGGCCCAGATTCTCTTACGGTGTTTAGCAAACAGGAGTTCAAGATGTTATTTTTACAGATGTTTGAGGTGCGCCGATATAACATGGACTGCGTCAAAGAGAGTGTTATTTTACTTTCTGCTTTCCTGATTGGAGTGGGCCTGAAACCTTATCTGGACTGTGCCATAAATGTGTTGAGGAGTTTTAGGTACAATATGGTGCTTTAGCTGGTAACAATTCCAAAACAAAATGACTATTTCAGGTTGCTGGCTCTTTGTCCTTGTATTGGGTTTCCTAGCTAAGTACATTGTACTTTTTATTTTTCTGTACATTTAATGATGTGGTTAGAAGATACACTGTCAAACCCATTTTTTGGATGAGTAATTTTAGGTACTGCAAATCAGCGATGGGGTATCTTTAGCAAGTAGGTTCAGTATAAGATTGCCTTTCAGTATCAGTTTTATTTGGCAGGCAATCCATATTCGGAAGGATAGGAGATGCATGACTGGCAATACATATATATATATATATATATATATATATATATATATATATATATATATATATATATAACAGCATGAATAAGGAATGTACAGTATGAATAAGATTAACTCAGTTATCAAGTATTTAGGGAGCGGTGGTAATCACTGGACTTCCCTGCCACCTGGCACTGCGAGGCATGGCAGTCCCAGGAGACAATCCTGGATATGAAAAACAATTGATGGCTCTGGCCTGTCAGGCTCATTGTATTTTAGTTTTTTTTCTGAAACTTGCTAACAATATCCCCAGCGTTTAAGCACCAAACCACTATCCCCAAAAATGCCCGGATGTAAGAGCCCGTACACCTCTCAACACATTCATATACAAAATATAATTGTTGAACATTTTAAACATTCACATTTAAACATGCGCATGTCCAGTTAACAAGACTCGATTATCAGAATGTTTTAAAATGTTTATCAATTATATGTTTTGAAGAAATTATTTGTTAACTATACGTATGCAAGGCAACTGAATTTTGATATTTCTATGCTTGTTTGCTTCATTTGTTTGTTTATTAGCACATTTTGTTCCTATTTTTGGTTCTGTTTCTTTGCTTGTCTTGTTTATCTGCTGGTTGTTGGTATGATTGAGAGTATTTGTTGATTGGATGTGTTGAGAGGTGTATGGGCTCTTAAATCCGGGCATCAGTAGGGATAGTGGTTTGGTGCTTGAAAGCTGGGGATATCATCCCCTGTGTCCTTCGGGTTATTTTTATTGTTATGTCTGGCACTTTGAAATGAATAGATACATGTATGTTCGAGGCATATGAGCTGCAGATCGTACACTGTGCATGAGATCGCCATCTGGTGTTGGGCTCGGATGCTTGCACTTTGTTGTTGTCTTGGAAGAGTCTTTTGTAGTCACGAGATAGGTGACTCCTCCTTTGGACGATAGTGCGCATGGGCATCGACTCCATGGTTAGATTGTTTTTTTCCGCCATCGGGTTCGGATGTACCTTGCTGCGCTCCGGATCCACATCGATCGGTTCCCCTCTCGACGCGCAGAAGAACCTCCTACCGTTCGACGGTATTGTTTTCGATCGCGATCCCCTCATCGCGTCTCCACTCCAACACTGTTTCGAGTCCGGTCGCCGACGTTGGTCCGTTGGGCGTGTCGGCGCCATCATCCAGCATATGGAAAGGACTCCATTTAAAAAATGCAGGTGTGGGGCTAACTTCCACACACAGATCTCCACGAGATCTGTAATCTTTGCCTCTCTCCAGAACACGAGAGCCAACACTGCCAAGCCTGTGACTCCTTTCGGTCCAAAAGACCATCCGTGATCGCCGGGCCCGACGACACGAAATGTCCAGGTCAGCCGCTCCCGCACCGGACGACATCTTTGACACAGGCTCCGACAACCCGGACACCGGAGATTTACAAATCGACACCTCCGGAGCCGAAGACTCAGGGTCCGACGACCAACTCATCACACCACACCAACGTACTGTGAGTACTGACGTCGATGCCCCTGCCCCCAAGAAACAAAAGGCTTCGGTCACACTTTCGCCTTCGGGCCTAGGTCTGCACCATCACAAAGCTTCAGGAGCCCCGCCTTCCGGCTCGACTCCCAAGCACCTAAAGCCTTCTGGCAGCTCGGGACCGAGCCAGCCACGTCCCGGAGCCGGAAAACACTCATCGGCACCGAAACACAAGACTAAGGTCTCGGCACCAACAGACCCTTCGGCGCCAAAGTCCAAGGTCCCAGACACCTCGACACCGAAGCATACCAAACCTTCGGAGTCGACAAAAAACCCTCGGTGTCGAAAACTTCACCAAAGGACACCAAACAACCTCGCAAGCCCAAACAACACTCGGAGCCGAAATCTTCGATGCCGACCAAACACGCCAGCTCAGAAGAACTCTTGGTTCCCATCGACCCAAAGCAGAAACTCTGCACATTGACCCTATTACCGGACAGGTACAATCAGTAATACCTCACAAGAGGAAGATACAGGAACCAACCACACCTGAGCCACCTCATAAGAAGAAAGACTCTTCCACATCACCTATAAGGTCTTTCTCTCCACCTCCACAACACCTCAGCCCTCTACACTCCCCGCCTCACTCTCCTCCACCTTGTTTTTCACCACAAGGGGATACAGACAGGGAGGATCATGATGATGACATGCAGTCACCTCACAACACCTACACTGATGACGACCTTCACAGTATCCCACCACAAGACCCCTGGGACAGTTATGACCTCCCAGATATACCTGTCCCTGAACCATACCCATCAAAAGCCTCACCTCCAGATGATGCTATAGGGTTTTCACAGGTGATAAACAGGGCAGCACAATACCATAGTGTCAAGTTACACTCAGACCCCTGGAAGAAGACTTTTACAAGAAACTTTTAGCCAGCCTCAAAAGTCTACCCATACTCTACCTATGCTTAAAGGCATTATTAAACATGCCCCTGAGGTCTTCAGAGACCCAGTTAGGGCTAGGGTTCTTAACCCAAGGATCGAGAAAAATATAAACCTGCCCCTTCTGACCCAGCTTATATTAAAGGCCAACTCCCTCTAGACTCATTAGTAGTTGCTAATGCACGGAAAAGGGCAAACTCCCAGACTACTGGTGAGACACCACCACCAGACAAGGAGTCCAAATTACTCGACGCATCCGGAAAAAGAGTTGCGTCTCAAGCAGCAAACATGTGGCGCATCGCCAATTCCCAAGCCTTACTGGCGAGATATGACAGAGCCCATTACGACGAGCTTGAAAAGCTCATTGAGCACCTTCCAGATCAGTATAAGACCAAGGCCAATGATCTAATACAAGAAGGCAAGATTGTCACAAACACCTCAATAAAGTGCGCCCTTGACGCAGCAGATACAGCAGCACGCACAATAAACTCAAGCGTTTTGCTGCGCAGACACGCATGGCTACGAATATCTGGCTTCAAGCAGGAGGTACAATCTACCATCCTCAATCAACCCTTAGACCAGGAACACCTGTTTGGGCCTAATGTGGACACTTCTCTAGAAAAAATGAAGAAGGACACAGACACAGCCAAAGCTATGGGAGCTCTACAAGCCACACCTAGCAGAGGTTCCTTTCGTCGCTCCTTATATAGAGGCGGCTCCAAAACTACAGCCACAGACACCACCTCTGCTAACTACAAAAACACCACTCAAACCTCCTCTAATAGAGGTTACTCCAGAGGTAATTACAGAGGTAATAACAACAGGGGTAGAGGACGCGGGTTTAACACACGCACCTCCCCTACCACCAAACAGTGACTTCCCTCCGTTTCCCCCGATCATTCCACTCCCGTCGGGGGAAGACTGTCAAAGTTCCTACCTGCGTGGAATTCCATCACCACCGACAGGTGGGTAATACAAATGATCCAGTATGGTTACTGCCTCGAACTCACTTCTACTCCCCCAACATACCACCCAGACAGCGTCCCATGTCCACGGAACATCTAACGCTCCTCAATCAAGAGGTTCTCTCTATGCTCCAAAAGCACGTAATAGAACCAGTCCCTCTACAACATCAGGGCACAGGGGTTTACTCACTATACTTTCTAATCCCCAAAAAGGACGGTTCCCTCAGGCCCATACTGGACCTCAGACCCCTCAACTATTACATTCACTCAGATCATTTTCACATGATCACTCTTCAACAAATACTTCCACTACTCCAACAAGGCGACTTCCTTGCCACACTAGATCTCAAGGACGCCTATTTCCATATTCCCATTCACCCTGCGCACAGGAAATACCTAAGGTTCATAGTGGACGGACAACATTATCAGTTCAAAGTCCTCCCATTCGGGGTGGCAACAGCACCAAGGGTTTTCACCAAGTGCCTAGCAGTAGTAGCTGCGCACTTACGAAGACAACACATTCACGTGTTTCCGTATCTAGACGACTGGCTAATAAAAGCCAAGTCACACAACCAATGTGTACAGCACACACTCCAAACAGTTCGGCTACTACACAATTTGGGGTTCACAATAAACCATACCAAATCGCATCTCCATCCCTCCTACATACATCAGTACCTAGGAGCCACAATCGATACCTCCAGGGCCCTTGCATACCCCAATCCTTCCAGGATAACAAGTATGCAAGCCCTCATCAACAAATTCCTACCTCAACACTACCTTCCAGCTCGAGTGTTTATGCAACTCGTAGGAATGATGGCCTCGTGCATCTTTATTGTCCCTCACGCACGACTTCAAATGCGGCCCCTGCAAGAATGCTTAGCACGTCAGTGGAACCAAGCTCAGGGCCAGCTTACAGATCTGGTGTTGGTAGACAGCCGCACTCATCGCTCTCTGCAATGGTGGAACATACAAAACATTTCCAAAGGGCGGCCGTTCCTAGAGCCAGTTCCACAAATAGTGCTCACAACAGACGCATCTCTCACCGGGTGGGGAGCTCACCTCCTTACCCACACAACGCAGGGCAGCTGGACCAAGTCACAAAAACTGCTCCACATCAACCACCTAGAATTATTAGCAATATTTCTAGCGCTAAAGTCATTCCAACCGCATCTTACTCACAAGACTGTCTTAGTCAAAACAGACAACATGACAGCAATGTACTATGTACAAAAACAGGGGGGACACACTCTCTACAGCTGTCTCGCCTGGCGCAAGCCATATGGAGATGGGCCATTCCTCAAAACATTTACCTCCTTGCAGAACACCTTCCAGGAGTTCACAATCACATTGCGGATCTGTTAAGTCGACAGACACAACAGATTCACGAATGGGAACTGCATCCGCAAGTTCTACAACCTTTTTTCCAAATGTGGGGCCATCCACAAATAGACCTGTTCGCCACACAAGAAAACACAAAATGCCCAACCTTCGCCGCCAGGTTCCCACACCCGTCGTCCAAGGGCAATGCAATATGGATGAACTGGTCAGGCAGATTTGCATACGCTTTTCCGCCTCTCCCACTCATTCCCCTAGTAGTACGCAAACTCAGACAACAGTCTCTAACAATGATCCTAGTTGCTCCCACATGGGCAAGACAACCATGGTTCACAACACTTCTCGAACTCTCAGTAGTTCCACACCACAAACTGCACCTCTCTCCACACCTCTTAACTCAGAACCATGGAGAGATCAGACACCCCGATCCAGGTCAACTGAATCTGGCAATATGGCTCCTGAAGTCCTAGAGTTCGGTTACCTTAACCTTCCACCTGAGTGTATGCAGGTCATTAAAGAAGCCAGACGTCCCACTACCAGGGCTTGTTATGCAGCAAAATGGAAAAGGTTTGCTATTTATTGCAATAACAACAATATCAACCCACTAGATGCCTCCATACAAAACATTATCTGTTACTTGCTGCATCTGCAAACATGTAACCTAGCATACTCATCCATAAGATTACATCTTGCCGCTCTAGCCGCATACTTACAAAACAGACAGCATTTGTCACTGTTTCGAGTACCTGCAATTAAAGCCTTTATGGAAGGCCTTAAAAGAATCATTCCCCTAGATTGCCACCCTCTCCAGCATGGAATCTAAATATTGTCCTCACCAGGCTCATGGGTCCCCCATTTGAACCTCTGCACAAATGTGAGTTACAATTTCTTACATGGAAAGTAGCCTTCCTAATTGCAATAACCTCTCTCAGAAGAGTGAGTGAGATTCAGGCTTTAACCATACAAGAACCTTTTTACAAATCCATCGTAATAAAGTAGTTCTCAGACCAAACCCCAAATTCCTACCTAAAGTAATTTCTGCTTTTCACCTTAACCAATCAATAGAGTTACCCGTCTTTTTCCAAGACCCAGACTCTGTAGCAGAAAGAGCTCTACACACACTAGATGTCAGAAGAGCCCTACTTTACTACATTGACAGGACCAAACCTTTCAGAAAGACAAAACAATTATTTGTAGCTTTCTCCCCACCACATAAAGGTAATCCCATCTCAAAGGCTGGCATTGCTAGATGGATAGTCAAATGCATTCAAATTTGCTACCAAAAGGCTAAACGCACCTTAATAATTCCCCCTAGGGCACATTCCACACGTAAACTAGGGGCTTCTATGGCATTTTTAGGGAACATCCCCTAAATGACATATGTAAGGCAGCAACATGGTCTACGCCACATACCTTTACCAAACACTACTGTGTTGATGTACACGCAAAGCAGCAAGCTGCTGTGGGCCAAGCTGTTCTTAAAACACTTTTTCACACTACTGCAACTGATACAGGTGACCACCGCTAGGGAGACACTGCTATACAGTCTATGCACAGTGTACGATCTGCAGCTCATATGCCTCGAACGGTAAATGCTACTTACCAGTATGCATCTGTTCTTGGCATGTAGAGCTGCAGAGTCGTACACGCCCACCCACCTCCCCGGAACCTGTATCCGTTCCAGTATAATCTTAATTAGATATATTCACATGGACATCTTTTTCTTCTTACTGACTCCATCTTTTCCCATCATGGCGAAAAACAATCTAACCATGGAGTCGATGCCCATGCGCACTATCGTCCAAAGGAGGAGTCACCTATCTCGTGACTACAAAAGACTCTTCCAAGACAACAACAAAGTGCAAGCATCCGAGCCCAACACCAGATGGCGATCTCATGCACAGTGTACGACTCTGCAGCTCTACATGCCAAGAACAGATGCATACTGGTAAGTAGCATTTACCTTTTATATGATCATGTTTACAATAAATAATTTATATTTTTGATATAAAAAAATCATTTTCTGGTTGAAGGTATTGATGATTTTCTTTATGTTTGATTAAAAAACAATTCTTGTGGATAGATATATACATATACATTCATGGATGACGTGATAAGCATCCTTTAAGTATGGCGAGATACTCCACCAAATAATCCTTTACAGGCAGCCTGTTTTGTTCTTTAGGTACATGCATTAGCTACTCTAGGAAACACACTAAAATAAACACACAAATTCTATGTTGCAACATTATTTTCTTTCATCTTCTTCATCCTCCAATAGAATATCAGCAAACTCCTGGGAATAAGCCAGCTCCTCATTTTCTCAGAGGAACACAGTAGGTTCTCAGACATTGAACCTTGAAAAGTTGCATCGCTGATGTTTTGCGGTCCAGACAGTTCTACCCATGAATCATTCTTCCAGTCATCTACTCTTCTCTCTGTAACAACTCATAATCAGTTGTCTAATACATACAAAATGCATATTCACGGTGGCCAAGATGGCGGCAGTGATAGACACTCCCTGAGCTCGCTCCACACCTAGCCCTTCGTTAATCCTTCAAATATCCTGTCAGGACCCATGACTGCCACATTCTGATAACTCCCCATCTCCCACCAGCCACCAAGAGCATCAGAGGGTGAAATTATCTGGCGACCAAAGCCGGTAGAAGACAAGACAGACTTCATGGCCTGCGGCCTTCAATGGAGAGGTTGCGGAGGAGGAGCCTGGAGCGAGAGTCACCCCCCCTTCCTGGGAGACGGCGGGCCTGCTGTGGCCCTCCATAGGTGGAATTTGGGCATTGGGGGTTCCCGGATGGGTCACACTCTCGGAGCTCGCCTAATTTCTGGCAATTGCCGAGACCGGATGCCTGCGTGCCACCCGCTGCCCTCGGGCCTGCATTCACCGGTATGGTTGCGCTGGGGGTGGTGCTTCAGCCACAGACGGACAGCCGAGTGCTCTCTTGCGGACCAGATCCTGCACCTTTGCTCACAGCAGAAACCCCCCCTTTGCAGCGGTGAGTGATCCCAGCGGGCCAGTGATACCCGGACCACGGAGAGAGGAAGGCGCTGGTAGTGTACGGTGGCCAGTCTAAAGTATGTTGTGGGATGAGTGCTGGGCCCGTGGCCTGATGGGGTAGCATGGTGCCGCAGTTTGGCCCTCTCCCCTCACCCCCCCATTGCTAAGACCCATGATGGTGCAGGTGGGATGCTTGGTGGGCCTGCTTGACTATGGTGGGACTGGGGGAAGCCTTGCCGGTGAGATCGCGCTAGAGGTCTTGGCCCTGAGGGGAGAAGCTGAGGCCGGAGGGAAGAAATAAACAGGCCTGGCATAAGGGTGTGGTGCCTGCTGTGCGAAGTCTGAGGACAGGGAGCTGTGGCACATTACAGCGGAGGCTAGGGGAACTCCCCTAGATGGTCGGTGAGATTGCCCCAGAGGGCGAGGGAGAGAAAGGGAGGCCTCCACTGTATGATGCCCACTGAGACCGTGACTTCCTTGTATTGATGCTGGACTGAGGGCTTCCTGGAGGCTTCTGCCCATAGGGTGGTGATCTGGGGTGACAGTAAGACTGTCCTGTGTCCGCTAGATGGAGTAATGGGGAACAGACTGGCACCTCACTCCTGGTCTGCAGGCACCCCCGTTCCCCTACTGTGGTCAAACTCCAGGCCAAACCAATAGACGGGCCCACTTATGTCATAACATCCTGGGGCTGGAGAAGTGAATAAGTGGGCGGTGGACTCTTCGCTCCACCATACCCAGCTGCACAAAAAATAAGAGTTAAAGAGGGCCCCACGGGTGGGATCTGACCTGCGCAGGTTCTCCGGTCATGAGTGGGCCAGTGCCAGACTCTTTACCATCTAGCCATGGCCTGTGACAAAGAGCTAAAGCCTCCTCGACAGGGAAGCATGGATCGCTACACCAAAGTAGTGACGCCCACAGCAGAGGAAGCCCCGCTGGCGGAACCTCACAACACTGAAGATCCTATATGAAGGGAAATTGCTCTTTGTCCAGAACCCTGAACATGCTTGTGAATGGCTGGAGGAGCAGCCTAGACTGTGGCGGAATGGGGAGCGGAACCCTGACCAGAGAGACAATAGAGGGGAAAGGGCTCGACCCAGAGATAAACCTCAGATCCAGAGGAGAGTGCGCCCCACGCAGAGGAGGAATGAGACTACGCCATGGAGACAGAGAGGTCCTGAGCTAAATCTGGAGGACTCATCGGACGGAAAGTGGTTGTTTTGCAATTCTTAAAAAGGGGCAAGACTGCAGATCCAGAGGACAGCTCTACACATGGCTGTGCTGGTGACAACCAGGGGACTGAATTTGAGACCCCCATCCTCTCGCGTTTGCCATAGCGCATCTAGAACATGAACCTGAAATCCTCCCCTCGGACACCGCTGTCTCGGGTCTGACTGCGCATCTTAGTAATGGGTCTGGCATTAGACCTTGGGCCCTGGAAGAGACTGCTATATGCCCTACAGTGGATGACTCAGTGACTAAATACTGGTCCACTATTTAATTGTAAATGCAAAGCCACTGCTTCCAGAGGTGGTTGACTTCGATTGAGTGAAAGAGTGTTGGGGATTGAATTTGTGGGTGGGGGAGTTTGTTGTTAATTTATGGGGTTATACACTCTCAGGAGGCCTTGGGGGAGGGGAGGATAGAGGGTAGATTTCACGTTCAGAGGGTTCTGGAAATTACAGGTCAGGATGCAACACCACAGAAACATCGGCCTACGACCGACCCCAGCGAGGGTGGCACACACCACAATGTTCGACAGTTAATGAATGGGGGGCATCTCCCTCTTGTATTGCTGGAGTTATGATGGGTAAGCCACTGTTAGATACCAAGACTCTCTCTGTCCTATGTGGAATGTTAATAGCCTCGGGACAAGATTAAGAGAGGCCTGGTAGCCCAATACATTAGACGTCTCCACCCAAATGTGATACTCCTACAAGAGACCCATCTTAAGGGAACACAGTGTAAATTCTTAGGGAGAGGAGCCTAAACCACACTTGCACATGCAGGATATAATTCTAGGTCCAGGGGCATGGCCATCCTGATTAAGAAAGATAAACCCTTCCGAATAATAAAACAATGGACAGACCCGTTAGGGAGATACGTGGGAGTACAGGGATTTTGGGGCAGAACAGATGTTACTCTGCTCAGTGTCTATGCACCCCCCTCCTACAGGCCCCTACACTGGAGAAGCTAGCTGAGTTATTACTAGAAGCGGACTCTCTACTCCATATCATGGGAGGAGATTCCAATGTTGTAATTACAACTGAGATGGATAGGAAGGGCTCCCATGGTACTGCTACACATCCCACCCCCCTCTCTGTATTTGCAGCGTCCTTGGACCTTTCTGACCTATGGAGGTACGCACATCCTTCTGAGCAAAAATACTCCGATTTCTCAGGGCTCACAAAGTGTTCTCCCATTTAGACTATATCTTTGCCCCAGCAGGAAAGGTTGGCACTATACAACAGGCAGAGTACTTGACCACGGGCCTTTCCGATCACTCCCCTCTGCAGGTGAAAGTGGGTCAAAAGTGCAGGGAAGGGACAGGCTGGAAACTTAATGCATGGGATTTGAGCGACCGGGAGGTGGCAGTCGCTCTGAGGGTGGACTCTGAATACTATTTTCAGGAAAATAAGAAATCAGTCACTTCTAAAATAGCCCCCTGGGAGGCATATAAAACTGTCCTCCGACACAGCGGCCAAAACATCATAGCCCAAAACAAAAAGAGAATAATGGAATCCTTGGAGTAGCTTGAGAGTAAGCTGTTAGAGATCGAGGGGAACCATGGCCAGATCCCGACCCTCCAGCCCTGAGAAAATTAAACCTCCTGCAAGATGAATACAGAACTTTGGCACAAGAGAGAGCCAAGAATCAAATGATGGCCTCCTTATACTGATTGTATGACACCAGTGACAAAACCGGAAAGCTCCTTGCTTGGTTGGGTAGGAGGGAAGCGGAAGCTAGATGGGTTACATAGGATAGTTGTTCCTGAGAGAGACTGTGCAGAGTCAGGCAAAGCCATAGCTGGAGCCTTTGCACGCTACTACGAGGACTTTTATAGAGCCCGGCCGCTACAGACACTGCACCACATTGACCTCTACCTGGAGTCGATAACCACCCCAGTTCCCGACGTGGAGGCTAAAGCAGCTCTTGACGCTGAGATCACACTGGTGGAAGTCCAAACGGCTATAGCCAAGCTAAAATCTAACAAGACCCCGGGACCCAACGGGACTCCCTCCGAATTCTATAAATTATATTCAGGCTTACTGGGACCCCATCTCTTAAATATGTTTATTGAAGCATACAAACTGGACACTCTCTCTCCGGACCTGAAGCGGAGGGTCATAGTGGTAATTTACAAAGATAGCAGGCCCAAAGAGTGTTGTGATTCATATCGCCTGATATCCCTGCTTAATATCGAGGTTAAAATCCTGGCCACAATATTGGCTTCTAGACTACTGCAGGTCACCACACACCTGATTCACAGGGACACAATCAGGATTTATGCCTCGTAGATCGACCTGATACAATCTCCGAAGAACACACAGTTGGCTGAACTAAATACAGGTTCGGCCAACCCCCCAAATCTTCTTGCACTTGATGCGGTACACTGGCCCTTTCTTGAGTGCACCCTGGTTACCTTTGGATTTGGTCCCCGCTACAGGAGATTGGTTAAGCTATTATATCAGGCCCCAGTGGCGGCTGTCCGAGTCAACGGAGTTGTGTCTGCCGAGTTCCCCATTGGCAGAGATACAAGACAGGGCTTCCCCTTGTCCCCTCTCCTCTTTGCCCTGACTAAGAAGTCCTTAGCCTGTGCAATTCGTGATCATTCGGAAATTCATGGTTTAAATATTATGGGAGAGCCCGCAATAGAAGAGAAGATTTTGCTCTATGTGGATGATATCCTTCCTTATTTGACCTACCCCTCTTTGTCACTCCCCTCGACCTTTCAACTATTCGAGGAGTATGGCAGTTACTCTGGTTACTGTATCGGCTGGGACAAATCGGTGCATTTCCTCTCAACGAAGTGGGCTGAAGGTGGCACCACTTCCTTGCCGCTTGACGCACACCACCCTTGGGTTCAAATACCTGGGTATATTTATGACATTAGGAAGGGAAATCTGCTAGGAGATAGAATGATGGAGAGGGCTTCCCTTCACGCTGATGGGGAGGGCAGCTATGTTCAAGATGATTTCCCTACCCAAATTGCTCTACCCGCTGCAAAACACCTATTATAGGTTTTCTCCTGAGACCTTCCAAACAATTGAGAGTGACATGCCGTCTCTACTGTGGGAGGGTAGACACCCCAGAATAGCCTTAAAATCCTCACATCATAATCAATACAACAGTGGGCTAGCTCTGCCAGACTACGGGCCTATTATTGGGCCGCCCAACTCTTTAACATCAAGAATTGGTTAGTTGCCCCCCTGGATCACTGTGGTTTCAGACTGGAACTGGTTCAATGGGGGGATAGGTCCTTCCTACACTACCTGTACGGAGGAGGGGGGATTGGGCGTCTCCTACCAGGTACACTAGCGGCCTGGGAAAAGGCAATGAAAACTATAGAATGGTATAGACAACCCACTAGAGAAACATCTTTGTGGGAAGGGAAATGGCTTCTGGAAATGCAGAAAGTATGGGGATTTGATGCCTGGGACTTGCCTGGGATATCCAAGGTAGGGGACCTACTTGAGGGTAGGGACCTCATACTGTTCTCCTCGCTCAAACGAGACTATGGGGTGAACACCAACCGGTTCTTCAAATATACACAAATATGACATGCTTGGAGAGCCGAGGGAATCCCTGGAGATGGTATCTCGGAATACGCCCCACTAGAGAGATAGCTCCTGACCAAAGAGCTGGGAAAGGGAGCGATTTGCCTAACCTATTAGACCCTCAATAATAACATGCCGGATACCTTACACTAGCTACGGGGGAAATGGGAGGAGGAGGTGGGAAAATGGAAGACAGACTGGGAGGCAGCCCTGATGCACCCAAGAGAGGTAGCAATTAAGGCCCAACTGCACTTAGTCCAATTTAAAATATTACACAGAGTGTACTATGGAAGACGTCGCTTGCATACAATGGGAAGGGCGCAGACCCCGCATTGCTTAAAATGTCAGGGAGAGGAGGGTTCCTTTTTCCATACAAGCTGGAGCTGTCCCCTAATCCAGGAGTACAGAGTGCTCTCGCCCCAACCACCATTAGATCCCAAATTCCTTATCTTGGGGATCCCCAATGATATTGATTTAACATGAGCTCAGTTATTGCTCCTCTGCGGCCTTGGCCTCATTGTAGCCAAAAGAGACATAGCCCTATACTGGAGGGCACGTGAATGCCCAACCGGGCAGGGATGGAAACGGGGAAAGGACATGTACATGAAGGCAGAAAAAACTACATATGCTAGCAGGGGATGCCCCATAAACTTTTACAAGGTGTGGGATAAATGGCTGCAGTATTACTCTCTGGAGTTATCAGACAACAATGGGAGAGAAAGACAAGATATGCTGTGAGAAAGAAGGGGGATGCCACTAAATGTTGTACTAATGCCCAGATTTTGGTGCTGAGTCCTGTTAATCAATGGGTGCTGTCTTTGTGGTGCCTTGGGAGAGGATGGGGGTGGAATGTGGTTTGAAGTTTCTGACTACATTATGTGATCAGAGGAGTTTGCCTTCAGATTTCATCTAATTATCATCTCTTATCACATTGCCTTCAAAATAAAAAATATTTAAACAGGCTCTTGAATGTTAATGCACTTTTCTTCGGTAAACATCTACAGTTAGGCTAACCCAAACCTCACTGTTATTCATTTGCAGGCCTACAACATTTAAGTATGATTACCTACTGCAATTTTAGCATTTAATATATGCCTTATAAAATCGTAAGCTTTTGCACATTATTGATAAAAGCTTTTTGACAGCAAATACATTTGTGGCAACAGCTTCCATCTACACATTCATCTTAGGTAGGGGAAGCAACCATTACAACGCAGTCATTACAACGCACTACATTTACAACGCACTCATTACAACGCATGTCACTACAACGCATGCCATTACAATGCATGTCACTACAACGCATGCCATTACAACGCATTACCCCTACACTATCCAACACTTACCCTACTGTTGCACTCACTGGAGTGGGAATAGTAATTTTTACCCCTACACTATCCAACACTTACCCTGCTGTTGCACTCACTGGAGTGGGAATAGTAATTTTTACCCCTAAACTATCCAACACTTACCCTACTGTTGCCCTAAAAGTATTATGCATTGTAATGGTATGCCTTGTAGTGGTATGCGTTGTAACGGAATGCGTTGTAAATGTAGTTTCTAAAAATGCGTTGTGATGGCATGCATTGTAAAATCATGCGTTGTAATGGATGTTGCGATGCAAAAACTGCGTTGTAAATGTTTGCGTTGTAACGTGTCGTATTCTCTTAGGAGACAACATCTCCTCACCTGGCAATTCCAACCACATATTCATTAACAGTGCCATGTCTTCTATCCTGCTTTCACTTCACATTACCAACAGCAAGTAACTACCTACCACACTATTATTTGGCAGAGGTGGTCATACTAATGAGGTGTGATGGACAATGGCAAAACAGAAATTAAACTGCTCTTGCTATAGTCCTATCTATCATATGATTACCTTTCCCTCACAAAATGCTCACCCCTACCCCAGCCAAATATCTCATGATCCACTCTGACAGTCACAAGCCACAATCATCACCTTAGCCGCCACGGCCACTAATTGCCATTTAATTAATACATAAAAGGTTAATTCCCTTTTCACTCTTCTAAAACATAGATCAGCTCCCTACTTCCACAATACTGCCTCCCTTTTTTAGTTTCCCAGGAAAAAACTCTGCCTCAGCTTTCCATACAAATCGTTGTTCAACCTTACCATTTCATTAAACACCTCTACTTTTGCACACCAGAACTTGTGCTTTATTTTTGAGTTACTTAACCAACTAGCCTGCTTTTAGACCCAAACCATTGCCACTACACACCAGCAATACTCTCTGACCCCCAACCTATGCATAGGTCTCTGCACCAATATTTGCTGTGCCCCAGTACACATTTCAATCTCTTCCCTTTCTGGCTTCTAATTAAGTGTCTACTTATCTGCCAGTATTGAATGAAACAATCAATAGTCACCTCATCTCTTATTAAAATAATCACTGAATTTCGCCCAACCACATTCAGTGCACCAACAAACTTATTGATATAGCAAGGAATGGACTAAAGAAGCCCTTTTCAACTTTGTTTCCCAGTCTGCTGGATCGGAGGAGGCTCTAGCCTCTGCCACCCTAATGGACTACCTCCCAGATTAATTAGCGGCCCCTGCCTATCTTGTGGCTATCACTGTTATGTCTGTGCATCTACCAATGAGGCAGATGTACTAAAAGAAGAGCAAAATGTTGAGTGGGTGCCATGTTTTTTTCACCCTGTAAGGTTTTCTTTTTGTTTCCCTGAAGCAAACTCCTAAAGCAAGTTTAAACAAAAATAAAAATAAAATGGGCTTCACAGGCCTGAGCCACCTGGGACAGTCATGCCTAAGTTGGCAGTTCCCGGGTGGTATGGAAGTTCTGTGACTGTCGCTCCTCCCTAAATACTTGATAACTCTGTAAATCTTATTCATGCAGTACATTCCCCTCCTTTGCAAACTGAGTTATTGCAAACAGTGTAATCTTACAGCCCAAACATATCAAGACTATGCTAGTTACGAATACTAGAAGGGCTTGTAATAACAGTACAAAACCCCTATAGAGTCATGAAATTAAAAGACAGGTCAACAATATCATATTAAGCCTGTGATGAAGTAGTACATCTTCTTTGCCAACCTTGGAGACTGGTGACATAAAACTCCAATTTTCAGTGGAAGCTTAAACTCCTCCTGCCCAACTTCAAAAGACTCTACAAGTATTATTCCTCTCGTTTGCGAGTAAATATCAATAGACTCCTTTGAGATCACAAGGCATCCTTATCCCTAGAGGCTGACAGTAAAAGAGATTGGTCATTGGTAGGGACTAAGAAAAACACCCAGTATGGTGACTCATCCCATTTCGTCCATCCAAATATGCCTTTTAGCTGTTATCCACAGTCCACGTTCAGAAACATTACGCAACATAATGAAACCATCAATCACAAGAGAAATTCAACAGTATCAGTCACCTGATCCATGAAAAGCATGACCATGCTCCAGGACCCATTATGCCAGTGCAATGCTGACAACTGTGATGTCCCACAGCCAATACTTGTTAGGACACATCAGCACAGCACAACTTCTGTGGCTGATCATTTTGAAGGTTTCTGAAAAGCATATCATGAACAAAATAATCTTTCATATATGTGGGCTGGTGAAGAATGTTATTCTTGTAGAATAATACAGGCTGGGTAAAGTTTCCACCCAGAAGGCTGATCAAAATGCACCAAATTCCACAGATGTGGTATCAAAGCTCTCCCTGAATATTCCCAAAACAGATCAATTTGGTGATATGGTGGAAATTGTCCAAAATATTGAACTCTAATTCTATGATTCATGAGGAGAAGATGAAAATGTTTATTTAATGAACCCTAAAAGGTACTTGTTTATTTGTGAACATTTGGAAGTGTAGCCACTAATCAAGATTCCTTCAAGAGTTATGGCTGGCAGGTGTTCATACCATAATTGGCCCCTTTATTATAAGATTTGGTCTTTTTGGAAAAGAAAAGAAATTAGCTCACGGGCTTTCTAACAAGATGTATCTTGGTACCGAGGTGAGTAGCTATTTTGTTGATAAGTTCTGAATGCGAGGATCTAAAGCTCAAAATCTATTGGAAACCTCCAGGGGTCACTCCAGAATCAATAACACAGATGATTGTCAGGTGTAAATACATGCAGCTTAAAGCAATCCTGAGTAATTCAGCCAAATGTTCCCACCGTGCGGTAGTTTTTGCAATGTATCTAACAGTGCCTTTATCCCCCAGCTGAGATTCAGTAGATCTCTTAGCATTATAGTATTATGCAGTCCTGCACATACGTTATCAATTTATGTTACTCTGACAGCACAGCTCCTGCTGAGTTTAACGACCTACATTTACAATCCCTCCCCTTTTCACTTTCATTACCACTGACATGCATTGAAGGCAGAGTTGAACAGAAGGGATTTCTATTACATCATACGTTTTCTGAGTGCCTCTGAAGCTTTCTAAAGATACTAATTAGATTTAGAAAGAAGTCAATGAGGATTAATTGCTAATTAATTTGCAAGTAAAATGGTCTAAATGGATAAATGCATCTGAGAATTACTGATTTCACAGCCCTCGAGGAATTCAGTCAAGGAAAAGATAGAGTTCCCATGGTAGAATTTATAGTTCTCTAAAAGTGTTTACTATGAAGCATGTCTTAGTTGACCAAATGTTCCAAAATTAAAAAATATTTTAATTTCAGCAGTAGCAGTGTTTTCACGATAACGTCCTTACTTTAATCTGTGATCATCAGACACACATATACTTGTCCCGATCGTTCATTCAGTGGCAAAATAATATTTTTCTTCAATTTAATTTAATTTACTGTCTTTCTAATTTTAGATGTAGCACCACGTGTACCTCCATGTAGCTTAGTGGCATTCGTATAACCACAGAGAGGAATCAAATGACGAACAATCAGAAATAACATAAAATAACTCGACAAATAAAATAATAAAACAGGCCAGTTACATTGCTCTCAGATACGCTTTAGTGCCTCTTTCTATCTTTCTGCAGTAGGTTTGTGATTCAATGTACTTGAAAGATATTTCTAGAGTAACCCTAGCTGCATCTTTAAGCTTATGCCTCAAAACCTTGCTCGTCTGGTTGGCGATGTATACAAGCTGACTGACTAACACATATTGCTAAACAAATGATGATAGGGTTTCTGGGAGAGGTACTATATTATGTAGTTTTGCTCTAGCCTCGAAAATACTGTTGATACATTTTTGTGATCCTGTTTTGAATTATCTGTGTCATAACTTGTTTCCAGCAATTATGAACATACTGGACTGTGTGGCATATACCTCATGGCCACCAAGCGGAACAGTACATTTTAGCACTGGTTGGAGCTGCCTGGGCGGAGGGGTATTACAAATATAATGCTTCTCTACTTTGGCAGGAAAAAAGTGTTGTGTGAGCCATTGATCCTTTACCCACCCATCTCTGCCCAGTGGTCCACGAGAACCACCGCTTCCTGTGAGCTGGGGCCTTTGTTGCTCATTCTCCTGGATTTGGAGAGAGTCACAGGGGAGGAACCGACACACCCTCAGTACTTCAGAATACACATTCATGCTCCCTACAAATTCTTCCTGACACTGTTGGCTATGTCATATGATCATTTGTCAGAGACAGGTGGGGCCATCTTTGGAAGTACAGCACTTCCATGCAAATGAGGCCCCACAGACTCATCTGGTGATTGGCAGAGGTTCCACTTGGTGGGGGATTCTACTGGCTGGAGCTGGCTGGGAAGAGGGGTATTACAAACATAATGCTTCTCTGCTTTGGCAGTGTTGAGTGAGCCATTGATCCTTTACCCACCCATCTCTGCCCAGTGGTCCACGAGAACCACTGCTTCCTGTGAGCTGGGGCCTTTGTTGCTCATTCTCCAGGATTTGGAGAGCGTCACAGGGGAGGAACCGACACACCCTCAGTACTTCAGAATACACATTCATGCTCCCTACAAATTCTGCCTGACACTGTAGGCTATGCCATATGATCATTGGTCAGAGAAGAACAGCATTTCCATGCAAGTGAGGACCAACAGACGCATCCGGTGATAGGCAGAGGCGCCACTTGGTGGGGGATTCTACTGGCTGGACACTCTGCATCTCACCGTTCATTGATAACATTTGCCAAAGTACACACCAAAGGCTAGGAAATAATTGGCTAGAATGAGATCTGTGCACTCTAGAATTGAGCTGGAGTAATGGATGCCTTTCACCAGGGAAGAGTCTTCAGCAGTGGCATTGGAGAGTGCTGCCCCGCTGATTCAAGGTTAGATATTGGTTTGAGTGTTAAGTGGCGCATGATGAGAACCCAGCTGTAATTACTAAAATTAATTATTGAAAACCAGGCAGATGTGATGAATTAACTTGTATGGAAAGATTGCAATCTACAAGTTAACTGTGAATTATTTTAATAATAACTATTCAACTAGTGGAATACAGTAGTATGTTTATTTTTACAGAGTCGGTATTTACGTTTGATACTATGCAAGATGGTACTTTGAAGATTCACTGGGCTTCTGCAAATCTTTAACCTCATATTATGATGAAACCTTTACAGTTAGTAGCATAGAAGTACTGGGCAATCGTTATCATGGTTGACGGGAGAGAAATCAGAAGACCTCTGAGTAGTGTTTTGGGTTAATGACTGGAATACTAACACCTCTGAGGCACTCCAGCTTAGAAAATCAGCAATGACGAGAAAAGGAAAAGTTTTATGCAAAAGAAATCCTAGATTCGTTGTAGGGCAATTTCAAGCATACCTATTTAAACTTTTTCAGCTTTATTATTGAATTTAGTACAGTATGACTGGAGATTCCACAAACCTATGTATTGAAGGGAAAAAAATTAAAAGATAAATATGAGAAATTAAAAAGAGGAAAATATATGGAGGTAGAGGTAGATAATCCTGACCACTGGACTTTCAACACCTTCTGTAGTTTGATGCCGCCTGACCAGGCTTCTTACCCAAGTGCACTGCTAAAATGTTGTACCTTTCCGATGTCGTTGTAGTACATGCTTCTGGGGGAATGGTCTGACTTTGTGCCAGTTCACAAAATAACAAATGCATATGCTAAATAATAATAACTGACCCATTATAAGTTAACTCTATGAGTTCTGCTCTACCTCTTACCAAGTTCGTGTGTGTAGGTTATGAGGGGAACAGTAGGATAAACTTTCCCCCAATTTAAAAGTGTCTTGTGGGGCCTGATGTGCCATGTCAAAAGCTAAGAGCAGTGTTGCATCTCATCTATCAAAGGAACAAAATGGGCATACAATTTTTTATTTGGGGTCTGATGACTGCCATTTTTGTTCCAAAATATTAACTTTATGTAATTTGGCCTGGAAAGAAAACATGAACGACTTGTCATTTTAGTTTCAAGATAAAGAGCTGAAATATTTTGTGCCTTTTCCAGCCAAGCTAGATAATAATGTAATTTTATATTACGGACTGGAGAAAACTCCAGTGAAAACCCCCAAATGCATCGTGTCTGAGCATTTGGCTCACCTCTGTCTTCAACTGGATTTTACACAGCAGCCAAGTGATGAGTGGACCAAGCTTGCCCTCAACTCCATTTGTTTGTTTTCTATAGAGATGCTAGCACATTGGTCACTTTAACACGTCATTGCTCTCAGACTATCTGAGCTCCCTACTCTGTTGCATATTCCACGGATAATAATATTCAGAGGCATGGCAATTCCTTTGTAATTAAAAGGGGCAGGTTTAAGAACTTTAAGCAGGCTCAGGGTTTTATACATTTAGACAAATATTTATGACTTGGGTGAAGCCTTCCTCCATATTGGATTTTCACTGCTCAGGAATCTGAGATTGCCCTTCTACAAGTCTTTCTCCTAAGGGCATGAAATATGTTATACTGTGATCAATACTATTATGGCACTGGGGTAGATAGACGGTGATGGCATTAGGAGCATGTGCAGTGACATGCTAGACCTTCCCTTAAAACCCCTAAGCTCAGTCCATCAGCTCTTTAACACTAGACTGGAAGCAGCTCTTTAACACTAGACTGGAAGCGGAAACAAAGAGGTGAACGTCCTTCCATATTGTTGCTGACAGAAAAATCCTTCCAACCCATCTTTTACAGCTCCTCCAACACCTGGACTGAATCGTCCAACCATTTCCCCCCCTTGACTTTTTCCATGTACATAGAGTCAGGTCCATGAATAGGATCAATGGGACCTTGGTCTACTCGATGTCGTATGGCACAACTGCTCGCTAAAATGAGCGGGAAAGGCTTGGGCTTCAGGAGGCTGCTACACTAGTTGCATAAATCCCAATAGATGGGAGGCTTGTGAATATCTGCACCAAGTGCGGGTTTTTGCTCCTTTGGGAGGGTTGAGATCATTAGAACCCAGTGGCATAGCTAGACACTTTGCTACCCGTGGTGGTCCCTGCCTTTGCTGCCCTGCGGCGGCCGAATGGAAGAGAAAGAGCGAGGGGGAGTGCGGAGGATTCGTGCATTTTCAGCCCTGCTGCAAGTGCATGTAAGAGGGGGAAGGCCACCACCCCCAAAACTTGTGATGCCCAGGGGGGACCGCCCCCCCTCCACTCCCTTTGCTACGCCACTGCTAGAACCACTGATGAAATAGAAAGAAGCAGGGCCATTTTGTGTCCGGAGTGGACTAGGTCACTGTACCCAGTCCTGCCCATTTGGAAGCTTACATGTTGTAGTCCAATCCACACACCCAAAACACAGCAAACCAGAGATGCAGTTTGCATCTCCCAGCTGAATGATTTATTCTAGCTACGGTGGCCTCTGTCCCCACTCTTTTGTTAGATACTCCTACTGAATACTTTTAGTAATTTGCTGGCATCTGTTGAATTATTTGGACAAAAATAAACTTTTGATTCATTCTTTAATGAAAGGAGTACTAACACGTTTTGCTTTTAAGTATTCATCTCTTTACTGGAGCTTAGCCCTTCATTCTGTAACTATCATAATTGTTTAGGTGTTATGTTACAAGGAATACCTTACGTATTTCTCTAGGGATTTTTTTGCTGCTCAAACCAAGCATTCACAGGTGATACAAGTTTACACTTAGTGAAACAAGTTTATCTTTGCATGTAATTATTTTTAGGCAGTTTGGGAATCCTATTGAACAGGCTTCGAGAGATTGGTGTCAGAGGTCTGGCTTTTAAATGGATCCAGAATTATCTGTCCGACAGAACACAATGCGTCCAGTTGGACGCTTTTGTGTCTCTCACGGCTGTAGTTGATAAGGGGGTTCCACAGGGCTCTATATTGAGCCCAACACTGTTTAATCTATATGTAGCCCCCCTAGCCTCTATCGTCAGAAATCATGGGTTTGAAACCTTATCCTATGCTGACGACACGCAGTTGATCATACACTTAGAAAACGACCCTGAAGTGACAAAAGCTAGGTTCCTAAACTGCATGACGGACATTGCAAGCTGGATGAGGAAGAACTTCCTACAATTGAATTCTTCCAAAACCGAGATACTCCTGTTCGGCAAGGCAGAAAAATTGTGGACCACGGACTGGTGGCCACCAGAATTAGGAGAAGCACCCTCCCCTAAAGGATGGGCCAAAAACCTAGGAGTAAGAATCGACAACAAGCTTTCCATGGAAGAACAGGTGAAAACTCTTACAGGCACCTGTTTTGGGATCATGCGGATATTGAGAAAGATCTTTCCCTGGATCCCGCTAAATGCTAGAAAGGCCCTCATCCAGTCACTTCTAATTAGTCGTCTGGACTATGGAAACGCTTTGTTGGTGGGAATTAAGGAAGACCTGCTATCTAGATTGCAGGTAGAACAGAATACAGCAGCGCGGCTTGCCCTCAATAAGCCATCATTAACTCCTTCCCTGCCTCTCCTACGCCAACTCCACTGGCTCCCGGTTAGGAAACGAGCCCTTTTCAAGCTGCTGTGCATGGCTTTCAAATCCCTACATGGTCTGGGTCCAGTTTACCTGATGAACAAAATAGGACACTATCAACCTGGACGGTGTCTTAGGTCCAGTAACCGCTGCCTGTTGCGCAGCCAGAGAATCAGGAAAGTCAAAATGGGCGGCCGCGCCTTTTCTTATCTGGCCCCCAAATACTGGAATGAGCTTCCTGAACAAATACGGTCCTGCACCAACCTGCCACAATTTAAGAAGATGCTTAAGACATGGCTATTTTAAGCGAGTTTGTCCCACCAGACCTTCTCCCGGGCGCCGAGAGATCCCCTTGGGGATGATTCGTGCGCCATACAAATGAGTGTAATAATAAATGCATCTCACATCAAGGAACTCTCACCCCATTATCCTGCATGGGCCTTGATTTACCGAAATGCCTGGGGTAATGGAAGTGACATCACATACCCTTTGACCTTAATGACATCACAGGAAATGACATCATATGACCATTGACCCTTATTTTTCTTGGAAGGCATGTCATGTGGCCCTAACATCACACTCACACACCATTCCAATGTATTCTCACTCACTCACTTTCATTCACTTTTAATCAAACATACTGACACTTAGGCACAGGTTTACTAATGTTTTGAACCATGTTTGTTCCACTTCTGTGATAGAAACCCAGTGCCAAATATTAGGGTAGGATTTACTATCTAACGCAAATCCAGTAGACATTCCCATGCAACACTCATTGGTTTTGATGCAAATACCAATCTACAAACATTGGTATAGAGGAACTTGTGCCAAAATCTTATGACTCTCGAGTTAGGCATAACGAGGAAAGATATTTCCATTTCTCCTCATTATCCAGCTTTGCAAGTCTGCTGCATTGTATAGCAGACATATGAAGTGCAAAGAGTTTTTATACTGGAAGGAACCCCTTCCAGTACAAAATATAACCTTCAAAGAATGCACATACCCTTGCACTATGGCGCAATGGAGTGTGCGTTGGTGGGTGGCTGCCAAAAGTGCTCCAAAGATCAGGGAGAGAAACAATGCATCAATCTTAAAAGATCTAGGGCATTGTTTCTCTCTCCCTTTGATGCAAGGCAGCTTAACATCTTTGGTGCAGCGTTGCTTTGGGTCAAACAATAGTAAATCTGGGCCTCAATCCCAAACAATTTCACTCACTACATGTCACTGAATCTTGCTCACTTTTTCTCACATGCTTACACATACAGACACATGATCACACATACACAGGCTCTCTATCACATAAACACAATCACACTCGCAAGCACACACACAACATATATTTCAAAAAAGTTTTACTTACCACAGCTGTCACTAAAGGTCCCATTTCAGCTAAGTGTGCTCCAATTTTTATTACAATTTGTGAATATTAGAACATTACTCACTATTAGTTTAAAGAAAACCAGGCTGCACATAAGGAATGTGGAGCCTCACCTCTGGTATTGGCACTGATTGTGGCACCTCTGAGGCCAGGGGTCGCAATGGCAGTGCTAGGGGTCGCAATGGGCTACCCCTAAATGATGTCCATGTTATCCTGCCAGTCAAGTTCCCTACAGCGCCCCTCTTTTGACACCATATTTCCATTTTCAGGCCCTCAAAATGTCCTCTTTTCTGTGAGCTCTTGGTAAGCTAGTCTAGAAACATGCACCCCTGAACCCTCCGTTTTATTGTGTTGTATTCTTTAATACACCAGACCCTAGGCTTCCTCTGTTGGCTGGTGTTGTTCATTACTCCAAGCCGTAGGCGTCTATGCCAGAGTGATTGCTTGCACTTCCCTCCTACCAGTCCTGGCTAGCCTATTGGGCATCATTTCTACTACTGGGATGTTAAACAGGAAGTCCTGACGGGATTGGGCGCATTTAAGGGTATACGAAAATACGAAGGGGCAGATTTACAAGCCCCTTGCGCCACTTTTGCGTCATTTTTAACATGGGAAAAGTGACGCAAAAGTGGCGCAAGGGCCTTGTAAATAAGCCCCGAAGCTTCTATTTAAAAACCTGAAATATTTCAATATTGCCCAAAAGAGTTGCGATATAAGAGAGTATTTTTATTTTTCAATTGCAATTCAGAGTGTCTTTCTGGCAAAACCCTCAAGACTCGGAGTAATAAACATTACCATTAAGTTATTGGGTCGTGTTGTTATTTTTAAGTCTTTTTACTAAGAACCTTTGTGTTGTCTTACAAAGATTTCCATCAAAAATGCCTTTCATCAACGATGTCCTCACCTACCACGCCACCAGGGATATTTACAACGCATTTGCATTTAAATGCCTTTAGCTACGTGCACTTCACAAGCCAGAACTAGAAAATAAGATAATGTCTCTGAGTGATGAAAGGGTGTTCAATGTTCTAGCCTGGAGAAGTGAACTGAACGTTGGTCTGGCACAGAAGCTAAGCTTTGTCAGTGTGGCAGAGGATTAAAAAGCAGTGCATGTTTCAAACTCAGAGCTAGTCACTCCACTATTGATTGCACTGTCATCTGCCAACACCAGAAATAAAGTGAAAGACAAAGTGAATAAAAACAGAGAAGAACTGGGCAGAAAAATGTTTTCACTTGAGAAACATTTAATTTGATTTAATTTCCTGCTTTGCTATTCTGACAAGTTGTTCTAAGTAAGAACCATTACTTAATAAAATGCTGGCTAAACAAATCTTATTCGTCATTAGTTGGAAGGTTTTCTCCAAAAATGCTTATAGTTTTATTTTCGGAACAGAGACCTCGATTATGCTTGAGGTTTCATCCAACATTCAAACTGATTCCTTGGCTACTCAGTAGGACCCATCATTGGGGCAGGTTAAATATAGAGAGCGCTTCTGTAATCAATGTCAAAACTAGATTACTTTACATTTTGCTCGAACATATGCTGAAAGAATGGTGGTGTATGATCAACCAGTAGTTGCATTTGGTGGACAGTCAAAATATCGATTTTTAAATATCGAAGCACAGTTATATCGAGTTTTAAATATCGTAGGGACAAAATATCGAAGTCAAGAATATCTACAACCAGAATATCGAAGTTAAGGTAAGAAATATCGATGTTAGTAATATCGATAGTTAAATTATCGATGTTAATAATATCGATATTTATATGAGTGTTATGTATTTTAGTATGTATTTAATATGTATGTGTTCTATATTTTTTGTTAAGTATTGTACTGTTTTTTTAAATATATGTATACATTTTTTAGAAATTAGTAATTTTTTTAAAAGTAAATTTTGCGTTTTAGTACCGTAGCGGGTTGTGGGATTATAGGGGAATAGGGTGGGAAGTAATTTAATTATAGTAAATTAAATAATAATTTTTAGGAATTATTAATAGATTTTAATTAAATTTTGTGTTTTATTTCTGTAGCGGGTTGTGGGTTTATAGGGGAATAGGGTGGGAAGTAATTTAATTTTAATTCACTAATTATTAATTTTTAATTATTGTTATTAATTAATTAATTGTTAACTAGTTATTAATTGGTAATTATTATTAATTGATAATTATTTTATTTGCATTAATTTATTATTGGAGTGGGTTGTGTGTTTTTAGGAGAATAGGGTGGTAAGTAATGTATTTGTAATTAAGTAATTAATTAAGAAAAATTGAGTATTGCTAATTAATTTTTTTGTTAATTTTTAATTGGTTACTATTTTTTTAAATATTATTTATTGGTATTGATATTTTTTTGTTAATTAATTATTAATTGGTTATTAATTTTTATTAAATATTATTTATTGATATTGCATTTTTTTTTTGTTAATTAGTTATTAAGTGGCTCTTAATTTTTATTGGATATTATTTATTGGTATTGATAATTAATTTTTTGTTGATTAATCATTAATTGGTTATTAATTTTCATTACATATTATTTATTGTTATTGACATTTTTTTACATTTAATTATTAATTGCAAATTAATTTGTATTAATTGATTAATTGAAAATTAATTTAATTGTGTGAAATTTTATGTGGAGTGTGTTGTGTGTTTATTGGGGAATAGGGTGGGAAGTATTTAATATTATTAAAGTAATTATTATTTTTGATATATTTGTAGTTTTTTTTTTTCTACATTTATTAATAAATCATTATTTAATTACAATATTTATTTCATTTATATGTATGTTATTTTTAACATCTACGTTGTCCAACGCTTTCCCTACTGTTGCACTCTCTGGAGTGGGAATAGTAATTTTTAACCCTACGCTATCCAGCGCTTTCCCTACTGTTGCACTTACTGAAGTGGGAATAGTAATTTTTACCCCTACGCTATCCAGCGCTTTCCCTACTATTGCACTCTCTGGAGTGGGAATAGTAATTTTTACCCCTACGCTATCCAAGGCTTTCCCTACTGTTGCACTCACTGGAGTGGGAATAGTAATTTTTACCCCTATGCTATCCAGCGCTTTCCCTACTGTTGCACTCTCTGGAGTGGGAATAGTAATTTTTACCCCTACGCTATCCAACCCTTTCCCTACTGTTGCACTCACTGGAGTGGGAATAGTAATTTTTACCCCTACGCTATCCAGCGCTTTCCCTACTGTTGCACTCTCTGTAGTGGGAATAGTAATTTTTACCCCTACGCTATCCAGCGCTTTCCCTACTGTTGCACTCTCTGGAGTGGGAATAGTAATTTTTACCCCTACGCTATCCAACCCTTTCCCTACTGTTGCACTCACTGGAGTGGGAATAGTAATTTTTACCCCTACGCTATCCAGCGCTTTCCCTATTGTTGCACTCTCTGGAGTGGGAATAGTAATTTTTACCCCTACGCTATCCAACGCTTTCTCTACTGTTGCACTATGTGGAGTAAGTATATATATATTAATTTATATGTATATGTTTAATTTATTTTAACATATAGGGGCCGATTCCGATTCGGGCCGGAAATCTCTCCGACCGAGCCGGACCCGGAGAGATTTCCGACCGAATCGGACCCGTGCAGCCCGACCGAACGAGTACGATGCGCACGTATGCTATCGGACTCGATTCGGTCGGACTCCCATTGAAGTCAATGGGAGCCAGTCGTACGACGCGTACACGGGCTCCCATTGACTCAATGAACACGACGCGAACAAGGGCGCCCCCTACAGCGTGTGCGCGTCAATGCGGCTCGCGCCGTACATGCACAGGTAGGGGGGACCCATGGATCCCCCCTGTGTGCGACTCGCGCGGCTACGCGTACAGGGGGTCCGACACGGACCCCCAAAGTACGGCTCCGACTGCTCTTTCGAGCCGGAGTGAGCGGCTCGGTCGGACTGCTCGCGGCGCGCATCGTACTTACCCGGCCGGGGAACGTCTCCATTGCGTGGTGCGAGTCGAGTCCAAGCGAGTCGGTCGGTGCGGTTAGACCCGGGAACGAGTCGGTCGGAGCGGTCGGGACGCCCGGACGAGTCGGTCGGCGATTTCGCATCGTACTCGCTCGCCCGGACGCGCATACGAATCGGTCGGGAAATAGGGCTCCGAATCGGATCCGGTTAAGCCGAATCCGATTCGAGCCCTACCGGCCGAGATCGGAATCGGCCCCTTAATGTATTAGTTATTATTTTTAAATATCTTTTAATATTTTTAACTATATTTCTTTTAATTATATGTATTATTTACTTAATTTTACATTATTATTAAAACATTAAAAAAACGATATTTTTAACTTCGATATTTTTGACAACTATATATTTTTTTCGATATTTTTGTACTTACCTTTATGTAGATTGGACTTCGATATTTTTGACTTCTATATTTCTGTGTCGATATTTTTGCAGGTCGATTTTCTGTCCGTCGATATTCTGTCATACATTCGTTGCATATATAAATGAAAAATCATAAAAAATAAATTATGAAGAATTTCTGTTTTTAATATAATGTCTGTTGCATACCTTACAATGTATTCACGCTTTCAACTCAGGAACAAATATACGTGATATATCAAACAGGAAGCTTTTCATCTGCCATGGATTCTTAGAAATGGTCAGTGTGACTACTCTCCCCTCGCGCAGCTCAACCAGTAAGTGCTGCCCTCTGCCTCTGAGCCCCCTGAGCTCTCCGTTTGCCGGGTGTTCGAGGTTCTTCTCCGACCACAGGCTCCTGCCTGCGCCTCATCCCTAGTTGTCCAGTGGGAGAGCACTCTGCTCTTCTGCTGTTCCACCTCTCTTGGCTCTTTTCTGTGCCCTCTTTTCTCTTTTTGCTCTCTCTGCTTTCTTTTCTCTCTTGCTCACTTTTTCCCTTTTATCTCTTTTCTTTGTGCCCTCTTCTCTCTCTTTACTACCTCGCACTTCCCGCCATTGCTGCCACTACAGCCCCACCCCCTCCAGTGTGTCCTTTCCTGCTCCCGCCTCCCAGCTGACCGCCCTCCCCCAACCCCTATTTAATGGCAGCCGCGCAGCGGGCGCGCTGCTGGCATGCCAAAGGTGCGCCAAAGGCAAGCCCGTCTGTGCCCATCTGCGACCCGATCGCAACCAGCACCAGGGACCTTGATCCTCCGACCCGCCTCCGCTACGCCTCCAGCACCCTCCACGTTCTCAACAACTGCCAGCTTTTGACACCGAGCAACACCCAATGCCCGATTTCCTGTCGACACTGCCACTGCACCTTCACCCACTGCCAGACCCCAGAAGCAGCCCTCAGCCTAGCAGACATTACCGCTCACAAACCACTCAACTGCATCTTCCTCAACATGCGCTCCCTACACAAGCACGTCGTAGAAATCTGGGACTTCCTCAACACCCACGGGCCTGACGTCGCCTTCCTCACAGAAGCCTGGACCAACGCCAACTCCGTGCCCGACATCCCCAACACCATCCCCGATGGATACAAAATCATGCGGAAAGACTTCCCCACCCGCCCAGGAGGAGGCATCGCCATCATCCACAAAAGCACCCTTCACATGTCAACCACCGGCCCGGACGACACTACGACCCCCATGGAGCATCTCCACTTCCAGAGCCAGACCAACCCTAAAATGACTGTCTGCGGTACCTTAATCTACAGGCCGCCCTTCCCCGCGCCCCTTTCACTGACACCATCACCGACCTCATCGCACCCTATGCTCTCACCTCCACAGACTACATCCTACTCGCAGACCTAAACTTCCACCTGGACTATCACAACGACCCCAACACCACCGCCCTCCTAGAGAACCTTGCCAATTTAGGACTGAAGCAACTTGTCACTGCCCCCGCGCACACAGTGGGACACACACTCGACCCCATCTTCGCAGAAGGAAACTGCGTCTCCTACAGCCACACCACGTAACTTCTCTGGACAGACGACCAATGCATCCACTTCTCCTTCAGAAAACCCACTGTACACAAGCACGCCCACCGCTCCCCCGTAGAAGCCGGAACAAAGTCACCAAAGACCAACTTACCTCCACCCTCATCAGCACCCCACCACAGATGTCGCAAGATACCAATACTGCGGCACAAAACCTCCACTGCTGGATCACGAACTGCGCCAACACACTGGCCCCCCTCAAGAGAGCCAAAAGACGACACATCAAGAAAGCAAGCTGGTTCACCGCTGCACTCCAAGAATCCAAGCGCTCCTGCAGACGACTTGAAAAGACATGGAGGAACAACAAAACCCCAGAAACACGCACCGCCTACAGAGCAGCCACCACAACACACCACCAACTCATCAAATTACAAAGAAGAATTTCCTCCAAGACAGAATCTGCACCAATGCCCACAACTCCAAAGAACTCTTCTCCCTCATCAAGGAATTTACCAAACCCGGCAGTGAAACAACAGATGTCCCATCCTCCCAAAACCTCTGCAGCAGACTCAGCACCATCTTTCACCTCAATATTAAGATGATCTACGACAACTTCGACAACCACGACCTCCGCACCACCCCAGCTCCCAACCCCAGTGACGCCACCCAACAGACCCTGCTTACTCGGACCCCACTCACGACCAAAGACACCATAAAGACCATGAAGAGCATCCACTCGGGTGCACCATCTGACCCCTGCCCAGCCGACATCTTCCACAGAGCCGCCACGCCATCACACCTGAACTACACCGGCCGATCAACTGCTCCCTCAAAACCGCCATATTCCCTGACAACTGGAAACATGCTGAAGTCAACCCCCTCCTGAAGAAACCTGCCTCAGACCCGACAGACCTCAAGAACTTCTGGCCCATCTCCCTGCTTCCTTTCGCAGCCAAGGTCATCGAAAAGGCCGTCAACACCCAGCTATCAAACTTCATCGAAGCCAAAGACGTCCTGGACATCTCCCAATCTGGATTCCACAGCAACCACAGCATAGAAACCGCCCTCCTCGCCACCACCGATGACATCCGCTCCCTCCTCGACCAGGGCCAAACGGCAGCCCTCCTGGACCTTTCGGCCGCCTTCAACACCGTCTCCCACCGCACACTAGCCACCAGACTCTACGACGCCTGCATCCGTGGAAAGGCACTTGGCCGGATATGCTCATTCCTCACAGGCAGAACTCAGCGAGTCAGACTCCCGCCCTGCCTCTCGGATTCAACAGAGACCAGATGTAGAGTGCCCCAGGGATCATCCCACGGCCCCACCCTCTTCAACATCTACATGCCCCCCGCAACCATCGTCAGAAACCACAGGCTCAACATCGTCTCCTACGCCGACCACATCCAGGTCATCCTCTCCCTCACCAAAGAACCCAACATCACCAGGCACAAATTCCAAGATGAGATGAAAGCCGTCGCCACCTGGATGAAGAAGAGCTGCCTGAAACTCAACTCAGAGAAAACAGAAGTCCTCATCCTTGGCTCCACCCCCTCCGCATGAGACGACACCTGGTGGCCTCCTGCCCTTGGAAACCCCCCATCCCCATGGACAATGCATGTAACCTCGGCATCATATTAGACTCATCGCTCACGATGAACCGCCAGATCAATGCCGTATCCTCGGCCTGCTTCAGCACCCTCCGCATACTCTGAAAGGCCGTCAGATAAATCCTACACGAATCCAGAAACACGGTCACGCACGCCCTAATCAGTAGCAGACTGGACTACGGCAACACTCTCTACACCGGAATCAACAAGAAACTACTTTGCGAATTCCAGACCGTCCAAAACATCGCAGGCAGGCTGATCCTGGACATCCCCCGTCACAACCACATCGCCCAACATCTCGGCGATCTCCACTGGCTCCCCATTGAAAGAAGAATAATCTTCAAGCTCCTCACTCACGCATACAAGGCCCTCCACAACATCGGACCAGCATACCTAAATAACCGCCTCTCCTTCCACGCACCCAATAGACACCTCTGATCAGCTGACCTCTCTCTGGCCACCGTTCCACGCATATGCAAAACCAGAACAGGAGGAAAGTCCTTCTCCTACCTCGCAGCCAAGGCCTGGAACGACCGCCCCCTCCACCTCCGGCAAGTCCCCATACTGCTCCAGTGCAGGAAGGACCACAAGACCTGGCTCTTTAGCTGACCCCAGCACTCAAAGGAGCTGCCTCCCTCACTTTTCCCCACAGCGCCTTGAGACCCTCACGGGTGAGTATCTGCACTTTACTAACCCCTGATTGATTGAAATAAACAATGACATTTTTTTTCTGTTTGCTAACTTTTTAAAATTAAGCATTTTTACATACAATGCATTGTTCCATTGTCAATATTTTAGACAAGATGACCCCATAGAAGGAAATTCACTGGTCCCCTTATGTTTTGCTTTACTGCTATAAGAGAAACATAATCATTGAATATGTTAGTCTACTTCTGTGGACACTGCGGCAATGTAAGAATCAGATATTCTCCATTGTATTGTGAAATTTATATTGAATAGAGGATCCTATCGTTTTAAATCAATAAATCGTATGATTTCAGGTCAAGTATTTTCTACGAGGTTGGAAATTTGTTACTGATTCCAAAAACGGGTTTAGAAATTATTTACGGATTGCTATTAGGAAGAGGTGTGTTCTGGGAGTCCCTCCCAAATATTGGTTTGGTAGCCTATGTGCCAATGGTTTGTGACCAGAATTCTAGATGCAAATAATTGATAAGTTATTGACTCTCTAGTTGGAGTGGTAACTTATACCTAAAAGGGAAGATGTCCTCTTTGGACCCTTGCTCTTTGAGAACTGGGGTACAAGTCTCAGGGTGAGTGGGCAGTGCTCCAGTGTACAGCTGCCAACACTCAATATACATTTTTTTTTAAAAGACATACAAAAAACAGCCCATTTCCTTTATGGGAATTGGCAGCTTAAAAAAATACAAAGTTTTCTTTTTTGAAACACAGTCACAGGGATGGTAGTCTGCTGACTCCTGCAGACCAGCTTCCTTGTGGTAGTGAGCAATTATAGTGTGACACAAATTGCGAACTGTCGTTTGAATATTCATTAGTCAGGGCAGTTCACAACTCACTGTGATTCCATATTTTGTGAACCAACCTAGTAGTACATAGGTCAGTTTTCAAAATAACCTTCTGCTCCTAAAAAGTAGAGACACAAAATGTGACAATTGTTTACGATCAGAAAGTTAGAACATCTAGCTCTTGTATGTTGACAGTTTGTGCAATTTGAATCAACATGAAAAAGGGATTCATCTGTCCCACTTGGTTAAAATAGTATGATAAAATATTAAAATGTATTATGCCAAGGCAAATTATAATATAGCTACACTCTTGGGATAGAGCAGGAAACCAATTAATCTTTGTAAATAAGTCAGGGGTGAACATCTGTGCCCTGCAATTTTTTTCAAAACAATTATTCGACAAAGGGTAGGGGATGAAAGGGGTGAGCCAGCCATAGAACCTCAATTTTGCATGAACTGATTTGTACGCTTTTTCTAATTTAGTGGTTGCCTCAGAATTTCTGGCTCTTCTTGAGACTTGTTGGCTGAAGAGTGAGGAGCTCCATATAAATGAATGTGCTTTGGACTGACTATCAGTATTAACGATTACCAGTGCCAATCGTGCTCTAGCCAACTGGGTGAACATTTTTGCCTCTGTCGAGAGTGCTCTGAAAGATATACAATGCAATTAAGTAAATCTTACAGAATGAGAAATATGTCACGTTGTGGGGAAAATGAGAGGGGAAAAATTAATTGGCAGATATTGTTGGTTTAGGGGAACCTAATAATGGCATTCTACCTTCTACTCTTTAGGAAACAATGTAAGGTTTATTGCTCCTTGGAAAGTAAAGTGTAAATTACTACAAAAGCGTACATTACTACAAACGTGCAGTTTATGAATACCAAAAAGTAGTAAACTTACTCCAACATATAAACTTACGCAAAAGGGAAAGTTAGCTTTGTGAATCAGGCCTAAAGATTATTGCCACAATAGCACACAATTCATCAGATTTGACTTTTTTCATGAAACCCTAAACTTTCACACCCTTTTGAAAATGTTACGAGAAAAGAAAGATTTGCACCATTCCATCCAGTTTCAACGTCGCAAGAAAATCGGTTTTAAACTTTACCCATGCGAAAAAGCACCCCCATTTTGAGCAGCAGAAAAGACAGGCATGTTGTGAAAAACTGTACGCTATGTCCTAAACGCTGGAAGATCAGGAAAGGTCTTCAACTGTTTGTAGTCAAACAGACTAGCTTAATGTATTGCAGCATTATATGTCTCATCATGCCCCTGATGAGGCAGTAAAGTGTTTGCATCAGATTCCTGGGTACCCTTTTAGAGTGAACGGTTGATAGGGTGTTGGTTGTAGTTTGACCTATATAGGAGGTGTTGGGTGCTGTGGCGATCGTTGCTGCAGGTGAGCATAAGGTGTTCAATGCTTACATAATAAAAGTTTGCACACACATAGTTTATTGCACTTTGTCCCAAGTACAGTAATGTAGCAAAACATGTGGCCATTCGTTTTAAAACATGGTATCGCTGGACTGCCAAGTCTTCAGATAATGCTTGAATATTGCTGTAACAAATGGAATCAAGCGACTGATGTGCAAGTCGCATCAAATACATTTTAGGGGTGTGGGAAATGGACATAAGATGCTTTGGCGTAATTATGCTAAATTTCGTGCAAAGAAGGCAAACTTGCATGCAAGTGTGCGAAGGGCAAATTTGTCATTTAGTACTATATTTTAGTGCCCAATGCATACTTGCCTCAATTTATGACACAAGGACGCATTTCAATCAAAAAATAGTACGAAAAACACAGGGGCGTATTATCAAGGGCTCTATCGCCGCTTTAGCGGGACTTTTTCCCGCTAAAGCGGCGATAATTCTAACGCCCTATTAGCAAGCTGTCGCTAACTGCTGTTAGCGACAGCTTCTAGGCGATAGCGACCGGGTTGGGTGCCGCTTTGCATGCCAGCGATATTTATCGCTAATGGCATGCAAAGTAGGCGTTCCCAACCTAAAAGCGACTGGAAACAGTCGCTAAGCTCGCTATCGCCTATTAGCGAGGTAGGGGAGGTGATTAACGAACCAGCGCTAAACACGTTTAGCGCTGGTTTGTTAACGCCTGGTCCAGACCTGACTTAGCCATGTAATCCAATGGGAGGTGGATTACATGGCTAAATCCCCCTCGCCCTATCACCTAGCTAACACTGGTCACAGTGTGAATATCGCTTGTTTTCAAGCGATATTCACACTGTTCTCCAGGGTTTCTATCGCTTAGGAGATAAGCGTTGCTGATAGCACGCTATCTCCGCGATAGAAACCTGCGATAGCCGGCGATAATTATCCAAGCGCTAACTGCGCTTAGCGATAATTATCGCCGGTTATTGCTAATAGGCCCCACAATTTCTGCCAGCAACAGGCGTTTGTGTTCTGTTCGCATTGTTCCCGTACATCTGGGCGATATTTTTTTTACTGTGAACGTCTGGCGTAATTGTGTCTCTTTGGGAAAGCCACATAACAAGCATAACGCTAAATTCTCAGAATTACGCGAATCTTGTAGGCATAATTACATTTTCGCCTGGGCCTAAGAGTTCAAGAGGCAAGTTGCTACCAGAAAGATGCTTTAATATCTGTAAAGCATTGCCAGCTAAAGATCACATTAATGACCGTGCAGCAACCACATTCTCACAGCATGCTGATCGTGTTTGCACTTGTTTTATGCACCATCTGAATTATTTACAGCAGCATACCCATCTTTCCTGCTTTCACCTCAGCAACTTCATTACTTGGGTGAAAGGCTCCATAGCAGATATTCGAAAACAATTGCTGCTCTCTGTTGTTGCATGTATTTGTTTCTCTTCATCATTGTTTTATTGTTTTATAAGGCTTCCTGTTTTTCACATCAATATCCCAGAGCTAATGTTTATTTTCAACTAATCTCGCTCTGTGATCTTGTTGTCAAATTGATGTGTGCGATCTTGCTTTTACTTTGCTTAGTGAGTTTCAGCGATGCAAATCAGGGAATAGTTTGCAATTTTCTGTTGTAAAATGGAATTTTCCCTCTGGCTTCGTGTAAAATACAGTCTTGCTGAGCTAACACAGTAAGCCAACACATATATACCTGGCAATGACTTTGGTATGCTAAATACGTGGATCACTACAATGTCAGCAATAATTTTATCAATAAAAAACAGATACAATAAAAATCACAAATATTTCTTTCTTTTAATGTAAAAGACATAAGTAAAAGTTGAGAAATATAAGCCTGCATTTGAGAATTCAAATCACTAACAGATCTGAATTATTTCTGTGCTTCTTTCTTTCTTTTTTTCCTCATTTTCTCTTCCTTAGGAAGTGAAAACATACATAAACATAACATGAATATGATATATACACACACATACATATTATTTGGCCCTCCATTGCTCACACAGACATGTCCTGTCAGCAGCAGTACGCGGTCGGGTGTGAGACCCAAAATGAATGTCAAAACACTCTCCAACACAAATGGAAACGCGCACTCCAAGTTTATCATTAAATAATTAACATGATTTATGCATTTAGAAATTTGTGTACAAAAAATGATGTGCCATTGTAGAGAAGCTGCTCATGAATCACTGAAGTCTGCCATAATGCAAGTGTATTTTCTATTTCATTTCTCATCCTTATACATAAATATGATGCTCATAATATGAAGTATTAATAGAATGTGTAATCTGTACTAATAAACTGTGTAAAAACAGCTTCTGACTTGAACTGTGAGACTGCTGGGACTCAGTGGCAGCTGGTGACATTTGAAAGTGGTGAGCGTAAAAGTTCGGGATCAGTGACCTGTAGCAAGCAAGCTCGACTGTCATAAGGGGGGTCTGAGGGGATTTCCCCCCTGCAAAAAAATGAAAAAGCTTGGGCAAATGGTGCATTTTAAAGCACATTTGAGCAAGCAAGAAGGTTAATAAGGCAATTGTGAAAGTGTAGTTATGACATCAATAAAGAGATTTCATATGATGACGTACATAGCTGCTTATCAGTATAAACACAGAACTTGATAACAGACTTTGAAATAGCAATGCTGAGTACACCACAGTTGTCTTTATTTATTGACATACCTTTACAAATGAAACTCTTCCTACCACTTGCAACTCACTCATCCCTGTCACTTGTGACTCTGTAGTATCCTCTCTCTCTCTGTGGTACTTGATCAGCAACACGTAATCAGTACCGCCACGATGCCTCTGATTGTATGCTGATGGCCTACAAAATACAAATACAGACCTCATGTAAGCAAACCGCCATAAACAATTAGTACAGGTGGATGATAAAGAAATTTGAAATGGGGCATATAAAATTTCTGAACCAAACCACACAACTTTAGTATCTTGCTCATATATTCGCAGCTAGAAGGGCTATTGTTTTTAAAATTAATATATTTATTGCCCTCCAGTTACATGCTGAGTAGTGGTAAACAAAATGGTTTCAGATTATCAAGATGGTCAAATTATTTAAATGCTGGCAGTTGACATCTGGTGAGCTGCAGGCCAATAGTTTAAACCCCAGCAAAGCCATCAAAGCCTTCTATTTGAGGCCAGTAAATGTAATATCTTTATACTAGACAATAATTCTAGATGTTATGTGAAATGTTTGAAATGGCAGTGTGGTGTGAAGGCATGTTACTGTTACAAACCAAAATCAAGAACTTTTTCATAAGTTGGAAAACGACAAACCTGGGAAGGTCTTGTGAAGGGCCTTCAAAAGGCAAGAACATTTTTCAAGTACTGATGTGAGCCCAGAAAGTAATACTGAGGCCAGACATGATAGTGACTACCGTGCAAGCACAAAAGTAACGCCTGTCTAGTGTGACAATAAACAGTTGCTCATTGCTTCTGGTTCCCATTTGCCTTGCCCTTAAAATTTTGGGGCTCAAAATGTTCCCAAATATTTCGGTTCACACTCCTCCTATGTCAGTGCACCAGTGCATCTAGATTCCTGAAGTAAATTCACACTATCTGAATGGAAATTGTGACCCCTGCCTGATACAGAAGAATTCGTATAGCACTCTGTCTTTCTTCTTTAGATATGCCACATTTGCATAAGTTCGTGTTTTTGTTTGTTACTACACTTGTGTTTTGTTACAAGGTGGCTCTAGTAAAGTTCTGCTGTTTCAGGTCGAAGTAAGTGGAAAAAATGGAAGAGAGATAGTGTTACATTTATTATTTCTGCCCCTCTGTTTCTGCCTGCTCTGTCTACTCCCTCATATGCTGAGTTACAGAGCGAGGCACGGGAGCCTCCACATAGTAAAATCCTCATAAAAAAAAATAACTTTGTTTGTTTCTGCTCATGGTCTAGCATATCCCACAGAGCAGGCTGTGGCCAGGTGGCAGCAGTTTTCCTTTATTCATTTTACCAGATCTCACTGACACTGGCACTGTATAGTGATTGCGATGCTTAATTTGTAAAGAAAAAAAATCAGTATTAGTTACCACATCTGAAGGGTTGTTGCATATGTGTTCTGATGCCTTTCAAAGGTTACGAACCCGTTCCCAGGTGGCGGACGGTCAGGTGACCGATCGCACAACAGATGGGCCACAAAACCCTGCATCTCCGTTGGCTCTCTCTACACCTAACACCCACCTTGGTAGCTGAGCCTGCAACCCAAATATGCAATATTAAACAAGGCCAGGGTCAGGATTATGATGACTGTCTTGGTGATCACAAGAGCACGGACTCTGAAGTCCCGCTCCTATAAACAAAGGTCAGGGTGACGGCCAGCCTAACCGATTACTCAGCACTAGGCGCCACAGTAACGTGGAACAAAGGACAAGAGCAGAGGCCACTGCCATGTATTGGTGGGGAGACGCCAAGCAATGGACTACCAGGCACAGCCAGGGAGAGGGACATAGAGCAAGGTCACAGGAATTATGTGGCATTTGATGAACAATGTGGGCAGGTTTGGTTGGTTATGCGGCAAGAAAAGGCAAATTATACAGCATTATGCTACATATTCTGTGGCATTAAGATCTCAATGTTTTGAAATGTTAACGTACTTTTATACATAAAAAATCATCTAACTACCACGTGAAAGTGAAAAACAGGACTTTTAAAAAATCTGTACAAATGGATGTTGCACGTATAAAAATAGAATGTATATCAGGCTCTTCAGTGGCACAATTTCACAATCATTGTTGAAACGTGTTTAAGAGCCTCATCCCTGTGCAAGTTTAAAACACGTCATAGGTATATATAAGCTGACTGACCCCAGGAAGCTTGCTCAGGAGGCGGACCGCTGGATGAGTAACAAGAGGTATGAGGGAGACCCTGCCAAGGGTGGGCAGGGTCCCCAGCAGACGAGTGGGGGGACATGGAAACAGAGGGAGTTCTCTAAAGGTTCCCAATCTAGTTTCCAGGGTAAGGATTCCTATCCCCCAGGTGACAGGAAACATTGGATCTCTACAGAGAAGCCTGCAGACAGGGGTCCTCACCAGTGTTATGCATGTGATCAGGAGGGTCACATGAAAGGGGACACCAAGTGCCAAGTGTCCCAAGCAGGCACTGCCACCAACTGGGGGCAGTCATGGGGGTTGGTCAGTATAGCGCTTGGGGAGTTGTTGGTTCCAGGAGAACAGTGGGAGCCAGCTGAGATGATCCTTGTCTCACTAGGGGACAGTGAGATAGTCCAGAAAACCCTTGTGCCTGAGAACACTAGGAGGTACAGGCAGTGGGTGACCATCAATTGACAGAGGGTCAAGGCTCTGAGAGACACAGGAACCAGTGTGATACTACCAGGTGACACCTGGTGTCTGAAGAGCAGGTGTTCCCTGATGTGTTTCACCAAGTAGTTGCAGTGGAAAACTCTGAGCACCGGTACTTGATGGCACAGGTTGTCTTTGAATGGGGAGGGTCCCAGGTTCCTTGAGGGTAGCTGTGAGTCCATCCATGCCTGTTGATTGTCTGTTGGGTAATGACCTGGAGGATTCCCTTTGGGATGAGGTGGAATGCTGGTCACACTTGGAGATGGTGGGGTTCTCTGGGTGGGCATGCATGGCTACCCGGTTTATGGCAGCCGGTAACGGTGATCAGAAGGACCTGGAGCCTGAAAAAGTGTCCCAGGTGCCTGCCAGAAAGAAGAGGGGCAGGGGCCACGGGAAACCCACCCCTTAAGTTCCCATGGTGCGGGAGGAGGCCGACCCTGAGGGAGACGCCCAGGAACCTACAGGGGAGCAAGTGGGAAACTTGCCTGAGCTGACCCATTAGCAGCAAGAAGGGGGTCCCACCAGGGAGAAATTTTGCTAGGAGCAGCAGGAATGCCCTTCTCTTGTGGGTCTGAGGCAGCTAGCTACAGACCAGGCCGCTGGCAAGAAGTCTGGATCACCCTGGAGTTACTGGGAGAATGGTCTCCTGTATTGTGTTCCTAAGGTTGCTGAGCCTGGGGCAGCCCGTTTGCATGTGATACCCCAGTGCTTCAGAGCCTTCCTATTGGGTCTGGCTCATGATGTGTCTTTGGCAGGGCATTTGGGGCAGGACAATAACTTTGAAAGGTTTGTCACAAACTTCTTTTGGCCCCAAATGTGAAAGCACTCTGATACTCATTGTAGGACCAGGCAAGCGGCAAGAGTGGAGGGAGATGGAAGGCTCCATTCCAACCTTTCTCTTTTGTGAGCATCCATTTGGGGATAGGTGGGCATCGGCATTGTGGGGCCTCTGGACCCCAAGATAACCATGGACAGCATGTTTATCCTGGTCTTGGTGGACCATGCCACCCGGTACCTGGAGGCTAACCCTCTGAGGACAGTGACGGCACCAGTGGTGGGCTGGACACTGATGGGGATTTTTTCCTGCATGGATTTCCCCAAGAAGATGGTGTATGACCGGGATAACAATTTCATGTCCAAGTAACTGACTGCCATGTGGGAAGTATGCGAGGTGAGCTACAAATTCACCATAATTTGCCACCCCCAAGGTAACGGGTTGGTTGAGAGGTTCAACCAAACCCTCAAAGGCATGATTGGGGGCCTGTCAGACTCCATGATGCTTAAGTGGTACGTCCTCTTGCCATGCCTTCTCTTTGCTTACTGGGAGGTACTGCAGAAAGGGGTTGGCTTTAGCCCTTTTGAGCTGCTGTACAGGCACACTGTGCGGGGACCTCTTAGTCTTGTAAAGGAAGGCTGTGAGCAAGAAGGATGTGTTTAGTTATATGTTGGCCTTCAGGAACCAGACTGCATGCTTCAGGCAACTCGCTCAGACGAACCTAGAAGCAGGCCAGGAAGATATGAAACGCTGGTATGAATGCCACCCTGGTTGAGTTTCAGCCTGGCCAGAAAGTGTGGATCATGGCCCCAGCGGAGCCATGCACTCTCCAGGACACCTTTTGAGGTGAAGGAACGCAAGAGCAATTTCACCTACCTGGTAGACATGCAGACTCCCAGGAACCCTTTAAGGGTTCAACATGTGAACTGCCTCAAACCACACTTTGAGAGGTCCGAATTGACCTTGCTCTTGGCAATGAATAATGGGGTGGAGGAAGAAAGTGAGCCTCTTCTTGACCTCCTGTCTGTCAAGGAGCAGGATGGGCCTATTGCGGGTGTGAACCTCTCCCTGGATCACCAGATTGACTATCACCAGTTGCTCGGACAGTATGCCTCTCTGTCTCCCTTGACCCCAGGAGTGACCCATTGGTGTGGCCACAATGTGGATATTGGGGATAGTCTACCTGTGAAGCACAACATTTACAGGTTGACTGACAAGGTCAAAGCCAGCATCAAGGAAGAGGTTTCCAAGATGCTAGAGTTAGGGGTGATAGAACCCTATAGCAATCCTTGGGCCAGCCCAGTGGTCTTGGTCCCAAAGGCTGCTGCACCTGGTGCCACACCTGAACTCCGGTTCTGTGTGGACTACAGTGGGTTCAATGCCGTCACTAAGACTGATGCACACTCCATCCCCAGAATTGTTGAGCTCATAGATCGGCTGGGAGCTGCCAAGTTCATCAATATGTTTGAATTGATGTCTGGGTACTGGCAGATTGCCTTGACCGATGGGGCCAAAGAGAAGTCACCATTGTTAACACCGGAGGGGCACTTCCAGTTTCGTGTGATGCTCTTAGGGTTGAAGAAAGTCAACCAGGTCCTTGCTGGGCAGGAGGATTTCAGTACCTCCTACCTGGATGACATTGCAGTGATCAGCTCCAGTTGGGAGGATCACTTGCAACACCTCTGGGAAGTGTTGAATGCCCTGCAGAAGGCAGGCCTCACTATCAAGGCCAGTTAGCGCCAGATATGGCAGGGGTCTGTGGTGTACTTGGTACACCAGGTAGGAAGTGGCCAGGTGGCATCCCTACAACCCAAGATTGAAACCATTCGGGCTTGAGAGCCCCCTAAGACCCAGACAGAGGTGAGAGCCTGTTTAGGTCTCAACGGCTATTACAGGAGATTTGTCAACAGCTATGGCACCATTGTTGCCCCTTAACTAAGCAGAAGTTCAGGAAGCAGCCCAGGAAAGTGATCTGGACGGAGGCTTGCCAGACTGCTTTTGATGTCCTGAAGGCAGCCATGTGCACGGTGCCCATGATTGAGAGCACCCGACTTCTCCAAGGAATTTGTTGTGCAGATAGACGCTTCAGAGCATGGTGTGGAGGCGATACTCTCACAGCTGAACGAAGATGGCCTGGACCAACCTGTAGCCTTCATTAGCAGGAGGTTACTTCCCCAGGAACATAGGTGGAGCGCAATTGAAAGGGAAGCTTTTGCTGTAGTCTGGGCACTGAAGAAGCTAAGGCCCTACTTGTTTGGGACTCACTTCGGGGTTCAGTCAGACCACAGGGCCCTCAGATGTTTAATGAAGATGAGGGGTGAGAACCCAAAACTGTTGAGGTGGTCCTTCTCCCTACAGGGAATGGACTTTACGGTGGAACACCACCCTGGTACAGAACACGTTATGCTTATGGTCTGTCCAGATTCTTCTGCCTTAGTGATGAGAACTCTAAGGAGATTGGGTAGTTCTCCCTACTTTCAGCTGGAGGAGACACGTGTTAGACCTGGCATCCTTGGCATGGATTCCCCTGTTTTTTTGCCTCTATCCCCTGTATTTTTGATTGTGTGCTCAGCTTTGTTTTTGCTGGTTTGTGTACTCCGGGCACTTTACCTCTGCTGATCAGTGCTAAAGTGCGAGTTCTTCCTGTGTAAATCGTGATTATGATTGGTTATATTTGATTGGCATATTTGATTTACTGGTAAATCCCTGAAAAAGTGCACTGTGTGTACCCAGGGCCTGTAAATCAAATGCTACTAGTGGGCCTGCAGCACTGGTTGTGCCGCCTACATGAATAGTCCTGTAACCATGTCTCAGGCCTGCCATTTCAGTATCTGCAAGTGCAGTTTTAAACTACCATGTCGACCTGGCAAGTGCACCAATTTGCCAGGCCCAGACCTTCCCTTTTACTACATGTAAGGGACCCCTAAGGAATGCCCTAGGTAGCCCCATGGGCAGGATGCAGTCAGTGTATGTGAAAGGTAGGACATGTGCTGGTGTGTTTTGCATGTCCTTATAGTGAAATACGGCCAATTTCATATTTTTTTTTTTAAACATCTTTTTATTAACAAAAAGAAATGCTTTCCATTCAATGAGACAATATACTTAGCAGTGGGTCAGTCAAAACAGTTATATAGCATTATTCATACTGCACAGATCCCTTAGTTCTCTAATAACCCGTGGCACTCCCGGTTTACCCCAAAGCCCTCCCGCACCAAAGTGGGCAATACCCCTCAATTGGTCGGTAAGTCCCCCCGGTATGTCATCCATGCCTCCCAGATCTTTTCCCACTTACGTGGGCACCCTCTACTCTGATACACAGCGTGCTCTGCCCGTTGACACCAGTTGAGATCCTGTTTCCAGCCATCTATCGATGGAGCCTCCCCAGCCCCCCAAAGTCTGGCTATATTTCGTTTCGCCACCACACCCGCCAACGCGAGCCAGGTTGTAGCCCTTTTGGGCCACACTACCTCCCCTGTCACTCCCAGGATAAAGCACCTGGCGTCTACCGGGACCGTGGAGCCCACCACCTCGGACATGACCTGCGCTATGGCTTCCCAGTACCTTTGTATCAGTGGACACGCCCACAGGATGTGAAAGAACATCCCAGTCTCGTTACATCCCCGCATACACTTGTCAGACCCACAATAGCCAATGCGATGCTGCACTGTCATAGGAACATAGGAGCGATGAAGAATCCGGAGCTGAACTAGGTGGAACCGTGCCCTAACCGCTATTTCTCTGGGGCTCTGTATGGCCTCCGCCCAGTCATCATCCTCGAGGAGGCCTACGTCTGATTCCCAGGCCTCTCGTAATGGCCCCAAGGGGTCTGGCGTGTTGTTTATTAATTTTTTGTACGTGAGTGAGATGGCCTTATCCACCATTGGATCGAGCAGAAGCCTATCCTCTAACGGAGTATACTCCGGCAACCGCTCCCCCTCCTTCAGATGACAGTGTAATGCATGCCTGACCTGCAAATATCGTAAAAATTCCCCCTCCCCATCTGGTATTCCGATTGCATGGCCGGAAAGTCGAGCATCTTCCCCTTTTTCCAGACATCTCCCAGAAGATCTATACCGATGTTGCTCCAGCCACGGAGGCCTTTCAGATGCGCAGTTTCTGACATAAAGTCACCTTCCCATAGAGGGGTTTGTTCCGTGAGCTTAGCTTCCCACCCCGTCATCTTAGTTGCCTTCCGCCATGCCGCCACCACTGTCTCTGTGTGGGTTGGGAGACTTGAGGTGCCCCTCCGCTTCTTGTATTGGTGCTGCAAGATAGCTGCCCCTCCCCATGGCCATGCGATCCATCCGGTAGGCTGGTTCCTCGGTGGGGGAGAAAACCCACCCATTAATGTTGACCAGCTGCGTTGCCCAGTAATACTTTCGGAGGTCCGGGACGGCCAATCCTCCCTCATAGACCCCCAACTGGAGTTTCCGTAGGGCGATTCTGGGGCTCCCTCCCCCCCACAACAATGTGCGCTGCTCCGCTTCCAGTGCACAGAAAAAACTCTCCGGGACCACAAAGGGAGTGTTCTGGAGCGCGTACAACAAGCGCGGCAGGGCCATCATATTAAACAGGACGGCGCGTCCCATAAGCACCACCGGTAGACTCCGCCAGTGGGCGACATCCCCTTTCAGTCTGTCTAATTGTGTATAGACGTTGAGGCGCATAAAGTCCGATTCGGACTTTGTGATCCATATACCCAGGTACTTGAACGTCTCCTTGCAAGACAGATCTGCACAAGCCGATGTCAGCACCGGTGGCTCTCCCGCAAGCACGAACACTAGGCACTTGTCCCAGTTGATGCGGTAGCTGGAGTACTCTCCGAAGGATCTGAGAATGTGGATGAGCCTATGGAACGTTTGTCTCGGGCGATGTGCATAAAGTAGCACATCGTCAGCATACAGGGAGATGCGCTCCTCCCATCTTCCCCCTGTATCAATGCCCCGCACCAGCGGATCACCCCGCACCCACGACGCCAGTGGCCCAAGCACGAGCGCAAAGAGAATCGGGGAGAGCGGACACCCTTGCCTCGTCCCTCTGTGGAGCCCAAAAACCCGGGACATAGTCCCGTTCACTCTAACCCGCGCCCGCGGCGCCGTGTAAAGAAGCCGGATCCACGCCCGGAAGTTCGGCCCAAAGTCAAGCTTTGTCAATACCGCGAAAAGATACTCCCATTCGACACTATCGAATGCCATATGGGCGTCAAGAGAGAGAAGCGGCCGGCGTGTCCGGGTCTTGAGATACCTTGTGCATTACGCCATAAAGGCACCGTAGGTTCAGCCGGGTGCTCCTATGGGGCATAAAGCCGGACTGATCCAGGTGTATCAGGGACTGAATGACGGGGCCTAACCGATTTGCCAGTACCTTTGCAAGCACCTTGGCCTCAAAGTTAAGTAAGGAGATGGGTCTGTAGGAGCTGCACATTTCCTGCGGCTTAACCTGTTTATGGATCACGACAATGGTCGCCGTTCGTAAGTCTTCCGGCAGTTGGCCTACTGCCCGTGCGTCATTGAACATCCCCAACATGTACGGGGCGACCGTCCCCGCCACACATTTGAAGGACTCTGCCGGGAAACCATTGGGGCCCGGCGCCTTCCCTGCCTGCAGATCCCTTATGGCCCCCTCGACTTCCTCGATCGTCAGGTCTGAGTCCGCCGCCTCTCGCTCTTCCTGACCCAGCGTCGGCAACCGTATGTCTTTAAGGAACTCAGTACAGTCCTCCTCCCCTCTATCCGTCTGCGACCGGTATATTCCCTCATAGTGCTGCGCGAAGGCCTCCGCAATCTTCTCCCCACCCTGCCTTGTTGCTCCCTCGGCGGATTGAATGCTGGGGACCCAATTCCTACTTTTATCCCTCCTCTCAAGCCATGCAATCACCTTGTTAGCCTTGTCCCCCAGGTCATATATACGCCTCTGCGTTGCTATCGCATGTGCCAGATTCTCGCCAATATCCCTGAGTTCCCTCTGCTTAAGCCGAAGTGCGTGTGCACGCTCTACCTCACTCCCCGAGCCCTGGCTCTTCCTGTCTCAAGCAATAATATCTCACGTTCCAAATCATCACATTGGGCCCGCTTCTCCTTGCGCCTGGCCCCCACTTCCGCTAGGACAAAATCCCTGGATACCGCCTTATATGCCTCCCACAACACACATTGGGACTGCACCGTCCCAGCATTCTCGGTAAAATATTGCTCCGTGCGCTCCTGGTACCTGTCCTGGAACTCACGGTCTCTGAAGAGATATGGGTCTAAACGTGGAGGGACAGTCCACTCTCTCTCAGGGCCCCATAGACAAGTCTCCACTGGGGAATGATCCGAAATGCCTCTGGCCCTGTGGCTGCTGGCTCTGAACAAACCAGCCGAAGTCATGTGCGTAAATATGTAGTCGAGGCGAGAGCTGCTACCGTGAGCTGCAGAGATGTGGGTGTACTGTCGTGTATCATGGGTATGTGCTCTCCATAGGTCCACTAACCCCAGTGCATTCACAAACAAAGTCAGAGGCTGTGCCCCCTGGGTTCTGTGCAACGTGGTGTCCCTGCCAAGGTCATGTCTCCCCCCATGATCAGGATCCCCGAGGGCATATCGAGCAGGAGCTCCACAAGGTCGGGAAATGTCCCCCCATGCATCCTTGGTGGAATATATACAGAGCAGATGTTCAGGGTGAGACCCTCCCATGTCCCCGTCAGAGCCAAATATCTACCCAGGCGATCGCACCACGTGCGGTGCACCACCAATGGGAGGGAGTTCCTAGATAAGATCGCCGTCCCCCTGAAGCCAGAAGTAAAGCCAGCATGGGCCAACAGAGTGTATCCGAACCGATTCAGGGCTAAGTACTTATTACCTTTCAGGTGCTTCTCCTGAAGGAGCACTATGTCCGGGGAATGTCTGTGTACATATTGAAGTACCATGGTGCGCTTAATCCTGTCCCCTAGACCATTTACATTCCACGACAACACCTTGAGTTGCCTAGCCCGCTGTGCAGTCATCCTGGAAGTGTAACATCCCCCCACTCCCACCCACACACCACCCTCGCCACCCACCACCACCCTGTCTGCATTTGAAAGTACTAGAAAGCATTGAAAACATTTGTATTGAACAAAAACCCCCCTGAACGAACACCCACCAGCCAGCCCCACTACCCTGTACCCCTTCCCCCCCACCCTGCTACACTGCTGCATGGGCTTAGAGCTACCCACATCCCCAACTAGCAGAGCGCCTGTCGCCCACCAAACTGGTAACTAAAATGGGGGGTTGCCGAGCCTCGCCCAACTATAGTTCCGCCAGGCTCCGTTCCAGCCAGAGTTCAGGAGTCAAGCAGTTGAAATGAGTCAATAGTGCTCGGGAATCAGTTATCCCAGGCTTACACTGCCCACCCCACACCCCCACCCCCAAGAATACATTACGTGTTGCAGTCAAGGGTCCAAACCATGCGGTCCAGATGGGGCATCTATCATCCAGTAGCCTCAGACCCCGCCGGGCTCAGAGATCTGGACCTCCGGGGGTGTCCATCATGCTGGTCCATGCCTTCTCGCCCACTGGACGATCCTGGCGAGCGTTCGCGGGTATCTCTCCAGTTCCCCGCCTGTTGTCCGATATCTTTCTGCGACCGTGGCTCGTCTAGCCAGGCCTGAGCCTTGGCTGGAGTTGTGAAGAACCAAGACTTTCCACCGACGATGATTTTAAGCTTTGCCGGGAAGAACATCATATACTTGATGCCTCTGTCTCTTAGGGTTCACTTCACTGCGTCAAAGGTACGCCTCTCCTGTTGCACCTTGAGTGTGAAGTCCGGGAAGAACCTCACCATCACATTCTCGTATGGTAGGTCCCCGCGCTGGCGAGCCGCTTGTAGGATGGCATCCCGATCCCGATAGTTAAGTATCCTGGCAATGATAGTTCTGGGGGGAGTACCCGGCTTCGGCGGCGGGATAGGAGCCCTATGCGCCCTCTCTACCGTGAAGAAGGCGGAGAGGCGTTTGGGCTTCAAGTGATTCAGTATAAGGTCTTCAAGGAACAGGTCCATGCTGGGGCCCTCCGCCCTCTCCGCGACCCCCACTACGGGGATGTTGTTCCGGCGGGCCCTCCCTTCCTGATCGTCCAACCTGAGGGCCATTTGACGGTGCTGATGGACCAACTGCTGAACTCTTTCCTCTAGGCCCCGAGTGGTGGACTGCAGATCAGCAATATTCGATTCCGCCACCTTAACTTGTTCTGACGTTTTGTTCATGTCGGCCCTGAGGAGATTAACTTCGATAGAAACTTTGTCTATTTTGGTTTCCAGCGTCTGGATTGCCGCCATGATTGAACTTAGAGAGGGCTCCAAGGCCGAAGCCTGTCCCCCCGCACTGTCCTCATCCACAGGTGATGTCTTTGAGACCGCGTATCTGTCCAATTTGTTCGCCTGCACCGGCGGTCCCCCCTTTGGCTTCATAGTGGCACACTCCTAGTTCCGGAGGCAACTGCGCTTACCAGACCCCCAACGATCCTCCGCTTCTCATTCACCACCAGCGCGGTTCCGTCCGGCCGGGCGGGCTGTCACTGGGCCTCCGTCCCATGAAGGTAAGTATCGTAATGGGTGACCCACTCCCCAACGACGTACCCGCACCAGTCGTAGGGAGGGTGCCCACGTGGCCTCCGATGCAGCCCCCGACACTGGCCCCCTCCGACTTCGGGCCCGATCCTCTGTACCCCAGCAGCGGGGGCTGGGCAGGGGGACGCACTTTCGCAGCTAGCACCCAGCGGCTTGGCCCCGCTCACAGCAGGCCAGGTCTCACCCCACAGCCAAGAGGGCCCCGGACGTCCCGCCCAACCGGGTTACCGTCTCCACTGGGCCTATATCCCGAGCCAGGCCTGCCCGTCACTCCGCTCCCTGGACAATCCTCACAACACTCTCCCGCCAACTGGGCCCGTCGGCGGCAACACTGGTGGGGGCCCAGTCCAGTCAAGTCAATCTTGCATTCTCCCCTCGCCAGGGGCCTTCGATATCCCGGTGCCAGTCACTCCTCTCCTTCTCAGTGACGAGTGTCTCAGATCACGCACTCGGCCCGCCCGCTAGGTCCTAACAACACCGGGGGAGCTATTGTAGCAATGGGGGCCCTCCGTCCCCACCGCCATCACTGGGCCGCCCCCCACGCACCTTGGAAGCTCCTCGCAGTTACAGGGCTCATGGCGGGCACCGCCGCCTCCTCCGGCCTCCCCACTGGTTACAGGCCCCACGCTCCGCTCTGTGCAAAGGCACTCAACGGTAAGAACTGCAGCCTGATCCCGGACCCGCAGGGCCCGATCGTGCCTCCGCTGGGTAATTACGGCGGGTTCCTCCCCATCCGACAGGATACTGCACTGCGAGCCGCCACGGCTCCGGCCAATCGCCCCAAGGCCCCTGCAGACGGCCGATCCTCTGGCCTCAATGTCGTGTAGCTCGGCGGCCCCGAGGCACAGCGCTTCACGGGTGGCCGCGTTAGGTAGCCCGAGCAGCGCGGATCGCCGCACACCTGATAACCACATCAACTGCCGGATAAGCTCAGGATATTCCGGGCTTTCTACCCGGCCTCGGCGGAGCTCTCTGCTTACGCAGCCATCTTGGCAGATGCCAAGCCACGCCCCCCCAATTTCATTTTTTACTATTCCAATGAGTAGCGCTCCTATAGGTTATCATTGGAGCTGCCTTGTAAAATTTTACAAGTGTAACTTTCAATTAGGAAGAGCTAGACATTTTCAGTTTGGGATCTCTGAGCTCAGAATTTAAAAACACATCTTTTAGGAAAGGTGTTTCTTAAATTGTGTGTTTGAAAATGCCACTTTTAAAAAATTGGCTTTTTCTTGCTTTACCATCCTGTGCCTCTGCCTGCCTGTGGAATCAACGTCTGGTTTAGACTGACAGCTGGGTTATTTGAGCATTCACTCTAGACAGTCACACAAAGGGAGCTGATGTGTGCCCTGCATATTCTAATTGCCCATCACCAGGCTGATGGGCCTTCCTGAGCTAGAGTTGTAGGAGGAGTTGTCACTGGCACCTGAATAGGGCTGTGCCTGGCCTCTCACAATGCTGTCTCCACCCCACTGTAGTATGTGTAGTGCGTCTGGAGCTAAAACACAGCCAGGATCTGTGCACTACAAAGACTGTCCTTTGAGGTGTCTACTTCAAAGGCCAAAAGGGGAATAAGTACTGGACCTATAACCCCAGACTTCTGGAACACTTCTGGATCAAGAGGAGACTCTGCCAAGAGGAAGAGCTAGTGTGCTGTCAGGAGGTGTACTGCCACTTTGCTGTGTTGTCTTGCTGGGTTGGCCTGCAGTGGCAGCTTCTTCCTTGGAGAGGACAAAGACTTGACTTTACTGTTTTGTATCCTGCTTGAGAAGATTCTCCAAGGGCTTGTGTGTGCTTGCCTCCTGTTAAGAAGTCTCAGGGCCATCAAAGACTTCACCTGCAGCATCCCTGAACTCCACTCTTGGGAGCTCAGACCTGCCGAGTGGTGCCAATTTCAGTTCTGGGCCCTTGGAGGCGGTTCTGCTGCTTCAAGACTTGAAAATCCATGCATCGCCTTTCAACGCCGTTTTCCAGCCGCAAGCTTGCCGTGCGGCTGAAAAGCTAACGTATTGCCACGTTGTGGCTCAAAAATTGATGTAGCCTCTATTGGAGGCATAAAAATCTGCCTCAGCCCAAGTCCAGAGCACTGTGTCTCTGACGTCCAGGGCCCCCACTCTGACTCTGACGAAAGCCCTGCTGTGCGGCTGAAATAATCGACGCCTCACCGGTCTGCAGCTGGAAGAATCGGTGCAGTGCCTCTTTCACCACCGCCGCATTGACCCCAACGCATCCGAATTTCCATGCATCGCACCTGTGCGCCAAGTTTCGATCGCATCACTGTACAAAAAGGAGTCGACTCTGAAAATCGACGCATCGCTTTTCCTCACAGTACGGAATCGATGCAACACTTCTCCTGCGTGCAGCAGAACTGACGGCTCCATTTCACGGGGACTCAAGACCCGACGCATCACTTTGTTTTCTGCTGCTATCCTCCTTTGTGGCATTTTTTTGCTGTGGATTTTGATGCATCAAAGGTACTCTGTGCTAAAATCAACGCATCTGTATAGTTCTATGGACAGAATTGCTTAAACCTTTTAAAAGTTATATTTTGAGTTATGTATGTTGGATTTTTGTCGTTTTAGTCTTGTTTGGTTTAGATAAAGATTGTTTATTTTTCTAAACTGGTGTGGTAGCCCCCTGTCGTTTTTTCACTATGTTACTGTGTGTTTTATGTACAAATATTTTACACATTGCCTCTGAGATAAGCCTGACTACGTTTGCCAAGCTACCAAGGGTGTGAGCAGGGGTTATCTTGGGTATGTAACTCACTTCCCCTGACTAGAAGGAAAGGTCCCTACATGGACAGGGTGCATACTATTGCCAACTAGAGACCCCCATTTCTAACACCGATGCTCTGCACTCTTCTGTGTGTATACAATATGCTGTCTTCTGAAGGTCTTCTGCTGTCAGGACTCACGGGAGGTTTCCTCCTTCTAACTGTATGCTGGCTACCATTTTCCCCCTACAAACTTACCAAAAGTCAGATAATCCCTCAAGCTGGAGTGCTTGTTGGCACCGATGGAACTCCAAGATGGCTGCCAACATGCACATACTGCGACAGCACACCACTGTTAGCAGTCTAGTCTTTTAGGCTTCATGACATCAGGTGAAGTGTGCTTCAACATTCCACTGTGCACTTCACTGAAGAAATAATTTGAAGAGCACCTGTTTTCCCAGCGTCGTGGAAGTCAGTTAGGGTAGTTGCGATAAAATCGGGGTTAGCTTCGTCGGAACTACATTCCCTCACTAATCAGGTTAGTGTTAAACTTGTAGCTAATATAAAACATTCTGTGAGAAAAGGTTATTGTGTCAGAGGTAAATTTCTATTTAAAGAGAAAAAAGGAAACAAGTCAGAATATATTTTCCTTCGTTTGAAAACTGGAAATACTTTTTTCAGTAATTGCTTTCCTTAGCTGAGAAGATTAAATAAAAAGCTTTTTGAATCAGCTGTCTTTTTCAGCTGTTCCAGAATCTGTCAGACGCAGGCGTGACCTTTCAACACGCAGTGTCTTCTTAGACTGAAACTTGTTCACTCTTCTGAGAATTAATTAAAAGGTGAAGTCAGGGTCAAAGGCCCGGCATGTTTCTTTCTCATGCCATGTGTTAAAGAACTCCAGTAATGTTCTCCTCACGTATGGCAGTGCTTCCAGCAAACATTAAAACCAAAGGCCTGAATAAAAGGAACGCTTCCTTTTAACATTTAACCTAAGTTCTGAAGCATTGTTTAAAAAACTAATTAAAGACAGAAAACCAGTCATCCTACTACAGAAACCCCAGTTCAAGGCCCACTCCAGTCTCTTAACAGTGAGTTAATAGAAAGAAAGAGAAACCCAAATAATACATAAATTAGGAATACAGAAATAAATACTTACCTTATCTTTCTTACATTAAGGAATAGCAGGATCAAGTGCAGATTGTACCTGAGAACGAAAAGGAAAGAGATCTGAGTGAAGACTTCTCATACAACCTAGCAAACAATACATGAGAAGTAGAAGAGAAGTAAGCTTCAGTAAACATTCTGGTAAGATAAGTTATTTATACACCATAGAAAAAAAAACAGTAAGTTAAAAGGCACAATAAATAAAGGTTTTTACATGTTAATGTTGCAGTCCAGTAAGAAGAAGAAGACGTAGCTGAACAGGCAGAATATTGGAGCAGTCTCTTCTCTGTCCCCAACCCCTTTTCCCCCTTAGAACTTACCTGCAATGGAATACTAAAAGACCTAGCAGGGTTGGTTCTGAGAAGGGTATTGGGACCTAGCGTCATTCTGCTCCTGTGTGGTTCAGACAGCAAAAGGGATTTAGACCCTGACAGAGTGAAGTGCCCACGTTGGTACAAGCACCTGAGCAGAATGGCAGAAGGACTTGATTTAAAAAATTTGGGCGAGATTTTGAGTAATATACAAAGGGACTTGGAGGCAGTCAGAGAGGAAAATAAAATACTAAGACAGGAGATAATAACCTTTAAAACGGGAACACCAGCTTTGGGATCTAGGCCAAGCACCGCATCCTTTGAAACCCAGAGTCCTAACATCAGCACTTCATCCTTTGCCCCCACACAAGTAATCCACTCATTATCCCCAGTAATTCCTCTTGCCCCTCCAGAGCGATTTAATGGAGACCCGCAGAAAGCGCAAATTTTTTGACCCAATGCTCTCTGCATTTTATGTGCCGTCCAACGATCTTCCCCGATGCTCAATCCCGAGTGGCGTTTATCTTGTCCTACCTTAGTGGGGACGCCGCCTCATGGTCCATGCCACTAGTAACCAAGGATGACCCAATTTTGTACAGTTTAGATGACTTCAAGAAGGAATTTCTCCGAATTTTTGATAGAAGAACAGCATCTCAAGCTTCAGACAACGAACTGTTGGAATTAAAGCAAGGAAACCGAGAACTCGTGTCTTACCTAGCCCAATTTAATAAACTAGTGGTCGAGACCAACTGGCCCGAGGATAAAAGAGCAGCAGTATTCTATAGAGGATTGCGAGAGGAATTGAAGGACGCTCTATCTCAAATCCCTAATCGACCCACCGACATCTCTGCCTTAGTGGATTTAACCTTAGAGATCGATTATCGGCAAAGTGAGCGGAAAGGAGAACGGCGGAAGGAGCTTAGACCAAGTGTTCCTCGTTTTGACCGTGTCAAAACAGAATCCACACGGACAGTAGAGAGTTCTTCGGGAATTGAACCCATGCAAATCGGTGTAGTCAGAGGTCCACTCTCTAAAGAAGAAAAAGAAAAGAGAAGGCTGAACAAACTGTGCCTATATTGTGGAAGAAGTGGACATTTTGTCAAGAATTGCTTAAAAAGACCAAAGTTGCCTGCTAAGGAGAAGGAAAACTAGAGGCACCACAGGTAAGGGGAGTTGGACCTGTGGATGCGAATGGAAAAACGACTCCAACAAATCACCAATTGGCAAACACACTACAAGTCTCCTCTCCCCATTTGGTTATGACTGTGACCTTAAGGTTTAGAGATGTGGTTTTGACAGGAATCATCGTCATGGTAGATTCTGGGGCAACAGGTAATTTCTCCGACCACAAATTCGCTAGCCTGATCGGTTTACAAGCTATCAAGAAGGAGAAAAGTGAGAAGGTCAGAGCGGTGGATGGTACGGATTTAACTTCAGGACCCATAACCAGTCATACTGAATTGGTACACATGACTACTGTCGAAGGACACCAAGAGACCTTGCAATTTAATTTAATAGACGCCCCCCAATTTCAACTGATTCTAGGTCTACCATGGCTAACGGAACACAACCCGTTAATTGATTGGGGAGCCCGAACTATTCAATTAAATTCAGACTACTGCACCAAAAATTGTTTCGACGACCAGACACATTCTTCTGTAATCTGCGCTGCCACCCAATTGTGTGAAGGTGGAGGTTCGGTATGTGCGATCCAAACTACCATGATACCAGATGAATACCAAGACTTTGCAGACGTCTTTGATGAGAAAAAGGCAGAGACGTTACCCCCCACAGGCCCTATGACTGCAAAATTGATCTAGAACCAGGGGCTAATCTACCATGCAGCAGAGTTTACGCATTAACGGAGAAGGAAAACATCCATTTGAAGGAATACCTAGCTAAGAATCTGGAGAACGGATTTATCCGACCGTCGCAGTCCCCTGTCTCTTCCCCACTTTTTTCGTGCCGAAAAAGGGGGAGATCTCAGGACTTGTATTGACTTTAGAGCGATTAACAGGATAACTGTGAAGAATCGTTATCCATTGCCTCTCATTTCAGTACTAATTGATCAAGTGAAGGAAGCAAAGATATACACTCGCCTAGACCTACGAGGAGCGTACCACTTGATTAGACTCCGGGAAGGCGACGAGTGGAAGACTGCGTTCAGGACCAAATTTGGCCTTTATGAGTATCTTGTGATGCCATATGGTCTCTGTAACGCACCAGCGGCCTTCCAGTACTTTATCAATGATGTTTTAAGTGAATTCATTGACCGATGCGCTATAGTATACATAGATGACATCCTGATTTATTCCAACACGGTTGAAGAACATCACAACCAGGTCAGAGCAGTTTTACAACGTCTACGAGAGAACTCTCTATACGTTAAATTGGAGAAATGCCTCTTCAACACAGATACAGTAGAATTCCTAGGTTTTGTGTTATCACCTGCAGGAGTTCGAATGGATGAGCAAAAAGTGAAGGCGATAACAGACTGGAAATCTCCTACCAGTATCAAAGAGGTTCAAAGCTTTATCGGATTCTCTAATTTTTACAGACGATTCATTAATGGATTCTCCAATAAGATACTTCCGCTGACTCGTCTTCTGAAGAAAGGAGTTCCGTTCCAATGGTCAGAAGAAGCAGAAGAAGCTTTTCAGTTGATGAAGGACAGTTTCACCACAGCACCGGTGCTGCTTCATGCAGATCCCTCTGAGCCTTTTTATTTGGAGACAGACGCATCGGACCTAGCCATCGGGGGAATACTTTCTCAGAGGCACAAGGACACGGGACAGTTACACCCGGTGGCATATCGGTCCCGCAAACTCAACCCTGCGGAATGCAACTATACGATTACAGAAAAAGAACTCTTGGCAATCAAAGATGCCTTCAAAGATTGGAGGCATTACTTAATGGGGGCAAAACACACTGTAACGGTGTTTACGGACCACCGCAACCTAAAATTTTTGCGATCTGCTCGAACTCTCACACCACGTCAGCTGCGTTGGTCTCTTTACTTCGCGGACTTTGATTTTGTTATCACTTTTCGTCCCGGATCCAAGAATGAAAAGGCTGATGTCCTCTCTAGACTCGACACAGAAAATCAAACTTCAGTCATTGAAAACCAGCAAATCATACCTGATGGAAAATTCATTGGAACTATCTCCTTAGAACCTTTTGAACATCACGTTCGAAATTTGATGACCGACCTTGAAATGGAGAACTGGGCCACAGAAGATCCACAACGTTTCATTCGCAATGGCCTCCCTATTTAGGTACCACCCTGTATTTACCCACCAAGGAGCTTCAGCTGAAGGCAATGCAGGAATGTCACGACAACCCTCTGGCTGGCCACAAAGGTGTTGTGAAAACCGAAGAATTACTCAAACGTCGTTTCTGGTGGCCATACATGTGCCGAGACGTCCGTCAATATGTGTTAGGCTGTGAAATTTGTGCACGGGGAAAATCGGACAGACAAGCTCCTAAAGGTCTCCTACAACCCATGCCAACCCCCATATCCTTGGCACACAGTCTCCTTAGATTTGATTGTTGATCTACCTTCTTCCCATGGGTATGATACCATTCTTGTAGTTGTCGACACTTTTAGTAAGATGGCACATTATATACCCTTCAAAGGTACACCCACTGCTAAACAATTGTCCCAACTTTTCAATCAACATGTTATTCGCCTTCATGGGATTCCTAGGGTCCTCGTTTCAGACAGGGGCTCTCAGTTCCTATCACGATTTTGGAAGGCTTACATCAAAGGCCTTAATATTGACCATCGTTATTCCACCAGTTTTCACCCAGAAACTGATGGTCAGACTGAACGCATTAACCAAGACCTAGAACAACACCTCAGACTTTATTTGTTAGATGAGGAGGGTGACTGGCCTGACCACTTATGGACTGCGGAGTATGCTCACAATAATGCTCTAAATGTATCCACTGGCCACTCCCTTTCTTTATAAACTCAGGCAGACATCCCAATTCTCATGCTAATTTTGATGATATTAATGTTCCTGCTGTTCAAGATATTGCCCGACAGTTAACTAAAATTCATCACTCAGTAACCCAGAATTTGTCGATCGCGAAGGATCGTTACAAACACTTCGCTGACCGAAAACGTAAAAAGAACCTGAGCTTCATGTAGGAGACTTAGTCTGGTTGAGTACAAAAAATCTCAGACTCAAAGGTCCCCGTAAATTTCAGCCTCGTTTTATGGGTCCTTATCCAATTGAGAAGGTCATAAATCCAGTCACTTATCAACTATCTCTTCCTGGTTCTACCAAAATTCATCCAGTATTTCATGTTTCTCTCCTTAAACCAATTCAACCGGGGTTGCGTAGGGTTTCCCCTCCTGATCCTCTGATGGTTAATGGTGAGGCGGAGTACGAAGTTAAACGAATTTTGGATTCAAAACTCATCCGCAATGAAATTTTCTACCTCATTGATTGGCAAGGTTATGGACCTGATGAACGTTCCTGGGAAAAGAGTACTAATGTCCATGCCCCCCGTTTAATTAGAGCCTTTCATGCCAAATTCCCTGCCAAACCACGACCGGAGGAAACCCCGTTGGGAGGGGGTACTGTCAGGACTCACGGGAGGTTTCCTCCTTCTAACTGTATGCTGGCTACCATTTTCCCCCTACAAACTTACCAAAAGTCAGATAATCCCTCAAGCTGGAGTGCTTGTTGGCACCGATGGAACTCCAAGATGGCTGCCAACATGCACATACTGCGACAGCACACCACTGTTAGCAGTCTAGTCTTTTAGGCTTCATGACATCAGGTGAAGTGTGCTTCAACATTCCACTGTGCACTTCACTGAAGAAATAATTTGAAGAGCACCTGTTTTCCCAGCGTCGTGGAAGTCAGTTAGGGTAGTTGCGATAAAATCGGGGTTAGCTTCGTCGGAACTACATTCCCTCACTAATCAGGTTAGTGTTAAACTTGTAGCTAATATAAAACATTCTGTGAGAAAAGGTTATTGTGTCAGAGGTAAATTTCTATTTAAAGAGAAAAAAGGAAACAAGTCAGAATATATTTTCCTTCGTTTGAAAACTGGAAATACTTTTTTCAGTAATTGCTTTCCTTAGCTGAGAAGATTAAATAAAAAGCTTTTTGAATCAGCTGTCTTTTTCAGCTGTTCCAGAATCTGTCAGACGCAGGCGTGACCTTTCAACACGCAGTGTCTTCTTAGACTGAAACTTGTTCACTCTTCTGAGAATTAATTAAAAGGTGAAGTCAGGGTCAAAGGCCCGGCATGTTTCTTTCTCATGCCATGTGTTAAAGAACTCCAGTAATGTTCTCCTCACGTATGGCAGTGCTTCCAGCAAACATTAAAACCAAAGGCCTGAATAAAAGGAACGCTTCCTTTTAACATTTAACCTAAGTTCTGAAGCATTGTTTAAAAAACTAATTAAAGACAGAAAACCAGTCATCCTACTACAGAAACCCCAGTTCAAGGCCCACTCCAGTCTCTTAACAGTGAGTTAATAGAAAGAAAGAGAAACCCAAATAATACATAAATTAGGAATACAGAAATAAATACTTACCTTATCTTTCTTACATTAAGGAATAGCAGGATCAAGTGCAGATTGTACCTGAGAACGAAAAGGAAAGAGATCTGAGTGAAGACTTCTCATACAACCTAGCAAACAATACATGAGAAGTAGAAGAGAAGTAAGCTTCAGTAAACATTCTGGTAAGATAAGTTATTTATACACCATAGAAAAAAAACAGTAAGTTAAAAGGCACAATAAATAAAGGTTTTTACATGTTAATGTTGCAGTCCAGTAAGAAGAAGAAGACGTAGCTGAACAGGCAGAATATTGGAGCAGTCTCTTCTCTGTCCCCAACCCCTTTTCCCCCCTTAGAACTTACCTGCAATGGAATACTAAAAGACCTAGCAGGGTTGGTTCTGAGAAGGGTATTGGGACCTAGCGTCATTCTGCTCCTGTGTGGTTCAGACAGCAAAAGGGATTTAGACCCTGACATCTGCTTTGAGGATTCTTGCAGTCTGTAGATTTCTTTCTGTTTGCTCAGCTAACTTGTCAGTCATTCTTCCAGGCATCTTCATCATACGGCTGTAGGGGTTCTGGACCATTCTGGACCCTGGCTGGTTTTGGCCTTCACATTACAGGTCTCTTTTTATTCCAGCGTCTTCAACCTATAGAGGGGTCAGAGGTCTAGACTGTTCTAAACCCTGGTTAGTTCAGGTCTTCATTTTTATAAGCTAAGGCAGTCAACCTCATTGTCGGGGTCGGCCTACATCAGTTTTTTCAAGTTGAAGACATAATGGAGGAAACAGAGGACCTAGAAGAGCGAGCTGAGTGTGAGACACTTTTGGTGCCAGGAAATGCCTTATCAGGAGCAGCCCAAACTCTCTGTCAACTCCAACAGATGGAACACCCGACACCCGTAGATCAGATTGAGAGTCCTGTGCCGGCAACAACCAAAGATCCACCACAGAAAACACTGACAAGTCCTTCAATGGCTGAGTTGAAAATCTTGAAATCGACTTGAGCTGACCATTCATCCAAAGCCGACAAGTGCCTTGGTAATGACTGCCAGCAGAAGTGCAAAGAACAGAGGCAAAAACACCTTAGGGCCCAAAGGTGCACCAGAAGGAGCTAGAGCAGGCAGGCATCTGGTCATCCAAGACAGAGGAAACACTTCATCAAAGTAGAGTCAGTGCCAGGGAAGGTGGGGAGCAGGTCAGGTACACCAGGTATGTCATCTGTGGACAGGAGCCAAGTCCAAGGATGACATTGAGGCCAGGTCGAGGGAGGATCCCCGACAGACCTGCTCTGTGGTTGAGAATGATGCCAGATTTGAAGAACCCCTCCCAACCAGAGGTGTATAAAGAGATGGATGGTATTATGGAAGCATTTTAGTGCCTCCTCTTCCCTTAAATTCCAGTGGAGGTTCTATCATGCCATGTAGGTGGGACCAGAGTCGAAGATATTTTCTCTTTTAACAGGTCTAGGATTTTCCACTACCAGTAGCATAAGTTAAAAACAAATGCCTGCACTGTGGCATTTCCTCAGAACCATTGCTGCCATTTAATGAGATGCTGATGGAATCCATTAAGCTTCTTTTGAATAGACCGGCCTACGCTACAGTGGTTGTGTTGCACAATGTTATTACCTGGCTCTTAGTGAACCTAGTTTTCTGTCCTCTAAGCCTGAGTCTAACAACTTCTTAGATCAGGATTGATGTCAACCCTATATCTTCATCTCCATCCACTTTGCAGTATCTTGATCGGAAGTGGTTTGATTAGTTGGGAAAGAAAGTTCTGTCCTCATGAGGTAAGGCCCTCCTCTCTTGCGATGCTATATGCCTACTGACCCACTACTCCCATGGTCTCTGGGATATTGTGTAGATGGTGCTACTGGTTCTTCCTGATTATATGAACGTCTATTTTGCAGAAGTGGTGCGTGATGGTGGCCATGACACAATGGGCTCAGTGGCCAAGTCCATAGGATCTTCTGTATCGGTTTGTTGTAGTGCTAGGTTTGGTACTCCTGTTGGCCTTGTGACCTGCTGGATTTAGTCTTTGAGGGCTCCCGGCTTTTCGGAGCAGGACCTGGGGGATTCCTGAAAGACACAGACAGAGCTGTTAATAAACTGTTAATAAAACCTGCACATTACAAGATTCTAAAGTTAATGACCTTGTGGGTTTATTAAAAAATAGTATCATTACAGAAAGCAAACAGTTTAATTAATAAATCAAACATATTAGCATAATTATAAGTATATAAATAAATCCGCAAAAAAAACTGACATACAGTCAATCCACAAGAAAGCTCAAAAGATCTCTGCAAAACACCTACTGGATCTCCTCCAAAATAACAGGTCTTTTAGAATGTTTTATGGACAGAAGCATTTTCATAGTATGACATTACGTAGAATGATTGGATTAAACATGTTTCATTCATGACAACAAATAAATCTATTAGTTGGTATAACACCCCTAGAAACCTCTACTTCCTAAGCAACTTATTTATTAAGGCTGTACATCAATTAAGGAGATGAAATCATACATTATGAAAAACAGGAATACAATTCCGTGTTCAACTACAGCAGGGCTGGGCCAAGTGAACTTGTAACAGAAACAAATTCTTCTCTCTGGAGGGAAGTAGAACAAATTATTATACATTTGTGTTAGGGAAGACCATGGCTGAGGCTTTATTTTCATTGATTTTATCAAATAAAGAAAGACACATGCACATGGAACGTTCGTGCACCTAGAGTAAATGTGCACTTTTCAGCAGCATTTCTTGAATGATTGTCATTGCGGCCTGATGTGGCCTAGTAATGCTAACAGAAGCATGCCTAAATCAAATCATTATTTTCGTGTAAATTAAAACTCTTTAACAAGGCACTTTCCTTCCTAGTCTGGATCACTGGCACCTCCGAAGCACAAGTCATGAAGGATACACAGGCAGGCTGCCAGTTTGAGGGCTGGGTCGTATAAGTGTTACACCTCTGTTGAGCATGTGTAGAACTGTCATGTATTCCCTTGAGATAGTGGGCAGTGTGTTGTAACTTAGGGAGTGTCTGAATTGACTACGGAGGCTGTGGTGTGAAAGTCACCCCCCACATCAAATTACCCTCTTAGTTTTCTATCATGTCCTAAAGTAGTGGTTGTGTTTGCATGGTTTATTTTGCCGTTCCAGTTGTGATTCAAGAGATTTAGGCCGGGAACATTCTACTTCTTTCCCTTTGGGTTGCTTTCATTCTGCTGTTGGTTTGCTTGCATTGACAAGTTATCTGCTGGACCATTGGTCCTGCATTGTTGGAGTTTTCCTATTTGGCATCCTATTCTCTATCATGTGATTTCCTTGTTATGGTCGGTTGCTATTGTCCTGTGGTGTCAAGGTGATGTGCCTTAGGTAATGCTTTTGCCTTGTTTCGGTGATGTTGCTATTGTATTGTATTGTATTGTAATTGAATTTATATAGCGCTTATTACCCCTGATGAGGCGTCGAAGCGCTTTTTCGGTGAGTAGCATGCTATTCCGGAACCCATAAAGGATTAGTGTTGAAGTAGTATAGTGAAATATGAAAGTAAGTTGAGTGGTGGATAGGTTAGTCAGTTATTTGGATTCAGAAAGATAGCGGAAGGATAGAAGAGGGAAAAAAGATTTGTATTTATATAGCGCTTGTTACCCCTGATGGAGTGTTGAAGCGCTTTTTTGGCGAGTAGCATGCTACTCCGGAACCCATAAAGGATTAGTGGTGAATTAGTATAGTGAAATATGAAAGTAATTTGAGTGGTGGATATTAGTCAGGTGTTTGGATTGAGAAGGATAGCGGAGGGATAGAAGAGGGAAAATGGTTTGCATTTATTTAGCACTTGTTAATACCGATGGGGTGTTGAAGTGCTTTTTTGGCGAGTATCACACTACTCCAGAACCCATAAAGGATTAGTGTTGAAAATTAGCATAGTGAAATATGAAAGTAATTTGAGTGGTGGATATGTTATTCAGTTATTTGGATTGAGAAGGGTAGCGGAGGGATAGAAGAGGGAAAAAGGTTTGCATTTATATAGTGCTTCCTACCGCTGATGAGGTGTTGAAGTGCTGTTTCGGCGAGTAGCACGCTACTCTGGAACCCATAAAGGATTAGTGGTGAATTAGTATAGTGAAATCTGAAATTTGAGAAGTCGACATGTTAGTCTGTTATTTTGATTGAAAAGGACAGTGAAGGGATAGAAGAGTGAAGGATTTAGACTTTTATTTTTGTTTTGGAGGTCATAGCAGTAGGAGGATGCTTGGATTGAGTAAAAGGGATGTGGCGGGGAAGAGTCAGGGGAAAGAGTTTAGAAAGGCTTGTTTTGGGGGATCGGTATAGTAAAAGAGGTGTCAGATGATGCAAGGAGGGGTAGAGTAGGGGAGAGTCTAGAAAGGGTTATTTGGGGATCATAGTAGTGGTATGGGGTTTGGGATGAATGAGAGAGTGGATGTAGAGGATATATTGATAGAGGTATAGGGTGAGAAATAGGGTAGTGCATTGGAAAGAGTAGTAGAAAGAGGTTTGAGATGAGTCAGAGAGTTGAGGTAGAAGATATATTGAGAGAGGTATAGGGTGATAAATAGGGTAGTGCATTGGAGATCCTGAATTAGAAAAAAGTAATAAATATATAGATCCATAAGTACATGGAAAGTATATAGATGCATAAAGGATGTAAGTATATATAGATTAAAGATATTGATAGAGGTGTAGGATGAGAAATAGGGTAGTGCATTGAATATGCTTTTATAGGAGAAAAGTAATAAATATATAGATCCAAGTACAAGGAAGGTATATAGATGCATAAAGGAAGTAAGTATATGTAGACTAAGGATGCATTAGATAAACTCTGGTTTTCAAGTGTTGTTGTACTTAAAATTTTATTTTATTTATTTTTTTAAAACATAATTATTCTACATGTTTACACAAAGCAATACACATATATAGGTACATATCTATAGTACAAATAAATGCTTATATACAGAGGGATATGCTGTATATTTCTGTTTGTGTATGGTGCTTTTGTGGGGAAGAGCCAATTCTTGAGTAATTTTCTGAAGATAAGGTGGTTGTCCGTGGATCTTATGTTGGGAGGTAAAGAGTTCCATAGTTTGGCTGCTTGAGCAGAGAAGGATGTGCCACCCATGGTTTTTTTCTTGTATCTTGGGATTTTGAGGCGAGATGCCATTCTAGAGCAGTGGTTCCCTTGTTGAATGTGTTTGGTGATTTTATTCCTGATGAAGAGTGGTCCAATTCCATGTATCGTTTTGTGGGTGATACAAAGCAGCTTGAACGTGGGTCTTCTGACAACCGGTAACCAATGCAGGGCTTTCAAGGCAGGTGAGATGTGGTCTTGTGGTCAGTGGCGGCTGGTGACATTCGAAAGTGGCGGGGCGTAAAAGTTGGGGATGAAAGTTGCACAGAAAGCGTGCAAGGCGCTAAAGCCCGACCATCATAAGGAGGGTTCGAGGGTTCTCCCCCTGGAGAATTTTGAAAAAAGAGTGAGCAAATAGTACATTTTAAAGCAAATTTGAGAAAGCAAGGTTTATGAAGCCCAGTGATAGTGAGGACTTTAACTATTTAAACATGTTGCACTTAACTATGCCACTAGTACATATATATTAATTTACATTGGCTTTATAGGAACCCGTCTGACATTTTCTTCATACAATTTAGTTATGACATCAGTAAAGACATGTAATATGTTAATGATGTAGCTGCTCTGTAACAGCAGTGTATTTAGAATCAAATATCTAAAACTAAACAGGTCTTTCCTTTTCCTAAAGGTGGTAGGAAAACTTAAAGTTTAAGTGAGTAAATATGTGAAAAGGAATTATAACAAAAAAGATGGCGTTCATGGGTTTAAGAAGGAGAAGGTATATCAATGCTGGATTGCTCACACTGGTCGCTGTTCCCAATTACACATTTATTTTAAACACTGTAACACCGTGACAACAGAACACATGGCTATGCGGGCCGTGGAAAAGAGAAAAACTATGTAGTGAACAGTATTAAGCTCCGAATGAATTGATGCATGACAGAAACAGTGAAACACATCCTATCTTATTGGTATTTTTGGATACAGAAACAACATTTTTCAATCGGTCTCCGAGCTAAAAGTAAAGGCCGTGCTGACGTTTTGCATCTGTGTTCTGACGCGGCAGAAGTAGCCCAGGCGTAATGTCCATGTAGATTGGATTTCGTAGAAGCTCACACTATCAAAGCATAGTTAAGCACATTGCCAGACATTATATCTATCATAATTACCTAGGACTGCCATGATGCCACAATCTTTCTAGATTCACGTGATTCCTGGCACCCCCATGCCCAGTCATGTAACACAGTCACCGTGGCCTTCAAACTACGCCATGCTGCGTCATTTATTTACCAGTGGGCTATCACTTTTTTTTTGCCAAGTCAAGCACAACGCTGCAAACTGAGGCAAAATTCGCAGGGCTTCCCAATTCTATTATTTAATTGCCGCGTGTTTAAACGAGCATGCCCATAAACCCGCTGCAGGCAAAAACATACCCCAGTAGCCACGCTTATAGTAAATGAACCATCCAGACCTTTCCTGCTGCCTTCAAAAATTGACCCGAAGCTTTCCCTTTAATCATTTTAAATAAAGCGACTCACCTACTTGGAGAGGACTCCACTCTGCTCTCACTCCATTGTGGTCTGCCTCATGTCATGTGCAGGACCACTGCACCCGAGGCCTAACTGCCAGTCGCGGCCAGCATGACGGGAGGGGGTAGCGCGGGTGGGAGGGGGTCGCGCGGGGTGGGGGGTTAAAAAATTTTTTAAAGAAAAACTTACCTTCGCCTCCGGTGCCGGACTCCCGCGTTGCGCCTCCTGCTCTCTGCAAACAGGAAGCAGAAGCAGACAGCCTCCCTCTCTTCCCCAAAGCCAATTACAACGCTGCAATGGCAGCGCTGTGATTGGCTAGGACGCCGTCCTTACAGGTGTCTTAGGGGAGGCCGTTTTTTTCATGCAGGCTGCGCAGCATAACATTGGGCTAGCCACTCCTCCCTGACCCGCCCACCCGCCCGCCCACAACCAGGCATACCCTTCTTCTGCTTTCTCACAGTACGAGAAGTAGAAACGTAAAATGGTATTTATACCATTTTATGTTTATGCTTCTCGCACTGCGAGAAAGCAGTGAGGCGACGCTCCGACGCCCACGTGGAGGAGCCGCCACTGCTTGTGGTTTGAGATGCAAGAGTAGTCTGGCAGCCCAGTTCTGAATCCGTTGTAGTCTTTTCATGGCCGTTAAAGATGATACATGGTAGAGGCTATTGGCGTAATTGAATTTGGACAGAACAAGGGAGATGGTAGCTTGGACCTAATGGGGGAAGATTCATCGCAGAGTTTTTATAGTAACAAAGCTTGATCTTGCTAGTTTGTCCACTTGGGCATTCATCGATAGCTTGGAGTCCATGGTCATTCTGAGGTTTCTTACTGCCTTCGATACTTTAGGTGGTGATCCCAGTTCATCAGGCCAGGCGGCAAGTGGGTTATAATGTTTCCAATCGCCATACGTGAGTATTTCTGTTTTGGAAGCATTCAATTTGAGAAGGCTCCAAGTCATCCATTGATCCACGGCTCTGAGACAACTGAAAATTGGCGAGTTTCCAATGTCTTTGGGGCATTCCAGTTGAAGGAGTATTTGTGAGTCATCTGCATAGTTATAGCATGTGAGGTGAAATTGATTGATCAGTACCGGTAAAAGTAGATGTTGAAAAGCATGGGCGAGGTGATAGAGCCTTGCGGGACCCCTGCTTTTGTGGAGTATGGTTTGTACGAGAATGGTGGGGTATGGATGACATTAGTTCTGTTTTGAAGGTAGGACGTGATCCAGTCTAAAGCAGTCCCCTCTATGCCGGCTTCATAGAGTCTTTGTATCAGAGTGTCATGGTCAGCCGAGAGGTCCAAGAGGAGTAGCGCAGCAACCCTGTTGCGGTCAAATGTGTTTTTCAGGTCATCCCAGATGGCAAGGAGGGCAGATTCTGTGCCTCTTCCCGGACGGAATCCTGTTTGGAAGTCTGAAAGTATGGCATTCTCTTCAAAGAATTGTGGCATCTGGGCGAACGCTGCTCTTTCTATCAGTTTGCCCAAGATAGGTCCATTTGTAATGGGTTTGTATTTGTCAAGGTTCGGCGGGTCCAAGTTTGTTTCCTTCAGTAAAGGGTGTATGTATGACTTTTTGAGTTCTTCTGGAAGTATTCCTGGTAGTTAAGGAATCGTTGATTCTTCTTACTGGAGTGGCAGCAGAGGTTGTTAGAAGAATTGTCTTGAAAGTTTACGGTGGACACAGGTCAGAAGGGCTGCCGGCAGGCCTGCTTGTTTTGACCAGGTCCATAAATTCATTGTGTGAAATGTGTTGGAAGGAAAGTAGAGGCTGGGTTACAGTATTCTTGGATTGTTGTTTTGTAAAAGGGTTAGTGCTGCTGTTTATGAGTCCAATGTGTCTGCTTTGTCTGTGTAATGATTTGCCAGTTTGTCTGTGAAATCTTGAGTAACAGGAATGACTTCTAGGCAATTTGGTTTATGAAATTCATTGAGTATTTTATAGAATTCTTTATTTGCACATTTAGCATTTTGAATTCTGTCTGAATAGTACCTTTTCTTTGCTTTTTTGATAGCTGACTTGTATAATCTGTTAATTTTCTGTAGGTGAAGTTTGTCTTGTTTGGCATTTGTTTTTAGCCAGGCACGTTGCAGCTTTCTAATTTGTTGTTTTATGCCTTTTATCTCTGTATTTCTCCAAGGTGCTTGTTTTCTTTTGTTCTGTTATGTGGTTTTGAGTGGTATCAGGATATCAAAAGCTTCCTGTAGCCACTCATATAGTTTTTTAACAGAAGTTATTGTTTCCAGATCTGTACTGGATGTTAGTTGTGTTTCTAAGTGTTCCAAATTGAGTTTGTTCCACGGTCGATAGGTGGATGCACGTAAGGTAGTTTTGGGTGATTTGCATTGTCGCGTAGTTCCTATAGTACCCATGCAGGACCTGCACGTTTGGATAACATAAACCGTGGGCTTGGTATTAGACTGACTCTGTGCACCCCCACCGCATATGTTAGCCGAATTTGCATTAGCTAGCTCACAGTGCCACTAGAATCTCCTCTTATCGGGGAGAGATTAGTTTCTGGCAACCTTAGATCATGACAACCCAAATTCCTCAGAATCGTGGAAACAATGTACTACCTTTCGCTCAGTCACTCGTGCTTACTTATTCGGTTTGTCTCAGAGAGTTACACAGAATAAACAGTCTGAGCGTTTCAATAAGTATTTATTGAACAGTTGTTATTCTAGTGTAAAATATATGTGCTGCAGCAATCAGCAGACAATAGCAGAGATATATTATCAGCAGTACGATCAAAGTGAAAGGATAGAACAGTTCTACCATATTGCAATAATCATGAATACATACATGAATATAAAAAGCATTATGCAAGTGCGCGTACTCCTACGATGCCTAACTAGATGTACCTGAGTGTACCTAGCATATGTGTAGGTCTAAAAGTCTAAGAGCCAAGAATCCTTCTAGGATTTAGTCGAACCCCCATACCTGAATAGAGAGAGTGTGGGACCCCGTCCTGGTCTCCAGTTGGACACCCCGCAAGGGCTGTGTTAGACCTCTGTCAGCTGGAGCGACTGCATGCAGGAGCCTCAGCGTCTCTGGTCAGTGTGTCAGCATGGAAGTCTCGGTTCCCTCTGTCTTACCGGGGTAAGATGTGGTGTATTTATACCCTGAAGACTCTAGTTGCTTCGTATGGTTTGTATTGGCCCTTGTTAGACTTGAGGAACACGGCAGGGGTGAACTTTGTACATACTTATTATGCAGGTGGTGTATTCCTAGAGAGCCATGCATAATTGATGAGTACAGTGTGGGCCTGTGTTTGGGGAAAACCCTGCTGTATTCAAAACCACAGACTAGATAATGTTCAGCCCTCAGAGCTCGTTGTGTACTAGCGAGGACCAATGTAGGTGAAAGATCATGCCTATATAAGGAATCATGACTATAATAGGACATGTACAGTTATGACCGTAATAGGGCATATGCGGCTTTGACCATAATAGGGCAAGTACGAATATGACCGTATTAGGGCAAATATGAATATGTCCATTTTAGGGCATGTATGAACGGGTCTACATTACGGCCTCTATACAGGACATAACACCCACTTCTCTTCTGAATAGGATGACAATGACCATACTTAAAATCTGGACAATTTAAAACATTTTAAAAGCAAGTAAAACATGGTTTTAAAATCGTTAAAAAAAAATTATTCCTAAAATGTTAATAATTTAGCTATTTCCAATTGGCACTAAAAGAATGTCTATTTTGTTTCTCTATATAAGTTGCTTCACTCAAAGTGGGAGAAGGCCATGCTTTTCTCAAGCGAAAGTGTCAATTTAGCAAATGTTCCAAATTTACTCTGTTATTATGAAAACGAGTGGAGAAGCCGAATTCTTTCCCAGGACGCGATGAGCCAATTTGAGATTAGGTGTCCTGGCTGGGAAGCACAACATTATCGGTGTTAGCTACTGCAGATGACAAATCCAACGCCTCACAGAGAACGTCAATCGCACATAGATGGTATGTAGCACTGCCAACAGTCGGTGCTGCGGCAGCTTGTGCGGCAGTTGTTACCTGGGTGCCTGAGGAGGAGTCACCTAACCCAGCAAGAGCAAACGGCACCTGTGGATTCTCAAGGAATGCGTTCATCAGAATCGGAAGACGCTGGGGACAACGCAGAGCATGGGCCTTTAGGGGGTCCAGCATTGCATCCGTGTCCGGAGGTGCATCTGATGGAAATGTTAGACAAAGATCCAACGTGCATTCTTCTCTGCAAAGCAGGCATCGAAGAACAGGTAAGATGCAGTCTACCCAGACTGGTCGAAAGGATAGAAACCAGGAGGCATTGAGTTCTCGCAGGCAAGAAATGCCCAGAAGTTGTACCATGCGTTCACGGTATTTCCGCTCCAGGAGCATGTTCGCCATTCCCTCAGGAATTGGGCCGTCCATTGCGTAGCAGTAGTATTATTAATAGGACCCCTGCAATCAGTAATAGGATAAGCGGGAGTCCTCCAAATACGCTTCCCAATACGGAGTGTATAAAATTTGGGATTACTCCGAGGACTGTCTGAAAGGTGCTTAACAGTCCTGACCCTATGGTCTTAAATAGGTGTACAATACCGCTCGTATCAGACATATTGAAGATACGATCCACCATTTCTGCAAAATGAATGGGGCAGCTTGTACGTATGAGCGCCTGTATCTCAGTCGAGGTCATTGCAACTTGAAGTTCATAGGTTTCTCAAGCGGAGGTTAAGGGCACGGGTTGCTGTAAAAGCATGGCTTGCAGTCTGCTCAGAGTATCAAATTGTATGAAAGAAACATTCAGTGAAGGCCATAGCGGCGCCTCCCTGACTGTGTTCAGTGGTGGAAACAATGCTTGCATACAGCAAGTAACCCTGGAGTTAACGGTGACCAGATAGGCGACGCCCGGAAGCATCCCACAGCAACCTTGATCATTTAGCATCAAGTAACTCCCATTCGAGAGCAGCTCAAAAACCGGCGTGATCACGGCAGCTGGGATCCCAGTCATGTGACACGATAGGTTTGCTATTGAACCGCTACAGGCTCCATGCAGAGAAATATCCTGACACATGAGAGAACCGCTTAAAGCGTTCTTGCAGTTTGTACCACTCAGATACACTTCTCGATCCCCATTCCCGCATCGATATCTATATGGTAACTCCCAAGTTTCCTTAATGTATCCCTTACCCATTTTTTCATATGTGCCTGCCTGCCTTTGCTCAAGGCAATATTGAAACTGAAACGTAGTGACCGGCAGAGTGATTTGGCCATGAATTAGCCATTCAGTTGATGGTAATTCTGCTACAGTAAATGGTAATCTTTCCAGTTTCTCAATACTCAGCATTGTATATTTGGCTCCCCTTTGTGCCATTTCTGTCTGTTTATCAGTCAGATTGTATACTGAGAACAGAGACGTGGTGTTTATAAAACGCCAGGGCACATAGCCTGCACGCAAAGATTGTAGCGTCCAGCTTAGCATCATAATAAAACGTAGCTGAGATTGCCTGTGTTGTAACAAGGCCAGATCTTGTTCTAATATGTCGATTGCCGAAGACACAATGTTGCCTAAGGAGTAAATCCTGGAGGTCAAAGTTGTTAACCCATTATCCACTATAGCTAATGCCTTCTCTAGGTTAATACGGTCTATTTCCCGTATTCTTTCTGCGGCCTCTTGTTGGGATATTTTCCAGTTTTCATTATAATAGGCATAAATGCCGGCACATATGAAACATCTCTGACGTGCTTTCCTTGAGCCTAGTAAAAAATCCGTAAGGTCTACATCAGGTGTGAGTAAGGTCAAGTGATGTTTCACTTCTGTGAGTGTTGAGGTCTCTAGCCAATCAAGGCACAACTTCCCAACACTATACGATGTCACTACCCCTGGGTGTTGTCTCTGTACATAGCGTGTATCTGGCCTATGGATACTAAACCCTTCGGTTGTATTCATAAATCTCTGTTGACAGGTGTTTGTGTCAATGGGCCAAATCAGCCATTTCGTCCAATCAGAATCTGATCTGTTGTACTGGAGAATGTCATCCAATCCTACCCCTTGTGTAGTTGAATTCTGCCCCCCGCCCATCTGTGATGGTGTAGGAAACCCGGGTGAGTTCAGTTCCTTATTTTTGGCTAGTCCAAGACAGGATGTCTGCTGCACAGTTTCATTCAGAAATATAATCTGCTGTGGAATGAGGCATGCTCTAAATAGCGCTTCTTTCCCCTGGACTTGCCAGTCCCTAGAACCCCAGATTGATTTTAAATCTATAGTGTCCTTCCTTAGGTCGAAACCCTGTGTAGACAACTGTGCCATAAAGGAAGCAGAGTAAATCTGTTTGGTGTTAGTTAACATAATTTTCTGTGCTGATGTTTTTGCCACTTTGTAATAAAATGACTTTGGGTCTGATGTATTAAACCCTGAAAAGTATGTGAATTTCCGTGCAAAGGTTTGTGAACTACCTTTTGGAGGTATTGGGCAGTTTTCCCACTAGTGGTATTCAAATACATTTCTAGGTGTTATAGATTTATGCAAGAAATGATGACCATAATGTTGGTAACAGTACAATGTATCATAGTCTGAAGTACCTTCTAACATTTCATTGTTCGGAAATGCGGCATTTTTTTCTAAATCAGACATCATAGCATTTACAGTTTCAGTGTCCCAATTATCAGATAATGTACTGGAGGTAACAATATCACTTAAAGAAATTTTAAATACATGTTTAAGCTTTAAAAGTTCAGTCGGACCGAATATATCAAAATCAATCTTGTCCCATACTATACCGTCCCGTATAGGAACGGCTGTGATGTTCACTGAAGACAAGTCTCTTGGTTCATGATGTGAAGACTGGTGTGGTTTTAAAATCAAATTGACTCTTTGGGCTGTAGAGCTTTGCTGGAGGTATCGTGAATTAATAAGCATACTAAAAGTTATTATTACACCTAGCCAGAAAAGAAAAAAGAAAATCCCAGTGATATACCATAGTTCAATCCAAGGTGACACCAGGTAAGTCTTTCTAAAAAAGTTCAAAAAGTCAGTGAGTTTCTGTTTGTGTGATCTTTTGGCTGGCGTCGTTTCCGGCTCGCTTGGATCCAGTGAAAACGTATCAAAGTTCATGAAATAGCCAGAAGCAGTTCGATCAATTGTTGGAATTGCATCAGGATTTGTTGAAATCGGATTTTGCTCTTGACGAGGCACGTTGACGTAAATGTCTGTAGTCGATCTGATTGCAACTTGGTTGTTTAGTTGATTTTCTTCTTGTTGAAGTGGAACGAGTTCCATAGCATTGTTGCTTAGTCCTTCATTCCGTACAGGTGGCTCTTCAAACATGATGAGTCTTTCTGTCTGGACTTCTTGGATTGTAGCGAGAGGAGGGCGTCTGCTACTGTGGAGTCCACGAGGCCTACTGTTTAGTATCGGCCACATAGTGTGGTTTGATTAAGTCGATTGAGACAAATCTTTTCTCCTTTTTCCCGGCAAGAGGCGGCAGAAGTACAGTTCTTGTGCCTTGGATTGCTAGGACCGGTACAGGCTTTCTGTAGGATGGCCCGAATTCTTTCTTGTCAGCAATCTTCTCTCTGACCAGATCCCCGACTTTTGGGATCCAGACAGGTCTTGCCGTTACTGCCTTGACTTCTTCAGTGGCGGTCTGTTTTAAGTGGACGTTGCTTTGTTGTGTCCTGGATTCATTTAGATCCTGTAAAACAGCCAAACGATCATGGATATCAAATGGTTTTTCATCCGCCACTGTGCCTTCACAATCAAGATCAGGTACCCACATTTGTGTCCCAAATAGGACCTTGTAAGGAGTGACACCCCCTAGAGAGCTTCTTGGCTGATTGTTAATCGCTTGTTGTACCCCATAAAGGTGATCGACCCATCTACCGCCTTTGCCTAATACCCCAGCTGTCAAACATTGCTTTAAGTCCCAGTTTTTCCTCTCCACAACAGAATTTCCCTCTGGATGGTACGGAGAGGAGTACCGCAATGCTACGCCCATTCCTTCCATGGCCTCTTTGTAAGCCCGAGAGCTAAACGCCAGGCCACGGTCAGAATGTAACGTGCCAACTGCGTATGTGCCGATAAAGACTCGCAAATCTTTTTATAACAGTTTGAGCGTCAGCCGAGCGCTGAGGCGAGACCTTGAGGAAACGTGAGCTGGACGTACACGAACGGACAACCTAATGCTGTCTAACAATGGTATCTGTACTGGACGTGTTGCGGTGGACCCTTCCATCTGCTTGCAGATGTCGCAGTTCCAGACATAGTCTCTAATCTGCCTTCTCATCACGGGCCACCAGTAACGTTGTTTCAACAAGGAAACAGTCTCCCTAAGTCCCTTATGTACAGAACCTATCCCTTCGTGTGCAGCCACAATTAAGCCTTGGCTACGATCCATATTTGGTATTACTCTATCCCCCACTCCAGGAATCTGAGCATATGGAATGTTTTGTGCATCTAACTTGTAGGAGTACTTGAGTGGAAATTTCTTTGGTACTGCTGTGCTGCCTTTGCGTGAAGCATTGACAACTACCATAATCTCGCCGTCTATTCTCCTTTTTGAACGAGTAACTGCAGCTACAGAAGCCGTGCGAACAGCCCCCTTTGCGGCTTCATCAGCCAATGAATTCCCTTCAACATGAACGCCATCACGCTGATGACTCAGTGTATGTATCAAGTGAGCCCTTGGTAGTTCGTTTCTCAACTCCACTACCTGTTCCCATAGCATTTTATGCTTAATTGGGCCACCTTTTGCATCTTTAAACCCGTTTTGTTCCCAATGATGTAAATATTCATTGTACGTCTGTACACAGTAAAAGGAATCACACACAATTAGTGTGGGGAATTCGTGTTCCGTATTTACAAGTGCCAGTATCAGTGCTTTTAATTCTGCCAACTGAGCCGTGCAGTCTCCTAGAGATTGCGTTTTAGTTCTACTGGGATGGAACTTTCCATCGCGCATGCGACCTGTAACGATTGCACACGCCGCGCTGTAAGCTTGCTTACTCCCTAAGGCCGGTTGAGCAGAACCATCAGTGTAAATAATGTATTCATACTGATCTAGAGGCAAAATCTCATGAGGGAGAGGATATTCTTGTTCGTATTGCAGAAATGCTTGTGTTTTTAAACTTGGATCAAATCTGTATTCAACATCCGTTGCAGTAAGAGAATTAGCCCATTGTATCTATCTGGGATGTAAGGCTTTCGCATTTGGAATGCTAGCTTTTGTAACAGCTTCTAAAGCTGGTACTGGGGTCACGACAATTATGCGTTTACCCTGAGCCAGAGCTCTTTCTCTTGCTACAGCAGTCTGCACTGCTGTCAGGATTTTTTCTGTTGAAGTGAAACGCATCTCTGCGTTTGTGTACAGGTGTGATTTATATGCGATTGGTACTGTTTCTCCTTCATTGAAAGTCAAATAAGTGTACCTGCATTGACCCGCTATTACTCGGATCACTAAGTTGTGTACGTTTACGCGTGTCTGTAAATGTTTTGAAGCTATCATGTCTTCCTGTAGTGAACGTAGGATATTTGTATGATCCTGTGTCCATTGCCTGATTGAAAAATCAGGTTTTATTAAGTCGTAGAAAGGTTTTACTCTTTTTGCGTAATCCAAAATGTATGTTTGACCAAAATTTAGGAATCCTAGAATTGATTGTAAATTCTTTAATGATTTTGGAGGTTGGAGCAGCGCACACTTTTCTAAAAGTTAGCTGCTAGGCTTTTTCCTTCACTTGACAGCTCATACCCTAAAAATAGGACATTAAGGTGGGCAATTTTTGATTTTTTTAAATTAAATTTATAGCCCTCAGAGGCGAATCCCATGATAATGGTGCTCACCCTTGTCAAGTGCCTCAGTAAGTCATCGTCCGTCAGATAAATATCATCCACATAGGACAAAGCTTCTTCATCCAAATTTTGGAGTAACTCTGTTACCCTTGCTGAAAACAACCCCGGGCTATTCTTATACCCTTGGGGGAGTCGACAAAATTGCCGTTTGGACCCCAGCGCTGAGAATGCGGTCAGATACCTGCTTTCAGGCGCTATATTTTGGCAGAAAAATCCATTTGAGATATCAAGTGTTGTTTTGTATTTTTGTCGCACAATGTTATTCATTAATGCGGCACTGTGTGCATTTTGAACTGCAAATGTCTTTGTGCAAGTGTTTAAATGTCTGTAATCTAAAACTAGACGATGTGTTGTCAGGTTTGGCTACGGGGAACAAAGGATTGTTCATAGGTGAAGTGCAATTTTCTATCACCCCCTGGTATGCAAGTTGATCTAGGATCTCCCTGACTTGTTTTTTAGCTTCCTGCTTTATAGGGTATTGCCTTTGAGCATTTGGGGAAACTTTTAACGGGAACACGTGGTGGGTTGAATCCTCATCCCAACCAGCATGATTTTTGTACAATGCTGGAGCTAGGGCAACCGCCCACTCCTGCGCATATGCATGTTTAAGATGTATGGGAACGAGGTTGGAAAATGCTGGAAAAATTAGCTTTTCTCCCTTTGGGCACTCCATGACGAATGCTGGTGGCCAGTCTTGCTCTGCTAATAGGATGTCATATCCAGATGACAAATTTTCCCAAAATAGACCTTTAACTTTTCTGGGCTTGTCCCCTTCCATCCGGAGTGTCATCTCATGTAACTTATGTGGGACACTTACCCGAGTATCAGGTGTCACCACCGTGATATACTCACTCAACTCCGCTGTCACCAGAAATTCCTGAGGTTCTGGCGAGCTATCGTTACTTCTGCCACGCTGTCTAGCATCGTCAGAGCCCATTCCCCGTTCAGAAGCTGTGTCCTCAGAATTCTGGGCATGTCTGATCTTGAGACCTGCTACCTTTTTCTTTTTGAACTGAGGTTTTTGTTCATCTTCTTTTTTAGGTGTGTAGTCCGCAGCACGTTGCGTGTCTCTGGACTTTGTACGCTCCTCTTGTCTGTGTTCTGACCGTCCTTCCCTCTCTGAGTTTCTTGACGAACCCTGAAAGGAACAAGAGGAACGTGTATCAGTATCCTGATACCTGTCAGGTTTTTTAATATTATCCCTATTCCTGAGGTTATACCTCCTTTCAGAGGGCTCCTGTTGAGGAGACCTGCCTCTGGATTGAGATCTGTTGTCTTTAGACTTTTGTTGTTTTTTATTTTCCCACTTCTTTTTAGAAGAAGTGGGTGTCTGCTTTGTAGTGTCCTTTTCAGGACTGCCCACTAGTTGTGGTTTTAATGCTTTCCCACCTAAACTGTCTCTGCCTTATTCTGCATATGCAGTTGCAATGATTTTGGGTAGTTCGTGTTGTTGATCTACTGGACCGAACTCCCTTAGGCGTTGGCGGATCGCCACTGAAGCTGCTTCCTCCTTAATGTTAGCTAGTATTATGGCTGATACCTGGTCAAAGTTATTTAGTAACTTCATCCCTAAGTTAAGGGCAGGCTCTGCTCCGTACTCATTTTGTATCTGTCTCAATATGTCTGATACTACTGCTAATGACGGGATACCATGTGTTCTGGTATATATGGCAGCAAAGACTGAACCCCCAAGAGGTACAATCCTCTACTGATGGTGTGATCCCCATGGGCAAGCAGTTTGTTAGAATTCTGTGTTTATCATAGGTGGTAGTATTCGGGAATACTGCCTCAAGCTGAGTTATTTTCTGAGCTATCCAGAATGGGATTTGTTTGCGTTTCACGGGCATTTTGCCCATTACTGCGTGTAATGTTTGAGGAGTAATTTTATTTCCTGTGCCCTGAGCTGGAGTACTAGTTGCTGCACCTGGTGCAGGTTGGATTGTTAAAGTCCTCATGACGAATTGTGTTAGGTTTCTGTAGATTTTAATTAAATCTGTGTTGTACGACTAATTCTGGCTGTGGCATTGTTCCAATGTCAGGATGCGGTGTGTAAGCCGCTAGTATTGGCCATTTGGCCCCGTCTCCTCCGAGCGGGCCTAATCTTACTCTTTCTCGTACGTGGGGTAGGGCGCCATTAAACCAGTAATGATGTTCCTGGTAAGTGAGTGGAATCTCTATGTCCTCAAATGGACAATATTCCTGTGGTGCATTTCCTGCTATGTAGTAGTGAAATTGTCTTTGTTATGGCATTTGCTGCTGGGAATGTAACCCATGAATAGAACACCTCTGCTTTGTTTGATTCGTGTGCCTCATTCACGAAAACTACCATGCCACCCCCCGCTTGTAAACCATTTTCTAATAGTCTTAGGGTGACTGTCCTTCTGAATTTTGGTGCAATCTGTATTGCATTTTCAGGATCTTCTCCTTCTTCTGAAAAATTCAGTTCAACTCTGTCTGTCCTTACCTCGTTGTCAGACATGTTTAGAAGAAGAAGTATTCCAAGGGGAACTAAGACAAGGTATTATGCACAATTTTTAGGAACTAAATGTCCTTCAAGCTTGATTAACCAACAGCCAATAAATAGTATTCTCGTACTACTCAGCTGTGGCGGAGTTTGTGCCCACCCACTCCAGACGTCTCTGGGGTTTTGTGAGTAGGTTCTCTGAGAATAGCACGACTGAACTACTCAGATTCTACTGTTAAATAAGTACCCAACCAATGTTGGCGGCGCCATGTCGTGTAGTTCCTATAGTACCCATGCAGGACCTGCGCGTTTGGATAACATAAACCGTGGGCTTGGTGTTAGACTGACTCTGTGCACCCCCACTGCATATGTTAGCCGGATTTGCATTAGCTAGCTCACAGTGCCACTAGAATCTCCTCTTATTGAGGAGAGATTAGTTTCTGGCAAACTTAGATCATGACAACCCAAATTCCTCAGAATCGTGGAAACAATGTACTACCTTTCGCCCAGTCACTCGTGCTTACTTATTCGGTTTGTCTCAGAGAGTTACACAGAATAAACAGTCTGGGCGTTTCAATAAGTATTTATTGAACAGTTGTTATTCTAGTGTAAAATATATGTGCTGCAGCAATCAGCAGACAATAGCAGAGATATATTATCAGCAGTACGATCAAAGTGAAAGGATAGAACAGTTCTACCATATTGCAATAATCATGAATACATACATGAATATAAAAAGCATTATGCAAGTGCGCGTACTCCTACGATGCCTAACTATATGTACATGAGTGTACCTGGCATATGTGTAGGTCTAAAAGCCTAAGAGACAAGAATCCTTCTAGGATTTAGTCAAACCCCTATACCTGAATAGAGAGAGTGTGGGACTCCGTCCTGGTCTCGAGTTGGACACCCCGCAAGGGCTGTGTTAGACCGCTGTCAGCTGGAGCGACTGCATGCAGGAGCCTCAGCGTCTCTGGTCAGTGTGTCAGCATGGAAGTCTCGGTTCCCTCTGTATTACAGGGGTAAGATGTGGTGTATTTATACCCTGAAGACTCTAGTTGCTTCGTATGGTTTGTATTGGCCCTTGTTAGACTTGAGGAAGACGTCAGGGGTGAACTTTGTACATACATATTATGCAGGTGGTGTATTCCTAGAGAGCCATGCATAATTGATGAGTACAGTGTGGGCCTGAGTTTGGGAAAAACCCTGCTGTATTCAAAACCACAGACTAGATAACGTTCAGACCTCAGAGCTCGTTGTGTACTAGCGAGGACCAATGTAGGTGAAAGATCATGCCTATATAAGGAATCATGACTATAATAGGACATGTTCAGTTATGACCGTAATAGGGCATATGCGGCTTTGACCATAATAGGGCAAGTACGAATATGACTGTATTAGGGCAAATACGAATACGTCAATTTTAGGGCATGTATGAACGGGTCTACATTAGGGCCTCTAATCGGGACATAACAGCATAGTGTTGTTTTATGTTGGAAAGCAAGCAAATGGTGGTCTGACCATGTGACTGGAGTTATAGTTTGAAAGGTAACTAGTTCGGTATTAGCAAAAATGACATCTAGGATGTGTCCAGCGATGTGTGTGGGTGTGGGCTTGATGCAGGTTCAGTGCGTCTAGGCCAACGAATATTGTTTTCGGATGGGGCATATTGGGTTTGTCAAACCAAATGTTGAGGTCACCCAAACTGCATAGGTTGGAGTGTATTATTATCAGGTTTGAAACTGTGTCTCGAAGTGTGTCTGTGAATGTCGCCTTGCTAGGTGGAGGTCTGTAAAGGAGCAGTAAGTTACAGGAGGAAGACGGTGTAGGATTGCATCTGGTTAGAAGAGCCTCACAATTCTTTATGGAGATGTCATCAACTTTAGTGATATGTAATGTTTGCCTGAACACAACAGCTAGGCCACCTCCTTTTTTGCCTATACGATTTTGGGTGATAGTTTGATAGCCTAGAGGAATGGCTTCATGCAGGACTGGAGCCATATCATCTCCCAACCATGATTCAGTTATGAATAGTATGTCTGGTTTTGCGTCAGTGAGAAGGTCATAGATGTGATGGTTGTTTTTAGAGAGAGATCGAGCATTTATTAGTAGACAGTTTAGAGAATGTGCTTTGGTGACAGTGAGACTTTGTTTTGTAGAAGAGTGATCAGTATTGTATGGGTTTGTAGCAGGTGTGTTTTAGTGCTGGTATTAGCTGTATTAGGATAGCAATCGTCTAGCTGCTCTGTAACGTGGTCCTCGACCAGCAGGCTAAGAAGGCATTATGATGGGTCTGTGTGTGTAGGTGGTGGAGACGGTGTTTGAGAGTGAGTTGGTGCGCTGTGTTGTTTTTGTGGTGTAACCTTGTTGTGCAGTAGGAATGCAGAAGCGAAGTTATGAGGTGTGGCACATTGCTTATATTGTTTGCGTGTGTTTAGGGCAGAAGGTGAATGGGTCAGGGGTGGTGGTGCAGCTTGTGGGTCATGTAGGAAGGTTCTAAATTGTCCAATGGATGAGAGGCGGTTGGAAGAGAGTTGCTGTGTTGCTGTATGTGTGTTAGGTGTGGTGGAAGAGAGAAAGCTTGGCATTGGAGTTTATTCCTTTGTGTAGTTTGAACAGTGGGTGTGTGTTTGTATTTTGTGACAGTAAGTATTATGAGGTGTTACGCTTGAGAGATTTTGTTGTGCTGGTGTGCGTGATATGTTTTGTTTTCGAGGAGTAGTGAAAAGAGGTGCTGGTGTATTTGTTTCATGAGATGGATTTGTTTGTATAGCATTGTTTGCGAGTGGAAGTTGTAAGGTAAAGGGGGTGGTGATGTGTTTGTGAGTAGAGTGTATGTAGTGTGTAGGAGGGGTTGAAGTAGAGGTAAGAGTGTTTGTTAAAATGTGTGGTGCCGTGCAGTATATGTGTTGTGCGGTTGTGTTATTATGGTAGAAAGAAGAGGAGGGTGTTGGTTGGACAAATGATGGAAGGCTGAGTACAGGTTTGTTAGTGATAAAAGGGGGTCTGTCAGTGGTAATTAGAGTGGGGAGTGTGTGTCTGGATGGGTTGTAGTTAAGTATGGTGTGGAATTGTGTTGTGTTAGTGATTAGTGGATTGGTTAGAGGTATAGGATAGAGTTGTGTACTGTTCGCAGGTGATGGTAGCTGGGATAGAAGGGTATTCAGGTGTGGTTTGTGTGGTTTAGTAGGGTATGCTGAGACATTGGATTGTGCATAGGGTTAGTTTGTAGTAAATGAGTGGATTACATTTGGTGTGAGTATGTTACTCTGATTGTGGATGTGGATGGGGTAAGGTGTGTAATGATCAATGAGAAAATGAGCAGCATTTCTGGCCCTGGTCCCAACCAGTCTCGAACAGGCTCAAACAGGCACTCACCCTTGTCCTCTCCATCCTTAGCCTCGACACCCGGGCAGAGATGCCCTAAACCCTGGCCTTAAATAGACTTAGCAATCAGGTGACCCCTTCAGCCAATGGGAAACCTATACCTAACCCTAACCAATCACAACACTAGCCCTAATATCTAGAACCAATAGGAGACCAAGACCTTACAGCAAATCATAGCCCTAGTCCAAGCACTCAATCACACAGGAAACCCTAATCCCTACTTCCAATAGAAAGCCTAACCCTAGTCCCAACCCTAGTCCCAGCAACCAATCACACAGGAAACCCTAATCCCTACTTCCAACAGAAAGCCTAACCCTAGTCATAGTCCCACACCCAGTCCAGCAACCAATCACACAGGAAACCCTAATCCCTACTTCCAATAGAAAGCCTAACCCTAGCGCTAGCCCCAACCCTAGTCCCAGCATACTATCACACAGGAAACCCTAAACCCTACTTCCAATAGAGAGCCTAACCCTAGTCCTAGTTCCAATCCTACATTAATTGAATCACTGACCCAGGAGTCCAATCAGAACCCTCAATTACCCAACCAATGAGAACACCAACCCTAATCCAAAGAAACACCAGATACAACCAACAATCAGTGCACACATGCAATATCCAATAGCAGACTATGTAAGGTCCCAGCGACCTCAGGCAATGTTTGCTGGCCAGGGAGTTGGAAGCTGCTCCTCTATTCAGAATCTCCTAGGAGACAGACAGGCTCAATCTACACTTTGGACTTCTGCAGGCAAGGGCCTAACAAACTTTGCCCACTAACAATATTGTTTGTATAAAACTTTACTCACTCTCCTAGCCAAAAACGAGTGCACAATCCCTATAAAACACATCTTAAAAGGCTCACAGCAGATTACTGCTGTCTCAGACCACCCTCTGTTCACTCTGATGTAGAATATCCCTGTTGCTAGGGAAGGAAGGGGGGGTCTGGTTTCACTCACTTGCTAACACAAAATGGGAGCTGGGTGTGGATTGCTTAACATACAGGTCTGAGCACAGAGCAAGGGAGAAATTAGGAGGGAAAAACAGATAGTCGCGGGGAATGAGAGGGAAAAAACTACAGATTTTGGACTGCAAATCCCACAATTCAACAGGTTAAATGAAAACAGTCACAGGCAAGTAAAAACCACAAGTTTAAACACAAAACAGGCGAAAAATTATGCAATCACAGGCAGGTTGAAACTACAATTTTAAAACTTTAACAACCATAAGCAAAATTTGGGTTAATGGCAATATGTCAATGTCTGTCAGGGTATGCTCTCTATCTGACAGCACCTATGGCTCATTAGCCTGCTTCCCTTCTTCTGAAATCCGTCTCTAGAGTACTGCTTTAGTATTGATTCTTGAGGTGAGGAATTTGTAGGTAGAAATATCAATAAACGAAAATACGGCTTACCTTTGGTAACAATTTTTCTGGTAGGTACTCTATCTACCTGCAGGTAATAGTGAATGTATTGCTTAGTGAGTGATGTCGCCTTCTAACAAGAATCCCTCTCTGTCAGAGTTTGTTCCCATCTCCATGGAAGAATCAGCACAGATCCTGTTGTTCTGCAAGTCTGGTTCCTCAGGTGATTCCCGTGCCCCCATATCCTGGCTGCTAACAGCATGGCAATTAATCCTACTTTATATCAGCTACTAAATCTGTCCTTAGAGTCGGCCTCGGTTCCCAGTTGTTGGAAGCAGGCCAAATTTTCCACTACTAAAGAAGCCCACTGTGGAAAAATCAAACCTGTCCCATTTCAGACCAATATATTTGTTGCCTGCTTTTGCCAAGATATTGGAAAAACTTGTAAACCGGCAACTGTCTGTCCTGGATTCAGCACCAAAACCACACTGCTGGAGGTCGCTGACACTATCAAGCTAGCAATGGATTGGGTAATCCAATAGCTCAGATTCTACTGGATCTATCCGCAGCATTTAATACAGTGTCACGCCCTCTACTAATACCAAGTTTTAGAGACACAGGCATGTGCGGAACAGAGCTGACCTTGCTGTGTCCCTTTCACACAGACTGCGGCTCCTCTGCTAAGGCGGGCAAGAGTCGCCCCACTGCTTCAACTGCAAGCTCAATACAAAAAAATAAAATGATAATAACGCTCACAGGGAGGAGGAGTGGTGGCTGTACCTTAAGTGGGCATGATGGTTTGGCTGGCTCTCTTGGGCCGGCCAAACCATCATGCACACTTTGCATGTTCTCCACCCAGGCTGCATTACTGTCTAGGTAGAGAACATGCCCAGGCTCCCATTCCCCATCTGAGCTCCAAACTACGGCTCTTAGACCAATCACAATGCTGCATTCCAGCATTGTGATTGGCTGGGAGCCTGGGTGCTTGCTTCCTGTGTGGAGGAGAGGCAGCGGGACCAGCAGGTAAGTTTCTTTTTTCTTTTCCTTTTTTTTAGCTCTCACCTTGCTGCCAAAGACTGGAATGCGCTCCCACAGCATTGGCGGGCTGTGAGGTTCATTTCTGTCTTTAACAAATTTATGAAGACTTGGCTTTTTAGTTCTGCATTTTAACTCCAAGACTACAAGGATGTGTGCCTACTGTAGTGCCAGGAAACTCTTTGAGTAGCTGTTGCGCCCTATAAATCCCCCAAACATAAACATAAACAGGTTCCTCAGTGACCCGCCCACCTCTCCACTCTTTCAAAGTGGTTTTCAACACTGTATTCTTTCATGTTCATATGTCTTTTCTCCACTTCTAAGAGCTTAAAGGAAAAGGGAATGAGAGCTGACATCAGAGCCCTTGTATGATACAGTAAATAGTATCATAACTTCACATCTGTGAGGTACCGGAGCAGACGTGGGGCCATGGCACCACCTGCTGATGCTGTATAACTGTTGCAAAAATTCCTGATCCAGTTTGGTACCTGGGGAAATTCTTGAGGGGATGAATCTGCAGGTAGATAGAGAAAGATATCTGTGATTGAAGGTAAGTAACTTTTTGTCTTTATGCTAACAAGATTCATATCTTCCTGTAATGTGTGAAATTTAAAAATGGGTTTATGACTCTCCTAAAAAAGCATATACACACCCCATTTAGAATATGGCATGGATTCTTCTTTTTTCATTTTATTTTTCAGTGTATTCATGTAATAAAATATATTAAAAAAATTGACCAATGCACCAGCTTTGTAAGGCCAGAACCATTGGCTTTGCCAGTGCTTGTTTTTGTTTTACACAACTAAGTCATTATACAAACCTATTTTTCATTAATCTGTCAACACTAAACCCTTCCGGGTGTCCACTGCAATCCATATGAGATCCTCAATGTAACAAAATTGGTTATTAGTTGGGGAGGAGGTGCATCCTACTTAGGTAATAAGTCCCAAAATCCTGAAGGGCCAAACATAATTTCACCAATTTAAACTTGGACTCAATAACTGGTAAATATGGCACAGAGCAAAGAATCTTAACTTTGGAAAATGTTTAAAGTATTTAGAAATACTAATACAGTCTAGCATTCAAGACATAACTCCTTAAAAATCCCACAACCAAATTCTAAACATAGAGAAAAGCTTTATAAGAACAATTACACCAATATGATTAGAATCCAATAAGGTGGACCATAAATATTGAATTTTTTAATCAGAAGAGCACCAAGAAAAAATAAAATACCAACCAGAAATTACAGTTCGCGGATGACCAGGACCCATGCTCAATCTTAGGCTGACCACATTGGAGCAGACGTTGGATACAGTGAGCGGGTTGTCCTTGCCAAAAAGTTTACCTTGCAACCTATTTTATTTTGGGTGGAAATTGAATTCCTTCAATGGTACAAGATTGAAGGCTATATCCTATAAAGTCCCTTTGAATCCAGATATCTGCTGGACAAGGCCCTGATGAAGTCATTGGTTTTGGTAGCAAATGCTTTCAGTGGGAAAAATCAAATTTCACAGCCACCAAAGTCATCTCATTGGGTGGATACTTTCCATACCTTCGCCTGGTGAAGATTTTTACCTTTGGATTTAGGGCCCGATTTAGCATTTGACAAACTTGTTACTCTGCCAAAAATGGGACAGATGTGCCATCTGCCTTATTGCAAGTGGATTATATCATATTGTACTTATAAAATGGCACGGATATTCATAACTTTTGTGACAAAGTAACCTGATCATCAAACTCTGAATCAGGACCTTAAAATCGTTTTTGAATCTCTAAATCTTCCAGTGGGGCAAGGCTAAAGTTGTATCCAACAAAAATCAATGGGAAATCAGGTCCTTTTGCTGCAAGGTACCACTGAAGTCCCAGAGGTCTTGAAAGTCCAAAACATTTTCTAAGTCCCAACTTTTCAGACTTTTTGGGGCTGTTGCTATTAGCCTCTTCTAAGGCTCACAGGACCTCAGGGATACACTCCAGCAGAGGCCATCAGCAAGGTCTAGTCCCTTTCCAGTAACAACTGCCCTACTGTTCACTCCTGGGAAAAAGCCTCTTGCAGATATTATATCTCCTTGTAGTGATACAGGAGGTCAGCCACCTGATATTTGGAGTCCCCTTCTCAGTCCTGTGTATGAGTAGAAGCAGGTCCAGCCCTTCAGGTCTCCACACAGGTAGGTTACAAACAGCAGGTCCAGCTCTCTTCTGTTCTGCCACAGATAGTTTTCTGAGAAGCTATGGATGAGATGCTACCTATGTTCAATTTACTAGCTAGTGGGTGGATGTGGCTTCTGTATACTCCCTTAACAACGAGCAAAATGTTCCCAAAGGCAAACCTTCAACTTTTGCAGCACATCCTCTTTGCCTCTATGCAATGTATTCCACAGTGCACAATTCTCAGTAAACTCCTTCGTGGCATAATCTTTTTGCCCCTGGATAGAGCTTGTGAAATACCTAGGTGTTTTTCTCAGGCAATGAGCACCCATCTCCCAATCAACCATTCCAAAATGGTTTTGGGGCTAGCTCCCACTCCACTGAACCTAAAGCTAGGAGGTTAAAATTTGTTAGGGATTAAAAAAAAAAAAAAAAAACTCTTCTCCAGGCTCCCCTTATCTCTAAATTGTAAAATTACAGGTCTTCCCTTGGTCCCTTTTAAGTTAGTGAAATTCCTGGCCACACCTAAACTTCCCGGCTTCGGTTAAGCTGGGTCGCATTTCTTCTCTAAATCATCATGACAGGCCCAAGTCATGGTCTATGCTCTGAGAACAGTATTGCCCACCTCATCAAAGCAGAACTGACAGGTCAGATGCAGGCAGGATTATGCTAATTAACCTGCAGCAGCTTAAGGCAGGGAAAGTATAATTTTTTTAAATTGCTATATCCCTATAACTTGTAGCTATTTATTGGTCAAACTAATTTATCTCTGAATAGTAGTACTGTAATACTGATTGGATGCGATTTTAAGTTATTTGCACTAATGAAATGGGAAATGTGCAATATTTCTGTAAGGATATAACTTTTTAAAGTTTGCTTTATCTGTATATTTACCAAAAATCTAAATTTGTCATTGGATTATATTTTTAATAAATATTAAAAACAATGGTTGAATTAACTCTGTAGCTTATTCCAACCCAAAGATGCCTACTGTAATTTAGCTTTTTCTTCATTGGACCAGCTACAACCCTAACAGTGAAAATTGCTTTTGGGGGCTAGTCACTGTAGGAACATTCAAGCATTAGTGATGCTATTCACAAAGGTAACTTATACTTGTGAGCAAGATACACATGTAAGTTTACTCTTACATTTTTAAGTAACTTTGCTACTTTTGGCTATTCACCATTTATGAGTGTGAAGTTACTCAAAAGTGTAGAATTCCGTGTCTCCATCCACTGAAAAGGAGCTGGAGCCAACTTTACAGTGTAAGTTACAACTGCCAAAAATGAGCAGCAGTAAGTCCATCACCACATATGGCCAACAACTGGTACTGTAACAAACTCCCACAGAAAATAATGGAGGCAGGACCTTAAAATTGAACCCTTTATGAAATAATATTAAATTCAATTATTTTATTTTGACTTTTTAAAATAGGTATATAATATTAATGTAACGTTAAAACATTTAAACATAAAAAACAATAATTACTATTCTATGATAAAATATTTTGATAACCTTTTTTGAATTAAAATTAAATGTAACTATTTAAAAAGTTAAATTCATTCTATAAGTAACTGTTTGTAATTTGTAATACATTATAAATACATTTTACATTAGGTGGTATATTTTTTTAATAAATCTTAAATAATGCTAATTTATATTGATGTATTTACCTGAATTAGAGACTTAATATTTCATTCAGATTCATGTCATTAGTGCTGTAGCAATTTTTATTTTGTTCGATGTTTAAATAACTATGTTGCTCGAATGTGAGTTTACTTTGAAAAAATAAAAGATAAGAGGCGCTTGGCTAAACAGGAACAGTTGATTTAATTAAACACAGCAGACGGGAGAACAGGCAACAGAGTTGGGGTCTGAAGACTGTTTCAAAGTACATTGGTTTTGATCATCATTTTATACATTTCACAAAGGGTCATGAAGCAATTTGTACATTATTTTAGAACAGAACTATGTGCCTGGTCACAGGGCCAAAAATCTGATCATTTGATAAGAAGCACAGGTGGGTCTCAACCTTGCGTGGACACAATGTGGAGCCAGTGGGTACGTGTCCAGATGTACGACATGTGGAGCGTGTGATCACTGCGTGTAGTGTGCATGCTGGGTTCTGAGTGGCAGTGTCCTAAGTTGTGATATCTGACTTTATGGTGTTTTGGGATTTTGCAACCCTCCAGCCAAAAGTGTTTTATTGTGGCCAGTCCCCAAAGACGATTGTGATGTTGCTGCCTATCTGTGGGATCGATCTGGGTGTTCATGTTTGCACATTTGTTTAAGAGTTACGTGTCACCCCACCTGTGATCTGTCAATCGGATGCTTCAGGCCTAGGTTGCAGGGCCTGCCTGAAAACGTATTTCTGACTCTGAGTCGATGGGGAGGTCATATTGGATGGATTCAACAACAGCTATACAAGTTGTTGTTATACGTACATATAGCATAGTGTACATTGACATCGTATTTTTCAATTTTAACATTCCCCCCTCTAATTGAATTTTCAACCACATCAATTGCCCCATACATCATGACAGTCACATTATTTGAGGTTCAATGTGTTTCTGTTGTGTCAGTTACTACCTCCCTAGTTACTTACATTCAACTTAATTTGAGGACTGCGATTATACAGCAGGAAACCCCCACTTGTAGTCAACCACATAAAACAGCACAAAAATGATAATCACAAGCAATGACATGCACAGTCTGGTCACCCACCGGGGAGCCAAGAAAACAAATCGATAAACCAGTCCTGCTCAGGGGCACCTCTCTCCTCTTTCATGTCAGCTTGGAGATGATGCAATGCTTGGATGGCAAGAGTTAGCGTCCCATTCTCCATGTCATTTCCAGGGATACAAGTACAGCAGGATGCACCACTCTTGGCACACACCCCACCCTCCATAGCGGTCATCAAGTTTAACACATACCAATGTTGCATGACCATGAGGTGGATGGCTCTTAGTTCTTCTTTGATAGCACTTAGGCTGAGCTCAGTATTGTTGATCATCTTCAGCACTTCCCACCTGATTATTTCCAACCAGCATGCGTTTTGCCTTTGTTTGCAGGGAGAAGAAGGGTATGGACCCTGCCGCGTTTACTTAAGTTTCAGAAAACAGTGTAAATTCTTCCGGAATGTCCTTGTACTGACCCCAGCCAAAATAATCAGCAGGGATTTTTTTTCTCGAACCTGATGCAATATAGTTGTTTTCTTCTGGAGCGGATGTTTGAACAGCTCAGACAGGTCTTCTCCAGGGGTGACAAGGGTCATGGTGTGTATGGTTACAAGGGCGCAGAGTCCCCACCATCTGGGTCGAGCTGACCATAGGCAAACTCACCACATTGCCAGTAGATATCCATCAGAGCAGAAGTGCCCCATTGCATATCTGGTACGTGCAGTATTGCTTCACAATTTTTATTTGTGCCAAGCGGGATTGTTCCTTTGCCTCTGAAACATAAAGAATGTAGTGTAAGTTTCTGTACAATTAGGGGTTGCCCCTTCCCTTCTAGCCATGTGTACCTATTCTATCTCAGTGTCCCAGATTTCCTGACATGGGGTATCTATGCTGGCTTTCAACCCTTCCCGTCTAAACTCATTTCCCCTTGTATCATCGAGGTGGCTGGCCCTGCCCTGAAACTCCATGCCTGGGGTCCATTTGTTATTTAAGGAGACTGTCTCAGACACGCTAAGGGCCACCCTGGGACAACAGATGGAGGCAGGAGTGGACATGTTTGTGCACTGGTGCGGTGGTTTTGTTACCTCCAAGATAATCTTTTCTGGAAAATCTCGGTGCCAAACAGTGTCCTCCCCTATGGTGCTCCATCTGCCCATCCTGTCTTGTTCAATTTGAATATCGTTAGGCTTGGTGAGAAGGTACAGTGTGATGAGTCTTGTACCGGGAGACGTTTACTACTACTCTATGGGGTTCTACTGTACTAGGTTGTATCTTGGCGCTTGTCCTACATAGTTACAGGTGAATGAAACATTTTGCTTTTTTGTGGCCTATATCTTGGGATAAATAAAGTTTGTCTGTGGCCACAGCGTGGGGTATCAACAAGCAGACAAAGCACAATCTAGCCAATGTCTGGGCGCCCACCCTGGTCATGTGCTCGTACCATGTGTTGCGCAAGAGTGAGCTGTGTGGTGTGTGTGTGGAATACTAGTGTTCAGTGTAAGTGAGAAGAGAGAGGTCCCTATGCAAGCGCTGTAGAAATGTCAAGGTAGGCTCAATGTGACTATGCTGATTTCTCGCTACGTATGGATGTGGCCAGACCCATGCTAAGCAGATGGTGTACAAAGGTGCAGTAATACATAGCTTTTGGAACATTGCAGGTCTTGGGATTGTGTCAGGAGGGGTTGTCTGCAGCTTTCTGGTATAAGGGGTGTCTATGCTTGACACAATGTAAAGAGTTTGTTTGTAAAAAATGTCCATAAAAATAGTCTGTGGTCTTTGTTGACTTGAACCCTCGGGTCTCGTTAAGACTTCGGAGGTTGCTACTGAAGAGGTGGAGAGCCACAGTAAAGGTGGTAACCTTACGGCTCGATTGCAGACCTGTTGGATAAGAGCTGTGGGTTGTAGGTTAGCTTTTAGAACATAATACATAATTATTTGGTCTTGTAAATTCCTGTACCTATCCTTTTGGAGCATTTCTGTGCATCCATTTTTGCGCAATCTTTGGTGAGGTACTGGATGGGGGGCCCCAGCTTGGGCATCATTTTAGGAATCAGTGAATTTTTGTTCATGGGTCACCTGAGTTTTTATTTTGTGGGTCCTTTGGCCCTTTTCCCTCACCTCGCAGGTGAGTGTTTTTAAGTGGGGTGACCCTCGTGGGTGTGTGGATGACTCTTTTTACCTAACTATCATTTTATGGGCATTGTCAGTCCTCTAATACCCTACTTTCACTAACGTGTGTGTGGTTTTATTGATGCGGATGGTACCTTTTGACCTACACATGCACAATGTGCCATGAAAGGAAGGTGGAGTGTTGCAATTTGGGGGTTGTGGGTAATTGCACGTGTCCTGAGGACATGTGTATACCCCTAGTCCCTGCACATGGCTTGTAACGTAGTTTTCTCTAATGGAGTTGGGTGTTTTGACTACGTCCTTTTTCTGGAAGCTTCGTTTTTGGGCTACATTTGGAATGTCCCTTGCAGGTCATTGGGCGCCTTCCTAAGATCTCATGTAGTGTTGGTTTTATTGTGGCATACCGGTGGTGGTTGAGAAGCTGCTCTATGGCCCCCGTGTGATTCAGATGTGGCAATGACTGGGATCGAGCCTATTGTTTTCTTGGACAATGTTCGTGAGGCACTGTGTTCCTGGGTGCCTGTTTTTATGCACTGGTCATCCCGCCACCTCGTCAGACTGCCCTAACCCTGGGGCATGGCCAGTCATACCCACTTGGGGGGACCAGCAGCAGAGTGGGACCAAGACCCCAATCCAAGCACCCAAATGGCGGATTTTAGCGCAGATTTCCAGTCAACAGAACATATGGCAGCCCTGAGTTCTTACTGAACGTAAGTAAAGGCTTGAGTTTTCTCCTAATGCTGTGTCACTAGTATTTATTGTTGTGGTGAGTTTTCTGAAGTGGGTATGAAGTGGATGGGACATGTTGGGGGTTTGGATTTACTGCGTATTAGGATTGGGCAATTGAATGAAGGCATTCCCTCTCCAGACAGTCACCCGTCCCTGCCATGGCTGTGGCCCTGGTGCTTGCTGGGCTGGGTTCCCCGTCTGTTGCCATGTGTTTGGCCAACCACCATGTCCTTGTTGCAGTGGTTTGTTTGCTGATTTCCTTGTGGCTGAATGTATGGCATCTTCGAGTTGAGCTAGGCTTGGTTTTGTAGATGGGGATTTTGTAGAACTTGCAAAGCTTATCGATCTTTGCTCATGGTATGCCTTCACGTGGGATCGGTCAGCCATAATTCTGTCCTGAAAGTCGGTCACGGTTTCCTACGTTTCATGCTCTCTGCCACTAATCCTCCTATGTCTGGGTGGTCAGGGAACATTTCCCTCAGGGCCATCCAGATCTGATGTCTGAATTAATTGAATGAGGCCCATCTTGCTCGGTGTTGGTCAGCGTGACTGCCAGGATGCAGGCTCAGGACATCCATCAATGGGAGCAGTTTGATCCTGAGCCCTTCTTTGTCCATCTGGGTCCATGGCACATAGATGGTCACTGACGTGTCTTTCTGTAACAACGGGCATATTTTGGCTTGGAGCCGCTATGCTGGCTTTTCTCCAACATATCGCTCCCATCTACTAAGGCATTCCTGAATGTAGGGGAAGTGCCACCTGGGATCTCCACCTGCATGCCGGATGCAGTCTTCCGCTATGGCCATGTCCTGGTTCGAAGGATCCCTCCTCTGGCCAGGGTCTAACGTACTGGCCCTCCCTTTCAGTCCAGCGGGCTAGCAGGTGGCAAAATGGTCACCTAAAGACCTTGCCTTCTTCTCTAGATACTATCTCTTGAGGGGTCAACGTGTTCGACCGGCACGTTTGGGGGTGCAGCAGGCGTCCTCATCGCTGATCTCCTTGTGCATGCGCAGAGGTGCCATTCTGCTTCTCCTATGTCTTAGTTAAGTTTGGGCTAGGCTACCTTTATCTCTTATTTCTTAGTCGGCCCCTCTCCTATGCTGACGATCTGGTGGTGTTCTCGTTCCCGATAGGGGACTCCCTTCTAGTTTAATTTTGGGCTCCTCTTCATGTGGAACACAGGGCCTAGCTCAGCTTTCTGGGGGAGGGTTCTGCTCTCCCTCTGTGTTTCCCAGGCGAGAGCTCTTTCTCTCTCCATTCTCAAACCACGCTTTTCCTCTGACTCCCACCTAGGCTGCCTTCTTCGCACTGTGCTGGCCTCGGTTCTAGATGGTAGGAACTTGTCCTCCAGCTCACTTCCTGTCGTTTCTTTTGCTGCCTGAGCATACCCTGGTAGAGTATACCCTGTGGCTCCCCATTCAAAGTCAGACACCAGAGGTTTGGGACCTCTTTCCTCCCCCTCACTGGTGGTATCACTATCCAGTATTGCTACGAACCTCCCAGTTGCCTGAGAGCGCTCTACCAGAAGGGTTGGAATGCAGGCTCCGTGAGCCACTGGGGCTTGGTGGGTTGCATAATATTGATGGAGGGGGTCAAACTTCGGGGACTCTTGGCACCGAACTAAGATGAGGCCGGAATTGTCTGGGTTTGCCGATCTGGCAACTAGGGATGGGCGGTGAATTTGCTCCACCGGCAGTGTTCGTGAAGTTTTGCCACTCCACGCTCCCAGCAAAAACTCTTCCAGCTGCCGGTGGAGTGGAATTTACCCGCATGCTCACCCAAATGCCACCTTTGTCTGTGCTGTGTTTTGTTCTTGATCTTGTGCTGCAAGATAATGACCACAGGATGGCAGCATTGACTTGTATACACAGTGACAATGCACTTTCCACATCAACTATCGCATGAAGTATGTTTCAATCAATGTAACCCCTGATTACAGGGATAGAAACAATGTGACATTTGCAATTATGAATGATTGAGAGATTTTGATAATATGTTTTATACAAATTTGCAGTTAAACTACTAGGAGGTGGTCAAAATGTCAGTTCTATTAAAAGTAAAACCTGGACGGAGAGCATCTGTGTTTAGCACCAGCAGCAGCTCCAGTAAATGCTTGGTGATTTATATAGTACTGAATAGCAGCATTTAGCTACTTTCCAAGTGATCATAGTTTTGTTAGATAAATGAACGTTCAACTGCGGCACAGTGAAGTGATTTGTCCAAGATCACACAATGTGGTCAAGTGAGTAACCCGGACGATAACTCAAATCTCCTGAAACCATAATGATGTGACCTGTGATCCGTGAGACAGTATTCCCACTGTCTCTCACCCGCAATCACTCCTAAATAATATAGTAACAAGGACTGTGAGGGGAAGTCCAACTAAACAGCAAACCTATGGAACTTTGTTCAACTACTTTATTAAAACCATTACTTTAGATCCTAATTATTCTATCCAAATAATAACTATGTCTATATCTTTGAACATTTAGAGCACACTAATGCTTATTTTGAGTATGTGGGCTCTCTCATTATGCGGGCTCTTTGTGGTCTCAGGAAGTATGCGGTCTCTGCATGTTGTCTCTGTATGCGGGCTCTGTCTCATTGTGTGGGATCTGTACGGTGTCTCTGTATGCGGGCTCTGTATGTTGTCTCCGTGTGCTGACTCTGTACATTGTCTCCACGGCTAGTCCGGCTGCTTTGGCGTCTTCTCTCGTACATTTATTCTGTAACAGACATTGTCAGACTCGGTGCGCAGTTCTCGGGCTGCTTTGGCATCTTATCTTGTACATTTATTCTGTAACAGACATGCTCAGACTCAATGCGCAGTTCTCTACATTGTTCATGGGCATCAGACTGTGTAGGGTTCTGTACCTCTGTACTTACTTCTTTCTCTGCCCTCTTGCTCTTCTGGACTGTGGATCAATGATGCGTTCCTACGGTCTGTTCTAGGGTCCCAGCAATGAGGGGGTGGTCGATGACTAGGCCCAATACCAAGACTCTGTACCTGGGCACTGTTCCAGACAACGTAACTGTGTTCTCTTTACTGCATTGCCCACCTTCAACTCTGTACCTGAGTTATGTACTTGGGCTCCGTAACTAGACCTGTACCGGTGTCTCTCTGCCACGTTCCACCTCATCCCTGTATCCGAGTGATGTGCTTGGGCTCCACACCTAGATCTGTACCGGTGTCTCTCTGCCCCCATCCCACCACATCTCTGTACCTGATTGACATGCTTGTGCTCCGTACCTAGACCCATACCGGTTTCTCTCTGCCCTGTGCCACCATATCTCCGTACCTGAATGACGAGCTTTGGCTCCATACCCAGACATGTACCTGTGCCTCTCTGCCCCCATCTCACCACATCTCTGTACCTGAGTAACATACTTGGGCTCTGTAACTAGACCTGTACCTGTGCACTGTCTCAGATACTGTCACACTATCCCTGTGTTCTCTCTTCCTCACCCCCCCCTCATCTCAGTCCCTGAGCTTCATACTTCAGCTCTGTACCTAGATTATACCTGCACTGTATATGTTTTTATTGTCCCTTTCTCCACCCACCCGACTCTGTGCCGGAGTGCAGCACTGGCTACAGTACAGTACCTCGACTTTGTATCTCTTCTAGGCACTGCAGCTGTGTTTCGTCTCTAGCGCCTGTACCCAAGCCCCAGGTCTCATTACCAGAGAGCTATACCTGGCCTCTGCACCCACATTATGTACCAGGCACAGCATCTGTGTACTCTCTCCCTCCCTCTAAGTCATCCACGTCTGTTTACCTGTGGGATCTGCTAGGGCTCCGTATTTAGACTCTAGACAATGTGTCTTTGTGTTTTTGTTTTGTCCCTTGCCTCGCCCACCCCCAGCTGTGCCAAGGTGCTGTACCTGGGTTTTGAACTAAAAATGTGCATCTACGATGTCTAACTGTCACTGCACCTGTGTTCTGTCCCTAGCCCTGCCTGCACCTCCCCCGTCTACATCCTTCAACATCCCCCCTACTCCCTGCTCTGTACCGGAGTGCTCCTTACCTAGACTCTGAACCCGGACTATGTACCTGGCGGTGCTCTTCAGCACCATACACGGGCTCTGTACCTCTGTCCTGACTTTGCACCCTGTGCTTCTGCAGCTCTGTGCTGGATACCTTTGGTCTCATGCTGATTGTTCAGTCACTTGGCTCAGTCTCAAGGGCGTCCTGTGAACAACTGGCCAGGGACAGCCCAGCAGGGACAGGCAATGGCAGCAGAGAAATCATGGCTGCTCCTAGGGGCAAGTGTCTGGGAAGGAAATCAACTACGGGCTCGGCCGAGGCTGAAAGTATGAATATGAAACGAATCAAACCTTTCCCTCTTTGCCCTTGGTAATTGCGGTTTCAGTGAGTGGATTTCTTTTAAGGAGTTTTAGTTGGTAAAAGACCAGAAGCAAACAGAGAAGTATAGAAAGGGGCGAATAAGTGAAGTTAGGCCCTCATTCTACAGTCCAGGGGAATTCCCGATTAATACACAAGCAGGAGTTTGCACTAATTCGGGATTCTAAATTCTGTGGTAATTACTAGGGGTGGGCGGGCAATACTCTACCAGTACGTGGAACTCAGCTGAATTGTGTGGTGTTTTTCGGTAACTCTGCGTAGTTCTGCGTAGTTCTGCAGAGTGGAACTCCGCGAGCTCTGCCCAGGCCTACTGGCAACCTCCCTACCCTAGATCTAGTGGTTTGCTGCCCCGGTGGGGGCCATTGGGCCCCCTCAACTAGCAGATTGGTGTAACCCAGTGCAGGAACGCCAGGGATGGCAGGCATCGGAGAGAGCACCTCTGTACCTGTGTATGGTGGGGGAGGTGCAGACTCCTTGCTTGAGGATTGTAGATCGGGGCCACCTCGAAGACAGCCCAAAGTTCTAAAAGTGCCTCTCTTCTAGCCTTCTTCTGCCCTACATACTTGGTCCGAATGTATGTCCTTGTGTTTTCATTATGTTGGCATTGAAGGTTCCCCCCTCTGGCCAGGGGAATGCATGTGTCTTAGTGTGTGCGTGCCATTCACAGCAAATTGTATCTAGCTTTTTAGCCAGCGTGGGGAACTTAGTTTGCATGTGGTTTAACAGTGACTCCATGATGGGTTGGGAATTTCTTAGGGGACTAGTACACTTCTAACTTCTCAAGGCTTTTAGATAATCCTAAACTTAACACTGATCGTTGGAAAAATATGTACAAGGGATTCTGCTGGCAATATCTACTTTACTACAAGCCCAGCTTAGACAAAAGATGCATCAAACAAACTTAGTACATGAAACAACACATAGCATAAATAACAACATGTAAGAAAGTGCAATGGTTAATTCAAAACATTATGAAATGTTTTTTTAGCAGTGGAACAGCAAAATGTGAACAAATGATTACTTTTTCATACGCACATAGAATCGTTAACTGGACATAACATTCAACATAGAACAGAATTTTAATAGTTTATCAGCACCAAAACATCAAGAAAAAAAGTATCAATTGAAAACCGTAATAGAAGTAAAAGCAAAAAAAAAAAGACACAGAAGAAAAAAATGCTGACTGTCCAAAAAATGTTAGCCCGCTCCTAGCGCATGCCACTCTTTGGCAAGGGGAGGCTCTGCGTGGTACACGGGACTAAGTGAGCCCGATAGTCTGTCAATATCGGCTCTGGGACAAAGATAGAAACAATTTACGTGGGGAAAGAAGAGCAACTCAACAACTACAGGGCCTCCTTAGCCAAGCACAAGCTTCACCTAACTCTCCAAGGTCCAAATGTTTTTCCTAACGTCTGAATCACACCCTATGTCACACCCAGGGGTCATGCTAAGTGGTCCAAGCAAATAACACCTCATTTCTTTCATATACTACCAGAGTTAAGAAACCAATAGCACTAAGAAAACTCCTTTAGATTACAAAAAAATTAAGATTGAGATACTGGCTCTATATCACACCCAGAGACTGTGTGTACTGTCTGTGTCATGCCCAGTAGTTCAAGTGGTGAGGCCCCACCCTTGTTTCACACCCAGGGATCAAACACACCTTCTGTGTCTTTCCCAGCGGTCCAAGAGTTCCCTGTATCACACGCATAGACAAGCGTACCCTCTGTTTCATGCCCAGTGGCCCAAGCAACTGAACAAACCTCACCTTTCCTAGCGTGCTGACTATCAAAGAAAGGTGACCTTCGCGGGATCGCCTCCGAGGCTCCCCTGTGACTACTCAGCTCGGAAACCTAAAATAGGCAATATGTCAGATTTCTGTTAGTGGCAGGGTGCTTAGGTTAGATTATTACTCTTCTTCCTAGTTTGCAATATGCCAAATGCTGGGACTAAGGATCAGATGTAGTCTCTTACCCACTGATGGAGGCTTTAGGATGGACCTCCACCCCACTGATTCAGCAGAACTTCCAATCAATTGCGGCGTCTGTTCACCGTCCTTACTACGCAGATTTGAATCAGTACAGGCTGTTTCCTGTTCCTTCAGCTGCAGTCAGGCTTGAAGAACCAATTTATCCTACCTGGCTCGTCAAGATGTTGCTTGAATTTGAATTTACCTTGAAAAAATAAAAGACAAGAGGCGTCTGAAAAAACAGGAAGAGTTGGTTTAATTAAATGCAGCGGCCGGGAGAACAGGCAACAATGTCCGTGTCTGAAGGTTGACTCAAAGTACATTGGTTTTGGCCATCATTTTATACATTTTCGTGTCACAAAGCAATTGGTACATTCTTTTAGAACAGGAATCTGGGACTAGTCACAGGGCCATAAATCTGGTAATTTGATAAGGAGCGCAGGTGGGTCTCAACCATGCGTGGGCACAATGTGGGGCCAGTGGGTACCTGTCCAGATGCAGTGTGCATGCTGGGTTCTGATTGGCTGAGTGTTCCTAACTTAGTGTGGCATCTGACTCTATGGTGCACCTGTCTGGCCAAACGTGTTTTATTAGGGCCAGTCTCCTACGACCATTGTGGTGTTGCTGCCTATCTGTGGGATCAGTCAGGGTTTATCTGTTTGCACGTTTGTCAAATGTTGCGTTTCACCCCACCTGTGATCTGTCAATCAGTTGCTTCAGGCCTAGGTCACAGGGCCTGCCTGACCACGGGGTTGATGGGGAGGTCATATTGTGTGGATTCAATATCAGCAATGCAATTGTTGTTATACATACATATATCATGGCGTACATCGACATCATATTTTTCAATATTAACAACAACATACAATTAATTTCCATAAATGTTTAACATAAAAAATCTGTACGTATTTTTCAAGTTTAATAAACCTTTTTTACTTTTCTCTATAGTTTACCACAGGGAGAGCTCCACTCAGTTTTTATGTTTAATATTAATGTGAATTCATGTTACATATTTATTTTAAACTACAAAAATAATATGTAATTATTTTGAATATATTAAAATAAATTAAACATTGTTTTCTGAAGATTAAATGAAAAAAAAAATATTTGTGAATTAAAATGATTAAAGTGATGTATAAAATGAATTAAAGGAATTAATTGTATTATCATAAAAAGTAATGTTACATATTCTTTTTACTTCAAAAAGTTATTAAAATATTTTAAAATGAAAAATAAATGTTTTATTTTTAGATAACATTAAAATACATTTTATATTTTTAAATAGCTTAAATAATGTAATTTACTTTTGACATTATTTCCTATGAGGTTTAATTGTGGTCCCTCCATTATTTTCTATGGTAGGGTGTTGCAGTACCATTGTTTGGCCATGCATTGTGCTGGACCTACTCCGGCTCTGAACTGGAGTACATTTAACACTGTTTTGGGTCCTTTTAGACTGTAGTAACTGCAGAAGAGCAGTTTGTTAATACAAATGGAATTCTTACTTTGTGATTGAGTGCATATACTGCCCTAAATCCCTTCCCTAATCCTCCATAAACTCCTCCTTAATCCCCTATTTAGTACAAAGCACGCCCCTCTTACCAGTCACTCCCCTGGTCCCTCTTTACATTTACTTCTAAGTAATTTTCTTACACATGTTGGGAGTTCCCCATAGAAAAGATAGGAGAGGGAGGTGTGGAGATTTGCACTTGTAGGTTTGTGAGCTTAATTTTGTAGTAAGTAAGTTGTACTACCTATAACAAAAAGCAGTTTGTGAATTGGGCCCTACATTTTTACATATTCCACTATTAAATACTAGGTGATCTACTTTAGGGACTACAAGGCCTACTTAGGGTACATTTAAAAGAAGGGTTTGCCTCTGGACAAAAGGTTTATTTTGACAAGCATACTTGCAGGTTTAAAAGCTGTACGAGTAAGGCTACACATGTATGCCTGAAGCCATAATTTCCTTTTCAGTTTAGAGAATGTCACATTATGTGCAGTAATCCACTGGTGACATTTAAGTCTCTATGCCATTGATGCATGTTCGTACACATATACTGTGGCCTTACTGAAAAGTTGTGGATTATCCAATTTTTACATGTTTTAGAGGTCAGAATGCACAATGAGGACTGGACAGGACTGCAGTACTGTTAAAAAAACAGTAGCATCAGTCCAAAATAAATAGGCATTCTCGCTCAAACGAAGGAACTTTCTCACACTCAAACCCTGGGCTCACAGCCCATCAACCAATTGTTCTTTCAGTTCGCCTATCAATCAAATTATAAAAGAGCAGGTCAATTTTTGTGAAATGTAAGCTGCCTGAAAACTGAACGCTTTCCAAATCTCTCCAAGACAAAAACAGGATGCCAATCAAAGAAATACAAAACAAGTCATCAGAGAGGCATTCATTATCCCCATTCCTCGGAGCATAGATGCCAATCAGGCCAGCGTGACATGCTTTATCCCCTGATGGAATAAGTACGCCTGGTAAACCCGTTTTACATCTGCTGTTTTACAGCTTCAGAGATGTTGTGACCTTTCAATAATTGATGTGGAAATGACAACTCTGTTTCATCTTCACCACTGCTCAGAGACCAGACAGATCCTCATCATTCATTCATCTGTGGCACAAAAAAATAATGAGCATAGCTACATCAATAATTACAGTCATTGCAGAAGGCAGTGTATGCAACGAGTGCAATCTCAGAAATATTGCTAGAAAATTGTGGGTTACAGAAAAAAGCATGATCTGGCAAGAGCCACCTGACTTTGCTGCTCTGTCATGCTAATGATTGACAGGTCAAGAAAGGAAATTGAAAATGGGTGAACGAGAAAGGCACACGCTTGGATTTTGAATAATTCTCATTCACTGTTATGGAAAACATTATCTGCCTGGTGTGCGCCGGTGTTTCAATTGAAGCATTTCTTCGATGTAGGTTTTAAATATATACTGTTTTTGCTATGTCTTGATTTCATTTCTCCACTCGGTGCCTAAGTGTAACCCTCATATATTAGCTGTCCATGGATCAGCCACAGTTTAGTTCCTGAGCCTGCCCTATAAAACTACAAGAAAAATAAATAAATATATTTTGCTGTGAAAATTACTTCTACTGTTCAGCACAATCTATATTCAGATAGCTGATCAGACAAAACAGTCTTACTTCCTAAAACATCCTTGTGTGACTGGAGCAATTACCGGCTTACTTCTACAAGCCTCCATTTCATTTTTTGAGTTTAGAATAATTTTATTAGCTACAAGCAAATGCAGATAGAATAATGCATTAAAGTTAATACAAAGGTTAAAAATGAAGAGGGAAGGATATATACAATGTTGTGATAAAAAAAATTACCAGATCCAATTTAAGTAAAGATATAACAGTAATAAAATACATGCTCATATGGAAATAATACATTGTGAGAACAACCAGTGAACATCAAGGAGGTTTAGAAACCTCATCTCTAACTGGGTTACGGTATAATGAAGATTTGGCATGACTATCAATAACATTTGTAATGGGGCTCCATAAAATAGAACGCTTGATGGCAAGTGAAATAGGGTGAATATATGCTGTATTAAGTCTTTGGTTGTAACATATCGCATACCTTCCGGCTTGGAAAGACAACATAGAAAAATCCTAATTTTGGTGAGTTGTTCAAGTGTGACTGCTATTAAAAGGTGAATGATGTTTGTTTGAGATGACAAATGCTCCCAATCAGTAGATAAACTACCTAGGAAGACGATAGAGAATGACAAGAGTACAGAGGGTACAGAGGTGTCAAAAATAGCATTGATTTGATTCCAAACCTGTGTCCAAAAAGAATGAACAAGTGTACAATTAATAAGCACATGTTATAGATCAACTTGTGAGTTGCATGACAAGCAACTATCAGGGCTATCTGGGTAGATGTGATGTAAAGAAACTGGGGAGAAGAGAAGCCTATTGTATGTATAGAATGATGTTTCAGTGGTTTTGGCAGCTCTGGAGGAGAACAGTATTTTCTTCCAAATTCATCTCCAAAGAGAAACAGTCCAAACCATTCCCAAATCCTTTTCCCATGCCAACTCAGTATCTATCTTTGGTGTATGAGTGGATGGTTGGTACAAAGCACAATATAATGCAGAGGCTTTAGGATTATTATGTAAAAGATTACTAAACGTAGAAGATGTGTGGAAGGTTGTACTGGGATGGAGGTAATCTTAGTAAGTGCTTTTAATATGATGGATTGTAAAGGTTAAAATTATGCTGAAAAGATGAAGGAAAATGAAAAATAGTTTGGGCTTGAGAGAAAGTAAAATAAAAAGGGTCATTTTTGAAGAGTTGATTGGCCCAGATTAGACCATATTTCCTCCACGTTTTCCAAAAATAATTTTTTTTTTGTCAATATGGTGGTATTATACCAAATGGGAGCACTGAGGGCTGAGGAGGCGTCAATAGGATCATACAGCCTCATGGGTTTTAAAGGATAACAAAGGTGTATAAAATGGGAGAGCATAGGTGTTGAGATTTTTTAGAGAAGGACACATATTCCCAAAAAGAAAAGGGAGTGAGAAAAGATTCCTCCAATTGTACCCATAAAGTAGAGTATTTGTTGGATTCCTGGATCCAGTGAATACATTGTTTCAATAAGAAGGCTGAATGGTATTTCTGAAAAGCAAGGAAATTAAAACCACCATCTGATTTGAGTTGTTTTGGTTTTATTAGTGAGAGACGAGATTTCTTCTAATTCTTTTGGAATAAGACAATGAGGGCATCCAAAAAGATCCGGAAGATTTACTTGATTGAAGAAAAGTGGTGATAAGAAGAGAAAGTTTAAGAAGGAGTAATTTGGAAAAATGTATGAAAATGTAGCGGTGAAGCCAACAGGCCCTGGTGCTTTGTCTGATTTGAGGGAAGATAAAGCATTATGGAGGTCATACAAGGTAATATCTTTTTCTAGTTATGTGAAATATAGAGTTTTATCAAAATCCTTATGTGAGTCAAAGAGGTATTTATTAATGTCGGAATCTGCAGGGGTGTGTTCAGGGGTGTATAGATGTTTGTAGAATTATATTAATTGCTCCAATATTTATTCATCTTTATATAATAGATTGGAGTGGTTATCTATAATAGAGTCAATTTTGTTTCTATTCTTTTTAATCTTAAAATAGTTAGCTAGTAATTTTGCCAGATTTGTTCTGGCCATCATAATACTTGGCACTGGATTTGAGAAGAAAGCAAGATGTGAGATTGGTGGAGAATTTATTATATTGAAGTTTGATGTTAATGAGATCCTGGACACACTATTTAGATTTAGAGGTGTAGTAAGAATGTTCTAATTGTTTGATATATTGAAGTATCTGATAATAAAATAACGGGCAGAAGCTTTGAAAGCGTCCCATATGCAGTAGTAGTCAAGTTCGTCTGAATGGTTCACTTCAAAGAAGTAAAAAAAGAAAGAGGAGAAAGCAGAAGTGAAAGAAGTATATAAAAGTAGAGCATTATTAAATCTCCATGGATTAGATTTAGCAGTGTTAGGAAAAATGTCTAAATGAATGAAAACCATGGCGTGATCTGAAATTAGAATGGAGCCTATGTCAGTGGTATGTAAATTTTGTGATAGGCAGTGTGAGATAAATATATAATCGGTCCTTCATTGAGAATGGTGTGGGGGAGAGTAGTAAGTGTATTCACGCAAAGTTGGATTGGAAAGTCTCCAAGCGTCTATCAACGGACGCTGAGAAATCGCTTGAAGAAATAGTTTCTGAGATTTGTTAGACACGTATTCAGAAGAAGAGACTCTGCCAATAAAAGGGTCAGCTATTTGATTGCAGTCTCCTGCAAAAAGAAAATGATCATCAGGGCATCGGAAACATTTTTGAGTGATATCTGACCGAAATTGACTATAGAAACTGGAGTGTTATTGAATGATGACATAATGTAGCAACGCCATTTTTCCTACCATTGCCTGGTGAAAAGAAAACATAACCCACCCACCCTCTCTTCAGTTTTATAGACTCAGTTTCAGTCAAATGCATTTCTTGAATAAGTTCAATATCAGCATTCAGATGTGATATATGGGTTATAACTCTCTGCCATTTAATTGGTGAACAAAAGCCCTTGACATTCCAAGAAACAATTTGTAATGCCATGGAACAACAAATTGTAAAAAGGTTATTAGAGCATCAACAAAGAGCATATAATGTGAACCAAATTGGAAGCAACAAATGACAACATAGAAAGGATAGGAGGATGAGGAATAAGCAAGTATCTCCCAAAATGGAAGGGAGTAAGCACAGAATGAATAAAGTGATAAAAAAGCAGAGGAACACAGAAAGAGAGAGAAACATAGATTGAATAATATGAGTGAAACTGAGGAACACAGAAGGGCAGAAGAGTGTAAAAATAGAATGAAAAGCACAAGAGAAAGAAAAAATACCTCTAAATATCGTCAAAGAAGATGGGGGTGTTGAGATCACATGAAAGGCTGATACCTCCGAGCTCCAGGTAAACGACATAAGTGAAGAAGGTGGATGATGTAGGAGACTGACTAGGGTAATCACAAAATACTGTTGGGGAACAGAAACCTGTAAAGAGAAAACTAGGGTTAGTATATTAGAACAATGTATAAAGGAGAAGTAAGTTAGGTGTGAAGACTAACATAACATTAAGTACATATCTTATACGAAGGAAGCCTCAAAAGAGGGAGAATAGACCATAAGAATATTAGTGCAAAACACATTTCAAGTCTTGGTTGGTTTGGAGGTGTCCATGAACTCCATTTGTGCTGCTGAAGAAAAGCATGGTCTTTATAATTGTAAGTCTTGTTGTTATATGTGACTTTGAACATGCATGGATGGAACAGACAAAAACGGGCAACAAGGGAACGAAGTGTAGGTCTCAAAGAAAGAAAATCTTTGCACCTGTCAGACGTATTTTTGCCGTAATCCTGGGAAAAGTAGAAGTTGTTACCAGACCATAAAATCTGTATTCTGGATCGAGTGGCTAACAATACTTTAAGCAGATCTGTGTATTCAAGAAAATACAGACTAACACCTTGAGGCTTTTTGGAAGTAGATGCTTCATTAGGCATGTGTCCAATTCTTTGGGCATGTTGAATGTTCAATAGAGACGACTCTGGCATCTGAAATAATTTAGTGAGGAAGGTTTGGAAAAATGTGACTGGGTCAGGACCCTCTGTCCCCTCTGGCAAGCCATTAATGCATAAATTATTCAGGTGATTCCTGTTTTCTAAAGCTTCAACCTGTTTTTGAAGCAGGAAGATCTGAGATTGAAGCTGTGGACTGAGTTGGCGAGGTCCAAAATGGGCAGTTCGGCTGATACCATCCTCTCTTCTAATCTAGACCACTTGTCATCTAAATTTTGGAGTTTTGTATTGGTCTCCTCAATGCATGAGCGTAGTGTCCTAATCTCTTCCAAGAGAAGATCCATAGAGACTGAAGAAGTAGGTTTCGTAGGCAAAGGAGGATCTTTATTCAATCGTTTGGTAGAAGCTTTTCCTGCTGCATGCATTGGAATAATGCCTCCTGAGGGTGTAGAGGAGGATGGATTTCAAAAGGTCAAGGCTTTGTGTCCTCCATTGCAAATTGTACTGACCAAGAGGATGGACAAGCAACAGGTGGGCTAGAGAAGTCTGAAGCTGCTTTAGAGCGCCGTTGAGCTTTTCTCAGCTTGGTCATACAGCAATGCGCAATAACTCAGTGGTGCGCCAATAAAGGAAAGAACAGTAGCATCTGCAATGACCAACGGATGGTGAATAGAGACCTCTATTATGGCCCGAGAACAATACTAACTAATCTCTGACAGGTGTCATATTACATGTTCAATTATAAGCTAAAAGACCAGTTTAAAGTTTTTTTCTAAAGTGTGACTCTTACCTGATAAATGCAGTGTAGTAGTAAAGTCTTTATTCGGTTGTACAAGCACCATAAAAAACACAATACATATCCATAAAACCACACAAATATGATGCTTGTACATAAAATACAACTTTAGAGCCAGTTACGATAAAAACATCTTGAAACAAAGAAGCACCTAATACATAGATGTGATACTCAGTCCGGTCTTGAGCTCCTGGATGCCAGAGCTGCATGTAAAAAACTGACAACAGCAAATAAGACATGTTCATCCAGGAGCAGTTGTAAGTACATAGCAGAGGGTCGTACTTGAGTAAAGTTAAATTTATTCAACAATGGAATCAGGAACTGTTTTCTGGGCCAACTATGTTAACTGCAAAACATTACAAAATATGGGGTATCCTGTGGATACCTATTGTCGCAGCCACAGGGCATCCTATTACCAGAGTGGACACAACCACAGGGTGTTGAACGGAGATGGTGTAGTTGATTAAAACAAAACCTGGCCAAAAGAAACCGGTCACGCCTGCTAGACACCTGGGCTAAATAATTGCTCCATACCCTGGACAGACTTAAGGACCCAGTGTCCTCCTCACCAAGGTTTTCATCAATACAGCCCCTTCTCTAAGGGATTGTGTCTGCTCAAAATACAGCTCTTTTATTGAAAGCAGGTCCCAGGTCACAAAAGAGTGGGTAGTCAAAAAGGCATTCGACCTCCCAAGTGTGGCAAATGCAGTCTTAACATGGGCTAATCAGGGGATTCTGAGTGCACCATCCAGGGACAAACAGTCCGAGAGGATCAATCTGTTGAGCTTAAGCTCCTCCCTGGTCCAAACCTTTAACCAGCAGAGAAGGGGACTAAGAGCGACTGTGTCAGCAAGGAACCTAGTTCGAAGTTCAGCATGCACTTAGAAGGTAGGAGCATATTTCCAAACCTGGACTAGTTGCCTTAAAAATTTGTTTTCAGCCGCTTGAATTTTGTTGGTCATCACGTACCCCCACACCTCACTACCATACTGGGTAAGGGTTACACACTTAGCATTGTAAATCTTAAGCAGGACTTGTGGTGACCAAGAACCCAACCTGCAAGTGGAGCTAGTCAAACCCCCAGTTGTAGCTCTCTTCTCCTCTTCTCTGTTGGAGGCTCTCTTCTTCTCCAACAGAATCTGCCAACTGCTTTTTGGTGTATTTACCTTGACAGTAGAGATCTGCTTCCATTCTCCTTGTTTGCATTGAACATAAAAGAGTAAGATTGCATGGATTTGCCTGAAGAGTGATGATATAACTATAAATTATAAGCAATAAAGTACCCCTTGTTGTATATTATAAGGATGTTGCTAATCATCTGAGAGTTCCATGCCCTAATAAAGAACCTCAGCCTCCATTCTCATTCTTCTATATGGCCATGGGAAATCCCTGTGTGTACTTTATCCCATATATCTTTCAAATGACTGTCAAAGAGGTCATCTTCAGCAAAACACCCATGGTCAGTGTTGATTCACAACTGAAATATAATACAGTGGGTATTTAATGTTTCCTTTTTTGATCAATGTATCTCATTGAGTCATTATAAAAGTGAAAATACTATGGCACATAGAATATTCTGGTACTAATAATTCTGCAAGTTTCCCTCTCAGATATCTAAAGATGCATCAAAGTTAGACCTAACTTTCTCTTCATGCTTCATACTGATGATCAGAAGTGCAATGTGTGTAATATCTGCCATTCAATGAGGTCCAATGTAAGACTTTTTGAAAGCTTTGAAACAGCATACAGAAAGTTGGCACAACATTTTGTGAAAATAAAACTAAAATCATCCAAGAATGGCCTATGTGGATGTACGCAAATTTGTAGTGGGCATCTTATCATGTATTTGGTGATATTTAAAAAAAAGCTATTGGTCACCATAGAAGTGCACACAGTTGCAACAGCTATCTAGAATAACAGTAAACAATTGGCAAAGCTAATAGGCTTTAATAGAGAGACTTTGCTAATCCTACTCCTGTTGAGCACCCTAACAATTAATAGCAGGTGACAAAGGTGTTTCTGCTGACTGTGCCCTTGGAGAGTTTTGTTTAGTGTATGGCTAGGGCCTTCTTATGATCTAGATTCCATTCATCACAATAAAATATGTTTAAAAGTTAGAAGTAAGTTTGAATTTATGACTGGGGACTATTACTTTGTACTACTTTCATTTTAAAATGATTTGTTGAAAAGATTAACATGACTGCATCAACGCTAACTATGAAAGCAGTTTGGACAATCATTCTCTCTTCCTTATCTTGGGGACTGTACAATTATTACATAATCCTAAAACTGATGTGAGTAAATATGACATCTAGGTGGAAGCGGGAGCTTAATCCAGTAAAATAGGCTGACAGACTGACATTCTAGATTATCTTTTACCGGGAAAAATAAAATGTGAATATTTTAAATCAGGCTCCTATGACTATGTCCACATTTGCCAGTGTTACTCGATGACATTGCATACTGGAATACAACCGGGAGCTTGCTATGCACTTTATGCGCCTTATATAATTTTGTATGCATTAGATAAAGCGTAGTCTCCTACACTTGTCAGCTGTGATCAGCGTTGTTTGTTCAAGGCTGGATGAACCGATTTGGGAAAACTTAACATATAGTTTGCAGAGTTGTACTCCTGTGCCAGTAAAGCTATGAGAAGTGTGAGTGTATAAACTGCAAACAGTGAATCAAAGAATTGCAGCGGTTAGCGCATGCATCTCACTCAGGTAACACTGTGTTATGTTAAATTGTGTTATAATAAGCAGATTTATAGAGTGCACTATCACAGGGGAGGGTATCCTGGCACTGACAAGGTATAAGTCTAGCCACCCTAGGGCATAGTGGGAGTACTGGAAAGGCCATATTGTCATCTTTTTCCAAAATCCTGCAAATAAGGAGAAGTTAATTATGTGTAGAAGCAGGTCATTTCATGCTTTAGGAGCGGTATAAGAGAAGGCTCAAATCGTCATGGCCTTAAAATTGGATGAGGTCAGAATATGAACTGGAACCTCTTGTGGGAACAAATAGCTTTCCACCGGGTCTTAGGAAAGCCAGGCTGAGACAGACAGGAAAAATATTCACACATACATTTGTTGGATGTTGGATTTGTAGAAGGGAAGGATGAGGTGGTACATAAGGTCTAATATGGCTCAGGACAGAGCTATAGTATAGAGTTATAGTAATGTTTCCTTACAGTCGATACACATGAAAGGCCAGAAGCACTGGGAAATGTTTTAGGCATGACCAATGAATGATTCTCCCTGAATGAGACTGGTGTTTCAGAGGCACTGTAGGGGGCTCTGATTATACTGTGAAAGCTATCTAATCAGCCAGAAATCCACGTAGAGATTTGAGGATCTACACAAACAACTAAGGAAGAGAGCAAATGCCTGCACTACCTGCAGGGCATGGCCAACTTAAAGATTTTTCACTTAACTGTAACATCTTTTTTCGTGACTTAGCAAAAGGTGAGGTGTCATGATCCTTTATGTGGGGAGAGGAGCTTCTCTGAGCAGTAGAAGAAGTAATATATGCTTCTGCTAGTAAGTAGTAAAATTGCTGCAAAGGTACTAAAACATGAATTAGGAATTACAAACACTAGTATATATGTATTTATTTAAGTGTTTTAAGCACTGGACTGTAACAAGACATTGCAGTGCTGTACTGCTGTTGACGATTAGTAGAAGTTCTTAGGTGAGCCCTTTCACAACGATTGTCAATAGGGCCATTGTCACCTGATCGTTGCTCAGGTACATTCTTTCTCAACAGTTGCTTCAAATTCTTTGTGGACCTGTGCTATGGTAAGGGTAGGGGCAACTCTACTTTATTGTGTAAGCTGTGTGGTGAGAAAGCAAGATGACTCATTGTTTACTAGAAAAGAACAGCTTTCACGAGCTCTCATATTTCCAGGTCCATTTATGAGAAGCTCATCTAGAAATAGCAAATTTTCTTAAAACTTCACTTGATGAGGTTAACACTTACTAAAATCACTATTCTATTGTCCAATAAATAACACCTAGTTCCAGGAATGGACATCTGCGGCTCACTATTGACTAGTAAATTACACACCTTTTCTTGGACTGCCAACTTTTCAGCAGAAGAGCCTATGTGCACTTGTGGCTCATGTGGTGGGGCCCACCTCCTCTACATCCAGGTCTGAGAAGGGAAAGTGCCCAGTCTTGGGGTAAAGGTAAAGCAGACGAGCTCTTCCAGACTAGAAGACTGAGATGAAATAAAAATAGCATTAACAGTACAACTCAACTTGATCAGAGTGCTGGGATAAGGCACGAAAAAGCTGAGCTTTCAGAGAACATTTAATTTCTACTTGAAACAGAGGTGGACAGGCCACAAAGACAGACTTCTGCCTCCTAGGAGACATACAAAAATAAAGGTTCTTTCTCTCAAAATGGAAAACCACCTCTGATTCACTCTCACAATTTAACATATTCCAGCCCTGCAAAACAGGGATTGGCACGCTAAACGATCACACATCCGGTCATTAAAGACCCCTTTATGCATGGACGTCAATTCACAAAAATGTCAGAGGTAGCAGAAGTGACATCACGTGACCTTTGACCCCATGACATCACAGGAAGTGTCATCACCACACCCTTAACACTGAATTTCACACACCTCAGAGAGAGCACCACTCTGATCACCCCCTCAGAACACAAAAACACTTACCATGTTAGGCACATGGCAATTGACCACTGTTTCAATCAAGTACTCCCACACTGTGTAGCATACCATCCTCATCAGGCATACAATGCTCTATGTAATTTCAATTACAATAAAATATTGCTTAACCTTTATTAAAATTGCAAAATGGGGTAATAACCCTACCACCGAATGTGCACACATTATGAGGTCTAATTTGCCATTTCTTGACACATAATTTAGTCAATCACGTTGCATTATGATGCAGTCATAAACCTTTGGCAGCACAGCTCACAGGCCCACAAGGACAGCTAGGCTCCAGCAGAACTGGAAGACCAGGAAAGTCTACTGAAGATACATATCCTTCTAATTCCTATCTTTTCTACTAAAAAGATTGGAGAAAACGTCAAAACCCCTAGTCTGCAAGAAAAACATACACAGCAGTTAGGAGCTAGGGGACTGCAAGGCCTTGAAGGGTGTATTGCTGGCTAACAAATTGAAACAGTAACAAGTTTCAGCTGTTTCCTGTCCCACAACCAGCAGCAGCCTGGAGCACCTGCTTATGGTGTTTGCATAAAAGAGAAAGAAATAAAGCAAGTTTATATTTTTTTGTTTGTTTTCTACTCTCAGAGAGTCCAGCTCCTTTGTGACTCCTGCTGGATTTGCAATCTCTGAGGCCAGGGGTCACAGATGCAACCCCTGGCGACCCTCAAATGATGTCCATGCCTTTAAGAAGCCTGTCCATACAGGGAGCTGTGAGGGTTTCTTTCTCTCTCTCTCTCTCTCTCTCTCTCTCTCTTTTTTCCTTCCACACAGATACTCACACCCTCACATATGCAACTTGAGCCGATTCATGGCCTCTCAAGGTACAACTGCAGCTGGCATTCTCTTGATTTGCTCTTGCATAACTCTCACAGGCAGTCTGCACAGGCATTTTGCAATTACTCACTGGTCCTCACATGCAATGCACAAAATTCTAGGCATGCCTAGCAAAGTCCTCTGATACTATAAAGCCAATATGTGGAAATTATTTAAAAAAACAAAAAACAAAGTTGACTTGCTTTCCGTTTGTGAATGCAGATGGATGGATAGGTGAGTGAGTGCATGGATGACTGAGTGATTGAGCGCATGGATGTATGATCGAATGTATGGGTGAACACATGTTTGGATGGCTCTATTAGTGAGTGCATGAGTAGAAGTGTGCAAGGACAATGTGATGGGAACAGTGTGGGTGAAGATGCATTGTACGAGATGGGAAAGTGAGCAGGTTACAGTATGGATGAAGGAGTGTGTTTGTGGATGTTTGTAGTATGGCACTGCCATTATTTAGTGGTATAGGCAAAAAAGAAAAAGAATAGACACAATGAACTGCTTGAGCTGGGACATTGATTGTTGTGTTTGCATTGATTCAAGCATCCAGTATATTTTTCCAATCCACCTAAACACCAGAAAAGTAATTGGATTTTAAAGCATCTGTTTAAAGAAGCCTTCCATTTTAATATGTAGAATATTAAACTGCGGTGGTTGAGGGTGGATGGCTTTGCTAATTAAAGCATGTCAATTATAATCTTGATCCTGGCATCTCTGCAAAAGTAGGGATTTTACAATTTCCTACCTGAAAAGAAATGTGTTCAGACATTGCTTGATTCTGTTTGCCTCGAGACCGTAATGCATGGATGTTTGGATATCAAAAACACATTACCGCACAAGCAGATGAAAGAAGATGAAAGAACCATTCTTCATAAATAAGCGTCGCTGAACATAAACCTTCTGGTGCTGCCTGTGCCTCACTGTTTATAGAAGAGAAAACCTGTGTCGCAAAAGAGAAACAACGCATTACAAAAAGAACAAAACAATTTATTAAAATACATCTAGGTTCCAAAGAATGCTGCAACAAACTAAATGGTTTGCGTGCCTTCTGACCATGTGGTTTTAGCATTTCTGAACACAAATAGCCAGAGGGTCCATCCAGAGCCCTTTTATGAGTGCTTGTTCACAAGAATTAATCCACTAACAGGATGTACAATAGCCAAGTCAGACTTGGTAAATAAATTAGCCTGGACGAAACTTAAGTACACAGGGAAATTCTGGAATTTTAGTTTATGTGAATTCTATGTGTTGGAAAGTGGATTATTAGTAGTGGTAAATGTCTATCTACAACTGGCAATAAGGCCACTACCACAATATAGGGCTCAGAATAGGTCTCATTGCTCAACCCTGCATAGCTTGGCTGCGAGCAGGTATAGACTCCCTCCCCCTGGCATCTGTACATTCCTTCCTTAAGCCTACCATCTGTCTGGGTTCAGAGGGTAGGGGCGTGAATGAAACTGGTTTCTTCTGCCTGTCTTCTTCTCCTTTTGAAGATCATTGCTTTGGCTTTACTATGCAGAAGAACCCTCTCCTCCCAGTATGGCTCTTTCACCCCAGGGGCTACTTATCAGTTCATCAAAGCAGCCTGGCTAATGTACTTAACTCGAACCAATCACAGCAGATCACTGGAAGGCTGAATTTTGGCTTACAGATTAAAGACAAGAAAGTCTTATAACTTCTTGTCTGTACATTTTAGGATAAATTCAACAATAGCATATTGTTATCAATATCATTCTAGTAAGTCCTTGAATTAACTTTTTCTGGTTTTTCTGCTGGGAATTATTACTTAGCAACTTCTTGCCATGTTAACCTATGTGGTTGGGGATCTGCAATGGGGAAAATGAACTGGGCAATTTCTCCAACACAGGGCTTATAAAACATCTTTTATAAGGACTCTGCCTATATCTACAGGACCTCCCCCAAGGGCCGGTTTCGGTTCCAAGTCCGATTTTACTGAGAGGTGTACTTTTTAAAACACAAGTACTCATCGACACAGCTGAACACCAACATTTTTGAAAGTAGACTATTATGTCTACCACTGGCAATAAGGCCACTACCGCAATATAGGGCTCAAAATAGGTCTAAGAAAATTATTCCCATGCTAAACCCTTGGTAGCTTGGCTGCGAGCTGGTAGGCTTAACTTCAAAGACAGGTATGTAACGCATTTAAAAACATCAATTTAGTAAATAATTAAGACACAACACACAATAAAATTAAAATGACATCAAAACAAAAACAATCCAATGTAGGGAACCAGAGATATTAATTTTTAAAGATTTAGCACTATATAGCACATAGAAACCTATAGCGCCTTTTGCGACATCTGGTCATGCTAGACCAGGACAAAGTCAAAGTTTCAGGCTGACCGCAATGGAGCACTGCGCTGCTACCGCTCGCGGTAGGTCTTTGTCAAAGTTTTTCCCTTCTGACTTAGAAACTTTTCTGGAGCTTTTCTTCCTGGGCTCCCTCGAAGCTCTCAGCCAGTCCGGATTCTGTGAGGGTTCAGCAGCTTGCCTTGCGATGAGCTCCTGGTAAAACTTATGGAAGTCAGACCTCTGGAGCTTTCCAGCGGGATGAACCTGGAGGGCAGGCCGGCTCGCGGTTGAGAGTCGCCGGCTTGGCTGGCCAGGTTGATTCGGTCAACTTTTGGAGCTTTTTTTCAAAGTTGCTCCAAAGTTCTCCAAACTTTTGGACCTTCTTCCTGAAGTTCCTTTGAGGGTCCCAAAGTGTCCAAAACTTGCTCCAAGGGTCTGAACACTCCAAGATGGTCCTTGAAACTTTGGGACTTAAATTCCCACAATCCACTTGGACAAAACCCTTACAAGTCCACTGGTAGTACTCCAGGCTGGGGTTCGTGGTGGTGATGGTCCAGGTGAGCTCTGTTAACCTGTAGCTTGCAGGGAGTCCACACTTTAATCCTTTTGAATCAGGTTTGATCCACAGGGCTGTAGTTCCAGATTGTGAACCAGGTGCAGTCAGTCAGAGTGCAGGGCCTGGTTGGTGCAAATCAAACTTCCAGCATGTTCCCTTCTTCTCCCTTTAGTTTCTAGCAGCAGATTTGAGAGGCACTGTCACTCTCAGATACTTATTCTGTGTTCTCTGGGGTCACACAGGAGGGCACTCCTGTCCAATAAGGTGCAGGGCAACACCCCAGAGCATGGCCATTTGCTCCAAAGTGTGGCCCAGAAAGCACTATTTCGCCAAAATTCAATATGGTTGAAGTCCCAGCAGAGAGGCAAGAGCTGTCTAAACCAATGTCCAGGATGGCTCATCTCCATAGACTCCCTCCCCCTGGCAGCTGCACATTCCTTCGATAAGCCTACCATCTGACTGGGTTGAGAGGGTAGGGGAATAAATAAAACTGGTTTCTTCTGCCTGTCCCCTACCTTTGAAGGGCATTGTTTACACCCCTTGCTCTGGCATTCCTATGCAGCAGAACCCTCTACTCCCCAGGGCCGGACTGGCTGTAGCGAGCACTGGGCGTTTCCCCAGTGGGCCGCCAGGGTGTGGGCTGGTTTTGGGCCCTTGGAGGGCCGTTTTTGCAGCAAAGCTGCAATATTGCCCCCTGAAACAAAATCGGCAGAAACCGGCCCTTGCAAACAGCTCGGCCGCACCCCCAACTCCCCGGGGGGCCGGCTTAGCAATTTGCCAGGGACGGTTTTGGTTCCCAGTCCGGCCCTGCTACTCCCAGAATGGCTCTTTCACCCCAGGGGCCTTATTACCTCATCAAAGCAGCCTGGCTAATCCACTTAACTGTGACCAATGAGGGCAGATCACTGGAAGGCTGAATTTTGGCTTACAGACAAGAATGTTTTATAACTTCTTGTCTGTACATTTTAGGATAAATTCAAAATTATCATGTTGTTGGATTTATCAATACCATTCTAGGAATTCCTTGAATGATATTTTTTGGGTTTTCCTGGTGGAAATTATTAGTTAATAACGTCTTGCCATGTTAACCTATGTGGCTGGGGATCTGCAATGGGGAAATTAACTGGGCAATGCTTCCAACACCAGGGCTTATAAAACATCTTGTATAAGGAACCTGCCTATATCTACATGACCTCTTACCCCTGGAACACCTAGGGGAGACTTTAGGGGTTCTGAATATGTAAATATATTGCAGATCCTCACTCCATAGTGCTCCTAGGGCAAACGTCGATTTTGGGAAGCACTTTACTAAAATGTGGGAAGTGAAATGTGCCATTTCACTAAACCCAAGGCACATAAAATCCATTTTATAAGGGTCTTCCTTATAAATACCTGACCCCCCCCCCCCCCACCACTGGGACACCTAGGGGAGACCCTGGGGGTACATAATATGCCAAAATATTGTAGTTTATTGTTTTTTAAGTGCCCCGAACACCAAAGTCTAATTTGGGCACAATGTACATGTTAAAAGCTGTCCTGCAACACTTTTAAGCTGACCTAAGGCCTCAGCAGTGCATACATGCGAGTGCAGAAAAACTGCTGTCCTCTAAGCTGTCGTGCCCTATTATATACTAGGGACTTAAAGGTAGTTTTGATCCCCCTGCCATATCATGCACTAGGGCCTTATAGGGGAGGTCATGCCAATCATAGGTGTACCCTAACCAATAGTGTACCCTGGTGTATGTAGGTGTTTTCACTGTGTTCTTAGTGTGTTTTCAGCATAGTACTGGCCCTGGGCCTAGTTAGGCAGGGCCCAGGGACAGTCAGGGGTATATGTATAAGAACTGCTGCTAACTAGCGTTAGCATTAGTTAGCTGCAGTTTTCCTAACGCAGCCTATCGCCGAAAAATATCGCCCTGTTAGCGATGTATTTACAATACATCCCTACATGGCGATAGTTTCAGGTAGCCGCAGTGAAAACTGCAGTTAACACTAGCGTGAAGGCGATACAAAATCTGTTAGCGGGCGAAAACTGACGAAAGGCCCATTAGCTGCAAAAAAACTCACGTTAGTCAGCCCAATGTGACTTTTTTTGCCTCTAGAGGCAAAAATAGCCTATAAGTCCACATCCAATGAAAGATAGGAAACAAAATCAATGGAATGCAGAATGGAGCAGCCATGGCCAAGTGGAGCACAGATCAACAACCCCCACAAGCCCCCCAAGAGCCAGGATGACCAGCCAGAGTCCCAGGGGAAGAGGAAATTCAGGGCTACAATCATGAAAAGAGGCGCTTCACTGGGCAAAACCAGTGATGCATCACTTATCATTGTGCACTCTTTGCAACACCATGGCATTCAAAACCTTGAAAGCGCGGACAGTCCCCGGGGCCGGGAGGCCTCGCTGGGCCTGTGTCTGGGACCCGGAGTGGGATGCGGAGGTGCTGTGGAGTTGATGGGCGTGGCGGTAGACATTGAGGTGTCGGCGATCGCCCTTACCTGGTGGTGAAGTCTGCCAGGTCGCCTGGAGACACGTTGCTGACCTGTGTGAGAAGACCGCCTGGTGCCCCTTGGAGCTGTGAACGGTAGAGGCGCTCCTGCGCACCAACGTTGGGAGGTCTGCATCGCTTACCATGTGCCACCACTACACTGGGGTGCACAGAGGAGATTACCAATGGTGGGCTGCGCCTCTCTGCATCACAGGCCGGAGGATGTTGCGCTGGCCGGACGCTCTGGAGGGTGAGGCCCTTGAGGTGCACCAAACTTGTGCGGCAGGAGCGCTGCAACTTCACGCCTAAATGGGCCCTGTTGCATCATCTGCATCGGGAGGTTCCCCAGTGGACTTGGCGGCGACTGCTGTACCCAGGCTTGTGAAATCCCACCTGGCTGAGGCTCCTGCTGGTCACAGATTTGGAGAGAGTGCAGCGGATTGCACCACGCTGTCAATGTCCAGGTGAGGAGAAGGTGGGATGCGTAGCGGAGGAGACCCGGGTGTTGAGTCGGGCCCAGGTCTAGCACATGTGGGTGACGCACCCCCAGTGGCGGCTCATCCGCTATAGCGGAAGAGCGTGGCCCCACTGCTTTAAAGCAGTGCAAGAAGAGGAAACATAACATGATGATAACTTTCTGATGTACTCATGCTATGTTTCCTTTGCGGGTGGGAGGGTGGGTGGGGCTGCTCTACTCACGTAGCAGGGCAGAGGGGTATGCCCACTCAAGTGCGCAATGACTGTTTGGTTTGGACCTCTCAGGCCACCCAAAGCAGCCATGCGCACATCCCTGTTCGCAATGCAGGCTGCATTACAGCCTGCATGAAGAACATGTCCACCCCTCCAGCCCCTGTCTGAATGCCTTGTCACGGCGCTCAAGAACAATCACAACGCCGCATTGCAGCGTTGTGATTGGCTTAGGGGAGGGAGCCTGGCTGCCTGCGCCCTGATCCTGGAAGCAGACTCATGAGAGCAGGAGCACATAAGACGCAGAACCCGGCCTTGAGATAAGAATTTAAAATATATTTACAACCCCCGCTCCGCCCCCCGCGTCCCTGCCCCCTCCAGTGTCCTTTTCCGCGTTTCCCACCTCCTAGCTGTCCAGTCCCCCCGCAGCACTACTTAATGGCAGCCGCTGTGCAGCCATGCACAGCGGGCGTACCACTGAGGCGACAAAGGCAAGCCCGTCTGCGTCCGTCTGCCCCTGGACCGCGCCCAGCATCAAGAACCCTTCCTCTTGGACACTCCACCGCTACGACACCAGCACCCTCCTCGCCATCAGCCCTGGACGCCACACAGTCTACCATCTAGCAACACTGTAGAATTGTCTTGCTCCCTGCATCTATCTAAACTGCAAACGCACCTTCTGTCACATCAGCACACCAGTGCCTCCTGCCGCCCAGCCGACCAACAGCTCAGCCAACAGGCTCAACTGCATCCTCCTTAACGTGCGGTCCCTCCACAAGCATGCAACAGAAATCTGGGACCTCCCAGACGCCACCTCTTCAGACACCGCCTTCTTCACGGAAACCTGGACCAACCTCTGCTCCGGACCGGACATTGCCGCCACCATCCACAACGGCTACAAATCCACCCGTAAGGACCAACCCGAGCGTCCAGAAGGAGGTATTGCCATTGTCTAAAAAAGCACACTCTGACTGACCATGCACTCTAATGACCCGACGGTGACCATGGAACACCTCCACTTCCAGATCCGGACCAATCCCAACACCACCCTCCGCGGGACCCTCATCTACAGGCCCCCCGTGCCATGAACCCCCATTCACTGATTCCATTGTAGGCCTCATCGCACCCCAAGCTCTCCCATCCACCGACTACATCCTACTCGGAGACCTCAAGTGTCATCTGGACAACCCCAGTGACCAGAACACCACTCCCCTTCCTGGGGTACCTCGCCAACATTGGACTCAAGCAGCTAGTCACCGCACCAACCCACATAGCCTGACACATGCTCGAGCCTGTCTTCTCCACCAGCGAGAACTCCAACTACAGCCACACCACAGGACTCTCCTGCACCGACCATCATTGTTTACATCATGCCTTCACCACGCCCACCGTACACCATCGCCATCATTGCCCCCTGTCGCAGCTGGATCAAGGACACCGAAGAACTTCCCGTCAACTCCCTCAGCACCACCACTCCACCAACGCTTACAGATGCCAACACCGCAGTGCGCAACCTCCACCGATGGATCTCCAACTGCGCCGACAGCCTGGCACCCCTCAAGAAAAGATCAGTCAAACAACACTCCAAGAAGGCCAACTGGTTCACTCCCGCCCTCCACTAGTCCAGCCCCACCTGCAGACATCTCGTGAAGAGATGGAGCCAAAACATCAATCAACTCCGCAACACAGTCACCCTTGCACCATGGCGCAAGGGTGCCTACGTTGGCGCATTGCAGCCATTGTGCACCAATGTAGGGGAAAAAGACAGGGGGGCTTATTCATGAGCTCCTTCTGAAAGTTTCACCCCACCGGTGTGTCATTTTCTTGACGTACTTGCAGCGTGACTCTTGCACCATGTTGCGCCGTATTTGCAAAGTGACGCATCTAGGCATATGCGTGACCTTGTGAAGCCCTGCGTCACATTATACCTGCATCAGGTATGATGTTTGCAGGGTGGGCATTCCCACGCAACAAAGCCTCATAGGAGTCGCGCAGTGAAATCCATCAGATTTCACTGCAACAATTGTAGGACGGCAGGCGTAAGGGTGACACATTGCCACAGGGATAGGCCGGCCCCATGCATTGCTGGAGTTGCGTCCTGCTTGTGACACAGCTGCAGCTATGCGTGACTTTAGCGCTGACAGATACGTCATGATTCCAGACATATCTGTCATTAATTGAGATATGGAGCACCGTACTGTGAATACAGCGTATCCATGGTGTCGCATGAAGGGCGTAGTGAAAAGTGTTGCAACGCTGTTTTGCTGCAGCGATGCAAGACTTTACATGAATGAGGCCCAGGAATGCGCCCTATCTTATTGATGGTGCACATTCCTGCCCTGTAGTTTTGTCGCAAGTCAGTGTAGCAACATTCCTTGCAGCACTGTCCAGCACCAAAACCTTCTGAAATGAGGCCCCAAGTGTTTGCACCATTTTTAAGACCAGCTATTTTCTGGTCTTAAAAAACTGCCTCTAACTGGAGTTAGAGGAAGTTTTTTGGGTTTTGTACCATACAAGGAATTCCTTGTAAATATTGCGAAGTGGGGTTAGCAGCAGTTTTTGCACGGGAAAGCCTACCTTGCATCACATTTTCGTTAAGTCCCGCTAACATAAGTGGCGATCCTAAAAATTCACGTTTATGCCGGAAAACTGCAGCTAACTGCAGTTAGCGGCAACTTATAAATACGGTGATAAAAAAAAGCCGCCGTAACATCAAAATATTTACGCTACGCGGAGTTAAGTTCTTGTACATATGCCCCTCAGAGTCAGTTTTCACCAGTACCAGTCAGCAAAAAAAATTAGGATGCCCAGGGCACAGGATGACTTTGCAACACTATGACATTCCTGAATTTTGTGATACATGAAATTTACAAAAGATCTCAAATTCCTCATTACGCAACTTTTGTGTAACTTTTTTTTACCAGTGTGCACCTCACTTAAAAAAGTCCCTCAAGATACCAGGAGGAGACCTGTGTACACAGAAACTGTCTAGCTGAGAGAAATTTCTGCTCAAGTCAGTCTCCTGACACTGTCTTGCTAGAGTTTTTTTAAGCGTGGTGCATACTCAGGTAAACAAAAGGGGATGCGAGATACCTGCACTACATTTCACCAGAAAAGCATATTTTCATGGAATTTCACCCCAAACACAAGTACAAGTCTCATTCAAAATATTCCCAAAGCAAATGTAGCCCCTCTTAGGATAGAAAGCTAAGAATGGAATAATAGTTCTTGCATTTTTGGTATGTGTGAGAAATTGAGTTGTTGGTTGACTGGAGTGTGACAGCTGGTCAAGCAGCAACCACAATCCTTGTCAGAGTAAGGCAAAGGAAAACCCCAAATTAACCTGTGCTCAGCCCCCTGGTATCTTGGTACAGAGTATTGAGGTTAACATAGACCCAATGTGTAAAGTATTTCTGCAACACTTCAAACAGTAAATAAGTTAAAACACCACACAACAGATCACACACCAGGTTAGAAAAATAGATCAAAATGTAATAAATAAAACAAGACCAAACAACAAAAAGAACTGGAGTTATGAATTTTTAACGGATAAAGTGTAAAATAGTGCTAAAAGCATAAAGTGCGAACCACAGCTATCTGGTCACACTGGACTGGGTCAAGTCCAAAAGTTCAGGCCGACCGCGATGGAGCGCAGGTCAGATAGTCCCAGATTCGTGCCTCTGAAGTTTTACGTTCTCAAGTTTTGTCCCAAGCATCCCATTCATAATGGAGAGGGCCGCAAGGAGAAGATCGTGGGCACTTGTTGGCGTGGCGTGAAGAGCAGGCTGGGCGTCGCGGATGGGCAGGCTGGAGCTTTGTGTTGGTGGTCCCCTGCCAGCTGTAAATATTACAGCGAGAAGATACGGGCTGGAGGCGGCTCATGCCGATTCTTGGTGTGAGTGGTGCCATCTCGGTGTGAACGGGTCCATTCACGAAGAGCCCAAAAGCTTGATATAAGAATCCATGAGCCACACCAAGGGACCAGGACCTGAAAGGAAGCACTTGTGGGTTAGAAACCCTCTGCAGCTGCGTTCAAGAGCTGGTTGGGGAGCTTTGCATGTCCCTGAGGCTCAGATCTGGAGGCCAGCAGACTAGCCCTCGGAGTCACTATGAAGTTCTGGGTTCAAGATGAATTTGCAGGTCCAGTTCTTCTTCCCCAGGCAAGAGGGCAGTAGGTCAGCACAGCAGGGCAGCAGTTCCTTTCGAGTAGTAATCCAGCAAAGTGGCAGTTTTTAGAGCAGCGTGACAGTCCTTTGTCCTGGCAGAGTATCTACAGGTCCAGAAGTGTATTGAAGTGGTTTGAGGTCCAGTATTTATACCCAAATTGTGCCTTTCAAGTGGGAGAGAAGCTTTTAGAGGTTTCCTTTTGAAGTCCCCAGGCATCCTGACTTCCCTGGCTCCTGAATAACTAATGGGAGTTATGCAGCCCTCTGTGTGGAGGCGGGACACAGCCTATTCAGGAGTAAGTGGGGCTATGCCCAGCTCCACCCTTCCATCCTGGCAGTGATGGCCCATCCAGATACACCTACACTCCCTATTGTTGTGTGCCTGTCTAGGAGGAATACACAAAGCTCCACTATCAGTCACACACAAGTTATGTGACTAGAGGCAGGCTACAGGCACTAAATTGTTAAGGCAAGAAAATGCCAACTTGCTAAAATGTAGGTAATGCAAGGGGTGGGCCCTATACCACACAGCTAGATTGGGCCAGTAATTACTACAGAATTCAAAACATCTAGCTGACCATTTGTAGGCTGCTAACTTTTAGGCAGACTCAGACCAAATTCACAAATCAGTTGGTCTTTAACATTTAAGTATTCATTTTAAATCGTTTCATTTTATAACTCCTCAAGGCAGAGGTCAGATACACATAAAGTCCACATTACATCAAACCATACAAAAATGAGACATAGTGACGAATAATAAATAACACAAAAAGATTTTTGAGATGATTTCCAGTCAAAAAACAGAAAATACAGGTAATCCACGGATCAAATTTTCAAGAAGCACTGAGGTTACCACTCAACGGGGGTAAGCTATATTTCAGGTAACAAAGGGTTACAGCATTCAATACATATATTTACCTAAGTTACTACACATTCTTATTTAAATTCTTCCCCTGTCGGTTAAACGTGCCAACGCGTTTCAAGTAGCTACAATTTTTGGGGACTCTCTTCTTTAAAATGAATAATTAAATGTAATAGACCAACTGATTTGTGAATTTGGTCTGAACTTGCTAAAATGGGCATTTTTCTGAATTGTGATTTAAAATCCGACTTTACCATAAGCTAGCATTTTAAATTCGAATTCCAGAGGCATCAAACATGAACTAGTTACCTCTTCCCATTTGGAAATTATACTTATAAAACGTAATAAGGTAATTCTAATTAAGGGTGGGAGGCAAACTCCGCTCCGCCGGCGGAGTTAGCAGAGCTTTGCCCACTCTGCGCTCTGTTTGGAATGCGGAGTTTGCATAACTCTGCCCACCGCTGGCAGAGCAGAGTTTCCCGACTCGGGCCTGCTGCTGCTCATCCCGTTTTGTGCACAATATGCCTCTCTGCCTGCAGCAGAACCTGCCATGGAGCACCAACCCCTCCCTCCTTTCCTTCTGGAAGTCCCGTCTCCGACGAGTCTCCTCCCACCTTTCCTTCCGGAAGTCCCTCACTGTACGCCGGAGGGGGCCTGGATGCTGTTGTTCCCCCGTAAGGAGTGTCCCCTGTCTCCGAGCTCCCATGGGTGTAGACTGCAGAGCAGATGGATCCTGGACATGTTAGCCCTGCTGGACACTGATCTAACATATGGAGCTGCAGGCGGGTTGATTTAATACAGAGGCTGGCCGCAGGAGGCCCCTTCAAGGAGCTGCAGCCCAGGGAGAAGGTCTTTGAGCCACTCCACTGCCCAGACTCATTTCCGGACCCAAAACTGACAGGTTGGTCTTCCTCTTCCCTCTTTTTCTCTCGAAGAGCCTGTTGAGGTGAAGGGAGGAGGGGAGGGATTTCAGGCTTCCCACACCAGGGAATGTGGGCTTGACTGCTTTTTTCAGGACTGAGCGTTGTTCATTGCGAGGGGAGGTCTGGGAGCAAGCAGAGGCAGGTACGTCCCTTCGGCAGCTGTGAGGGATCATGCATGGAGGAGTTGGAGTGTCAGAGACAAGTTAGGAAGCACGGAAATTGCCACCTTGTAAGTGGCAGACAAGAAAGGACTGTGAGCGGGACCCCACAGGGACCGCACATCAGCTAACTCCACTTGGAGCAAGAACGTCTTTGTTACGTAACGTGTGTGACCTAGCAGCATGCACTGTGAGGTAACGTGTGACATGACTGTAGGTTTCTACCTCGGTAAACTGGGCAAATATAGCCAGCTGTGCGGCCTCCAGCCGTCTTGTTCTCAATTTCTCATTTTACACGGATGGGTTAGGTTTTTATAACTTTTTTGTTCAAAGTAGCGTGGAGCAGAACACCCCGGAATCCCACAGAGTTTGTAAGCAACTCTGGGGAATTCCGCGTAGTGCAACTCTGCGCACTCCGCCCACCCCTAATTCTAATGTTATCCTACGGGAGAGGGAAGCCTTGCAGTAGTGAAAAACGAATTTAAGGGTTTTTCACTACCAGGACATGCAAAGCTTAAAAGTCCTACTTTTTAAATACATTGCACCCTGCCCTCTGGGCTGTTCAGGGCCTACACTATAGTTGACCTCTATGTAATAAAAGGTGGGTTTGGGCGTGGAAAAAGGTTTATTTTACCAGGTCGGATTGGCAGTTTACATTGCACACACAAGCTGCAATGACAGGCCTGAGACATGTTTAAAGGGCTACTTAAGTGGGTGGCACAATAAGTGCTGCAGGACTAAAAGTAACATTTAATTTACAGGCCCTGGGCACATGGTCAGCAAAAACGAATTCAGCAAAAAAATAGGAGGAAGGCAGAAGGTTTGGGGGGTGACCCTGTCGCGACAGGCAAGTGCAACAGTATTTCTTTATTCAATTAATATATGAAATAAATAAATGAATGTGTGACAATTGAGGGTACTTTTCAGATGGAAAATAGACCCTTATGCATGCCTATGGAGTTAGAAACAGCCAACAAGAAAAAGGCACGACCAAAGATTTCAGTTGGGTAATGGAAGATGTGCTAGTGAATGTCTCAAAAAATGGCTGTAGCGCCCTGGGCCAAAGAACTCAGGGGCATATTAACAAGGGCTGGCGATAACATTATCGCCGCTTTAGCGTCCGTTCTGGGCGAAAAGCGGCGATAATGTTATTGCAATATCATCAAGGACACGCTAGCGCGTGTATCCTTGACTTAGCGCCCGTTTCAGCACGCTAACTTCGCATCTCTAATGAGATGCAAAGTGGGCGTCACTGGGCGTCCGCCTGACAGACTACCCTGTAAAATATCGCGAAATGTACATCGCGATATTTACAAGGTAGCACGCATTTTTGCAGACGTTAGTTTTGGCGAAAACCACGGTTTTCGCCTAAAACCAACGCCTGCAAAAATGCAGACTTACCTATACCTGACAATGGGGGTGGATTATGCTGATACGACCACAGGGTCGTATCAGCAAGGTTATCGCTGCTTTCCATGGAACATCGCTGGAAAACCAGCGATGTTCCATGGAAAACACCGCTATCGCTGGTAAATTATCGCCATTGCGCTATGCGTTGTTGATACAGCGATAGCATGGCGATAATTGCCAGTGATAGAAGGCGATAGAAAAGTTCTCGCTAAGAGCGGCCAGCGATAATTATCGCTGCCGCTTGCTGATATGCCCCTTAATGGCTGAACAAAAATTAGGCCTAGGCGACATTTACATTTTGCCATGGTAATTCATGCAGTTTTCGGAATTTCATGGGATGCTTTTCACATGAAATTCACAAAATGATGACATTCACAGTAAAACTTTACTGCGAATGGTGCAATTCGTGGTAATTCACAGTAAAAATGTTCCTCAGATGTTGCAATTCACTTTCATTTGTGGTATAAATGTACTACAACCCCACAGAAACAATAGAACCCTAGTGGGTATTGTTTGCAGTGGTCTTATTTAACTGCATCTTCGTGCAAAAATTGTTGCAAAGATGCATTTCACGCTAAAATGTAGCATGAAATGACACATTTGCATTTTAAGTAATTTTGAGTAATTTTGCAGTCATTTCGCCAACCCTCCCCAAAAATCCCTTTTTGCACGTATTGAAAATTACATGTCTGCCATGAATGACGAAGCATCCTTAATTCCAAACCGAAAAACACCAAAAAGACCAACATGCTAAAGGCAATTCGGAGTGGCTACTAATTGGTTTAATATTGACTTTACTTTGCACTATCTTCCTATATACATCAAACACTGTTGCAGATGCCTCTGTCATTTGTTCTTTATTGTATAGCAACATATTCCAATAGCTAGAGGACTTTAGTAGCATGGCAACGAGGTTGTTATGTTAAACAAGACAGGACCCGACTCCATTTCTGATTCCAAGAGGCTGCAGCTCTTTCCCGCACATATGGCATGGTATCTCAGCTATTTTGAACTTTATAGAATCAATAGGTTCAGTGACACATGACCCATGACCCACACAGACGCTCTTTCTGAGCTGGCTCCACATTTGAAAGCACATCAAGGAAAATTTACTGCTGCAATTGAGTGAAAGTGAGACGGCGAAGTACATTCGACCTGAAATACCAAGGAACATAAAACGCGAGCTGAAGGTACATAAAACCAGCTCTCTTTAAAATAACTATCGATGGACAGATAAAAATGGTTTCATAACTAGTAGAATAACAACTCTCTACCCACTGTATCTCCTGACTGTTTAAAGAGTCTGGAAGAATCAATGAAACATATTAATAGCATTTCACTTTTTACAAAGTTTAACTAGGAATTATTATAAAACTGTTTGCAAAGAATTTCCCAAAGCCACTGTGCACTATGAAGGAAGACAGTGTATGTGACATACATAGGCCCGGTTGCAGAGTGTTAATGCATTGAGCTGGGGGGAGATTTTTGAAAGGCAATAGGTAATCATTATGGAGAAGACTACACTCTGGTAGGGAAGGTTGATAACTCCTTTGTGTCTAAGTGCCGATAAATCGTTCTATAACAAGCGATCTCAGTGGTACTCATTATATGTACCTCAGACAGAGTGGCTGAGTGATTCACCCAGATTCAAACATGAGACCTACAGGCATTCATATTTTCTGTAACCGGTGCATTCACCCGGTAGACTATTTAACTACCTGATGCTTGCTTGACTGTTGTCAGGTGGTGGGGGCTTCACTTTCCCTTGGTGTAGTTGGGATATTCAACACTCTGCTTATTGCAACAGAGTGGGCTGTAATTATAAGACTAGGACCACTGACAGAGGATTACTGTGGACTTTGGGTTTGCCACTCTTCCGCCATTGGTCACTGCCATCCCTTCTTCACTAAGCTGGTCCCCCAGTAGTAGGGCAAGCGTGAGACCCGAGACGAGAGGAATGAGGAGAGTAGTACTCCCAAGGTAACGGGGTTGTACTTGATTAATGTTACTTCCTCTTCTCCCTTTTGCTTTAGTAGTTTAGCTGGTAAGGAAAGGCTTACAGCGAGGCCTGTCTACACCTTTATGGGGGGCCCCAGTGTAACTAATATTTGTTTACAAAAGAGGGAAAACACCAAGGGCCATATTATATATACAATGAACTTTCCCGGTTTGCGCCACGGAACACCTAATATGCTGAATGCTCTGCCACAAGGGCAGCCTTGAACTCGTGCTGCTCTGGGGCAGCGAATTCAAGTGAAATAGGGAGTGGATGCTTTAAAGCTGCTTCATGTTTCACAGTGCAGGCGGCATGCTGCCTGCACTTTCAAGAGGGGAGAGAGATCCCCATGCAGGCGGGTGCAGTGAGTGACTGCTTGCTTGCTTTCTTCCCTCCAGAGGGCTGCATTTAAGAAGTGCACTTTGAGTATGCTACCTTTTTGTGGCTCAATTTCAGTGTATCTCCTAAAGGCATGGTTGCCTCTGTGCACACATTAGTAATGTGGTGCGAGCGCAGAGGCAAAGTGATTCCCTCATTTGCATAGGGCCACTTCCCCAAATAAGCGAATGCCCACTCATGATAGTGCCAGCACTACATATTCGCCAGAGCTATCAGTATTACACAAGGGGTCAAAAAAGTGTCTGCAGCCCTTTCTGTAATACCATTGTGCCCTGGAGGAGCACACAGCAGGCGCACATGCCTGTTTTGTCCCCCCACAGTATAATATGGCCCTAGGTTCAGAGCTGCATTGTGCCCCGCAGTGCTTATGACAAGTGCTCCCCGGAACAGCACATTTCAGCCAAATAATCTTCCCAAGATGGCAGGGTGTTCTGAAAGATGTATAGCCCTTGCTAAGGGATTCAGTATTTTTATATGCCAAGCACCCATCAACTGAGGAGCAGAACAGTGGTCAGTAGAGCATGCATGGGACGTCTATAATCATGACCATTAAAATTATAAGGTAACGGAAGACGAAATAATCTAACACGATTGACTACATTATGCAGCAAAAAAAGACTTGTGAATTCTTTGATAGTATTATTTCACTCTTTTGACATTTTATCATACATGAATACTGGATGTCCGCTAATTTCACGTCATGACTAGCAATTTAACAGATGAATACAGTAATCAGCAACCAAAAAGGTGGCCACTTAACCTTTACATAGGGTTTTCCACTGTGCAGCACTTTTTTAGTAACATATGTTTCGAGTGAGGTAAACCAAACTATATTTTTTCTTCAAATCTGCGAATTATGCAGCAGATCGTGTATTATATGACAAATACAATGAATCTATAATTATGCAGAAAGTGCTGTAGCTGCAGAATCGCTTAATATCGGTGACCCCGGCCATAATTCTACATTTTTCCATGTACCTTTAATCCCGTGGCTTGTTCTAGCTGCAGAATCATTTCCCAACGAAAAGAGAACAACCCAAGTAGAAAAAGAAAATCTTGTTGCTGGTAAACCTCAGCGAGATAAATAAATGGAAAGTGCAGTCTACCAAAACACATTTCCATAAATGCGTAAAACACACACCTCAGGAAATGATGTATAAACCCTACTGTACAGAAACACACATTTTGCCAATATCATTTAATTTGGTAAGGTGTGAACAGTGTGATAACTGATTGCACATAGTATAGTGGGTGCTCATAGATATACGAACATTTACTTTGCTCAAATGAAATTGAATATTTAGTAGACTATAAATGCATAATGCATAAATGCTGGAAGGGACATGTGCAAGTGCATGATTGCTGGCTCCACATGAGATTTTTCTAGTGTTTAGCATAACACTGCTGCTTCTTCCCATTGATGGACAGAAGAACTACCCAACATAAAAATACCGCTGCAATGGAGCATCTGAAGAATGTCATGAAAGTCCACATGGACCCTAAGGACGTGGAGGACAAGAGGTTGGGAACATAAACAGATGGGTCTAAATTTGCATTGAATCCTGCCCATGATAATTCAGTCCTAACAGTTCAGTCTACAGCCACACATTCTAAAATGGCATTCCTGACCTAGCAGCGACAAGTAAAAACGACTCTGAATATGAAAAGCTGTTTGCTGGGCTGTTGGGTGGCTCTACTGGTGAGCAACATTGGGGCTACTAGGGACATACTGCTATATTGTGGGAGTGGGTTGACACCAGTTGAAGCCGGAAGCCTTCCACCTCAACCGAATATAGCACATTACAACGCATGCTTTTTCTACGCAGTAGGTAACAACGTGGTCGTTACAACGACCGCGTTGTTACAACGCAATGCCATTACTACGCAAGTCATTACATCGACTTGCAGTAGATGGCGCCGTAACATTAGGAATGTATAATATACTATTCCAACTCCAGCCTACGCAACAGTAGGGAACGTGTTGGAATAGTAAATTATACTATTCCTTATGTTAGAGCGCCATCTACTGCAAGTCGATGTAATGACTTGCGTAGTAATGGCTTCGCGTTGTAACAATGCGGTCGTTGTATGACCGCGTTGTAAAGGCATCGCGGTCTAATGACTGCGATGTAAAGGTTGTTTCCCCCTCAACCAAGTAGCCACCATAATTTTGGTTGAACTTCAGAAGGCCACTTGACAGCAACTTCTATAGTACTAGATTAGATTTATATTTATAAAACGCGATGAATGCCTGAAGGCATCTTGGCCCTAGCAGCTATAGTACGATATAAATTAGAGCAAAACCAAATCAATGCTTAAGCATGGGAATAGCCACGTTTTTAGGTCTTTTCTAAAACTCATCAGGTTCGGCTGGAACCTAAGATGCAAAGGCATTTGATTCCATAACAAGGCAGTAGCATGTACAAATCTTGTGCCACCCCAAAAAGCTTTACGAATCTTGGGAACTAGCATGGTCTTAGCAGAAGCTGATCGCAGACAACTAGTGGAAGTGTACAATAACATTTTGTTCTTTAGATAATCTGGGCCTTTCAATGTAGGGCTTAATGAGCCAGGCAGAACACTTTAAAAGCAACTCTGCTCCAAATTGCCAACTAGTGAAGCTCTTTGAGCCCTTTGCTGGCAGATTTGTATTTCCTAAGAGTTTTCAGGAGCTTGACTGCAGCAAACTGCAGCCTCTGAAGCTTTTTCAACAATCCTTGTTACGGTGTTACAGTAGTTTATCTGAGATAATACCAAAGAGACCACCACTGTTGTCTGAAGATCTGTGAAAATTAATGATAACATTTCTTAAACGTTTTCAGAAGCTAGAAACAAGAAGAAATCAATTGATTTATTTGATTTTTAAACATTATTTTGGAATAAAAAAATCACACCAGAATTTTAGACTTTGGTGACTGGTGAGGGTAGAGGACCTAACATAGAGGGGCATCAAGAAGAGTTACAGAACGACAAGTCAGATCCAAAGAGAAACACCTCCATCTTGTCGGAGTTCAGTTTCAAACATTGGCTTTCCATCCAATTGATGATAGCCACCATACAGTTAATAAATCTACTGGCTACCTCATCTACATTTGAGTGGATGGAGACCACAATTTACATGTCATCCGCAGAAGCTATTGTACTGAAGCCAAAAGATTTAATCAGTGCAGCCAAAGGGGACACATAGATATTGAACACTGTGGGGCTTAATGAGGACCCTTGCAGGACTCCACGCGTCAAAGAAAAGGGGCTAGAAGTAAAATCTCCAAAAGTGACTGACTGTATTCTGTTACTAAGCAAAAGATGTCAGATGCTTAAGGGCTGGACCTTCAATCAAGATCTCCCTTAATTGTTGGATCAGGACCCGCTGACTCATGGTGTCAAAGGCCGTGCATAGGTCCAAAAGGACCAGCGCAGCCTTTTCCCTGCTATCCAGGATTCCACGAATCTCCTCTGTTGCCACCAACAGGGCAGAGTCCATGCTTTGTGATTTCTTGAAGCTGAATTGGGTTCTATCGAGAGTCCCATTCTTCTTGAGGAAATCAGAAAGAGCCACATTCATGTGCCTTTCCAAAATGTTTGCTGGAACTGGAAGTCTTGAGATAGGGTGGTAATTCTTCTCTTCCACTGGATCTAAAGTGGATTTTTTCATTAAAGGGAGAATCAACACTCTCCTCCATCCGGCAGGAAAGATGCCCACATCTATAACCTTATTTAATAGAACTGTAATAGGAGGAGCTAAGATAGTAATCAACTCATGAAAGATGTCCACAGGACAGGGGTCAATAGGGGCTCCGGACTTGGTCCGTAAAATCAGGTATACCACCTCCTCTGTTAAAGAAGATGGAAAAACACTCAGAGAAGAGATATTCTCATTTGTGACAGCGACTTCAGATGCTGAAAGGACATCCCCCTTTCCTCCGTTAAAAGCCTTATATACAGCTTCTACTTTTTTTTTTTTTTAAATTAGCTAAATTGTCACAGAAATCTTACGTGGGAACTAAGGTAATAGCGTCCAGAGGATGAGAGAGCATCTGCAGTGTTTGAAATAGTTCCTTGGAGAAGTTACTTGCTGTTTTGATTTTGTCTGTAAAAAAATCGTTTTTTCTGTTTTTATCTCTACTTTGTAGGCCGATAAAAGCCTCCTATATTTTGATTTCTCATCTGGAGAACAACTAATCCTCCAGATTTTCTCCTGTAGGCTCTTTTGAGTTCATTAAATTTGGAAGAGTACCATCCGGCTGTGGGGTGGGATCTGTGGCTTTTAACCACTTTAAGGGGAGACAATTTATTAGCTCCAACCTTGATCCAAGATGAAAGACTTTCCACTATTACATTCACTTCCCTAGTCATTATTGGAAGAGATTAATTCAAGATGAATGCTAGGTCTGTCTTATCCATCTTGTTCCAGGCTCGAACCCTTGTATCTACAACCCTACCCATCTCATTCTATTTGGGAGAAGTAACTGGGATGATGGACTTAATCATCAAGTGATCAGACCATGTGAGCAGAAGAATACCCTCAATCGATAAATCAGGAAAAATTTGAAAAAATTGCATCTAAAGTGTGGCCTGCAGAATGAGTTGGGGCTTTTACCAATAGATGGAGGCCAAAGTTAGCCATGCTGCCAATTAACATTCTTGAGTCTTTGTTACCTACATCCTCTAGATGAAAGTTTAGATCTCCCATGTTAGAAGGTGGTTCTGACCATCTGAGCCGCCCAGATTTTTCGCTTTTTGAACAGCCTCATAAGCTGGGACTCAACCACAGTGAACTCATGATGAAATAGACTGCATGTGGATTTCACCGGTGTCTGCCTTCTGAGAGAAGGCCGCTGTGCTGCAGCCAGGGTAAGGGGCACTGGACTGGTTACATGTAGACACGTGTACACACATGTGTGCACCCGTGTAAGGGCTGCGTGGGGGAGATTCCTGACGTGCGCAGCCCAGGAGCAGGTACAGATAGAATGGTGTGGCAGGCATTATGCAGAGTTGGGTGGTGACATGGAATAGGCTTTATAATGTGGGGAGACACATGTAAGGTAAAGTCAGTGTGCTTTACTGTTTCACTGTAGGAACACTCCATTACTCTCCTATGAAGATGGGGACCACATGGGGTAGTTTCACTTCCCTAAGGCCTACAAATTCCAGACACGCACCAAAGTACACTGTAAGTTGTGTAAAAAGAAGTATTCTGCCGAGTCCAAAGCCATATCTAAACTGCTTAAGGATCATCCAGAAATATCATATTCCTCTGACTCCGCTCATAACCAGAGTCTTGCCGGGTGTGACCATGCCAGGCTGGATTGATTACCTTCCTCCCCAAGCCGTAGCATCAGAGGCCTAGCCCTTCACTGCAAGCATTCCCAAGGGTGAAGATCTTCTCTCCAGGAGGGAGAGATGGGGTGAAGCTGCAGGCTATCCATCAGCAGCTGTCACCCGGTTCCAGGCACCAGGCCTGCTCTGGGCCCGGGCCTTGAAGTCAGCAAGGGGGGAAGGGGGCTTTTCAAAGACCATGTGGTATGAGATCCCTGAACAACGCCATTTTGAAGTATCCCAGACGCCTGTGCAGGAAGGAGGGAGCAGGGGCAGAGAGGTGTTGTGTCGCTGCAGGATAGGGCAGAAGTGCCTTCCTGCCAGCCCCCTCCAATTTCTTTTAAAAGGTCTTGCACAGGAAGAGGAGCTCTCTCTGGGGTGTGGTCTTGCTGAGGAAGACTGGTGCTGGAGCCTGGCGCCATGGGCAGTTGGAAGGAGGAACCCCCTGACTGTGCCTTTGAGGGAGTCCAGGGCCAGTGAGGAGAAGCCTGGGCCTCTGCGCAAGGAGAAGAGAGGCCCAGAAGGCAACCAGGTGAAAGGCTGGCGCAGGGAGCCAGTAAAGACAGCTCCTTGCAGAGTCACCCTCATGGAGGCAAGGAGGGTGGTGGAAAGTGCTCCAGGTGGCTAGGGCTGGCCACCAGGAGTGAGAAGAGGCTGCAAGGGGGCTGAGATATGCCCCCCAGAAGTAAGGCTACCTTTGACCCTTGAGCAGACCGACGACGAAGCGTATGGGGCTCCCCCGCCGGTCTTGGATGTGCCTCCGTGGTGGGTCAGGTCCCGGGGGCTGCCCCCAGAAGGAGATGCCGTTGAGCGCCATCGCGCCCCCAGAAAGATGCCTACGGGCCCAGGCTCTCCATCCTGGGCCCCCGAGAGGTAAAGTCGGGGAGCGCCGTCACGCCCCCGTGAAAGGGCCCCAGGGGGTGCCAGGAGCCCACCCTGGCCCCTGACAAAACCGTAGGTAGGGGAGCGCTGTTGCTCCCCCCTAGAAATGGGGCAAGGGGCCCGGGACCCCCAACTCCAGGCCCCGCAGAAGTCAGGGAGCGCCGTCGTGCCCCCCATGAAGAAAGAAGTCAGGGAGCGCTGTCGGGCTCCCCATGAAGAATTCCCTGGGGCCCGAGACCCCCAACTCCGGCCCCGGTTTGCGCAGATGAGGGGGGGATGGCCATCGCACTCCCCTGCAGTCGGAAGGAGGGGGGAGTGCCGTCGCACTCCCCTGCGGCCCCGCCCGACCGGTGGCATCATCCGTGTCTGCCCGCAGGAGCGGGCAGACCAGCATGAAGAGCCGGCTCCTGCGGCAGCACACTAGGGTGCTGGCCAGTCGGGGAGCCAGCGAGAGCGGCCGAGGGTGGGCTCCCTCGAGCTGCTCTCCAACCTCACCTGGATGCGGGGTGCCCAGGTGGGATTGGGCCCCTGAGGGAGAAGAGATGCGGCATAGGGCTACCGACGCAGGCAGCGCTGCTCTCCCCGGAGCAGCGGGAGAGCCGCTGCTTTAAAATGCGCAGGTTGAAAGCGCCCCATAATGCCTTTCAGGGCCTGGGAAGGCCTGCAGAGTAAACCGGCTTGTTCGTGGCGTGTGGTGACCCCAGGAAGATGGGGTCACCGCCAAATGCATGAAAGGTGCACGGGGAGCTGCAGGAGCAAAGCAGAATCCCCCAGCACGACAGTGAAACGTCCCTACCCTCAGTCTCTGGGGGACTGGAAGGAAAGAACCCCCAAGGGCTATTCATGTTTGTTAAAGGTTACCTAATGCTGGAACTTTTGTTCTGCAGCTGATGCTTAGGACTGCACTGAAGTGTGTGAAGTTAAACATGGATTGTCATCAAGGTGCGCCCCCTCGGGGTGGAAAGGTGTAATTGCACAAGTGGTGCATTTACATAATGTTGTTTCTTTTGGCGACTGGAAGTCACATGTGATATGTGAAATGATAAGTGAATGGGGATTATGTTGCTAGGCATTTCTGTTAGGGTGCCTGGTCGTAAATGCTTAAACCTGTGATTATAACTGTGATGCCTTTTAGGGGCTTTAATTGCCTTGTATCAGATATAATAAGCACCTATCATTCTAAGGGATGCTTAGACGTGTATTCTTGCTACTGCATTAGTTGAAGAACAACCCAGACTGTCAGCCACTGTGATTCAAGGGTGTATACTGTATGGTCAGTATGAGATGCTTAGTCAGGGTTATGTGTAACTATGGCAGGTGTTCCCATTATAAATGCTTGTTGAGATACTGGGGTGGGACGCCACTTGGATGGTGCCAGTGGGAAGGGCCCTCATTCCAGGTTATGGTCAACCCACTGCATTTGGGGGCAAGATGATGTGCATACATGGGAGTGGTGGTACTAGACACCCATCCCCGCGGGAGGGGTGGGAATGTTATGCAATGTTACGAAATATTTCCAACAGCTTATGTATATTTGTAAATTGATGCATAGTATTGAGTGGTGTGTGTGTGTAATAAATGAACTCTTCCTTTTTATAAAGAAAAGTACAGACTGGACAATCAATTATTGAGTGTTTTTTCTGCATACCTGTAAATGGCGATTACTAGCCCACACCACCTCCCTTGAGTAAGCCTTAGCCTGCTCTGCAACGCTACCCTCTGAGAGTCAAGCGCAACAATCGGGTGTTTGGTTCCCAGTGAAGGACAAATGTAGATATATTGTTTGTGCAGGCCTCACAAATAATGCCTTGTTTTCCAACATCCCAAAATTGTGTAATTACCATAATGAATACTATTTTTCAACAGGGCTCTAATAGCTTCTAAATATTTAAGTCTAGGGCCAGGGGGAAAATAAATCTGTAACCATAAAACCAAGAATTGTGGTCTATTTTACAGTTAAAAGTAAGAGCTTCAGCCTCTGTGACCACAAAGGTTCATATTTAATGTTAATGTCAACTCTATGAAGTTAGTGCCAGCCCCCCTCCCCCTTGCATAATCGATCTAGTCTATAACTTACATACCCTGCCAGAAGAGCAGCTACAAAATCTGGGTCTGAATTTTTGTCTGCCAATGTCTCAGTTAAAAAAACAGATATCAGGGCTATGAGAATCCAAATAGTCGAATACCTCAAATTTGTGCTTAGTTACTAGATCCCAATAACCACTGTTTTATGCCACTAGGTCCAAAACATAGTATCTTTGTGTAACCAAAATTAGCTGTGAGAATATTTATGGACATATAGGCCTCGTCATAGTTCGTTGAGGGTCCTTGCTGTTATAACCATGTCATTTGGATAGAATGGCGATGGATTGTGCCCAACCTCCTCCCCATCTTTGAAGGACTTCTAATACAGCCTCCCTCCCGGACTAGATCCCTGATGATATTAAAATGTATGAGGGCAAGATCACCACCTTATCTCAGGCCTTGGTATGGATAGGTATTGTTTGTGCTTCTTTTATGATTTAATTAAATTGTATAAAATTGTATTTTAAGAAAGCTATTTAATTGAACAGTCTGTTTTGTTATAAAGCTTTAACAATCTGCTCTAACAGTCTCCTCTAAAACATTTTTTCAGAGAATTTTATTTAGTTTGAAATAACTGAGCACTTTATAAGATCGAATAAACATTTGCAATCACATCCTTAAAGTAGGAAGAGCTTTAAACCTTAGAATTTCCAATAAACATATTTAATTTTCGAATTTAATCGAAGTTCACTGGTCAGACCCTATCAATTTCCTATTTTCTATTTTTTTTTAAATATATAAAAGTACTTGGATAACTACATTATGCTTTGTTCATCCTTGACGTTTTATAAAAAGATAAGGTTGTTTTATTTTGTATACTGTAATTTAAATTAAGTCTATTCTGACATTTACCAGAACACCGGTATCAAAATCTTGGCCTTTCTACAAAAGTGAATTACATCCCAAATAAATGTAATTATAGACAGAGTTTGGATTATAAAACTCTTTCTGATGCATATATATTTAGCTTAAAAATAGCAAATGAAAATAGGGCAAGCCAATGCTGAACCTTTTGCATAATCTACACAACTTTCAACAATTCTCCATATTTTACTCATTCAGGGATGTCGGGCCTAACAGCAGCAGTACCGGCCATCTCACAGCATTGCACGTGCTTACACACTTCTTATTATGAGAAGGCAGTGATGTTGGTAGTTGCTTGTAATAAATGATTACAGGCAATTAGTTATATATTTTTTATTAGGACCACTTTTGACATAAGAAAGGCTAATAAGTCGAAAAACAATATCAAGTGTTAAAAGGAAGATTAAGCCCTCCCATCAATTATAGTATCATTGTTCACACTACCTATAGTGATTTCTAGTTTCCCATTGTTTGAAAAATGTGTAATTTATGTTGATGGTGTACTTTCTGCACATTATGGAAAATATGTCATGGATATGAATGATATCATTCACAAGAAATATGGGTTTTAGAGCCATTATGGTTTGTGCTCAAATAGTAGCCAAACATGTAAGATATACACATTGCATCTCACATTTCAAAGACTTCCAAAGCACTCTTACTTCCCTTCAACCTGAGTTTTAGGGCTGGCTTTACAGCACAGTTGTCTGCAAAACCGTATTGGTCTCAATTCTTTAAAATATACATCCAGTAGGCTTTGGTAGCATCCAGGAGAGCTTTATTCTTTACTCATGCTATTGGCTATATAGTGTATCATTCCACCTTCCAGTGGAAGGCAGGAGTTTTTTTTCTTGTGAAAAATAAATCGAGTCACCATATTGTTTGTCTCATACAGACTCGTTATCTTTTTAGTGGTTTTTAAACAAATTCTTTTTTGATACTTTTTTCCCAGGGTTGACCAAGCCAACAAAGCACGCTTTATTGCCACAAAATAGCATGTGTACAGGCAACATATACAGTGTTTGTGGGTGAAAGACGAGGGGTTAAAAGAAAATAAATGCACTGTAATTAACAAGCTTTAGCAAAGCCAATAGGTCTGTCTTTGATGTGCATTTGATTACATGCATTGGCACATCAAAGACAGACCTATTGGCTTTGCTAAAGCTTGTTAATTACAGTGCATTTATTTTCTTTTAACCCCTCGTCTTTCCACTGAGACCTGTAGCTCCCACAGATCTTGTCTCTCAATACAACATTGGCATCTCCCTGTGTCTCTGTTGCACCGCCGCCGCCCTCTTGCAAGTGAATGACTTCAAAGTTTGGGAACCTTTTTCAAAGCAATAAACAGAGACTGCAGTTCCTTTGCTCTAATTAAACCTGAAACCTCTGCCGCTAAAACGGCGATAATTTTAACGTGGGTCTTGCTAATATGCCCCCTCTTGTTTCTTCGTTCCCCCTATGAGTCGCTCCTTTCTGACGTGATCTCCGCCTATATTGAAGTTACATTCGTGATGTTGACAATATCTTGTGCTCCTAATGCTATTGACACTGCCTCCCCACTCAGTGCTTGTGTTATTATTGTTATCACGATTCCACAGTCTTGGCGGGCGTCTTTCCTCTCTCTGAGTTATGCCACCATCCTTTCAGCGCGCTGACATGTTTATTAGTGCGGCGGAAGCCCACTGCAGCCGGAACGGCAGATTTCTTTAATCATTGCATTACACAACTCTTCCCTTTGTAACAGATGAGCTCCGATAGCTCATCGTTTAGGCGATGGGTCGACAGCGGATAGGCTGCAGAGGGGGGCGGGAGAAAGATACATTATGCATTCAGCCTAAAATGACTGGGGTGAGTCGAATAGCACTCGACTATGTCTAGCTCGACGTGTCTCGTTATTCCTTCCCAAAAGCTAACTTCTGTAATATGAAATAAGTGGCTTGAAACAGATGAGGCAGGTAACAAATCACAGTTTCAACTCTTTTTATCTCTCCTCCATCCTTGAGCGCAGGAGGTCCCTTCGGGCAGTATTGGAGAGATGACGGTGCGCGTCTGATCGAGGAAGAAACGGAGGAACTTAGGGCCCGATTCACCCAAAGAGTTTTGTGCATTTACGTTAAACTTAAATACGCAAACAACTTGATTTTCAAGAGAAAACCTGTGATTTTTATTCGGTAATTAGGAATTGACACTTGTAAATGTATTTAATGATACAGAAAATTACACCATACCGGTGCAATTTGCAATTGTATATGTGAGCAAGTATGCTTCCATAGGCTTTTCAGGGTGGGAATGACTGCTTGAATAGGTGAATACCTACCAATTTGCTATTTTGGGGGGAAACATGAGATTTACTACAGGCAAATGCAGAATTAAAGTCCTTCTGCAGGTTGGCGATGGATGAGGGGAGGAACACAACCATTCCTAGAGAGGCTGTTGGGAAAGGTATGGGAGTAGCAAAGATGCCATGGCCCCAGTGCAGTGAGGCAAAATGGCACCCACATCTCTTGGCTAAAGTTCTGACATACAGCCATAACTGGAGTACACAGGGCCCCTCAGAACCTTGGGCTACGGTGCCACTATATTGAGTATAGTTATGCCCTTGGGGGAGGGGTTCTCCACGGTGAAAAATATTTTTACTGGAAGAAAAATAAAATAGCAATGCATTTACAAGCCTGCATTATGTGTGCATTGATCAATGTACACCAGGGGCCATATTACACAAAGAGCCCCAGGGGCACAAGGCACGTTTGCACCAACTTTGCCAGCCACGGAGCGGTTTGGAATTACAGAAGGGACCACAAACACTTGTGCGGCCCCTTCTGTAATACTGAAAGTGCGGGCGCACATATAGCGCAAGCGCTTTCTCAAGAGGGTGTTCCCTCATTTGCATGGGGGCGTGGTCATATGTAAATGAGGAAATTCCTTTGCCTCTGTGCCCGTGCCATATTATAGACATGCGATACCAAAGGGGATGATGGACGGAGCGCTTGAGCAAATCAAACACTTACCCCCAGTCAACTGATCTGGGTTTAATCCATCATCATTCTTTAGCTCACTCCACCACCCCTGTTCAGACATGGCCATATGCAAATCAGTCTGACCCTGTGCCTCATGGGAACAGTCCAGCCCGAACTGCCAAGCCATGTCTTCCCTGGACCGGTTTCGGGTTCATAACCCTCATCAGCCAGGCTATCTTGAATCCAGTGGCAAAGTGAGCAAGGGACCCACGTCTAGGCATACCCTGCCAACTTAGGGCGAACAAAGCAATACCAAAGGGGATGATGGACGGAGCACTTGAGCAAATCAAACACTCACCCCCAGTCAACTGATCTGGGTTTAATCCATCATCATTCTTTAGCTCACTCCACCACCCCAGTTCAGACATGGCCATATGCAAATCAGTCTGACCCTGTGCCTCATGGGAACAGTCCAGCCCGAACGTCCAAGCCATGTCTTCCCTGGACCGGAAACAAGCATCCTGGGACCGGTTTCGGGTTCATAACTCTCATCAGCCAGGCTATCTTGAATCCAGTGGCAAAGTGAGCAAGGGACCCACGTCTGGGCATACCCTGCCAACTTAGGGCGAACAAAGCAATACCAAAGGGGATGATGGACGGAGCACTTGAGCAAATCAAACACTCACCCCCAGTCAACTGATCTGGGTTTAATCCATCATCATTCTTTAGCTCACTCCACCACCCCAGTTCAGACATGGCCATATGCAAATCAGTGTGACCCTGTGCCTCATGGGAACAGTCCAGCCCGAACTGCCAAGCCATGACTTCCCTGGACCGGAAACAAGCATCCTGGGACCGGTTTCGGGTTCATAACCCTCATCAGCCAGGCTATCTTGAATCCAGTGGCAAAGTGAGCAAGGGACCCACGTCTGGGCATACCCTGCCAACGTAGGGCGAACAAAGCGATACCAAAGGGGATGATGGACGGAGCGCTTGAGCAAATCAAACACTCACCCCCAGTCAACTGATCTGGGTTTAATCCATCATCATTCTTTAGCTCACTCCACCACCCCAGTTCAGACATGGCCATATGCAAATCAGTCTGACCCTGTGCCTCATGGGAACAGTCCAGCCCGAACTGCCAAGCCATGTCTTCCCTGGACCGGAAACAAGCATCCTGGGACCGGTTTCGGATCTCTGTACTGGGGTGAATGTACGACATTGTTCTGCATTCTGTCCATCAATTGTTGTTTTTGCATTTGTCACCCCGAGTGGGACGGGTATGCCCTGACGTGGGTCCCGTGCTCTCCATGCCACTGGAGTCAAGCTATCCTGGCTGATGAGGGCTGAAAGCCTGAAACCTGTCCTAGGATGCTTGTTTCCAGTCCAGGGAGGACCTGGCCTGGCAGTTCGGGCTGGACTGTTCCCATTGGGCGCAGGGTCAAGACTGATTTGCATATGGCTGGGTCCAAACTGGAATGGCATGGTGAGCAAAAAACCGATGGATTTAGGCCCAGATCTCTGTACTGGGGTGAATGTACGACATTGTTTTGCATTCTGTCCATCAATTTTTGTTTTTATATTATAGACGTGGGCGCAGGGGCAAAGAAGCTGTCGGGGGCGCAATGACAGTGCGTCACTGTCAAGTGCACCTCCTGATTGCAGCCCTCTGGAGGGGGGAAAGGGGACCCTATGGACCCCCAGACATCCCCAGGCACTCACTGCACTCACCTGCAAGGGGATCTCTAATTCCCTTTAAAGTTCAGGCGGGTTGCCGCCTGCACAGGGAAACACGGAGCAGCTTCTTCAAAGCCGCCCTTTTTTTCACCTGAATGGTGCTGCCCCCAGGGCAGCACGAGTTCGCAGCTGCCCTGGGGCAGCACGAGTTCACAGTTGCCCTGGGGCAGCGCATTCTATGTAATATGGTGCACTTTCCCTGTTTGCGGCTGCACACCTGTTTTAAGGTAGACGTAAACATGGAAAGTGCGCACCCAACATATTAGGGCCCCTGGGGCCGTATCACAGATACAGCAAAACTTCCTTGTTTGCGCCGGGCGCACCTTCTAAAAGGGGTCCCTGGCTCAAAAAGTAAAATGTGCTGTATTAGGATGAATGCACTTCCCCCAGAGCAGCTGTGAACTTGCGCTTCCCTGGGGACAGCACATTCATGTGAAAAACGGAGCAGCTGCTTTGAAACTGCTCCATGTTTCACAGTGCAGACGGGAATCCACCTGCACTTTGAAGGGGGATTAGAGATCCCCTTGCCGGCAGGTGCAGTGAGTGACTACACCTGCCTGCAAGGGGATATCTGGGGAGTCCATGGGACCCTCTTGCCTCTCTCCAGAGGGCTGCCATCAGGGGGCGCACTGACAGAGTGACACCCTCTAAGTGGCAAACACTCAGTGCGCCTCCTGACAGCTTCTTTGTCTCTGCGCCCGCGTCTATAATACGGCGCGGGTGCTGAGGCCAAGGAATTCCCTCATTTGCATGGGGCCACGCCCCTATTCAAATGAGGGAACACCCTCTGATGATAGTGCTGGCACGTTATGTGCACCAGTACTATCGTTATTACAGAAGGGGACGCACAAGAGTCTGCAGACCATTCTGTAATACCAAAGTGCCCCGAAGGCGCACAAAGTGGGTGCAAATGCCCGTAGCCCCTGTTGCATTTACAAGTGTAAAAGCACATGTGCATGGGAACTCCTACAAAAAACCACAACAGCGCTCCTACAATTCTTTGCAAGTTCCAAAATAGTTGCAAGTCTACTGTAAGTGTAGGCAATAATTCTCATGCTAAAATGTGTAGATATGGCACAGTTTAGAAAACGTCTGCACGAAAAAGACCTAAATAGCATTTCACTTTACAATAGGTAAAGGCTTTCTGAGCCTAAAGAGTTGTAGATTTAGATACATGAACTTAGCCTGAGTTCAATTTACACATATTCAAAGTTTATAACTTGTCAGCATTTACTTACACCCCCTTTGACTCATGGTTGAACTACGTGGGTTATAATGTAGTGCATATAGGAAGCGTTGTCCTACACAGTGCTGACGTACACCATTTGTCTTGGTCCTATTCTTGCATAATATATGGAGTGTGTATTCTATGCCTGTGTAGGGCATTAGATGGCGTGTTAGAGCTTATGCTTACTTAGGCTTATGTAAGCACCAGCCGGCAGCATAGCAAGGGTGCCTTCAGCCTTACTGGAAGCAAGGAATATGGCCTTTTAAATATAGAGGGGAAAGAGGAATGGCAATAGGTCACAGGTAGCCCACTAGCTGTACCAGGTGTGCTAAGCAGCAATATGAGCAGGTGAAGGTGGATGTACTACCCACTATTTCCAAAGCTCACTGGGCTTGTCATTTGCACTCATTGAAGATTCTTAGTTATGGGGAGCCAAAGATGAGACAGCCAATGAGAGTCCAATGAGAGGAGAGGCAGCTGCCTGTTGGTGGTGGCAGATACAAAAAGTACACTTTCTGACAGGTTACTATGTTGAAAGGAAAACATGGCTATTCTAAGGCAAGCATGTGTTGAAAATTTCTTATAGGATGTAAGTAGTGTTGAAAGGTAAGTTGGAGCATTCCTTTCTCTTTCACAATTACCATGGATAAAGCTTGAGACCTGAATTTTACTTCTTATGAGGGAAATATGAAGTGTGATGAAGTTAAAGAAATTTGATTATTATTTGGGGTGGGTGACTACCCACCTCAAGTTATAATCACAAACCTTGACAGGGTGAACCCTCAAAGTCACTAAATGACCCTGCGCTCAACCTCTGGTAACAATAGCGCAAAGCAGACAGGCTTAGCTTAGGACAGTGTGTAAAGTTTATGCAATACCAAAACTGTAATAAACTCAAAATTCAAAACAACAGAAACCCCAAACCAAATTAGAAATGTAAAGTAAAATGTAATAAACAAAATGACGCTAAAATCACAAAATTCAATAAGGGGCACCAGAGATATGAATTTTTAAAGTTTAAAGTAGAAATAGTACCAAACACCACAAAGCGCCAATGATCGTCAATGGTCTCAGTATACCAGGACTAGGCACAATTTGAGGCTGATCGCAATGGAGCATGGGTTTGATTCTCCAACCAGGTTAATCGTAGTTAAAGATTTTACCTTCTGACTTTGTGCCCGATTTAGAGATCAGCAGACGAGTTACTCCATTACAAACATGACTTATGTCCCGTCTGCCGTATTACAAGTGCATTATATCCAAATGTAAAATTTAAATCTTAGTATAGAATACCCAAAAAATAGTAAGCTTACACATAAGTGTAAGTTTACCTTTGTGAATCAGGAGTTTAAATCTACTACTAATACTTTTACGACCTTGGAGACTCCGATTCGTGGCAGAGACTCCACACATAAAAAAGAATGGGCTTAAATTTTTATGTGCAGCGATCTCTTCCTCGACTGCGGAGTCCTAGCAGTCATGAAATTACAATTAGTAAAATTAGACCAGCACTTTGTCGACACCAAAAAAAATAGTACATTTATGCAAAAGTGTAAGTTTACCTTTGTGAATCAGGCCTGCAGTGATGTGAAGTGGGGCTACTAGTATTTTCTCAAGGAGCTTCTTGATGAAATGAGGAATTTGTGATGGAGAGCAAGCATTGCAGAGGAATAATCCATTTTTCATTCCTCAAGGTCTGTAGTGTGTCTTAAGAATGCAGCTTGATGCGTGTGTTGAAAGAGATGATTGCAGCATGTCAAGTGGAATTACTGTCCAATTGGCTGAGGGTTGGTCCAATTGGATGTTCAGATTCACTGAGAAGATTGCCCAGAAGCCAGTGCATCACTGGGGCATTATAAATGGGATCTACTGGAGTTGTCTATGAGAGAGAGATAGGGAGTTAAATTAGTTCGTAACACAGATATCTTTCAATATTTATTGAGTATTTGAAGCTGTCTCCTTCAAGTGAAGAGCCTTCCAAGGCAATGCAGCAGCTGAGGTTTATTAAGATGGGGACTAAAAAACTGAAACTTGTTGTATCATGTGCACTGTTTACTTTAGACTCTATTAGGAGTGGTCAGTGATTGACAAGGCTAAGGAAGATGAAGCTTGCTTTGTTGGAGATCTGCACCTTCTAATGAGCTTTAAGTGCAGGAGCTGAGAGGCGAAGATGATTGTGTTGTACAGCTTGTACCTCTCTGGTCAAACTGTGTGTTTGTTGGACAACATAAATGTCAGGATTGTGACAAACTGATTCCATCCACAACCTCAGGATACGTTGACATGTATCCCTGCTAGCTCACAGTGCACCATCTGCACCTCTAACCTTACAGGGTAACACATGTTTGTGCAACCTCAGAACATGAAAACCCTGATCCCCCAAAGAAATCATGGTAACAGATCTAGAACCCTTTTGTTTGGTTACTGATGCATACCCAAAGAAATACACAAGAAATACTCAGCAAGGCTGAGAGAATGTGGGAGAGAATGGGAAGAGAATGTGGCCTAACGTCTAGGGCGGTCGACCTCGGAGCTGGAGAACCTTGGTCCGAGTCTCGGAAGGTATGCTCCACATTCTGTGATTCTGGGCAAATCACTCAATCTCCCCGTGCCTAACAAAAATGAATGTGTCCATCTGTAACGTAACTGGTGCTCGTGTAAAGTGCTCTGATACCTTCGGGTCTAGTTTGCGCTACATAAAACTCCACATAAAAAGGTGTTTCAATATTTATTGAAGCATTTTAATTCTTGCATAAAATACATGGGCTCCGATAATCAGTAAAATGAAACAATATGACTTAATTAGCATTATGAGAATAATGAAAAAGAAGAACAATTCCACCATTCTGCTATAACAGTGACTATATGCTGGCATGTAAGTACTGCATTATATTGCACTCCTACCTAGTGCTTCCTAATCTAGTTTCCCTAGGGTGGGTGATCTGCCAGATCCCTGCTGGGTGATCTAACTCCCCATTACCTGTGGGCAAGTGTTATCAGGATGCCTATTTTGGTCGTGAGCTGGACATCCATTTTTGTAGGGGTAAACAGGAATCAGCTGGGCTGGAATTCCATCATGCAGCAACCTCGCAGTGTGAGCTAAATGCTCCTCTACCTTAAACAAGGAAACAATGCTGTATATATAATAACAACACCCATGCTGCAATGCCGAAGCCCCAGTCAGGCTGCTATTATCTATCCTATTGTGATAGCTTTTTCGCCTACTGGACAACAATATGCAACAACATTTGTGCAAGTGAACTTTATCCCTTGTGCTGAATGTTCAAGGTGTCGTGATAGTGTGCCACCGAAGTGGAAATGTAAGCAATGCAGTTTCAGAGAATAATATCCTGCACAGACACACAAGCAAATGTATGTCAAAAGTCACTGTGTAAGAAAGGTGGCAACTTAAGAAATATGAGCATGTGAAATTATGGTGTTTCTAAACGGGCCTATCCTAACCACGTGACAATTGGGTAGCTCTTGGGTAGAAGCAACAGACCCAGGACCTCACTAAGAACAGGCTGGTAAAATGAGGTGATGATACCAAGTCCAGTATTGCCATTTTCGGGTGGTATTTCCACCCCATTTAATTGCAGTTACAGGTTTCAGACCTAAAGTGGTGAATAGCAGACTGTTTCCAGAATTAACAGGCTATTTACTGAATGTTTTGCTGAATTCCTGTGGCTTGTTCTGAAGTTATTTTCCAGCTCTTTTAAGCAGGTGGAAAATGTGTGCAGAACAGCAGCTAATTATACCGGGTGCATGTCCGTATCATTTGCAACTTGTAACCATGTGTGGTGATAACTTACAGGCTACTTGTGAAGTTACCACTATGCACAACTCGTGAGGAGGTTTAAGTCTCTTATTAGAATTCAGTTTCTTACAGTGATAAATCTAGTCATAATATATTTCACTGGGTATATTCCATAAAACCTGCATCAGGTGATTGATGGCTATACTAGCCCGTTGTTATGTTCTATAAGCCATGTCTAAGGGAAACGAGATGAAAAGCATTGTTTTCACTGAGCTGCCAGTGTTCATGACAGCCTGTCTCTCATGCAAGGATTCAGTCTCTCACTCATACTTTTTGTATTCTCCTTAATCAACCCTATTCTATTTCAATAGACTTATGTCTTGCTGTTTTGTTCTCTGAACACGTCCTAATTTTCCTTAATTGCTTCCCACATACATTTATCAGAGTGGAAATGCAAAGCAAATGTATTCACAGCTAATTTGTGATTTCACAGGACTGTTAATTAACAATTATTAACTTATGCATATTTTGTTGGTGCAAACTGTATGGAGGGGTGGGAGAAGCTGGATTTCAGCCATCAAAATATCACATTTTACTTTTTTGCTGCAAGTAAAAATCATGTACGTTAGCTTAATATACTGAAAACCTCCTACTCCCTCTGGACTTGCAGTCTCTGATTAAAACACTTCATTTAGATTAACTGTTACTGAGTTTGCTCTTGCATACTTTAGTATCGAGGGAAAGGAAAACCAGCTGCTTAATATGCAATGTTCTTTTGAAGAATTGCTGAAGGTATCTATGTCTGTAGCATAGAAATGCAAAATAGGCTAAAATCAAGCACATCTTTTTTTTTTTTTAAGAATATGTTTGTTGACATTTTCAACGCAATACACACAGTACAGCAATAAAGGAAATACAGGACCACCAAGCTGGCCAAATGTCCACCAACGAGAAACATGCCCCAACTTGCCCCTACCCTCCTTTCCCCCAAACAAAGTCCAGACGGTCGGCTCCATACCGTGCGCATATATATATGTCAGGCCCAGATATCTATCCACACCACCCTCTATATCCATGAATGATCAAAACACAAGTAGAGGAACAGGTCCTCTAGATGTACAATCATTCATCGTGACCAAGACTTGGAGTCCCCCACATCCATGCCGAGACAATTCTCACCTGCAAGACCCCCAGCTCCCTCCACTGGTGGGTGTCAACCCTCAACCACTGGCCTCCTCGGCCCTTCAGGGATGCCAGACACTCTCAAACTTGCAGGGACAACCCCTAGATTTATATACCTGATCCTCCACCCTCATGCACCAACTAAGATTTGAATCCTACTCCCGCAGCGTGGGCAAGACCAGGCTTCCCCATCTCTTGGCTATGTCCCGCTGTGCAACCGCCATGGCCAAATTTCAGAAAACGAAGGCTGTATCTCTCCAAAGTCTGTTCTCCCCAGATGCCCAGCACCACCATTCCATGAAGGAATGAAGGCCGTCGCCGAATGGATGAGCGCCAGCTGCCTGAAGCTGAACTCGGACAAGACGGAGGTCCTCATCCTTGGTTCCAACCCTTCAGCCTGGGACGACTCCTGGTGGCCAACATCACTGGGAACAGCCCCGCCACCCACCGACCACGTACGCAACCTAGGGGTCATCCTCGACCCCACCCTCTCCATGACTAAGCAGGTCAACGCCGTTTCCTCATCCTGCTTCAACATCCTCCGAATGCTCCGCAGGATCTTCAAGTGGATCCCCACCGAAACAAGAAAAACAGTCACCCAGGCCCTCGTCACCAGCAGGCTGGACTACGGAAACGCCCTCTACGCAGGAACGACGGCTAAGCTCCTGAGACGGCTGCAACGCATCCAGAACGCCTCTGCACGTCTTATCCTCGACATCCCCCGACGCAGCCACATCACACCCCACCTGAGAGACCTGCACTGGCTCCCTGTCAACAAGAGGATAACCTTCAAGCTCCTCACCCACGCACACAAAGCACTCCACAACTCCGGACCAGCCTACCTCAACAGACGACTCAGCTTCTACACCCCCACCCGCCAGCTCCGCTCGACCAGCCTCGCCCTCGCCACAGTCCCCCGCATCCGGAAAACGACCGCCGGCGGCAGATCCTTCTCCCACCTCGCCGCCAAGACCTGGAACACCCTCCCCACCAACCTCCGACAGATCCAAGACCTACTGGCCTTCAGAAGACTCCTCAAGACCTGGCTCTTCGATCAGTAGCAGCACCACCCGCCTCTTCCCCCAGCGCCTTGAGACCCTCGCGGGTATGTAGTGCGCTTTATAAGTGACATGATTGATTGATTGATTGACCAGCTGGGACATGAGCTATATTCAAACGTCCACCACCTCAGACAGATGTGACCCCCACTCTCTCCCAATACCTTCGCACCAGTGGGCACTCCCAAAGCATGTGGACCATAGTGCCCCTCTGACCATACCCCCTTAGACGAGGTCAGAGTCACAACTTCCCCATTTATGCAATCTTTCCCTCGTGAAGTACAGCCTGTATAGCAATTTTAGCTGGACCAGACAAAAACCCACCCGGATTGCCACCTCCTGTGGGTAGCGGCAGGCCTCGTCCTCCAGCCTACCCAGGTCCCTTTCTCATAAACCCCTAAAAGGGGGGCATGTCAGGGAGACTATGGGCCAGGAGTGTGGTGTACACCAAGAAGATGGCATGCGCATGCAAGGGGGAGTCAAGCACTTTATACTCTACTCTAGGGGAATTCCTCCGGCAGATCTTCCATCATAAGACCATAGGTCTCAAAAATATGCTGCATCTGCAGGAAGCGGAGGCATTGACTGCCCAACGTCTCATATTCGGCCTGCAACTCCAGAAAGGAGACCAAACTCCCATCTTTCCAGATATCCCCCTCCACGAGATGCCCGACATGTCCCACTTTTTGTAGCCCTCAAAGTTCCTGAGCCACTGCAGTGCCTCTGCCTCCCACAGTGGCGCTGCAAGTATAATTTGTCCCTTCCACCCCATGAGCTTCTCAGCCCTCTTCCAGATGCTAACCACATTAGCCGCTGGTGGTGGGAGCCCTTCGATCCCCCAATACAGATGCTGCAGGCACCCCACTGGGTCCAATGTCCTTGGCTCCTTCTGGTCCGATAAAACCCAATCATTTACCACCACTGAGCAAGCACATCTTGATGACATGTTTTTGAACCAGTTGATCAAGGCTTACTCTTGGGTCACAGAAGTAATTTTTGCATTCACTGGAGCACTTAGGTTTGGGGTAAAGGGCTACAGGTAGAAGATTTAGAAGTCACCCAAAAACGTTATATTTTTTTAAATATTGCAGATGTGCCATACTCTGACAAATGTTTCTATTTTCTTCCTCCAGTAACTGTTATGGTGCCTTAATCACTTAACTTAGTTATGTTTTTATGAACCACTCAAAGCACTAGTGGCGCCATTAGTGTGCTTTGGTGTGCTTTGGAGGGTAAACAAAGGAAAAAAAGGGGCTAAACAACAAGGGCATTGCCCTAGATATGGTGTGAACTCTACAGACAGTCATTAGCTGTCTTGCAATGGGAAGGAATGTACACTTATTTCTCCAAGTTTAGGCATCTGACTTGCAAAGAGATGTAAAACTATGGCAACTGTTTCTGCCTGGGAATGTCCTGAGATCTGACATGAAAATGTCAGAAAATGTAATATCGGACCATCCACTTCACCTTTATACTGTGGTGAAGATACCATGTTTCGCTCCATATATTACTTGCAAGCAGAATTGAAATGAGTAGATTAAAAAGTACAGACAGCCCTACGAGCATGCCATGATGAGAGAGCATGCCCCTTTTTCAGGGATAATTTAAAGTTTTGCATCTCAAGATTTTGTTCCTCTCCAGTAACACTTGAGCTTGCAAAAAAAGAAAATGTGCTTGCACCAGAGGTGATATTTGATCTTACACATTTGGTGACAAGGCTGATTCTGCTTTATCGAAGGTACTCAGGTTGTTTCAAGGGACTTGCTTTAAAAATGTGATAGGCATGGAACAGGCAGACAAGGAAGCCTCTGTATAGACTATTGTGAAGAAAATTTAATATCGGACCACCTACATCACCTTCATAGCTGTGAGGAAATTACCATGTTTCGCTCCATATATTAGTTGCTAGCAGAATTGAAATGAGTAAATTCAAGCATATCTGTACTGTTCTGCGAATATGCCATGATGAGAGCATGCCATTTTTTCACGGTTAATCTAAAATTTTGCATCTCAAGATTTTAATCCTCTCCAGCAACACTTGAGATTCCTTAATATAAAATTGGCAACAAAGCCCATTCTGCATTAACGAAGGCACGCATGCTCTTTTTTCCTGGGGCTTGCTTTTTAAACGTGATGGGCAGGCAGACAATGGACAATCTGCATAGACTGGTGCAAGTTCCTATTTTATGTTTCACAATGGACCAAGGTATCACCCAAAGGTGGGAGGTAGTGAAGAAACCAAAGATGTGGTCTTCATTTTCTCACTACAAATGCAGAATTCAAGAGAAGCAACGAAGGTCAACATCAATGTCGGTGGGCTTCCTTTTTGTGGCACAGTTATGAACTGCCTTCTAACCCCTCCTCCCCCCAAGAGGAAGTGACTTGCAAATTCAGCACTGGAGTTATTTGGTACAAATCCCTAAACTGTGCACATTCTGATGGGTACTCACAACACACCTCAAAAGACAACTGGGTCTGCATAGATGCCTTCACAGGAGGTGTCTAATGTTGCGTTTACCTAGGAATGTTTTAGGGCTGAATGTTTTTGGAATATGATGAGCTCATGGGATGGGATTGAGAAACGTTGGTGGCAGGAGTATTGGAACATGCAATACCAGTGGGTTTGAAATCTACAAATGAACGTGTATTAAGTACAATGGTTCCAGAGTTGTCTGTGTGGAAATCGGACATAACAGAATGGCCACAGCTTTGCTCAATTCTACTGTGAACCCACAAATGTTACAGGCTTAATTACATCTACAGCATCAAGGACCATAAGCCTCTTTAGTGAGTAATTTGCCCATTATTGTACCGGTGAAAATTAATTTCAACCGTGACTTTCTCCCATGGCCCTTACTCCCGGGCTTTAAAGCCTGCCATAAACTGTGGAGAGTGCAAACATGCATATTGAGGCTGTTGCTCGCCTCTCCCTTATGCCCTGAATTTAAAGAGAGACTGTTTGATGACTTCCAGCGTGAGTGGAGAGCACTCCAAGACAATCACCCTGCCTCACGTTTCTCCGTGCAGCTCTCCGTGCTATGCTAACGCATGGGATTCCAGAAGGAGACGCTTCGATTGGTACTAGAAGGGAGCACATGACGCACCAGGCATTATTACAGAACCCTGCTCTTCACACCCTAGACTCTGTTCCTGCAGGTAAAACTCACCTTCTTACCTTTAGCCACCATTCATTGCTTGTGCTGGGAGTGTTAGAAGGCAATTTTTTGATGGATTTCCTGTCTCACTCTCCATATAGAAGGTGGCAGGGTAAGCAGGGCTTATACTGTGATTTTAGAGCGCACCACGTCTGTGCTGATTGGATCATTAATTCTTCACCATTGGATTGGCTATCTGACTGCTGGATGTTCATCAGCTCTTCTGTTTGACAATTCCCATCTAATTTTAAGATTGGCTAATAACACTACTTCGGTGTTCATTGGTCTGTAGAGTTTTTTCACCATTGGATTGGCTGAATTCTGCCTGTGTGCTCATATTCACTTGCTACATGGCATTTCTCGTTGGATTTTAATTTAAGCTTCATTTTATTGACTACTTCTACCCATTCAGTGTCTACACCCCTCTCAGCTTGGGTTTCTACCAGCGGCCATCTTAAATTTGAATTCGAGTAACCTGGTCTCATTCTGGAAGTATCGCTACACTGAATTTACCAGCTCACACACTGACGTATCTAAATGCACATTTCTCACTGAATGTGTGTATAGCAATTGACTGTTACAATTTTTTCATAGGAAACAAGGTGAATCTGAAAAAATTGAAGATTACGTTGTGGCTTTATGAAAGTTAGCCTTCACTTGTAGATTTGGTCTGCTAGAGGATGAATTAATTAGGGACCATGTGATAATGCACTGTAATAATCCCAATTCACAGGATAGGCTATTGATTCATGGTTGGTCAACTTTACAAGAATTCACGTTTATCATTAGTAAGGCAGAACTTACTTCCAGGTGTGTGTGAAATCGATGGTGTCCTCTAGTAAGAAAGTTAACACAAAGATGAATGTGAGAATGATAAGATGTAAGGATTCATGATAATATAATTTTAATAAAAGAACGGAAGATCTCAAGAGCAGATGTTATTGCTGTGGCAGCTCTTATCATTTAGCACATGACAAGAGATGTTCAGCCTTGAATCAGAAGTGCTCCAAATGTGGAGTTAGAGGTCACTTTATAAGGGTGTGTCGCAACTCTAAAGTAGTTAAATGTATTGTTGTCAACGGGTACCAGGATGAAGCCCAAATCAGTTGTTGATAGGATCCACAAGTGCTTTGCGTGCAAAACAAGGTTATGGAAATTAGTTGGCATAAAAGGAAAAAACCCATTTGTGATATTGTAGTGGACGATGTACATGTAGAGTTGGTCGCTGAATCAGGTTCACTGTATACTATCATTAATAAAGAGATTTGGTCAGAACTTTTTAGTTTCAAATTGGGATCTGAACTGCTAAGACCCCAAAGTTTTATGGGTGAACCTATCAATCTCCTGGGGTTCCACAAATCGATATTTATATTTAAAGGCAGAACAGCTGAGTGTAAATTGTATGTGGCTGAGAGTGGGCTGTCAGTCCTAGGATGGTGGGATCAGGGAGAGCAGAGCATTTTTCCTGATCCGGTGTCAATTGTGGAAGACAATTTGCAAGGTGAGAGGATGTTCTCCAGTGAGTTTCCATCTGTATTTTCTGGTAAAATAGGAGAATTGAAGTGGTTTCTCCACAGAATTATATTAACGGATGACGCATGACCATGCATACACAAAGTAAGGAATATTCCCCTGAGTCTTAAGGAAGAAGTGCTTTTGGAATTGAATAGGTTGGTGGATTCGGGTATTATTGGACAGGTTGAATCCTCAGACTGGGTGGCCCCTTTGGTTATAGCATGCAAAAAAAATGGCCATGTTAGACTCTGTGTGGATCAAAGGGAGTTAAATCAGATTATTTTGTAGATCAGTTTCCTTTACCCCTCATCAGCGAGTTGTTATCAGTGAAAAAGGAAATGAACTGGTTTTCCACCATAGCCCTGACTTGCATCAGGATAGCAAGCATATGACTTAATTTATCACACCCGTAGGCTGTTTCCTGTTCAAAAGAGTACTGTTTGTACTGGCATCGGCTGCAGCGATATTCCAATGCCTCGTGTACCAGTTGTTTAAGAATAGGAAATTAGTCATTTGTTTCAGGACAATAATTTAGTAATGCGTAAAAACAGTGAAGAACTGAAGATGGTAATAACATTTTTGGAAGGATATGGGTTGACAGCAGAAGTGATCAGATGCAAGTTTGCAATACACAAGGTCACAAAATCCGTTTCAAGGGTATTACTCCAAAAGAGAATTGGTTGAGACAATCAAACAGCCTCCGTCTCCACAAAATAAAGATGAAGTGCAAGCTTTTTAGGATTAGCGGAATTGTGTTCCAAATTTGTATGCAATTTTTCTGAGAAAATGTAACATATCAGACAGTTTTTTTGAAAAAAGGCAGTACATTTGTTTGGTCATGTGAATGCCAAGAGGCATTTGATTGCATCAAGAAGGACATTTGTACAGTACCAGCTCCACAAGGCTTTGATCCCACATGTAAAATGTTCATTACCACAGATGCCAGGGCAAAGAGCTAGAGGCAGTTCTGTCTCAGTTGGATGGCAATGGGGTAGAACACATCATCGTTTCTCATATCGTGCTTTAACACCCACGGAGGGGAAGTATTTAGTTATAGAAAGAGAGACCTTCGAGTGTGTGTGGGCCTTAAGCTTTTTAGGCGCATTTGTGTTCGTTATGTATTGTTTAGGCGCATTTGTGTTCGTTATGTATTGTTTATTTGAAATATGTTGTGTCATTTGTAATGGTGTCTTCAGTTTGAGTCAATTGTAATATTGTGAGTCTTTGTAATTTTGTTGAAGTTTTCATTATATGTGTGTGTGTTTTTTCCTCTTGTTGATGTTTTCTGTGGAGACATGTACCAAAATTATGGCTTTTTCCCTAGTAGTCGGGGGCTCTTTGGTCTGATATGAATTATAAAGAATACTGTATATGTTGAATTGATTGTATGTGACAAATTATATATATATTTATTTTATAAAAAAGGACCAAAAAAACATATTTTTATCATTTCATAATAAAAGAAATTAACTGCTTCTCTGTGGGACATTTTTTTATTATTTATTAATGTATGATGCCAGTAATCTGGTAAGGGGTTGATTGTTGTATATTGCCTTAAGCTTTTCAGACCATTCATTTAGGAGCCAAAGTTGTTATTAGAAATAATCACAAACCTTTAACTAAAGTTCTCACTTCACAAGGTATCAATAATATTTCACCTAAACTAACAAGTCTACGCAATTTTTGGACTATGTGTACCAGGTGCTCATAACAAAATTGCTGAGTTCCTCATTAGGTTACCTTTACTGATCAAGGAGGACACAAGAAATGAGTGGGAAGATTGTTTGGTTGCAACTGTGTTTTCAGGTTAATTACAAAGAATTGATGTAGAACTATGGATGGTGGAACAAGAACAAGATAATATGCTGTATAAATTTATGGTGTGTGTCAAGAACAGTTGGCCGGAGAAGAAACTTCTTGAGGAAGAGTTAGTTGCAGCCTGGGAGGTCAGGAATGAATTATGTAAATTTGATTTTTATTAAGGAGTGGATGGCTGATCGCACCTGGTGACCTACATTATAAAATCATGAATGTGTGTCACAAGGGTCGTCTTGGTATTGTAAAAACCAAGAGTAGAGTTAAACAATCATACTGTTGGCCAGGATTAGACAGAGAAATTGAAGAGGTATTAAGAGAGCGCATAAAATGTATAAATTCAGGCAGATTAGTGGTCACATTTAGACCTCCCCTACATCCCATTTTAATTCCACAAATGTCTTGGGAGAGGATTGGGATAGACATTTTTGGCCCAGTGCAGAGTGAGTATGGTATGCTTAAGCTTATTCTGGTGGCCATAGATCATTTTTCCATATGGCTGGAAATCAAAATTATGAATAAAGCAGATGCTTGGAATGTTGTGGGATTTTTGGAAGGAGTTTTTGGCAGGGAAGGTTTATTCAAAGTTGTAGTCAGTGACAATGATGGCCAATTTATTTCTGATGTTTTCAAGGAGTTTATGACAACGACAGGAGTAGAGCATAGAACATCTGCTATTTACTATCCTGAGGAGAATGGTAATTTTGAGCGATTTAACTAAGTTCTAAAAGGTATCATTGAATTATCATTCAGTAACAGCTTGGATTGGGAAAGAGAAATAATGAAAGCTGTATGGGCTTACAGACTGGCTCAGTGTGAATGAACAGGACATAGTTATTTTGAGTTGATGAGAGGAAGAACACCCGGTACTAAAGACAACATGGGGGGGATCAGGTATGAAGAAAGGTAATTGGTCACCCACTGGGGTAAGAGAACTGGATGAAAATGACCCAAAAGAAATATAAGGTCAGATATGATTTGTTACATGGAGTGAAAACAATTAACCTTAAAGAGAGGAGATGTTGTAAAAGAAAAAAAGGACGATTGGCTAAAAAAGGGGAAAGCTGATTCTCGGAGCCTTTGTGTGTGAAAAAGGTGTTGTGCAATTCAGCATGGCTGAGCAATGGGAAAATTTGGCATGCTGAAAAGTTATACTTGTTTAAAGGGGACAAAGTTGTGGTACCAAGAGAAAATAAGTATGATTGGTTAGATGATGTACCTGTACCACCAATAGATCCACCAAGTTCCCAGATAAATAACATACCACAAAGAAGTCAGATGGAAGCGAGAATTGGGAGAAGTAGGCGGATGGGTGAAACCAGAGAAGGAGGGGGTTGTGCAGCAGAGCCCTTTATTACGAGATGTTATGTTATGTTAAAAATGCTTGTAAAGCGCACATACACCGAACGGTTTCTTGGTGCTAGGGGTCAAAGGAATCCTGCCGCTAGCTATCTGACAGTTCTGTTGTTAAACCTAGTCGCTACAATGATTTTGTAGCAATAGGCACATAGAGTTGGTCTTTTCATAATATGTTCACACTCTGGGGCATATTTACGTTCCCTGGCGCATCCCTGCATATCAGCAGGGATGCGCCAGGAAAAATGCGTCACGCAAGTTTACCCTTGCGCCACGTTCGATGCGCCGCATTTACAATGCGGCGCATCGTGGCGCAAGGATAAGCAGATGCGTGACGCATCTGCCGGCGGAAGGTTGGCGCAGTGCTGAAGTTGTGTCGCAAGCGCGACGCAACTCCAGCACTGTTCCAACCTTCCCTATCCTTAACATGGTGCGTCAATCCTTACGCCTGCTTTGACGCACCAGCGTCGGAAAAGTGACTGCGTGAAATCTTGTAGATTTCACTACGTCACTTTTCCGAGCGTTCCTGCGCCGGAACGCCCCCTTGCGCCGGTACGCCCACATGAAACCTGGACGCAGGTTTCATGTGGCGCAGGTTTACTACGTGATGCATCTCCCTAGATGCGTCACGTTGTAAATATAGCGCAACACGGCGCATGGTTTGCGTCGCCGCTGCGTCACATGCGTGATGCAACGGCGACGCAAAAGTGGCGCAAGGGGCTTGTAAATATGCCCCATAGTGTTGGTCATTTCCTGCCATGTGCGCACATGGTTCTGTTGAGGTTCTCGTGCATGTATTCATTAGCAATTCAGCTACGTGATACGTATGTATTTCTTATATTGCATTTTAATATTGGGTATTTTGTAATTATCTACCAAGCTTATATATTTTTTTTGTTTGACAATTTTGAGGGGAGAATATGTGCTGTGTTTACTTAGGAATGTTTTAGGGTTGAATGTTCTTAGGATGTAATGAGCTCATGAGATAGGATTGAGAGACGCCCTGGGAGACGGTTGGTGGAAAGAGTATCAAGATGTGCGATGCCAGTGGGTTTGAGGTCTACAAATAAACTTTATTAAGTACAGCGGTTCTAGAGTTGTCTTTGAGGCAATTGGTCATAACGTCTAACACCACCATTCTGTCAGGTCTTTTTCGTTGGTAAAGGCAATGTCCTTGCCCCACCCTTTGGTGAAATCTGCCAAAATCACAGCTCGCCCTTTTGGACTGCCATTTACAGCCATTTTAGCCAACACACAAATTCCCTCTCCCAGACCTCCCTGCCCCCTGTCATTATCAAGGAGAGTGTTCAAATAATAAATGTTAGTTGGACACATAACTTAAGAAAAGGTGTGAAACTGATACAATTCATTGGTTATTCTTGATATTTCATCATCTATGTTTAAAGAAAGGAATATCTAGAAATTCTCATTTCAGCTGTTTGAGGGCAAGATATAATGCTTAAGCAAGTCAGTGACCAAACTGTGGAGAGTACAAGACTACATTGCTCCTCTCATCTTTAACCTTTCTACCCCTCCATCACCCCCTCCATAATTGCACTGCATTGTCTAATGATTAAGGAACACTCAAACTTGAAAGTCCTCTGCCTAGTGAGCAAAGCATTTCATGATGACACCTCTGGTGTCTAAGATCATCTTCACAGTTTCAACTTGCCTTTAGCATGCAAACAACAATGGTTTTGAGATCCATCTGCGAACACATGAGGCACCACCCAAATAACCTCCCTCCCATTACCCTTCTGCATTACACTAGATTTTATGAAGTTCAGGCCATGACTAAATACCCTTGCCTTCCACACAGCCTCTTGACTATTAAAGTAGCCAAAGGCAGCCAAAATCCATTAAATAAATGGATTAATGAATGACTGACTGACTGAATGAATGAATGATGGAATTTATAGAGCACTGGAATCGCCCCCAAAGGGGTATCTCCGCACTAGGGGTGCGGGTATGCAAGGCATGGGAGATCAGTTACTGAAGAGTTCTGTTTTCAGGAGTTTCCTGAAGCAAAGGAGCTCTGGGCACTTACGCAGATGTACATGGAAAGAATTCCAGTACCTTGGGGTGAGGTATGAGAAAGCTTAGTGCCCAGCACGGAGTTTTCTGTAACATGGAATCACAAGAAGAGCTTTTTCCCTTGAGCGAAGAGATCTACCAGGCTGATAACGCTTAAGGCTTTCCGCGAGATAGGCAGGGCCTCTGCCATTGAGAGTTTTATGGACTAGACAACAAATTTTGAATTTGATTCTTTGGCGGATGGAAAGCCAGTGAAGGTTTCTCAGCAAAGGCAGGGAGGATGTTCTAGGGGGCATATTAAGTGCCAGGCAGGCAGCCGTGTTCTGAACCACCTGCAGTCTATTCAGTAAGGATCATTTGCGGCTGCAAGAAGAGCATTACAATAGTTGAGGCGACTGATTACCGAGGCTTGAATCAGTGTTCTCCGAACAGATAAAGTAAGAAAATGGAACACTCTACGCAGGAGGCTCAACGTGTGGAAGCAAGTACCTGCAGTGGCCATTACTTGGTCTCTCATAGTGAGCGCGGGGCCCAGACGGATCCCTGTGTTTTTTACCATTATTTTTGGGGTAGGGGCTAGGCCCAATCCCAGGGGCAACCAGTCAGGGGACTGTAAAGTTTGAGCGCCGCCGAATAATAAGATTTCAGTTTTATCAGCGTTTAGCTGGAGGAAGTTTTCCGTCATAAAGCTAGAAATTGCCTGCATACCATCAGCAAAGAGAGATTTGGTCGAAGCCGTATTGTTATCAAATGATAAAAGAAGTTGTGTGCCATCTGCATAAGAGAAGGAAGTGAACCCAAGATCTCTAATGATCTTTGCAAGAGGGGCCACATACACATTAAGCAGCCCTGAGGTACCCCCTTCGTGAGCTTCATAATGTGGGAGGGGAAAGGACCCAGGTTAACAGTTTGAGTGCGCTGGTCCAGAAAGCTTGCAAGCCATTTTAGCACCAGTCCATGGATTCCATTCTCATTCAATCTTTGGAGCAGCTTGTGGTGAGACACAGTATCTAAAGCTGCGGACAAGTCCAGCAGCACTAACAGCACAGCCTTATTGTTGTCCAAGGCAAATTTGATGTAGTCTGTAACACCTATAAGGGTGGTTTCAGTAGAGTGATTAGGTCTGAAACCATATTGTGAGGGATCGAGGCAGCCTTGGGATTCTATGTACTCCATGAGCATAGTATTGATATATCCTTCCAAAAGTTTACTCATAAGCGGAAGGAGTGAAATAGGGCGGTAGTTTTCCAGCTCAGTTGCGGGTACAAGTGCCTTCTTGCGGATTGGAAGCACTTGTGCAATCTTCCATTCGTGAGAAAGTTCCCCTTCACTCAAAGAAGCATTTAGTATGGTACAAATGGAGGGGGCTAGGTGGGTAGCTAATAAGGCAAACAAATTGGTTGGCATGACAATGAGTTGTGAACCGGATTTGGCTGTTTCAACGTCTCTTCCATTTTTGATACCTGCAAAGCAGGTAAACATCTCTAAGCAGGCATCCTTCTCCCTCAGAGATGTGGACAATAGGGCAGTAATGTCCAGTGATTCAGAGTCTCTTGGAAATGTATCATATATTTTGTAAATTTTTTCCTCAAAATGATTGGCAATGTTATCACATAATACTTGAGAGGGGGCATCTGACTGATGCAGGCAATGGGGTTGGTGAAGGAATTGAGGACTTTATAGAGTTCTTTAACAGAGTTGCCTGCTTGGTTTAACCTAGAGGTAATATGGGCTTTCCGTGTTTTTTTTATATTCTTGTGGTACAGTGCTAGGGCAGTTTTATAAATTATTTTCTCCTTCACGATTTTTGATTCACGCCATGTCTTTCCCAATTTTGTGCAGTTAGCCTTTTCCCTATGAAGCTCAGAAGTGTACCAAGCCACGTGCTTTCTTTGGGGATTGACGTGCTGTAGTTTTAACGGCGCGAGAATGTCTGTGACGGATTTAATGCCTCATGAAATATATTTAATTTTGTGTTAGTATCCCCAGGTGCTTCGAATGTGGGGGGTATACCATTTTCCATAAAAGAGTCTTGCGTAATCTTGTGCCATTGTCTTCTAAGATTACGAGTGGGATTAGTAGGGGTTCAGGTAGGTTCGGTGCCTGTAATCCGAAAATTAATCAAAAAATGATCCAACCAGATCACTGGGCCAGGGGATTCTTCAAATATACGGGGTGAGTTGGAAAAAATAATGTCCAGGGTATACCCGGCTGAATGAGTAGGGCCATCATTGGAATAGCACTCGTTACTTAGCATGCGTTTAGTACGCATGCCATTACAACGCGGTCGTTAGAACGACCGCGTTGTTAGTTCACATACCTTTACTACGCAATTCGGAACAACGAATTGCAGTAGGGGGCGCTGGATGTTGGAATAGTATAATTTACTATTCCAACTCCAGTCTATGCGGACACTAGGGAAGGTGTTGGATTTTAAATCCAACACCTTCTTCCCCCTAACGCAAGTCGTTGTTCCGACTTGCGTAGTAAAGCTATGCGAACTAACAACACGGTCGTTGTAACGACCGCGTTGTAATGTCATGCGAAGTATCGCATGCGAAGTAAACGCTGTTTACCCCATCATTGAGCTTTATCAATCCTAAGGAGGCCATATCTGCAAGGAAGTGAGCAGAGTCGATATTTGTGCTATCTTCACTGTGAATATTAAACTCCCCCAGCACCAAGAATTCCTTAGAAGAGATAGTATGAGGAGCAATTTTTTCCATCAGCTTTATAGTAAAGTCCTTGAGTGGGCCAGGAGGACGGTAAATAAGCGCACCCTTCCAACAATTCTTGGGCGTGCATTCAATCTTAAAAATACAAATTCTGAAACGATAGAGGAGTATTTGGTCTTATAATACTTTGGTAGTAGTGTGGAGGAGATAATAGGCCCTTGTAAACATGAAAAAAATCAACCTAGCAAAAGTAACGATCAATCAATCAGTCCTTTATTTTGAATTGTTTTCAATGCATAAAAGTACAAAACAACACAGAATATCATACATATAGATCACAATAAAATCATAAAACACAGTTATTAAAATATTTCATTGGTCAAATATCATCTCAATATACCAAGGCTCATGTATGCTAAAAGGTATTGTGCAAATAAGCTATTGCCCCCTTTTGCCCCCTACCAATCTCAAATTATTATAGCACGCAACCTTCCCTGTTCTTCATCTTAAGTCCCTAACCACACAACAAAACAATATTGTGATAGCTAATCATGACAGGCTGTCCACACCAATGTGTTCAAACCATTGCTTCGTTCACAGTTCTTGTTGCAATTGTGTACGTCTTGATACTGCCCACAAAAAGGAAGCAAGTGTGTAGCACACATATGGATCTTCCAACTAGTGAATAAAAGCTGGGGCTGGGCGATATTGCCTAAAATTATATTTCCGTAAAAAAGATACTATAAAATTATTTCTTTGAGGGCCATAAAAGGGGCAGAAAAAGAAAGCATGCAAGCTTGATTGTGCCGCCCTCCCATCGCATGGACAAGTGGGTAACTCCTTCATTGAATATATGTTGGAGGGTAAACCAATCATGGGCAGAATATAATTTGGACAAAATCTTGTCAATATGTATCTGTACTGGGAATTCTGTACAAAAGTCAGATAGGCCTATGTTACTGTGTTTGAAAAGGGCAACATATGGTACATGGCTACCATACTTTTGCCTTTATTTTTCTCCCATTTTTCCTCTGCAGTCTGTTTTCAGAAAAATCTCTTTTAGCTTAGCCTTTGGGAAACTAGCACACAACGACGGGGAGTTGAACAGTTTTTGAAGCCCTAGTGCTGACAGAGGGGTTTTCACGTAACTCAACCACGGGATCCTGTGGGCATAGTCCATTGTAAAGCAATCCCTAAGCACTGCTTGATTCAGTGGTACGCTGTCTCTTTTCCATATCGACTGCCATAATAATAATAGCGGGCCAATCTGATCTGATCCTCGAGTTAGGGTAAACTTAATTTGCTATGAGGAATATAATTAGCGCAGGGAGCGGGGGAGCGATAAAAATCTTTTACAGAGCGCATTCTCCACACGCTGCAATAGTTCTACATACACCATGCCCAAACTGCTGCCCCGTACATAGCGATGGTTTTTGCTTTGTCCGAATAAATATTTAGAATTTCAGGGATTGGCTTGGAACCCAACTTTTTGGAAAATTTAAAACCTGCTATTTTCCATAAGGGCTACTCTAATTAAAACCATATTTTTCCATGATAATTTCTTAGCAAAAAGCACCCCTAGGTAAGGAAACGTGTCCACCACTTCCACCCTCCTCTTATCTATATGAAATCTTGGGGCTTTTTTGGAAGTTGTCCCAACAGTTATTACGTATGATTTAGATTCATTTACGTGCAAGTCCAAACTGGCCATAAATCTGGTGTATGAGCTTCTGCAGTGCCAATGGAGTCCTAGCCAGAACACTGCATCATCTGCTTAGAGGAGAATTGGGAATGTTGATGCCTTAACATATGGAGCAACCTTGACCTTCCCCCTCAAAAGTTCATCCAGCCTATTTGTATAAAGAGAGAACAAAAAGGGAGCAAGGATGCAACCCTGCCTCACGTCTCTGCCATAATGGACGCACCAAGATGCGCTAGAATATAGCTGCCTTTAAAAGCTGATAATAGGGGTGGTCAACTCCCATGCTCTCCATGATGACCCACAGTTTACAGTGGTCCACGCAGTCAAATGCGGCATTAAGGTACATGAAGGCAATACAAAGTTGGCCCTTTTTTGCCATTGTGTATTTAGAAACTATCATGGACAAATTTAGGCACTGATAGATTGTTCACTTGCCCTTCCTGAAGCTGTACTGGGCATCAGAAAGGACTTTTTTCCCCTTGCCCATTCCTCTAACCTATTTAATAGTACTCTTTCCATCAACTTTTCTGTACTATCAATTATGGGCCTATCATTTTTTGTGTCCGATCTATCCCTCTTTTTGTATATCGGGACAATAATAGAGTGTTTCCATGATCTAAGAGGGCCTTATTTAACTACCACATTAAATACATTTGTCTATATTGGTCCTCTCAAGGAAGATATTAATAGGAACCCCGTCGTGTGCAGGGGCCTTCAACGAGCATGTCTGTTCCAAGGCTTGCTCTACTTCCCATATTTCAAAATGTATGAATGGATTAATCTGCTCCTGAATATTAAAATTCTCAGTCGTGGGCTCATTCACATTTGAAAAGATATTTCGAAAATGCTTGACCCATCCATCCTCCTCTATATGTACATCTAGCGAGGAATCCCCCTCATCTCTTAAGAATGGGGCATTCATCACCTTCCAAAACTCACAACTGTCTTTTTTCTCTAATGCCAGCCATAAATCGTCCCATGCTTTTTTTTCAGGCTTCTTAAACGAGTCTGCCTTGCCTCTTTATAGCTAGGCGTAAGGCCTGAATTAACAGAACATCCCTAGGGACTTCACACAGTGCTTTATAAAGGTTAAAGGAGGTTTTAGTGCACATTGCATCAAACTAATGCACCTGCAGGGCCTCTCTACTTCTGCATGGTCAAGTTAGCTGCTTTTAAACTCTTCAAAGGCTTCCACCACCTGCTCCGTGCAGCACTGTCATTAAGACAGGTCATAACCTCAAGCTTCTTATCTAAAATACTGCTGATAAAGTATCTTGTTTATTCACATTATCCCATTTGAAAATGTATCCATCTTTCCTTGCTAAAACGGGTTTTGAGGCTCTCTTTACACTCTTGTTGGAATTAATCTCCCATTTCAGGTCGCCTGCAAGATAAGCATGGTCACTAAATTCTGTAAAAGTAACCTGCGTATTGCTAACTCTATCTATTAACATTTCAGAAGTACTTATATAATCAATTGTAGACCCCCTCCCAGCGCTCTCAAATGTTTTGTCCATAACTCCTGTCAGCAGGTTCATTTTATTGTTCATCATCAAGATCCAGATAGTTAAAATCCTATTTAATGTGTTTCCATACATACTATGATTAAAATGAGCGATCGGGTCGTCATCACAATCCGTAACTCAGCACACTGATTTCCCCACTAAGGGGCAATTTCTATCATAAAAATCTCCTAATAGAATAAGATTCATTGGTTTGTGATGTTGGGAGCTAGCCTCATTAATCGCCAGCTCCACTTCGTCCACCACACAGTGCTTAATTTGAGCCTGTGGTTTCCGGTGCTCAGCAACGACACTTAATTGTCAACACCCGCGCTTGAGACAGTCTGCCACAATGTGGTGCAGTCTAGGTAATTTAGAGATGACCACAACAACAGGAAATTATTAATTTAATATACATTAAAAATGACTATTACCTGCCGCCCAAGCCACTCTTATAGCTTTGGAGGCCCGAAATAGTCCGAATTGTCACACTTGTAGGAGTGTGATGGTTAGTAGTTGTGTTGTTAAAGCATGGCATGGGCAATGTGTGGTGCAAGCTGTAGTAATCTCCTGACGAGAGCCCTGCCACTTTTGTTTTTTACAAATTAAGCCAGGCTACCACAGAATCCATTTTACCCTCAAAATTATTATTATAATCATTTATAATAATAATCAAACCCCAATCCCCTCGCCCTTCGCATATCAAATAATGGATATAAGGAGACTCATTAACATTTGTAAAAACTTTGATACTGAAAGTGTTCGCCATTAATATTAGAATACCTCCCCTTGCCCTTCCAGCTCTAGAGGGCACTGCCAAGGTATGGTAAGATCTATACCCGTCCAGGGATGTTGGAGCCACATTCCTTGTTTCCTGGAGGCATATGATACCATATTTAGCTGTAATTCCTATCCAATGTATGTCATCTCTCTTACGGCTAAGGCCAGCTATATTCCAACTTATCACCTTGATGTTTCCTTGCCCCACTACCTCCTTATGGCACACCTCTTCAGGAAGCAGACTCTGATCCCAACCATTCCCTGTTATTGCCCCTCTCTGGAAGTCAATCGCAGGCATCTAAACTCTCCAGTGCGGTGAACCTATTCCGAATAGACAATTCTGTGATTCCTTTAAAAGGATTAAAATTGGGGCAGGAGCACGAGGTTGCCGTAATATTATTCGCCCTTTCCACAATTCTGGGCAAATCGTGAGGTTTATAAAAGAACCGTAGGTGTAAAGCATATATCTGCGCGCCCTCAGGTTGCATGCTAGGTAATTGACCTAACAGGTCCCTTACTAGTCCTGGCTATCAAAGTTTAGGACGATACAGTCCCCAGCAATGGTTTTTAAAGCTGGTCCTACCCACGCGACTCTCCTTGCATCAGGATATTTCTAAGTATTAAGAAGCCCTTTCTAGCAAATTTGGACAACCAATGGCATGATTTTTCCATGAGTTGCTCAGTGGATTGTAATTGTAATTGTAACCAGCATTTATAGAGCGCACTGTGACCCTACGGGTATCCTGGCGCTTGAACACGTGAGATCAGCTAACCTCTGAGTATATTGGAGGGCACAGGGTCAGTGAAGCCAAAAAGGCCATGTCCACAGACTTAAGCCATAGGAAAGAGCCAAGTCTTTAGCTTCTTTCTGAACGGCAACAGATTTTCCATCTGTCTAAGTTCGGCTGGGAGTTTGTTCCAAGCCGAAGATGCTGCAATACTGAAAGCCCTTCCTCCTGATCTGACTCTTCTAAACTTGGATACTCTTACCAGTTTATCTGAGGAGGAACGAAGGTTACGTGAGGGGACATACCATTCAAATCTACTCTGTAGTGGCTTGGGCCCAAGGTCATGCAGAGCCTTAAAGACTATGCATAACGACTTGAACTGTACCCTCTGCATAACTGGAAGCCAGTGAAGTTCATCAAGGGCCTGAGAGGCCGATGAATGGCGTGGTCTCATCAAAGCTAGCTTGGCCGCTATCGACTGGATTCTCTGGAGTCTCCCTATCAGATATTTAGGAGACTCCAGCAGCAATGCGTTGCAGTAATCCAGACGGCTCAAGACGATACTCCCTACTACCAGCGAACTGGTCTGTTTAGGGAGCAGTGGAAGGATCCTTCGGAGCACTCTCATCAGAGCGAAGCAGCCACCAACTATCTTGTTTACTTGGGACTCTAGACTCAAATTGCAATCAAAGCTGACTCCTAGATTGCGTACTACCTTGGCGGGAATCAGTGGAGGTGTCACCGGTAGTGGCCAAAACCCAGTAGGTAGAGGAAGGGGAACCTTCCCAGCTGAGCAACACAGGATCTCGGTTTTTTCCCCATTAAATTGCAAGTAGTTATTTTGTAGCCATAATGCAGTGTCTTGCACTCAGTCATGAAATTTTTCCAGCGAGAGTAACTGGTGGCCTTCTAGAGACAAAATCAGTTGGGTGTCATCAGCATAGTTCACAAGACTGATATTATGTGATTTGATGACAGCAACCAGAGGCCTCATATAGATGGTAAATAGAATAGGGCTGATGGCAGACCCCTGTGGCACACCATGCTGGACATTCATGAACTGTGATTGGTACGGGGGAAGAGCAACGCCTGTTGCCTATCTGAGAGGTAGGATTGAAGCCACGCCAGTGCCAGCCCTCCCACACCCGCTCCAGCGAGCCTGGCCAGTAGTACCTCGTGATTGACCATATCAAATGCGGCGGACAGGTCCAGCAAAATCAAAATTGCTGATTGTCCCCTGTCCGCCCGCATTCGAAGATCGTCCAATACGGTCACTAAGGCAGTCTCTGTCCCATGTCCTGGGCGAAAGCCAAATTGCACATCCTCCAGTTTCCTGTTGGCTTCGATTCGATTCAGACTGTGACTTACTAAACACTGGTACGTTGACCAAAATTGACACGTATGGGCATGCTGCAGTCGGGGGCGATATCTCCGACCCCATACCCTACATCCCATAGGGCTTTATTCACTGCTAACTCCCTCCATTGATAACATCGGGCCTGATTACGATGGCGGTGGGACCGCCACCTTCAGGCCATCAGTGGAAGTCCCACCGACATCCAGCCAATTGGATCTAACCGCCGCATTAGGATGCAGGCAGTTGGATCTCGGCTGGCGGGGGATAGACCGCCACATCGGACAAGATCAAGGATACCGTCAGTGTGGCGGTTGGACCCCGATTCCCTAAAATGGGGCGGTGCTTGCTCAGGCACAGCCATAGGGATTAGGATGTCCCTTTCAGGCGGCCCTTTCATGAGGGTTAACCCACCTTGAAAAGGCAGGCAGAAAGTGACTTTGGGAGCTCCTAGCAGGGCCCCCTTCCGCCCTGGCCCTCCACTATGAGCCCTGCCTAAACATCCCTTCACCATGTGGCAGGCACCTCATGGTGCCTGCTACATAGTGCAGGGTTGTTTGGAATGTGTATATTTTGTACTGCGGTGTGTGCTACAGGCCGCAGCACACGCCACAATGCAAAGTATACACAGTGTGTCCGCCGTGAAGACGGTTGCATCCTAATGCGGGCGGCGGGACCACCAACATCTAGTCGGGCGGCCCTGCTTCCACCAGAATGCCAGTCGGATGAAAGTCCGACCGGCATCGTAATCAGACCCATCCATCTTTCACCCCCATATGTGGTCGGGGTTAGGTTGCATATGTAATACCCTGGATCGTGGTGTTGAGTCCAGGGATAGAGCTACCAATGAGCCTATTTGCTGCAAGGTGGATGATGTCTCTTTGAAAATTATATATTCAGATTTCCCTCCTTTATCACTTGAGGTACTATCTAAGTGCTGTGTTTCTGATATGTGATGCACTGGTAAATGAGTGGGTATTTGCTGGTGCAGTTGCTGTTGTTCGCCCATTCCTCTCCCGTTATGCCCTATCTCACCACCCTGCATAGGTTCAAATACCCTTGGATGTAAATTTAAGGCACTAGTAGTGACAGTTAGGGGATTTTTCTGTATTACCCCGCCCTGCTCAATTAGTTGGGCTAAACGTTGCTCAATAAGCTCTAATCGAATATTCAGAGGGTGAATCTGGGTTAATAAAACACTTTTCAACCTTGAATATGAGTCATTCAAATTTTCAATGTTCAACCCCTGTGACTGTGATGTGGAGAGAGTTCAGTTGCAGGCCCCTCTTTCGATTTTCTAGCTTTAGGGGCATGCTGTTGCCTAGGGCCACCTTTTTTCCTTTTTACAGGAGACGCCACTGGTGAGACAGAGATATTTTCATTTTGACCAGCCTTGGTGATGAAAACTTCAGCAGGAGAATGCTCCGGCACAACATTGGCTATCGTTCTCAAGAGATTTTCAACAGACAACTTCTCCGCTTCTTATATCTCCCATAGATAAACCACGTTCTGTGAGTTCAATTCTTAAGATAAAACGTTGGTTACCCTTACCAAAACGAGTCCAGAGTCTTGATCATTTCTCCATCCAGCTCTGGCTGCTTTAACTTCCTTTTTTCCATGGTCCGTGGTTGTTTTCCGCAGCCCCCAGACGTTAGAGGGGTGGCCCAGCCTCTTCCAGTCTCTGAAGGGCGTGGACAGTCCACCCTTGGTCTAGGTTTCGTCCAGGCATCCCGCTCCATGGGGCTGTGGCACGCTTTTGAGCGCATAGGTGATAAGTCATGAGCACGGGGGAGAGATGGGGTTTGTAGTACCCCCTGTGGTGCAGCAAACTCCAGGCAGCATGGTTTCCCCCTCCTCCTTCACAACAGCAAAAGTAAAAACCAATGATGAAAATGAAACCACCATTCCAATCACTGAAGTGAATTTTTTTGAAAGGCAGATGTGCACAACTAGAATGTCGTACTCTGAAGACAACCCGTGGATGAAATGACCTGAACCATTGCCCTGTTCTGGATTCTGTGGTGAACAGAAGCAAAATATGAATGATATTGTTTTGTTTTTTTATTAGATTTTTTAAACCTGTCAGAAACTTTTAATGATCTGCGTTACACATTTAACTTTTTATATTGAATGAATTATATTTTGGACTTTTAATGATATACACGGTAATGTATTTGTAGACTGGACAGTACATTGGAAACATTATGACCCGCTCACCATGTGACCTGATGATCTGGGAACACCGCCTAAAATAGCGAAGGAAGTAAGAAACCTCAGAATGACCATGGAGTCCAAGCTATCGATGAATGCCCAAGTGGACAAACTAGCAAGATCAAGCTTTGTTACTATAAAAACTCTGTGACAAATCTTCCCCCATTTGGGATTTCTACACAATGTCCAGGCTACCATCTCCCTTGTTTTGTCCAAACTCGATTACGCCAATAGCCTCTACCATGGATCATCTTTAACGACCATGAAAAGACTAAACGGATTCAGAACTCGGCTGCCAGACTACTCTTACATATAAAACCGTGAGACCACATCTCCCCTGCCTTGAAAGCCCTTCGTTGGTTACCGATTGCCTGGCGATCCACGTTCAAGCTGCTTTGTATCACCCACAAAGCAATACATGGAACGGGACTACTCTTCATCAGGAATAAAATCACCAAACACATTCAACAAAGGAACCTCAGCTCTAGAGTGGCACTTCGCCTCAAAATCCCAAGATACAAGAAAAAAACAATGGGTGGCACATCCTTCTCTGCTCAAGCAGCAAAAACTATGGGGACTCTTTACCCCCCAACATAAGATCTACAGATAACCACCTTATCTTCAGAAAACTACTCAAGAATTGGCTCTTCCCCACATAACCACCATACGCAAACAGATAGAAATATACTGCATATCTCTCTGCATATAAGCATTTATTTGTACTATGGTTATGTACCTATATATGTGTATTGCTTTGTATAAACGTGTAGAATACTTATGTTTAAAAATTATTATATTACCAAATGTACCTATTACTGATAGTTACATTATTCTATGTTTTTAACATGTATAGCTGCAATTGCCGCTTGCCGCGAGGCTCCGTCCTAAGGTTTTTTAAATATTGTGTTCTTTGTGTTATCATTGCACCACCTCGTGTGGGTTTTATGGTGTCCTTTGACCTCTGCCTAGCACTCGCTCCTCGAACACTGCATTTCTCTACTTTGGAATTTTATCTGCTTGTTTAAAATTGTTTCTTAACTTGCTGAAGTACCTGCTCACCTGGGCTTTGCTTCCGCTGTCCCCGGTCCGTCACGGCTCTTGGTGCCGATTGTACGGAGGGACGCGGCTCCTCCCACTTTCAATTGGCCTCATTTCCGGCCAGGGGGTATTTCTAGCGGATGGGGGCTCGGCCGCGCAGCTGCAATTGATGCTTGCCGCGAGGCTCCGTCCTAAGGTTTTTTAAATATTGTGTTCTTTGTGTTATCATTGCACCACCTCGTGTGGGTTTTATGGTGTGCTTTGACCTCTGCCTAGCACTCGCTCCTCGAACACTGCATTTCTCTACTTTGGAATTTTATCTGCTTGTTTAAAATTGTTTCTTAACTTGCTGAAGTACCTGCTCACCTGGGCTTTGCTTCCGCTGTCCCCGGTCCGTCACGGCTCTTGGTGGCGATTGTACGGAGGGACGCGGCTCCTCCCACTTTCAATTGGCCTCATTTCCGGCCAGGGGGTATTTCTTGCGGATGGGGGCTCGGCCGCGCAGCGGACGCACGCAGAGGGCGCGCCGCTGGCGCGCCGAAGGCGCGCCTAAGGCAAGCCTGTCTGCGCCCGTCCGCGCCAGGCCAACGCCAGCCACCAGCCACTCTGCTAGTTTAGAGGGGAACCTCTTCTCTTACTCCCGCGATAACCTCCTGGCTATCAGATCTTCAATGAGCACGGTCTGCTCTCCCCTATCTAACATCCCTATGGGTCCTTTCTGTTGCAGGAATTGTGGCTATAACTCTGAAGTTACCCTGCGACCCCCTCCTAAAAGATCGCTGGCGTCAGGCTCAGAATATTAAAATGCTCAGTCTTAACTGCCGGTCATTGGTCAAACACTATTTAGATGTTTTCGACCTACTTCAAGATGAGCTTCCGGATGTCCTTTTCCTGACAGAAACTTGGCTGTCAGCCGACACGTTGGTTGAACCGGGTCTGGCACTCCCCACAGGCTATAGCATTTGTACCCTTAATCGAGAATCAAGGGGGGGCGGGGTGGCAGTTGTTTGTAAATCACACTTTACCTGCACATTGGTTAAGGAGGATGTAGCGGGATGTGAGTGTGGCCTCTTTGGGATCTCTCTCAACTCTAACTTCACCTTGTCGGGACTAAAGGAGGGGAGGATTGCGCTGGCAGACCTAGTAGGCACTCTGGTCGTGAGGTACGCCAACTTTCTGGTCATTGGTGATTTAAACCTTCACCTTGACAACCCTCACGACTCTGAAGCGGTTAATCTCTCTACGGACCTAGAGGCCTGCCAGCTGCGTCAATTGGTCCATGGTCCCACTCACTCTGCGGGCCATTTACTGGACCCAGTTTGCTCTAACCTTCCAGGTCTCTCTGTCTTAACCCCCTCTCCATTGTGCTGGACGGATCATTACTTGATCTCTATGAAGCTTCCTGGGATGGTGTCAGCTCACCGGCCCCATCAGAATTGCACTTTCCGCCGCCCCTGGCATAAATTAAACTTCAACCAGCTCTGCAACTCTCTTTCATCTAGTATGCCCTGCTGGCCAGACGAGCCTAACTTGGCCAGTGATGTCTTTACCGATTGGCTAAGGCTCCCGCTGGATGCTATGGTCCCGGCCAAATGGTCGAAGGGACGTAGCACCAAGTCCAACCCCTGGTATAATGGCAACCTTTCCACCATGCGCAAAGCGTGTAAACGGTTGGAACGGGAATGGAGGCGAGACTTTGATATCACTCTGAAAGGCCATTATCAATCCTCCATAAAAAATACCACAGAGCTGTTCAGAAAGCACAGGCTTCCTTTTTCGGAGGAAATCAGAAATAGTCAGAACCCCAGCAAGAAGATCTTTTCCATCATCTCTAACCTAAAAACGCTGGGGCACCAAAGGCACCCACAGTCAAGTCGAACGAGTACTGTGAGGACCTAGCCACCTTCTTTATGAACAAGGTGGAAAACATCTATAAAACCTTCCCTTTGACGGTTTTGGGTAGTGAGTCCGAGGGCCCATCTCCCTCTACCCAAACATTAGCCACCTTTCCTCCCATTACTGAAGAAGCACTTACTACACTCTGCGGGAAGGTTAAATCTGGTTCCCCGACTGACCCTATGAAGCCGGAACATCTGAGGAGGCTACTATCTGTTCTACTCACACCACTGGGCCAGATCATAAACCTGTCTCTGGCCAGGGCCATTGTCCCCAGGGCATGGAAGCAGGCCGTTGTCCTGCCTCTTCTAAAGAAGCCTACGTTAGACCCGACTAAACTGGAGAACTTCCGCCCTATCTCCTTGTTGCCGTGGATCTCTAAAATCACCGAAGCGCATGTCAATTCTATTCTGTCTAACTACTTGGAGGAAAATCACATCTTGGATTCCTCCCAGTGTGGCTTCTGTCGCGGCCTTAGTACTGAATCAGCCCTCCTAGCTGTATCTGAACATCTGAGAGCAGCTTTGGATGAGGGACGGACCTCGGCACTGATCCTATTGGATCTGAGTGCCGCTTTTGATACGGTCTCGCATCAGATCCTGATTCAAAGACTAAAGGAGGCCGGCATTGTAGGCGCTGCTTTGACCTGGCTTACTTCTTTTCTCTCAGACAGGTCTTTCCAAGTCTCGGCTCCCCCTTTTTCATCTAGGGTGTATTCCATCAATCAGGGGGTCCCACAGGGCTCTGCGCTAAGCCCAACACTTTTTAACTTATATGTCCAGCCGCTGGCTAATCTAGCCAAAAGGAGAGGGCTGACGATTGTGTCATATGCAGATGACACTCAACTTGTAGTCGCCCTCTCCAATGACTGTCAAAATGATGCGGCCAAGTTTCAGAGTGGTTTGGCGGATGTAGCAGAGTGGTTGACTGCCAATTGCCTACAGCTCAACGCCAGCAAGACTGAGGTCCTGCTGGTCGGGAAGGATCATGAGCTGTGGAGCAAGCACTGGTGGCCCTCATCCCTGGGACCTCCCCCCATTCCAAAAAAGGTGGTGAAAAATCTGGGTGTATGGGTTGACTCGGCGCTGAGCTTCCAAGCTCAAACCAAGAAGGTGGCGGCGACATGTCTTGGCATTCTGCGTAGTCTTAGACCCATGTTGGGTTTCTTTGACCCCTCCATTCGGCAGACTATTGTGCAAGCATCTGTCCTATCTAGACTGGACTATGCCAGCGTGCTCTATCTTGGGGTCAATAAGACCGAGATCTCAAGACTTCAGAGGGTCCAGAATGTCGCCGTCAGAACTCTCCTTGCCATGCCCAGCCGCTGTCCCACCTCTAGCACCATTCAACGGCTACATTGGCTGCCAATGGAGAGGCGGCTGGTGTTCAAATCTCTCTGCTTTGCTTTTAAGATCTTGAAATCTTCCACCTCTGGTATAATATCCGGCCTGCTCTCGATCTACACTCCCTCGCGTCATTTGCGCTCTACTGGCAAACATTTTGTTTCTATACCACGGGTTAAGAGGGCCCGTGCTGGTGGTCGCTCGTTCCGCGTTCTGGCTGCCAAGCTCTGGAACGATCTTCCGTCTCACATCCGGAGTATGGACAACTACTTATCCTTTCGCAAAGCGCTAAAGACCCATCTGTTCCCTCATTAGGTTTCCCCCTCTTTTGACTTACTTGTCTTTCCTGGCCCTTCCTATCTCCTCTTAGGTTGGGATACTCGCAGTTTGAGCCTCTCTTTTGCTGTAGCGCCGGGACGCCCCGTAGCTGGGGCAGCTGTGCGCTCTACAAGTTATCTTAACATAACATATAAGTGACTGCATAAATAAGTGGATCTTTTTATCATAACTATTTATCTACAATTGCATCACTATTGATCTAAAAAAATAAAATATATATATATATATATATATCAAAAGTTTTCCTCCCACACAGAAAGGTAACGAAGCCGTGTCTCAAGCCACAAAAACTTTTATTCGTCTGCTGTTATCGGACACGTTTCGCATACGCAGCAGGCTTGCTCACCAACAATTGAATAAAGTTTTCAACCTGTATTTAAGCACCATAATGTGCCACATCACATGTGAACTACTCCATTAGTGTAATGGAAGACAGACTAGTAGTTTTTTTCAATTTCTTACAATGCCAATGTAAAAAAGTTTTTTCCATTTTATATATATTCTGCAACTGTGCGTCGCAGAAAGATTATATTACAATCATGGAAATAATCTTATTCAACGTTTTAAGAGGATACATTATGTAATCACAAATATCAACCCTCATTAAGGCAATACCATCAAATATTTGCCAAAATTAATACCAACAAGCCCCAGTGGGCATTCCTTTCAGATTATTCACTATAAACCATTTTGTGATTCAGCCCAAGTGGGCAATTCCCACAACAAACATATTACATGAAACACATTGTCTTCCATTTTCACCATCACCAATTAAAACCAGTTAAAAACAGAGCAAATTCTGAAACAGTCAATAATAACTTAGTTGTATTCATAAATGTGTATGGAAATCTTCTTCCATATTCAAACCTGAAGGGGTCTTTGTATCAAGTTTTATTATATAGCTAGACTCGAGCCTTCTCAATTTTTTCTCACAATTACCTCCACGTATACTTTGTGGGATTGCATCAATCACAAAATACAATAAACCTTCTGCATTTTTATTATGATGTTGATCAAAGTGGCGCGCCACTGAATATGTTTTGTCACCATTTTTTATAGCGCGTAGGTGTTGCAACACGCGTTTGTGAACTGGTAGGATTGTGCTGCCTACGTACCTCAGGCCACATGGGCACTGGAGCACGTAGACAGTATAGTCGGTTTTGCATGTAAATTGTCCCTTTATTTTTCTTTCTCTTTCCGTGAACCCTGTTTTATGTACACTGGTGTTTTTCCCGTGCACACAGGCTTTACATTTTGCACATTTAATAAAGCCATCTTTTCTGCTGAGCCATGTTGTTACTGTTTTTGCAGATTTAGCTGTAGGCCAAAACAAGCATTTCTAAACCCTCCCTCTGACTCCTCCCCCTCCCTTTTACTCAGCCCCCTCCACCTCCCTTTTACTCATCCCAAGCCTCCTCCTACTGCAATCAGCTCCAAAACAAACAAAGACAAATTCTAAATCCTTCCCTTCTATCCCTCGGCGATCCTTTTCAATCCAAATAAAAGACTAACATGTCCACCACTCAAATTAAGTTCATATTTCACTATACTAATTCACCACTAATCCAATATGGGTTCCGGAGTAGTGTGCTACTCGCCGAAAAAGCACTTCAACACCTCATCAAGGTAGCAAGCGCTATATATGCAAACCTTTTTTCCCTTCTCTATCCCTCCACTATCCTTCTCAATCCAAATAATCTGACTAATATATCCACCATTCAATTTACTTTCATATTTTCACTATACTAATTCATCACTAATCCTTTATGGGTTCCGAAGTAGCGTGCTGCACACCGAAAAAGCGCTACAATGCCCCATCTGGGGTAGCAAGCGCTACATAAATGCAAATCTTTTTCCTTCTTCTATCCCTCCACTATCTTGCTCAATCCAAATAACTGACTAACATATCCACCACTCAAATTACTTTCATATTTTCACTATACTAATTTACCACCAATCGTTTATGGGTTCCGGAGTAGCGTGTTACTCGCCGAAAAAGAGCCTCGACACCTCGTTAGTGGTAGTAAGTGCTATATAAATGCAATTACAATTACTTTGATGGTTCTTGGTAAACTGAATAAAGCTTATTTGATTGATTCATTGAATGACATTGTCAGAGACCAATGGATTAAGAGGAGATACTGAAAGCCCCTCTGTGTATGCACATTTGCATGTATTTGTTTAAGATTTTTTTTCATTATAACGAAAAGGTGCTTGTTAACTTTAGACCTAAAAGTAGGTACTTATGTTGAAAAAAACATTTGTTGTTGCTTTCTTTAGTAATTTTTGGCTCATTCAAATTGTCTTGCTATCCAGCCAATAGCAAACAAAAAGAAAACCTACTGCAGAACTGCATGTATTGGTTATGATCCCAATTCCTTGTCAGTATACTCGTGTTTCAAAAGTTTTAGTATTACAACACCCGCTGTAAGAAATTCAAGTTGGTGGATACCAGGTCAGGGAAGTTCCCAGGTCAGTCAGAAAGAGCTGGGCATCAATTGTAAAAACTTTCAACTGCCTGCACGCACAACATTTTAGCATGCTTGGTGGAGGGGATTGTTAATTGGTTCTACTCCCCTGTTCTCTATAGTTATGGGCACAACGAGTGACATGGGTGTGAGTGCTCTAAAGTGCCCCTGGCTTAGGTGAGGCCCTGCCTCAAGGGCAAATCTTGTCAGGTTCTGGGGGTCTCCACAGTCAGTGGTTTAGTCTGCGGGGACCCACATTAAATGCTGAAGCTCTTTCTTCACAGGCCCCTGAGACACTATTCTTCTTGGGTGAAGCGCATGTGGAGAAGCTGGTGCCATGTGAACACCTTTACAGGCTGGACGCAAGGGATGCTGGCCTCCTTGGGGGATAATAAGGAATCCGCTGAATGCTGTAAGAAGTTTCCTTGACCTTGGGACCTGTCACGCAATCACTGCATTATTGTGCTCCTGATGGGCTGGTACTTCCACCAGAAGTGTTTATCCAAGGCCTCCGGGCCTCTAAAATGTATTTTATAAGATTATTAATGGAGCCTATTTTAATTGCTTTCCTCTGTTGTAGAGGTATTTCAGTGGCCTGCTATCTTGCCCCCAGCTCCTAATAGCTCCTTGGCCAGAGGTCTTCTAGGCAGACTACAGCACCTGCCTGTGTTCCCTGGTTCCCACAGCCCCTAAGCCAGTTAAAGGGCATACGTGTGTCTTACAGGGGTCTGAGATATGACTTCCCAGGGCACCGCCAGACACAAATTGGTCCACAGAATTCCAATGGAACCCTCTCTTTTAGAGTTCCCATCAAGTCCTCGCTCTATTGTCTCCCAAAGGTAGTTGGGAGACCAGTGCCCGTGGCTCTAAGGATAGGGCCCAACACAATCCCAAGAAGTGCAAACTTGTAGTCCTCTCTAGTCAAGGGTTCATCCACATGGTCAGCACTTATCTGCCCTTCTGTAGTTCCCACTTCTCTGAAAGTCTCCACTTTGTGCAAAAATTTAACAATGGGGTGGAGAGTTCTAGTAGGTGGGGATGTCTGTCCAAAACAGAGATGCCACTTCACTCCTCCACCTCTGACAAATATTTTGTGGAAGCAGCACACAAGCAGGCTCACACACCAAATAGCATCCTGGAACTTTTCAAAATGGCAAAAATCAAGCTGTGGTCTGCAAGAGCTCTCCCTCTGGCTTAGCCCCACTCCTAATTGAAATTGCAAAACTGGTTGCTTCTCTGTAAGGCTTCAAACGGAGCCCCCTGTGTGACTGATGCCTGTTAGTTATGCCTGTTTCTCTTTTGTCCATGTGAGAAAGGTATGTCCAGGCTTGTCAGTTAACCATCCAATGCATATATCTCTCCGGCCACCTTCCTCTACCAGGAGAAGGCAAACCCCAACAAATAGGCCTAATGTCCAGGAGTGGCTGCTAACTACCAGGAGGTCAGTAGAGTAATTAACTTAGCCCCGCAAGATAGATCAAACCTGAATCTCATTAGGACAGCCTCAGGGAAAAATTTTGAAGAATCAAAAAGACTGAAGGAGTGCAAATATGAGCAAAAGATATTTGTTTTATTTGTATTCTGGACCCTTTTTTATCATAGGTAAAAGCACATCAATTATTACTCTATGTTAAGCTAATAACAAGTAATTTGCGCAGTTTTCATCTAAAGTGTAAATGTAGTGAAGCACTACAGACTTGCACATTTATCAAGATCTTTTGTTGAATGCCCAATTAGATTTAAAGTCTTGCACAGGCTGTAAACAATTAATTTGGAGTCTTTGGTGCCACAGTGTACCTTTGCACAGCTACAAGGCTGAGTTAGAGGTAGTCCTCTTTGATCCCCCCGCACAAGTGTTCCCAAGTAACCGGCAAAGGGTCTCTTAACCCTGCTGCGAAACAGTGGGCCATATTTTAAAAGGTGAACACTGATGTTATAACGCAAATCCATTTTAGGAGAAGCTTGCAGTGAGTCACTTTTAATTAGTAAGACTCACTTGGAGCAAAGGTCCAAATACCAGAGGTTTAAAAACAAAAAATAAAGGGCTAACAAGTGGGTCAGAACCCACTTCCCAACATTTACTATTTGTGACTTATCGCTCACAGTTAATATCTAATACATTTGGATTACAGAAAAATTGTGCTAACAATCTTAAAAAATGTGCTTTGCATTATTGCTGTTTTTATACAGTTGGGGATACATTTCCATGCCTGGTATGCTTGATCTTCCCATTGCTTTACTCTGCCTTAAGTACATTGAAATCATTAGAGAATATTGTTAAAGACATTACGTAAGAAGTGGCATCCTAATATGTGCTCTATTATTTCATATTTATATTTTATGTTAGAGATATTTCATTTCCTTTCAGGGGTGTAAAGTAAGCAGCTATTTTGCAGAGAGACCACCAACCCCTAAAAGGCACCATCTCCTCCCAACATCTTTGTATGTCCATTAAATAACCAAATTGCCAATTCAAAGGCTAATTGCCCACATTTTTTGTTGACCCCCAAGGTTGTCTATTTTTCCGGAATTCTATTGTATACTTAGCTAAAGCTTGTCTAACTGGTTTTAAGGTAGGGTGCTTTTACTATGTTTTTTTGTTTTTCTGGTTTAAAATATAGCAAGAAAATAAAAGTTTTAGTGCTGCTTTGAGACTTAAACAGTTATATTATATGGTTGTAAGACATGGTGTTTGTCACGCCCAAGCTTTATTAGTGTTTTCTTTTCCATTGCTTCTGCCCATGTCATGAACTCTAGCTCTTTCGATATAGACACAATTGAATGGAAGTCAATGCAGTTCCTACTAGATCAATATTTCTATCACAAACCTTTGTATTATTTGTTTATGAAGGCTTCCAGCATTCCCAGATTTTGTCCCATTTGTTTTGGAGCCTCTCCTTGTGTATATCGCTTTATTGATTTCCGGGCAACAATCCTTACCCTGTCTCCATCTCCCAGTACTTCAGGAAAAGGCACTTCCCCACTGCCTCGTACCATCCCTCTATGCTAGCATTACACCCAGGTTATACAGTTTTTTATTATGTACTGGTACTCCTCATCATTCCATCTCTTTAATACTGCCAAACAGGAGCTAAGGGTCATTTCTTCTTCAGTGGTGGCAGTTAATTTCTCATGCACGCTATTCAAGAATTCACATATTTTATCACAGCTCCAGACCATAAGCAACACATTCCTTTCCCTTCCCTTATATCAGGTTCACGATTAACACCATATAGGATAATCTGGAGCTATGACGGTACACTCTATGTAAGACCCTGAAATGTATGAGCTACTATGTATACTGTATGGCCTTTCTCCATGTGCTAGAGTGTCTCCTACTCCCACTTACAATGCTTCACTGGACCCACATCCATTGTCCATTTGTCCCTTGGGTCATGCAGTGCCCCCCTAACATTAGCCACTATCATATATTAAATCCTTGAAATAGCCTTTTTTTGTAAGTTTCTCCAAGAGGACCCAATCTCAAGGTGGGATGTGATTCTGTTCTTTACTAAGGGTTATATTACATGCGGCTAGTGCATGCATTGCCCAAAAGTATCACTAATGTCCTGAAGTGGTCAGATGTAACTCTTTTTATAACTCTCAGAACAGCACAACCATTCTTACCATAGCCCTCCCTCTGCTAGTGGTTACGCTCTGAGCCCCCTTTTATAATTTTGAAGTTAAACACTAGGGGGCATATTATCAACGTGATTATCGCCGCTTTAGCGGGACTTTTTCCCGCTAAAGCGGCGATAATTCAATCGCCCCTATTAGCAAGCTGTCGCTAACTGCTGTTAGCGATAGCTTCTAGGCGATAGCGACCGGGTTGGGTGCCGCTTTGCATGCCAGCAATATTTATCGCTAATGGCATGCAAAGTAGGCGTTCCCAACCTAAAAGCGACTGGAAACAGTCGCTAAGCTCGCTATCGCCTATTAGCGAGGCAGGGGAGGTGATTAACGAACCAGCGCTAAACACGTTTAGCGCTGGTTTGTTAACGCCTGGTCCAAACCTGACTTAGCCATGTAATCCAATGGGAGGTGGATTACATGGCTAAATCCCCTCAGCCCTATCACCAAGCTAACACTGAGTCACAGTGTGAATATCGCTTGTTTTCAAGCGATATTCACACTGTTCTCCAGGGTTTCTATCGCATTGGAGATAAGCGTTGCTGATAGCACGCTATCTCCGCGATAGAAACCTGCGATAGCCGGCGATAATTATCCTAGCGCTAAGTGCGCTTAGCGATAATTATCGCCGGTTATTGCTAATAGGCCCCTACATTCTTTCTCGATTATAACAGTTCTACTGTTTTTGAACGTAAAGGAATGGGTTAACATAAGGGGTGCACACATAGCTATCTCATATCATAGAACCAAGGTAGCTATTTCAAATAAAACTAATGAGTGCAACTGGGTTGTGGAAAAGTAAATACTTGTTATTCAGTGCCAAGATGGCCCAAGGGGTGAGCATGTGCTTTACAACTACACCCACCTGTTATTTTAAATGAAAAGTGCATACTCAAAAGGGTTAAACTACTTTGTCTGTGAGGTGGAATAGTTTCATGTTTTTTATAGCTATAAGGATTTTACGGCTGTCAACAGTTTATAATTGAGATCAACCAGCACATCCAAAATGCATAAAATAGCACTTCTGAAAATAGTTTCATGAGAACTTTTATTTCTGCATAATCAGTTTATATTGACTCACTTTTAATAATAACGTGGACGTAAACACTCTACCCAGGCATATGGAGCATGAACTAAATGTTTATATTGATCAATTACCTTGAGGCAAATCTACTTAGCTCAGTGAACTGCAGTTTCCAAATTGCTTTACAAATTATGCATGCTCTGGATGTCTCAGGATGGCTGCACCAGACCTCAAGAGAACCAGTGAGGAAATGGCAGCCGTGGGTGGGATGCAGGTGACAGACCTCAACAAACCTGTACGTTGGAAACATACACAATCGCTCTGTGTGGTCTTGGACCATTTCACAAGTTTTATTGCACCATAAATGAAGTGTTGCAATTATCTCTTCTAACGTATTATTCCTAAATCAAAATTCGGTGTTTGAAGAGTTGAAAAAATCATTTTAAATTTAGAATGCCAAAAGCTTTGCAATCAGGAAAAAGTAACACGTCAACATTAGCTGTTCAAATATTGATGTGTTGTTCTACATTCTAGACTTCCACTTGCTTAGCATATTGATATTGTTTGTGGCCTTTTTTCTTTTAGTTGGTACAATCTGTGTTTGACTTAGAACGCATCTGTTTGAGACGAAGGCTGATGCTGAGATGTCATTTTTTGTCAATTGTCAATTGAATCATGCAAAATATTCCTAATGGCAAGTGGGCATAAATAATGGTGTTGTTCTCACTCTGTACTTTATTATTTCACCGTCAGCAATGGAATTCTTGTTCCGATTATCACTCTTTACTTTGTTATTTACTGTGGACAGTACGAGTTATGCTTTCAGTACAAGTGCCCCAGTGTTTTAGGAGGAGTTGCACCCAATAAAAGACTCCATGTCATTACAGACACTGTTTACAGTCCTAGGTTTTTCACCTGCAAATAATTGGTCTCGGAGTCAAGAATACCATTGCATACCTGCCAATTCACACGGTGCCACCTTGTGACACATGATACCGGCTCCAATCACACAGTCACCCTGTGAGGAGTTGGTATCACATGGTGGCAGGGAAAATGAGCTGGGAACCACTGTAAATAGTGGTTTTCCGGCTTGTTTTCCGAGGCTTTGAACTGCCGACGTCCATTTAGGGGTATGAAAACACCACAAGAGATCAGCACCAGCCTCAGCAAGCTTTTTTTTTTTTTTTTTTGGAGGAGGAGGGTGCTAGGATAATGTGGGGTTCAAAAGTGCCTCTTAGGTACTTTTCGGCACGAGGCCCCGCCCCCTCCTCACACAGTGAGATTTTTGTCCAAGTTGACAGGTATGCCATTGCCAGTAGAATGACTGTTATTTTGGGTGTGTGTGTACAGGAATGTGGAATCTTTGGTTGACCCAGCAGTCAATACCCTCTCTGGTACCATCCCCAGACATTTTAGCAGTCAACTATTATATGGTAGACTAATCTTCTAATAGCTTAGTCATTTCTTGCTGTCTCAACATGGGCTCTTGCAAAAAATTTGGGAGAATGGCTTTCTTCATCCTTCCTTCACTGCAGCTTCTCCCCTCATAAAGCTCTGAGGTCATCTTCTCTTTCTTTCTGTACCTGTCCACCCACACTGTAGATCCTCTACCAAACCCCTAAAGTTGTAGGAACAACCATGACTGTGAATGCTAGTTATACCTTTTGTTAGTTAAAAGGCAGTGGCAGCTGCAGAATCTTCAACAGGATTTGCACTTCTCCAGTGCCTAAAGATCCCACCTGGGAATGTGTGTGCTTTTCAATCAATCAGTCCTTGCAACTTTGGTCTTAAATGAGGTGCACATAGATAACTGAAACAAGCTTCTGAACTTCCATGGACAAACTGCATTTATCCCACTGCATATTTCATATTCTTACTCTCTATTACACACACATATAAGATAGGGGCCTGAAGCAGCAGAAATTGGATCCAGTGATAAACTAAAGAATCATATTAGGCGTACTCTGTATGGATCTTGGTAAAACACATGATGTAATGGGTAAGACGGTGATATAATCACTGAATGGGTAAGTTATTAATTGGTGTAGTGAGTAACTGACTGACTGATTGCTTAATGAGTGAAACGTGTTAATGCTGCCTTGCTAACTTTGGAAAGTGGTGAGGGGAAGAATCCTGCCTATTGTACATCGAAAGAGACAGGGAAACATTATTCCAAACACAACACAAACACATTCACCACACATAAATACTCCTGAGACGGTGAACTAGACATAAGCAAGAGGGCTTAAACAATTGAAGGGATACTAAGGATTTTAATAAAAGTAATATTAGGCCTGGGGTAAGGCTGCAAAGACTCCAGCTAACAGGTAAGTGAACTCGGATCACCGTTAAGTAAAAGTGAAACAGTGGGCATATTTCTCTAAAGTGCCCCTGGGGGACTCACAAAGAGCAGGCGCCTTTTAAAACAAGCATTGGCATAGCCAACAGGTCTTGCCTTTGGGACCTTATAAGTGTTTAGGCAGAACTATTGGCTTTGCTAATGTTTAAGCCAAAAGTGAAACTACAGTCTGTGAAAGGACTAGAAATCAGGGATGAAGGACTGAGGCAAGACAGTGAGAGTTAAGGAAGAGCACTGAATAGACAGCAGAGGAAAGAAGGTAAAAATTACAGCAGAAGGGCTCAGGCAAAACAACGAGCCTCCCAGCAAACCTTGAAAAAGTTGTTTACCTTCTCTGTTCCATCCTGTGGCTGCTGCCCCAGGCCAACATAAGAAAAACAAGACATGGATACCTCTTCTAGGAACAGAAACAACTTTTTGAATCAGAGAAATGAAACGTCCCCAACAGAAATGGCCGCTGCATGTTTTTGAAACACAACATTTAAAAGCACTCTTAGGGATGTAGTTATTAGCGCTACAAAGAGCAATCTATCCATCTTAACTCAGCAAGGCGCTATGGAGAGATGCTATATAGTATAGCTAAAACTAGGCTGTCCAAAGTCAAGAGAGCGCAGGGAGAGGTGGATCCTAAAGAAATGAAGGATGTATCAATCTTAAGTCAGAAAATGAAGGGGTGTCTTAGAGAGAGCAGTAATAAGCTAATCATCCAGGAATATATATGCTAGGATTCTTGTGAAGCAAATCGGCGCAAAATAAAGTGCTGCAATAATACTGCAGAATTTCAATTTTTCTGCAGCAAATTTTGCAAATCTATGCCGCAATATCCTTGGGAGTCTGTCCGAATAGGTAATTACAGATAGTGTTTTCAGTCCTGTGATAGCAAATGCATTGTGGGTGTTGCAGGCTTGTTTTGCTTCAATTGAACTAGTTAGACTAACACACCCGAAATCAAAGATTTGTAGCTGTAAATTTTATGACAGGAGTCTGGAGACACAGTGTCAGTAATGATATGTGAGGAGGCAACTACTATACGACTGCTTAAGCAATTACCTGCATGACAAGGCTGCATAACCACTTCGGAACATGACGGATAACAAATGTAATTACAGTTTGTGATAACCTGTGTAAATTATGGCATAACAAACGGACTGAGGCTGCTTACAAATCGAATACAACTGCAAAACGACCAGACGGGAGTAACTCCGTAAGCAGGCAAAGTCACGGGAGTAACTCCGTAAGCAGGCAAAGTCAACAACGTTGAAAGCATCCTGCGTAAGAGCACGCTACCCATCTGCAAACCGCTTCGACATCTAGTCTGATAGAAAGCAACAAGCAGTCCGTCGTTATGTCACTAAAGGAAGATTTTTAAAGGAGTGCACAGTGGAGGTAAAACAGTTCAGTCACGAGTGCCTCACAGGCTGACACAGCGCTACTAATGATTTCAAAAGATTTTTGATGCACTTTTTTTTAGAACTGGGCAGACTTTGAGTCGTGAGTTAACCCTGATGTGAACACCAATCAGAAAACGTGGTAAAAGCACGGCAATATGGACAATACGGCATTAATGGTATTCGGGGGTGCTCGCGCCGCTACCACTCACCCACTGCAGGGCTCCTCGTGACCTCAGAAGCTGATCGGTGACAAGGGCAGCCTGAGGATCCCCAACCCCTTTGAGTATAAGCAGGATTACCCCTGCCTAACTCGCTGCGAGACGGCAGTGGACTCGAGGCACTTACCACTACGTACGCACCAGCGGCTTGGGCTGATGAGCTGGGACACCATGTAGAGCAGCAGCACGAAGGCCACGGCGAAGGCAGCGACCAACAGCAGCATGGCGGGAGCGGGCACCTCCGGGCCACCGGTAGGCAGATAGCCCACATGCCCGGTTGTTTACCTCCACCCCCTCGACATGCAGGGAGCTGGGTGTGTGTCCGAGCTGCAGCAGAAGAGCGCTCGGGCACACGGAGACAAGGAGGCACTGCAGCTGCCGCGTGCCGCCCTGCGCGCCGCTGCTCGCCCCCGCGGCAAAACGCCATGGGAGTGAACCTTTCAGAAGAGGTGGGACATGCACCCACCTTTAGCCATTTGCAGGCTTTGATTCTATAAAGACACACGCAAAAGCCAATCCAATGCGTGGGAGGAGTCAGACCCGCACAGAGTAGATACAAGAAGCCTCGGAGAGCAGCGCATTCACGCTGCACTAGGCTCGACCTAAAAACTTTGCTACAGTTAGATAAAATGTCTCTCCTTGGTCTGTGATAAAGTGTCACTCAAAGTGTCACACAATGGGACTTCGAAATGTAACACACTGACAAACAGCAAAAATGAAAATGTCACACATAAGGAGGCTCAAAACTTCAGAACTCACACCCCGCCCCCCAGTCGCCCCCGCCGGTCCTTTTTACCATTAACCCCGTCCTGCCCCGCCCGTGTTGCTTCCGCTGCCCTCTGTCCACTTTATTAAACAAGCATTGGCAATGCCAAGCGGTCTCACCATATTGATGAGTTTAGTGTTGTAGTTTCTAATACAAAATATTAATATAATGTAAATTTTATGAGATGCAAAAGTAGTGTATAATACAATACAGCTAATATTTCAGATTGTTAAAAGTTTTTTTTATTAACATGGCAAACTTATGTATTGTATTTTTACATTTTTAAGCATTAAACCAGTGAGTAACATAATATATACAGGTAATATTTTTTACTGTAATCAAATGTTGAATATATTGTGTAATATAATACTTATACATAATTGGAGGAACAAAGGCTTTTTTAGGATCAAGGTCCAGCATACAGGCCCTTAAACGTGTAAGTCAAACAAAGAGGTATGCAGTTTCTAAGGAAGGGGATGGGAGGGCCAAGGGGGTGTGGTTGCACTGTTTGTAATAGTAACAAAGAAATATTGCATGAAATGCTATTATATTTTAATATGGCAGTGGAGAAGGAAATATGTTTAGGGAAGTGGTAATAATATAAGGACATAGATAAATAAATTGAATATAAAGAATTCTGTCATAGAGTTAGAGCTGTAGAAGCAAAAAAAAAAAAAAAATTGAGAGCACTTCCTGCAGGTCAAATTATGTTTTTTATAGTGATATAGATCAGTATCAAATATCCCAGCAGTAGCATAAGTATTAAAACAATTCCACTAAGCAAGGAAAGGGTGCAGTACCACAGGCTGTTACTAGGTGTCCCTGTGGAGTTGTAAAGGGACCTCTATTAGACACATTAGGTATTGCACCCTTAATGCAATTATAAATAGAAAAATTGCAGCTGAGCATAGGTTTCCATTTGTTTTTTATTGGAAGCAAGGTTTTTGCTAGCTTGCGTTTCAAAAGGTACCATTTAAATAAACAACAATTGTGCATTTTTAAAATGCAAGCTAACAAAAATCTCACTTCCAATAAAAATAAATGGAAATGTATACTGAGCTGCAATCTTTCTCTTTATAATTGCATTAAGGGTGCAGTATCTCATGTGGCTAACAGAGGTCCCTTTACAACTCCACAGGGACACCTAGTAACAGCCCATGGTACTGCACCCTTTCCTTGCTTCGTGGAATATATTTTAGTACGTATGCTACGGTTGGGATATTTTTAACCCAAAAATAAAATAACAAACATTAGCATTTGCATCACCAATAGCTCAAAGTTTCACTAATGCGAGACCTATTGCATTGCAAATGCTTGTTTATCTTGCAAACACAATCTGCAGAAAGTTGTAAAGACCTGCTTTAAATTGGATATCTATGTCGACTGGGTGCGCTCGCTTGTTTTCCTGTCAAGGTCTTTCTTTGGATCTCCCATGTTAGTCATCCCTGGAAAAGGCAGAAGGAAATGTGGTAGATGGAATATGAAAGAGTGATCTTTAAAAACAAAAAAGGCACATTCCCTTTTATACACTCCACAAACTGTACATATTTTCAGTATGAAAAAACAATGATAAATTCTTACATTGGCAAGAAAATTGTTTTTAAGGGTTTCAGTACCTATCCAATAAGCCGGTGTTCCTACAGAAAAAATTAAGTGGCATAACAGAAAGAGCATTGAAAATAGATTGAATCATGACTGATCCTGCATCGGTTTGAAAAATCCACAATCTATTATGGAGAGACATTTCTCAGAGGTTGGATTCTCAGGCTGTTTGGGACACAACAGGAGGTGCAAATAAACCAAGTAGAAGAGGGTAAGACTGAATAAAGTGTGAAAAACGATAACTTGATTGTTGCATACTTAGAAGCATACACGCTGGATTAAAAGCAGCAGTCTAGTAGCATGTGATGAGATGTTTTTCAACATAGAACTATACAAGGGTGCATCACATTAGTTTACTGTAATGCAATATTAATGTGCGTGCATCACGGATATTATACAGCACATGCAGAGTGAATAAGTGATACAAAGTATGTTTTAAATTCCTGTGAATGAATCACACTCAAATAAAAAGTGTGCTCATCGGATGTGCCTGCTGAAGGATTGCAACTGAATATAGAGACTGAAGGCAGATCATTGAACTCGTCCCCCACAATATGAACACAACGCACAACGTCAGGACTGGTCTGTTAGCAGGCAGCATATGTAAACACTGAAGACGTAGGAGGGCTACTGCAACATGCTCATGTAGCGGTTATTTGACTAGGCATGTCACCTTCATTTGCAACAGATACTTCATCTAAATACACGCTAAATGTGTCCACATTCCGGTATTGCAATGGTTTTATTTATTCTGAAGTGACAAATGAATGCAGATTCATGAAACGGTGGTGGGTAGCAGAACATATCATAGTTAAAAGGCAATATGCAAGTTATAGATTGAACATAGGTAGGTACAATATGAAGAGCTGCTGAACCCTCATCTAAGTGGGTGAGAAGAGAGAAGCTCTGGGACCATGCCAGGGCTCTATCCATAAAGCCAGTGTAATGTAAAGCTTGCAGAAATTACACAAACTCAAAGCCACCGGACCCAAAGTTCACAGATGACCAATTACAGCACGCCACCACCGCAGACGTATAAACTACAATGGCATGTGCGCGCACACCTGACACTGCTGACTCTGGAATGATTATAGCTCACCTGCAAGAAGTGCTCTATTACACATCAGTATTTTGCAGACTTCAGAACTACATTACAAAGCATCTGCACACAGTGCCAGCCTACAAATCATAAGCGCACATACTTCACAAATACACACAGGGGTGACCTGCAGATGCTTGCAGCATGCTGCTGACTCGGCAATGAGTCACATGTCATTAATAGAATGGCCCAGTGTTTAGAGAGAACGGAATGGACAGGAAGGACTGCTTTAGTTCAACATAAAAAGCTTGTCTTGCTCTTGTAAATGCTTCCAAGTGGACTGCAAACACATGGGATGGGTGGGTGAAAAACTATTACGGTCTTAGGCACATTCTCTCGGATGGACGTTTTCTGCACAGACCATCTTCATTAGGGAGGGTGTAGAGGCGGTAAGGTTTATAGTAAGAAGAGGAACACATGCACGGACTGTAACAAAGATAAGCGCACACTGGTGCAGTCGACCTCAAATTCAAGGGCACACTGCGCTCAGATTACTAGGAGCAGCACTGAAGGCAGATGCATGAATCTGGGTCTGTCGTCTCTGCCACACACTACTAAGCTCTGCAGATTAGAGTTGCAGAGATCATTTTGAAGCACTGCCTAGAATACAGCATAAGATACGCCGGCTACTCACTGAACCCTCAGGAACTAGCATCAGGACAGAACACTTAAGGGGTGCACGGTGTTACCACGCTTTGTTACCTGAATAAGCATAAGTGCTACCCTTGAGTGAAACAGCAGTAAGAGATACCAGCAGTAACATAATAAGGAAATAAATTCCACTAATTGATGAAAAGGAGCAGTACCACAGGCTGTTACTAGGTGTCCTAGGGACTGCACCCTTTCCTTAAGATCTACTATAGGCATTCCATTACCCAGTGGCTGAAGGGACGAGCATTTCTTCCTTCATTAGTGGTATTTTCTTATTGCTTAGGCTACAAACGCTTAAATAAAATGCTCGCAAATGCTCGTGCTCGTTCCTAAAGCCACTGGGTAATGGAATTCCTATATTAGGTCTGAAGGAAAGGGTGCACTACCACAGGCTGTTACTAGGTGTCCCACTGTGGTACTGCATCTTTTCCTTAAGACCTAATATTTAAATTCCATTACCCAGTGGCTTTTCAAAACCGGAAGTTTACCCTTTTTTTAAGATATGCCAACTTCTCTATTATGTAGAGATAGCACTTCCACAAAAAACAATGATGAAAAATAACAACCTGTCGAGACTCGAAAAACTGAAAATAACCCAAATGATCGTAAAAAATTAAGACCATTGTTTAAGTCGGATGCGCCTATCAGCTGGTACCTTTGAAATAATGCGGTCGTTTACTGAACACGTGTTCGCTATACTTCCTCGTGCAGTTGTCTGTCACTGTAATTTAAAGTCACTTTAATAAGTCTGCGGTAGACTAACGAGCTGAGCTGTCCTTGCTGCTTAAAGCGTCCTTTCTGCAAATAACACTCGATCTGAAGCGTGAAATCCCAAACAATGCACCAGAAGTAAATCCTCTGAATGTAACTAGAAGTGGGGGACTCAGGGGCTTCCAGTTTGAACAGCCCTCGTGTGTGTTTGGTACCTCTCTCTCCTAAGGGCTTCTTTACCCCCAAGGGATGATAATAATGGGCGACAGTCAAAGGTTGTTAGCCCCTCTAGATTTATTTATTTATTTAATGCATTTTTATATAGCGCGGACTTTACCCGAAGGTGTCAGAGCGCTGTACAATAGAACCAGTTACGTTACATGAGAAAAATGGTATAAAATAGAACGTTACAAAAATAAACAGGAGAGGTAGAGTAAAACCATATAGGCAATAACACAATATCAGTCACAGCAATCAAGGGTGGGGAATGAACAAAAAGATGTTACAAATCTACAGTGATGAACTAGCTTCCTGGAGGGGTCTGAGAATGAGGGTATTAGTTCTGGAAGTGTCTTTGAAGGAGAAGAGATTTGAGGTCCGCTTTGAAAATCTGGATGGAGGTAGTGGCACGGAGCAATGGCGGAAGCGAGTTCCAGATTCTCACCGCATTACCTGAGAACGATTGAGCCATCGATCTTTCCTTTTTGAAGGAGGGGGGCTCAAGCAGAAACTTTACTGCATTCCGAGAAGGTCTCGAGCCTCCTGACATTTTCAGTTTATTCGCCAGGTAACGAGGGGAAGAAGTGTGCAAGGCTTTATGGGTGATGCAGGCAGTTTTATAAATGGATCTTGCCTCGATGGGAAGCCATCGAAGAGAAGACAGGATAGGAGTAATGTGGTCACTACGTTTGGATCCTGAAATAAAGCGAGCTGCTGAATGGAGGACGGATTTGAGGGGGAGAGGTGAGATTTGGGTACGCCAGTCAGGAGAGAATTGCAGTAATCCAGTCTAGAGAGAACTAGCGATTGGACCAATGTTTTTAGGTCTTTCTCCGGGAAGAACCGACGGATCCCCCACAGAAGTCGCAGCTGGTAACGTGCGTTCTTAGCAATGGAGTTGATGTGGGAGATTAGGTTGAGTCTTTTGTCAAGTATGACACCTAGGGATTTAGCGCTGTCGACAATGACGGGTTTATTGTTGAGTAAATTCAGCTGATCCATCCAGGATAGATGCCACAATGTCGAAGGAACAATCACATTGAGTGGCTTCCTCTTGGTGCCTTTTATGAGGAAGGGCGTGGGTGTTGCAGCAGAGAGCCGGAAAGATATCCGTTCCAAATTGCATGCAAATGTGCACAATTGTATGCTATGATGACTGCCGCACCGCTGAGCGCCTAGATCACCGCTTTATGAAATACTACGCGCTTCCTGTCAGGGAAACCATTCACCTCCTTTTATTGCACTGCATCCGGCTGGCTGCCCTATCATGCCAGAAGGGAGTTCAGGCACAAATGTAAACATTTTGAAAGTTCAACCCAGATTTGTTTCAATACTTTAAAATGACCAGATACTGAACTCTACAAACTTTTTGTTTTGCACACCAGTGAGGAGTTAATACTTTTATGTTGTGAGCAGGGCCAGACTGGGACTCAAAAGCAGTCCAGGACATTTTGTCAGAAGAGCACTCATGCTGCACGTAGCGAGGGAGAGCGACCATTGCAAGTACCAGGGACGCCTATTAACAGCCTGTGGTACTGCACCCTTTCCTTGAGTACTAATATTTAAATTCCACTACCCAGTAGCTTTAGCAACGAGAGCGGGCATTTTGTTTTTAGGCTTTTGTAGACTTTGTGGTATGCCGGACTTATATTTTTTAAAGTTAAAGTGCGCCATGCCATCAATGCTTCAAAAATAAATAGGTACATGTTAATTGCGGGTACCACTATGTTAAAAGGTAATGCCAATATTATCCTACAGACAGCGCCCGCCTTTATTGTGTATTTTTATTTTTTATTTTATAGAATTGAGGGCATTGTACGCTTTGAGATAAAGTGAGGCATACTGTAACTAAAACGTGGTAAATAAATAATTAGTAAAAGCAGGACTGCGTGTGGCAAGTGGCAAGCGAGGCATATTAAATAACAAGTCTGACAAAAAACAGCATACTAGATCAATGCGAACTAAAGTGAAGTACTCCAGCGTCACTGCCTCAAACGGAAAACAAAGCGAGCCACATTAAATAACAAGTCCGAAAAAACCAGCATACAAAAACAACGCCGAACTAATACAAGTAAAGGGGCCAATAGCCATAGGCGTGCCCAACAGTCAAAAAGGAGGGACTTGGAACAGTATTAACCAATAACAAGTACAACATTTTAAAAGGCACACTAGATAACAAATAGAAACAACGATCTGAAAAGAGGTGGTTACACACATAGTAAAGCATATACTGCATGTCTCAACGAGACAGCGCATGCGCTGCCTAGGCAAGACCTAAAAAATAGTGTGGGATACTTCCTGGGGCCAATGGCTTTCATGCAATCCATTGGCTCACAGTTCCCAAATGAGAGCATCCCAATATTTGGCAATGATCCAATGACCACTGAATGATTTACTTTTCAAATGAATATTCATTCATCCCTCACAGTGTTTCCTGTTCATCCTACACGTTCTCTTTAATCGCAGGGTCAGTTGGTTTGGTCCGATGTCACTCGCCTCACAGGACCATGATCAGAGCCATAACTTTAATCTGGCATAGCCAAAAGTCACGAAGGAAGGGGCAGCAAAACCCTTGAACTCAAGGGAACCCTTTCATCCGTGCATCAATGAGCTATTCCAAAGGTTACCAAATTACCCTGTGGCATCAAGGACACAGTGCTCCAATTCTGTGGACTATTTTAACAAACTGATGCAGTCTGTCAGTAGAAGTCATTGTTCGGTTTACTAGACCCAGCTGAACGGACACACCTAAAATCGATGATTTATAAAAGAAAAACCCAGGGCGCAAGCTTTGTACCACTCCGGACACGGAGTCAACCGCTAACCTTAACTATGCCCAGCGAAATCAGGGTCGGATTGGCAGTGGGGGCAATCGGCCCGTGCCCGAGGGGCCTGTGGCAGAGGCCAGCTTGTGGGCCGATTTTTTTAGACTGTGGATCAGGAAACTCCAAATACTTGGGCTGGTTTTCCAATAGAGCTCCAGCTTCAGGTGAGAGGTAGTATGAGCAGGCCACAAATTAGGGCCATTAATTGTTATTTGCAGAATGACAATAGGGCGTGAGGAGGACGCACATCATGTGGTGCACCTCCTTCCATCCCGGGCCCCCCGAGGGGGGCAGTGAGCCTTTGAGAGCAGTGTGTCTTTTGACCAGTGCAATTAACAAGTCGTCTGTGTGGGGAGGAGGCTTTTGTCCCCCACAGCAATGTCACAACGACCAGACAGACAAGCCTCAGGTGCCTGCTGCCAGTTTTCTCTGATCGAGGTTAGGAGTTTCATTCAAATAGTTTGCAATGGAATTAGAGAAAAAAACAAGAAACGCAAATGTTTTAAATAACTTGGCAATAAAAATAAAAAAATCTGACTAGAAACGGATAAGAAGAAATCACCCTTTTCGGCATAAATGGTTGCCACTTTTTTTTTGGGTGCCCGGGCCGATTTTTCATCCCAATCCGACCCCGCCCAACGTGCCTGTTTTTAAGTGAAAGGAGGTGTAAAAATGGAAATGTGTTAAATTAGCCAATAGTGTAAATAAAATATTAAATACATCGGGGCTTATTTACAAGCCCCTTGCGCCGCTGATGCGCCACTTTTAAAATGGGAAAAAGTGACCTACCGGTGGCGCAAAGGGCTTGTAAATAAGCCCCATCGTTTTTTTGTTTTGTATGTGTGTGTGTGTTGTGTTTGTGTATGGGCGTGCGTGCGCTCGTGTGTCTGCACGCGCATACAATGAGGGTGGAGGGATGACGGGTAATACATGGTGATTTTCGCTTTGGCCAGGAAGACTCTAGGATTGGCTTGCGCAATGATTTTTTACCTGCCTCCAAGGTATCCGTCTTCATTATTAACAGTCGTACATAAAATGATTATAGCATTATTTCAGTAGCGTTTATGATCTCAGAAAGTGATAATTGCTAGTAATGAAAGTTGGTATATTTTATATGGCATTTCATCAAAAGCTTAGATTGTTCTCATTAGGTCGGAGGTCGGCCCTTTAAAACTGCCAAAATGTGCAGATGAATTTCTAATTTTTGGATGAGAAATTGGGGCGCAGTTCCTGTCTTTTCCTGCTGGTCTGTAGTTTTCAGTGTGATGTACTCACGTGCTCCCAGTTAAACGCCGAGCTTTCGAAAGAGAACGTCTCTTTCAACACCTCCGCAGGCTTCCCAAACAAGAGCAAAATTCACGAAATACTAATTCTGTACATGTCGTGATGTGGAACTGTGATGTGCGCGACTGCCAGAGCTCAGTGGTGGTGCTAATCTAACCCCTCTTCATGTGAAATTTAGGGGCATATTAGCAAGGAGTTGCGATATTTATCGCTAACCGCGCTTAGCGCGTATTTTTAACGCCGCCTATCGCTGGAAATTATCGCTGAGATAACACCCTATTAGCAAGGTTCATCTCCATAGCGATAAAATTTCCAGCGATAAGCGAGCAGAATGTGAAGAATATCGCTGGAAATCCAGCGATATTCTCGCATTGTACGCTATGGTGGATTTAGCCTTACAATCCACCTCCTATACCACAAACAGGTAAGTCATGTTCATTAGCAGGTGTTAAATACTAGCGATAAACGCGCTTAGCGCGATTTATTTTATCGCTTCGCCTGCCTTGCTAATAGGGGGTAGTTGTGTTAGCGACTGTTTTCAGTCGCTTTTCGTTGGGAACGCCTACCTTGCATGTCATTAGCGATAATTATCGCTGGCATGCAAGGCGATGGGAAAAGCGGCCGCTACCGACTGAAAGCTGTCGCTAACGCCTGTTAGCGCCAGCTTGCTGATAGGGCGATAAAAATATCGCCGCTTTAGCGGCAAAAAGTGCCGCTAAAGCGGCGATAAAGCCCTTGATAATATGCCCCAAAGTTTTAATTAGAAAAAGCTGAATTGACGTAAGCAAAAAAAAACCAAAAACTAAGGGGCATATTATCAAGAAACGGCGTTAAAATTATCGCCGCTTTAGCGGCAGAAAACTGCCGCTAAAGCGGCGATAATGGGCTTGATAATATGCCCTTGAGAATTCCAATAGAAGCCCATGTTCTGGTGTCAACATGGGCTTCTATTGGAATTCTCAAGGGCATATTATCAAGGCCATTATCGCCGCTAAAGCGGCGATAATTTTAACGCCTTTCTTGATAATATGCCCCTAATTAAGATGATGTTTGCTGACTTCTCAATCGGTTAGCGACATTGTTTGAGCAACACGCATCAAATTGAATTACCCTTTGCAGAGACTTGATACGCTCATTCACTCCAGTTTTGTATGCACAAGAAAGGTCAAAGGTTAGCGTAAAAAAGAATAAATGCTTGAAAAAGAACAGTGGGTCTGAGTAGTTTGACACGATGGGTGCACGTCAATGTTACCTCGCAGTTCCAGTCCTGGGCTTTGCTTTTACATATCAATGTATTCTGGGAGTTGTAGCCATGGCTCACTCGAATGAATGTAAACAATGATATGTAAATGTAGAGTCCGGGAATGGAAAAGTGGTGTCTCACTGAAACTGGTGCCATTTGGTTACCCTAGTTCTTGGATCTGACATTAAAAGCAGCCTCGTTATCAGGTCCATATACGACTAACTGCTCCAATCCAGGATTTTTGTTTGCATTCTGAAATTTGTAATCCTCATTTTATAATGGGATACGCAAACGCACAAGTCCCAGAGTGCACAGAAGAAACCTGGATTGTGTATTTTTTTTTTAATTTGGCAGGATACTAGCACCATGATTTAGAGCTGACAGTCATATGATTTAGTGCCAAAACGTGTCAGAAAATTATATTTGCAGCAGTGTTGGACTGGAAACCAAGTCAGCCCTGGTAAAAGTGTTCAAATTAGCACCTCCCTGCAGGAGACTTTGACTGGAATGGGCCAGGGGGGCATTGATGGGTGGTACCAGGACATTTTGTTCTGAAAGCATACACCCAGTTTGCAGCCCACAAGGAAAATGCCAATCTGGCCCTGAGTTGCACGCATGGTAAAATCATTTTTGCTGGCAATGTACTGATCATGAAAGAAAAAGTCCTGGCTTTTTAGCCAATACCATTTTGCATGTAGGTATTTTTAAGTACTTAATGTCAATGTTAAATTAAAAAAAAATGCAAGTCCCAGAATGCAATAGTCTACCTTCTACAAAGGCAAGACGAATTGAAGTTGTTACACCTAAACCAGAGCTACTCGGTTGCTATCAGACAACTCACAATTGAAAGAATGAAATCTATAATGAACCCCATGACTTTACTATGTAATGTTTCTTAGAATTTGTAAGAAAGTAAGAGGAACCCCTTCACGCCAAAGGAATAGGGTACTATACAATTGTATCACTGAAAAAGTTTCCTTTGGACTGTTTTGTGGAATAGAAGCAATATAGGCTGTATGTACTAAATTACATCAAAATCTCACTCATTCAACTTTACACCATACGTACACGGGAAGTATAGCCATATATCCCAGATAGACAATCTAGACAACGTTATTTATAGAAAAGTATCAATCTATTTATTGATTAAAAAAGCACAATCTTAAAAATATGGACATAGTCAATAACACTATTATTCCCCTAACATCTAAAAATGAATTCAGATATCACAAATACTTTCTATACATGCATATAAAAACACATCGTAAATTAAAAGAGAGTACATATAGTAGATAAAACAATACGTCATTCAAGTAGCACACATCCGTGATTGCAGAATCTTTCGGGTTGAAACCCGGTACTTTACTATTTCATAAGTACTCAATGGTCCCAGTCTCTTCATGGATTGTGTTTTTCTCAAATGACATATTGTTTTATCTACTATATGTACTCTCTTTTTAATTTACGATGTGTTTTTATATGCATGTATAGAAAGTATTTGTGATATCTGAATTCATTGGAAACGCTGTCCATTGGGATTACCGGTGGCCTCTGATTGGCCGACGGGCTCCTTAAGCCCATCGGAATCCAGCCAGAATGACCGGCCGGTTTCAATTCCGACTGCCTTCATTGTAACTAGGCGGTTAGAATTGAAGCCGACGATCTCGGTCGGAAAGCCTCCGACCGAGATCGTAATCGGCCCTATTGTATGTCACCAGGAGTTCTATGACTCTGAAGAGGCACCTATGACATTTTGAGATAATGGTGCTCCAAAGTGATTTGCAATATCACTTTAAATAAAGAGTTAAGTATATTGTATCCTATATAATAAGTGGCTAACATATTTGCAACTGAAAGCAGCAAGATAGCAGCAAAGCTTCTGCAGTGAGCAGTCAGTGTCTGCAGTTTGGTCTGTTTTCTGCTGCCCAGCTTTGCTGAGGCTGGTGGTGAGCAGTACTTATTCCATAGTAAGAGGTACCCTCACTCCTTCCCTGGAATAGCCTACCATTGGCCCTGGCTTTATGTTTGTAGTCTTTGTCCACTCAGGTGATACCCTCAGTTGATTGTATAGATCTCCCTCTTTTGTGGGGATGGGGTTCAGATCCTGGGTGAGGCTCTCGAGACAGGATGGCAAGCAAACTGTATCTGCCCTTAAAGCTGAGTGGAAGGGAGCACAGCATTTTTGTGGGTCACCTCAGCTCTGCCAGTCTGTCTCCTGTTTCTTCTGGCAGATGAAAAACCTGCGGGGGTACGAGAAACAAACATGGCACCTCTAAAATGTAATTATTCTTGTTTACGAAGCTCCCTTCTCCTGCAGGAGTGGTCACAGACTGGTGAAGGGGAGAGCCTCGAAACTGGATGATAAGGGTGATTTGGTGCTGAGCCCCTTGCCCGCTCCTTAGGTGGGACTGGCATTTGGATGTATGTGGGAGCCAGGCTCACAAAAGCCTTACATGGAGGGAAGAAAGGGTCTGCCTGCAGCAGAAGAATTATGGAGCTCCTTTCTCGCACTGTTGGGGGGGGAGGGGGGGAGATAATGGGAGCCCTAGAACCCAGAGAGCAGAAGCGATTATGAGCAAATACCAAGATTCATTTCTCACTTGTAATACATAATTACAAGCGAGTAGTGAGGTTATGTTCTTACAAGCATTTTATGATGTCACAATAAACCTGCAATACAAACACAAGCTACGGGCTCTCCAGCTAAATGTAATTACCTGATTATGCATCAAACATTAACACACTCAAAGTTGTTGTCACCTTTTAATTCCGTTCCTTCCAAACAAATGTCTCACCTAACCGAATGCTTGCAGAAAACAGATAAAGGAAAGCATCACAGTGCCTGCAGCTGTAATAACCTTGGCTCTCTTTCTCCTCTCTGACAGTCGGTAGGAAGCAGTTTATGAAGTTTGATTGGGCCACTAATGCTGCAAACGTGCTTGGCTGCGACTGCGAGGAGCTGTCGACGTCAGTCTTTAAGCACCATCTGAAGCAGATAATCGAGCAAGTCACATCTGGAGCTAAGCGACTGAGCCAAGATGACGAGAGAAATGCAGGTAGGGAAAAACAACCCTTCCTTCCTTGGCCTCTTTGCTCAAAATGGGTGCAACTCTCTGTGTGGTGAGAATATGGTTGTCTGTGAAGTAGGTACTTCACAGTCAGATACATTGTTTTTACGTACAACACAATTCAGATGTTCTGCCCAGGCCTATGCATGTCAGTGTATATAGTTGTAGCTTACACATCAAGACATCCCTGTTGGCATCTAATAAACACTAAGAGCTATTCGTATTTCACTACGGTCAAAGCTGAGGTGTAGTGTGCCAATATTGAACAGATACACTTAAATGTCATCAGGTTATCCAGTAACATCCCCAAAGATGCTCCATTGTTCAGCCATTCTCGTTGCCTACGGAAGACTGTCATTCCCTTTCCCTCAGTTTTGCACCTGACATTTGAGTTTGAGGGTTTCAGGTGCCTCTGCGTGTGTGCAGGTGACGCTCAAGGATAAGCTTTTGCCAACTTTGACATCTGCCACTGAGCGGACTCTTCCTGTATGTCAAAGCGCTCTCTGGTGGGCGGTAGCCTAGCAACCAGCTCAAGTATCAGTCCGAAAGGAACACGAGATGCCAACAATGATTTAAGGACTGCAGAAACGAGGACACATGGCATTCTGAGATATCAAGTTGTTTGAGATAGTATTAGCATTTGAGGAGTTCAGTTCGAATTACATAAACCCATGTCTTTATTTTCTTATATATGTATTTATAACAGATGGCAATGTAGGACCGGATTGCCCGTTACCTATTATGTATGTTTTGTGTTCAAAAAGTTGTTTTCTTCAAGTGCGCAGCTAACAATGGCCAGTTGTTGAAATTAAAATGTTAAGGTTTATCTTTCTAGAATAAAATGGGGCTTAAAAAATGAATAAGGCAGAAGGCCGGAGGATTTTTGTAGCTGCAGTCGTTTCAACATAATTATAGATTTACAACAGTTGTCAAATATTTTGTCACATAATTTGCATATTTCATAAAAAATTTCACCAGAGAGTGTTCCAAATGTTTTGGCTTTTTTGCCTTAATTCAGATAAACTTATCATATAATTTCGATAACCTTGCCCCATTAGCCTAGTGGCACTCACAATGCTAAAGTTCTGCACAGTGGTTTGAGACCTGCCACTATGACGAAACCCATATTCCATGGGCAAGCCTGTCTAATATAGGTTTATATGAATGAAATGAAATGAAATTTGTACTTGTAAAGCGCACTGTTACCCTAGGGTGTCCTGGCGCTGTACGCATACCGCTGTGGAACCCTTCCTGTCTTTTCCCTGTGAAATGTCCACTCCTGGGCACCCCCAAGGTGAAGCCAGGCATCCCAGCGCTGGTGGGGCCGTTGTGGAGATTAAGCAAGCTATTGCCCAGAGTTGCAGAGTGGGACCCATGATTAGAATAGGCACCGAGGAGAGAATTATCAGGTCTGAGGAAATTGAGCCCAAGACGCGCCGAGGCGGGAATTGAACCCTGGTCCTGGGCCAGATCTCTGCATCAGGGTCTGCCGCTCTAACCATTGAGCCACACTTCTCCACCGCTACATTGTGTGTAATAAAATTGCCCAAACATGTTATATACCCATTCACACACATAACTGCATTCAATGGCAGTGAAAATAACTGTGGCTTATAACACATGTTATTTGGAACAAATGAACTAATAAAAACACATTCATGCTTTTACTACTACAGTACAAAGGTCACATTTGAGTTTATTACCGCAGTACAGCAACATTGACATGAGAAAAACATTCGTTACTGCCCCACAGATTGCATGTGACAATTACTTTAACAGGGAAACAATCACCCTAATAGTCACAAGATGTTTTAAAATTGGTTTTATCATCCTGCACAAATGTAACCCACTGCATCCTGGATTTAGTTAAATAACTTTTGTTTAAATAAGTAAGTTATAATAAAGCCTCATGCCACCCTTCCCATCAAAAATACATTGTCTCTGGGGGATGGGATCCCCAAGGCCTTCAAATGGCTCTGGAAAGGGGGTTGCATGCCTCCTCCCCATTAAACAGACATCAGCCGAGGGGGATGGGGTACCTGAGGCCTTCAAAAGCATCGGGGAGGAGGGTTGCAAACCCCTCCCCTAAAACATAATCAATACAGTGACCTCCCGAGCCCTGTCTCACCCCGGGGGGCGGGGGGGTCTTTTATTTAAAAAGGGTAGACTGTAAAAAATGAAAACAATACAGTGGATCCGTAGATCCTCTGCAGATCTCTGGTAGCATTAAAAAAAATGCATTTGTGATCCTGTGGGTGAGGGTGTCGCTCTGGGACACCCCAACAAGACGTATATATATACACATATGTCTGTAGATATATATATATATATATATATATATATATATATATATATATATATATATATATATATATATATATATATATATAAAGAACAGTCCAGCCTTACTTCCGATTACTTCCACCTGATGGGGTTGGTGCTGACCGGCGGGCGCTGGACCGGCTATAATTTTGAAGTATTCTCGCGCTGCCTGAGCGTAGAAAAGGTCGCACTCAGGGTTTCAAAATTGGAGTAAAGTATTTATTGACTTATTTTTCAATAAATACTTTACTCCAATTTTGAAACCCTGAGTGCGACCTTTCTTACGCTCAGGCAGCGTGAGACTACTATATATATATATATATATATATATATATATATATATATATATATATATATTTAACGCTCGCTTCTCACCACAATGCGAAGCACTCTCTGGCGGGTGCTTGTGTGCGTCGGTGAGCTCCGCAATTTATTGTCGCTCCTTTTTCTTTTTCGTTGAAAGAAAACCAGCACTCGCGGGGGACGTTTGGAAAACTTTATTCCTCCAGCAACAAACGCGTTTCGGCGATCTGCCTTCTTCGGTGTTACTGACACAAAATATATATATATATATATATATATATATATATATATGTATATATAGTACAGTTATGGCTGCAGCTTAAAACCAATCTCCCCAAAAGTTCTCCAGATGGGTTAGATAAAAAATCTTCAGTTTGCACACTAGACACGCAAATTATAGCTTGCAATTCAAATGCAATGCTCATGATCCCACAATAATCACAGATTACATCACAAATGGCGTAAAGGATCTCACTGGTGACATTACACATGACATTACCATTAACGTTCTTAATACGATCTCCATGTACACAATATGATTTGTTTATTTAGGTATGTGTAGATACTTAATGACATTGAGCTGTCAGATGTTCTTACTCAGTGACATACATTTTGTGAGGTCATAAGCATTGTCCCTCTCTCAACATTAGCCAATGTGAGAGAGGCTTGAGAGCACACTACCCCAGCTCATGAGCTATTTCTAACCTTCTCCACCAAAGGTGGAAGGGACATATGCTACTCCACCATTAGGCGAGGTGGGGGTAGTAATTAATAAACTACCTACTCACTATTGGGTTAGGCAGTGGCATGTTGTCTGCAAATGCCATGACAACATTTTTATAAATCTCTCCTGATGCTCATGAACATCAGAATTGATTTAAGAAAGGGGAGAGGATGTTATGACAATAATAAACCCCCATTTCTAACTCTGGAGTTTCGCTTGGTTTTTGTGCGTTAACCCGAGAGCGTGATTGGCAACCCCGCTGTTGATGAATATTGAGTTACCGGTTTTCTCCGCCGGCATCGCGCCACCCCTCTACGGGCCTGTGACCTCTGGAAGGAGAGTCGTTGTTTGTTATATATATATGTATATATAGTACAGTTATGGCTGCAGCTTAAAACCAATCTCCCCAAAAGTTCTCCAGATGGGTTAGATAAAAAATCTTCAGTTTGCACACTAGACACGCAAATTATAGCTTGCAATTCAAATGCAATGCTCATGATCCCACAATAATCACAGATTACATCACAAATGGCGTAAAGGATCTCACTGGTGACATTACACATGACATTACCATTAACGTTCTTAATACGATCTCCATGTACACAATATGATTTGTTTATTTAGGTATGTGTAGATACTTAATGACATTGAGCTGTCAGATGTTCTTACTCAGTGACATACATTTTGTGAGGTCATAAGCATTGTCCCTCTCTCAACATTAGCCAATGTGAGAGAGGCTTGAGAGCACACTACCCCAGCTCATGAGCTATTTCTAACCTTCTCCACCAAAGGTGGAAGGGACATATGCTACTCCACCATTAGGCGAGGTGGGGGTAGTAATTAATAAACTACCTACTCACTATTGGGTTAGGCAGTGGCATGTTGTCTGCAAATGCCATGACAACATTTTTATAAATCTCTCCTGATGCTCATGAACATCAGAATTGATTTAAGAAAGGGGAGAGGATGTGGCCTAACGGCTAGAGCGGTCCACCTCAAATCTGGGTAACCGGGTTGGAGTCTCGGTAACGCCGCTCAACATCCTGTGATTCTGGGCAAATCACTTAATTTCCCCGTGCCTAACAAAACAAGCATTGGCATAGCCAATAGGTCTCGCCTTTGGGACCTTATAAGTGTTTAGTTATCCAGCACAATATCCTTGGTGCAACAACATCAACTGTTGCATGGCTAAACACTTATAAGGTCCCAAAGGCAAGACCTATTGGCTATGCCAATGCTTGTTTTAGCATAGTTACAGATGGCTCTGCCAGTGCACACCCATCCTACCCGAAGGCAGTGACACCCACGCTCAGCTCTGCCAATCCAACTCAATTCTGACTTACATAAATGTCTTCTATTGCAGCATACGGGAGAATGGCTCTACCAGTGTCCCTCAAACATGACCTGGTGTACTGAGACCCATAATGCATCTCGCTTCCACTCTGCATAAATGCCTTCTATTGCAGTGTACTTTCAAATGGCTCACAAAGGCATTGTGAAAGCACTTCTTGAAGCTCCTGAGCCAGCTTCCAAGAAACCGCTGGGGTTCTTTCTGGGTCTTACAGAGATGCCGAATTTGTGAGTGAATACTCGGCTAAAGTGGAACCTTGTAGATCATTATTGGGAAAAAATGTCAAATTTAAATTTGTGAGGAGAGGAAAAGCTGCCTTCAAACTGATTAAAGAGGAAATTGTGGATGCACCTTGTTCTAAACCTTTGATTTTGGGGAGGCAATGCATTGGCTGCTGTTGATGCAAGCAAGAGGGGGTTGGGGGCTGCATTGCAACAATGAGATGTCCAAAAAGAGTGAGAAATAGCTTATGGGTCTATGGATTTGCATGAAGTAGAGAGATACAAGAGAGAGGCAACATATGTCCAATATGAGAGGGATGGTTTCTCACAGTATGTTATGTTATGTTATGTTAAAACCACTTCTGGAATTTAGAATGTGGTTCAAGAGAGAGTCAATTAGTTCTGCTGGGTGTCTGCTCCTTTGTCACTTTGCTGACTTGTGCTCTTTTCTTACTGGTTGTCTAGAAACATTTTCACATCCATTTTCCTGACTATGGCGTTTCCTTGATCAACCATTGTTCATATACATACATCGGACGTTATGGGAATTAAAAAAACTTTTTCAAACAGGTATTGCTCAGTCCTGCCAGGGCTAGTCATATGCACAAAGTAATGGATTGCATTTGATTGCCATCCCACACAGTCTGAACCAAAAATCAATTGAAGAGAAGGGCCATTTCCCCAATTTACAAGTGCAGTTGTGTAGTGCAGTCTGAAGGAAAAATATATTTGTCTTATTTAAGCTTTAATGAACTCTCAAAGGTACTGTTGTGGTTCCAAGCTCCCACAAGTAAGAAGCAAGATAGTGCTTGCATTTCAACAGTCCTGAAAAAAGCACTGTTGCAAGATTTTACCATGAATGCCTGGTTTTAATTTCTTTTAATTTTGGGAATATTCTGCTGAAATCTCTAGTTGTTCAACAAGAATTTTAGGGTTTGTGTAAGTCTTCTGTATATCCTCCTGATTAAGTGGAGCGGTTGTTCCCCAAGTTTTCATACCCTAACTTAAGGAAATAGTTCAGTACAACTCATTGTCTAGCCTTGTGTGGATGTTCTATCTCGCTTCTACGAGAAAATGAACAAAGTGATGCAACTTCCCAATTTGAAAAGCATAGACAGCTCAGTATAGTCTAAACTTTCTAGATTTGTTCCTCGTACACTTTAGCTCAATAAGGCAAAACTTGATTAGTTTTACTCAAGAACACATGGAAGATAGTTGCACAGTACACTGCATCATAATTGGCTATAAGCAGATCTTAGCTCCCGACACCCTAAAATTTAGAAGGTGATGACTTAATTTGAGGCTACCGCATTAGGGTATATTTTAGTCTGCTTTCTAGATAATAATTTTTTTACCTAACCAGTCTTGGTGCAATTCAACCACCGTGATGACTTGGATAAATAAATACCTTCCACATACAATTTCCTTTCTTTTTGGTCGGAATCATTTTAATTCCTTATGTGTAAAGTCTCATTAGGAAAACGGCATCTCTAGTACTCCGGTGTCCGTGTCCCCTTTGCTGTACTAACAGTTTTAATACCTCCTCCATCTTGCAGCTGAATCCAATCCAACTGGGGTGATGTTTGCCCACACTGTACACCAGTAAGTATGCTCAAATGTGGCTCCAGTGATTGCGTCACACACCTGTCACGTGGTAAGCGTGCGGGGACTCCGCATGTCGCTGAAAGAGTTTTAGTGTTCTGGAGCGGAGGTTTTGAAATAATTAACATGATCACTGACCTGAAATTAAAGTCTTGTTAACGCTCGCCCTACTTAGCGGCAAAGTCTTTTAGAACCAATGAAACAAAATAAAAAATGGTGTGCGTGCGGACTCGCTTTACTTTAATACCAGGTCGTGTCCCCTTGGTGTTCCTTACATTTCCTCTCAATGGCTTTGTCTGAAATTGTAATGCGCAGTGCCAACTTTATTATCAAATGTTTTTACATTAAAATACACGTAAGGAAAACAGTTTGGAATCAGATGAACTGACATGTAGTGGAGCTAGTTGTGCTAGCCTGTGTGTTAGAGTGTATTATTGCCGTCCGTGGGGGTGAGGGAATACTGCTTCCAGCGGCATATTAGACAAATCCTTCCTCGCCCTTGGTTTTGCTCAGTTGTTTGATTTTATTTAGCCCCGAGTCGTCCTGCACGAGGGCAGAGGCTGTTGAATCATCTATGTTTTTCAGCACAAAATTGTCACTTGAAATAGGTTCATCGCTCAAGAGTTCACCGAAATAAAACAGAGAACCCGATCATGCGGTCATATGTCAATTCTTTTAGATATTCTATTTGGTGTCCTAAAACATTTCTCAAAAAGGCGGCGCGACAGGGGAGCCAGGGGATTGTTTATATCCTGTCACAATTTATGGAATGTGAAATTCCTTTGCTTTGCATTACCTTTATTGTACTGCTTGAATCGTGTGTTAGACTATTTATTCATTACGTGCTTTTTACTTAGCATGGTGCTTGCTTACCAGACTCGGTTGTGTGTGACATCTCGTGCAGTAGAATCCTGGTGGGCGTATCGGAGTCGCGAGGCAGTTCTATTGACATCAGGACTCTGTTGCATGCGGACGCTGAGCGGATCTCTGCGGGCGCGTGCCCCCTGATGCACATAAAACTCTGCACCGGTTCTCATGCGGTGTTTTCTTCATCTAGTCAGACACATCACGACGATATGTGTACTGCAGGCCTCAAGAATTATAAGGCTGCCAGACGAATATCCAGAAATAGAAAGGTGGCTTCCGCCCTCATCCGACAGCACAATTGTATTTCCCGTAGAAGGGCCTGCTTGATGTTATTTATGGATGTTTAATAATTGTATTAGCATGCAGTTATAAAATGTATGAACCTTTTCCTCACCAGGACTTTTAAACATCCGCATGTGACCGGGTTAGTTTTTAAACAAACCGGACGGTTTTTAAATTGAACCCGACATCCAAGGTTACAAATCTTACTTCCAGTCGCTCATATCACATGGTTGCCGCGAATTTTAGCTCCTGATTGCCACTGCGGTGTACTGGTGAACAGTCAGCACTGTGCGCAAACAGAGCTCGCGCCCTCAGACTCCGGAAATAGCATTCTTCAAGGAAAGAAACAATGGCCATCCGAATCTAATCCGCGCTGCAGTTCCATCTATTCTAGTTCAGGAACTGGGTGGATTAAAACATGGCTCCTTACCGAGACTTTGTTTCCTCACAGAGTAAAACGAACAGCTGGGCAGGATTTCTGAACTGCTTATTTAACGCATGATTTAACAAGTTTGACGAGAGGCAGCAGAGGGAGGGGAGAGGGTGGGGGCCTGCGCCTGTTTCCCTTGCGGGAGCGAGCAAGAACCATCTGTTAATTACAAACAGATGGTTTGAAAGCTCGCTCCCGCAAGAATGCTAAACGTGCACGCGTTGCCATTCAAAGCAATGCGTGCACGTTTGTGACTGCAAAACTGAATCGATTACAAGAGGTCTTTTTTCCTATGCAACGCATGCGCGCTGCGTAGGCGAGACCTAAAAATGAATGTGACCTTATGTAACGCAACTGGTGCTCATGTAAAGCGCTCTGATACCTTCGGGTCAAGTTTGCGCTATATAAAACTCCAGAAAAACAAAACAAAACGTAAAATACAGTGGTGAACAATCACAAGGTGAAAGTAGCACCTTAACTCAAGAATGTCATGGCTTTTTTAATTGACTCCATCTGCCTAATCAGATTTGTAGAAACCGCAGAAACCGTACAGTGTTATTAATGGCCTTGTAACCTATGTGAAGATCATTGGGAGGATTTGGTATGCCCAGCTAGCTGTAATTGCACTGGAGACAAAGGTTTTCACCCAATTATGACATACAATGTGGAAGTAGGTGACCATAGTATAGTAATCCAGAACACTTTCAGGTTGAGAGAGAGACTGAAACAGGTTGATCCAGATGCAGTGAACCAAGAGGTGTGGTAGAAACAGAGGAGAGCTAGCTGATAAGCTTGACAAATGTGGGGAGTGACAGCGGGGAACAGTGTGAGTCAGAGTACAACATCTTCAGGGAAGTGCCAAAACACAATAGATGGAGGGCACTCTAGCAGATACCAAAAAAGGACAAAGCTGTAAGATAGATATTGAAGGTTGAGGGATAAAGTGGGAAGGAGTGGGAAGTGTGAAGGAGTGCCAACAATAATGTGAAGTCAACCTATCACCAGTTACCCTCTTTACAGAGGAAGATAATGTAGCAACCTAGAAAGACAAGAAATTTATGTAGTCAAAATCTCCCTCTTCAAACTCTCCATATGCCAATTTATTAGAAAGCACTGAAGAAAAAGTGATTGTTCCTTCTTTTTTCATCTTAGGCAAAGTCTCTCACATTTGTTGACTACTGTTGAAAAGGAGAATGTGAAAAAGGAGGATTACTCTATCTTGGATTCCATTCCAGAAAAGTATTGAATTTACTTTACCATGTGCTAGATTTCTCAGGATGACTATGTTTACTTTAGCATGCCTGCAATTAAAAAATAAGATTATTCTTGATTATATTACATTTAATTAAAGTACAACAGAATCAGTTCTATTTACAATGTGCTAGAGTTCAAACAATCACTCAAAGGAAATTATTTTGCAGTCAGTTTTAGAAAGCAATTACTCTAATTAAAGCACCATATATTTTGTTGCAGAAAGACATTCTTTGAGTCATTTATCCTTCAGGGTGTTACTAAATGGAACTGATTTGATAATGTTCTGGTAATGTCCTTGCCCTAAGAGAGTGAGAAAAAAAGATGACATGGAAGCCTGACCACAAAATGCCCAATTGAAGAAAGTAGTATCTTCAATGCTTTCCTAAACCTCGGGTGGTTAGTAGTTAGATTGGGAGGGATGGGCTGTCTGAACTAACCCCCCGCATGCTCCTTCTTATAAGTATGTGTAGAAGCACATGCAGACCATAGCGTCCTAGGCAGAAAATAATGCTGAAATCTATCTCTGAGTTAACTGGGATCAATCATATGCAAGCCAGAAAGGACAAGACAGAGTCTTGCAAACAAGCTTTGTAACAAAACCTAACTTTGAATTGAGAGATATGATTTTGTTTCTGAAGACTGAAGATAATTTGCACAGCCGAGTTCTGGAGTAGCTGTAAATTTTCAGTCAGGCACTAAAAGAGTTGAGAAATTGTACATTTCAATTTTCAGTCTAGAGATGATCAATATCCAAACCACAAATTTGTAGCACTCATGAGAGAGAGAGAGAGAGAGAGAGAGAGAAAGAGAGAGAGAGAGAGAGAGAGAAAGAGAGAGAGAGAGAGAGAGAGAGAGAGGGAGAGGGAGAGAAAGAGAGAGAGAGAGAGAGAGAGAGAAGAACCTATCTTCTTTAGCATTTATAGATGAAGGACTGAAGGTGAAGAGACTTAGCTAAATTGGGACATAAAATTCAGTAATTTTCAGAACAGAAACTGGGGTTCTTACCAGCAGTGACAGGTGTTGATGGGGGGCCAAGATCAGAAGGCGACCAATAAACTGGCCCACTCTCACAGGGGTCACCCAAGATCCGAACTTTGATTTTATCCATATTGAATTTTAAGGCATGGTTTAGCATTCAGAGGGCCAGTGCAGAAAGATCCCTCTTTGACTTGGCATGCTGGACCGTCTAAGTGGATGATTAGTTGTACGTCATCCACCCAGGTCATAAATATGAAGCTTTATGACCTAAAACGGCAGGCCAGGGGAATAATGTAGCTATTAATAAAAGCCGGTCTCAAAGAAGAGCTTGGAAGAACTCCATGAGGCACTGATTTAGATGAGGAAAAATAACAAAAACTCTTCACTGCTTGGGTGTGCTCATGGAGATAAGAAGGAATCCACTCTAGGGCAGCAGCATCATTGATTCCAAATCCATGGAACTTGACAGTAGGATGTCATGAGAGATGGTATCCAAGGCAGCAGAGAAATTCAGAAGGATCAAAGTCACTCTGATGTCCTCTTCGAGCACCTACCATAAACCTTTGACTAATGCAACCAAAGCAGCTTCAGTACAGAGGAGTGCTCTGAACCTGGATTGGGAAGGGGTTAGTGTTGAAATGTGTTCAATAAATGCAGTGCTGACATTAGTGACTTGTTTTTCCAGCGCTTTGATATGAATTGGTAGGAGTGAGATAGGTTGGTAGTTATTCAAGAAATTGGGGTAGCTCCCATGCTTCTTCGGTATGGGAGAGATCGCTGCGTGTTTCCAAGTAGGCAACACTGGGTCAGCTACTATGGAAGCATTACAGAGAGCTGAATGACAGGACATACTTTGGCCAGCCCTAAATGTAATATTCTTGCTGGACAATTGTTGGTGTAATATCCTGACAGAATAGACTGAAATAGTTTATAGCAGTGTCAGGCATAAGAGGGTCAAATAGAGAAGGCAAGGTGTGGGTGTAATTTTCGAACAACACCACTCGATTTAACAAGATAGGAGCCAGAAGTAGGAATAACTGCAAAGTGGAACAGGTGGCTACAATTTAGTGAGAAAAAAAATAGCTACAGTACTCACAAAATTCATTTGCACTAGTGATGGGAAGAGTGGAACAAAAAGGGTGTAAAAAATAATCAACTATCTTGAAAATCTCATTAGTAGAGGTAGAAGAAAAAGAAATATGCTTACCAATATTGACAGCTCTGGAAGTCCAAATGTTTCTTTTACAACTTTGAAGAGCTGCAAAATCTCTGTTTCTTATTAATCTGGTGATCTTGACTCCAGCTCCGCTCCAATATTTTACATTCACATTTAGTGAGTTTGGCAGAGAACCTGAGTGCTGAAGTTCGTGAGCATCCATGGTGGATTGGCTTCAGAGGTGCGATAGTGTCGCACGATTTTGAAAGCCATGTTTCCAGTTTAGTGTTCACTTGCTGCAATCCGGTGCCAAAAGGTGGGTAGTAAAACAGATCTAAAACTTGACAAAAGGCATCGTGGGAGAGTCCACTCCAGGTTCTACTAATTATGGTCTCCTGGTGGGATGTGGGATTAGTTTAATACAGTTGTATATTACATTGGAAAGGAAAATTAAGTCCAGTGTATGGCCTTTTCACATGACTTGAGCTGCAAAGAAATTGAGTTAATCTTAGCCATGAAATTCAGCATGAGCAAATAGGTCGAGTAGCAGCAGAGCTGGCGAATGAGTTTTTAAAAATAAACTGCAAGCCTTCCTCCTTTGTATCAGATGCTGCCAATCCGCTAATACCGAAACCATTGAGAATGGCAAGTGCAAGTTTGAAATTTGAGGCATTGTCTGACTAATTAGTTCTTAACCTTTTGGCTTCTGTGGCCTCCCACTGAATCACTGTTGGAAGCTGGTACCCAGCCTACTCAACGATGTGAACCGCAAACAAATTCACAAAATACTGAAAGAAGCACACATTGAACAACTAGTCAAATACACAATTTATAAAAAAAATTTCATTAACTGCAAAAAATACAAAAATACAAATTTTAATTTTGATGGGCAGTTTGAGTTTGTACTTTTATTTCTGAAAGACAAATCAATATGCTCAATTCTAGTATATCACTCGGTTTGCTGCTAATGCAGCCTCTTTTTTTGTCGGTGCAAACTCCTGCTTCAACTTAGGCCACCAGTCGTCTATATTACTGTTTCTTGAACTTGCCTTACTTCCTCGAATCAAGCTAAGGATTCCACCTTCATTTTTAGCCTCCAGTTTCGAACTCCTTCAAATTTACAGAGCATTGTCACAATTTAAATTGTATTTTTTATATGTATACTTTATTAATATACTAATGTTATTTAATTTTCACCGACTCCCAAAGTAGCCTCGGGCACCATCAGAGGTCTGAGGTAGCAGGTTAGGAATCACTGGTCTAACTATGTTTCAGTTAAAAGCAAGAATGCGATTATAGATTAAATAATCAATTCATGTTTCTCTATACGTTTTGAAATAAAGAGGGTGGTTAAAAGGGCTCCATGTAACGCAACATCAGAGCTCCTAATAATGTGTTCTTTATCTTGGTTGGAAATGTTCTGCATACATGACTAACTGTTCAAGGGAGAGTGGAGCATTTCTAAGGCTAACAAGTTCCTGTTGAGTGTACTAGATGTGAGATGTACTGCACAGAATTGGGCAGCATGGTAGGAGCTGTCAGGGCGCAAATGGGTTTTCTTTTGGCCAGTGGCCTTACGCAAAATGATGGGGCCCCCCTGCAGAATGTGATTAGGGACTCCGGCGTCTCCAAGATTGCACATATATTTATGGGTCTCAAGCAGGTCCCCCTAGGCTGCAGGGACCTGCTTGGGACTGCAGGGACCTGCTTGGGAAAGCTGAGTGGCTTTCCTGAGCGTTTAAGTATTTCTTATACCATGCCATTGCATGCATCTCTGCAAGGCATGCAATGGCATGGCTCAGAGGGTGAGGGCCCCCCTCTAAAACAAGAAACCCTGGGAGACCCCCGCACCTTGGCGGCTACGGGGACTCCGTTATGCCCCTGATTTTGGCATGCCTTCCGAGGGCTGCTGGGTGCCCCTGGTTTGGGGAAGCTCTTTTGCTCTGATTTTGGTCTGCGCCAGAGCATGCTCAGTGCTTCTGGATAGAAAGAAAGAACAGACCTCTCTGCAGCATGCCAAGCAGAGCTACACAAACAAGCAGGAAAAATAGAAAATACAAAGCGCCATGCAGATGAGCAGAGGAATGCAATGAATTAACACAATGTAACAATGTTAAGTTGAGGACGGAAATAGGTCTTAAAATCACCAGATTAAAAAGTTAAAGCAGACAAATCTCTGCACCAACAACAAGGGCGGTTAATGGTGAACAATTACTCTCAACCTGAGCCAGACACTCCTCTGTTCTTATTATATAGGAACCAGAGCACCTGCATTGCTCAGCACAATTTTTTAAAATTGCATTTAATCATATAATTCTGTAACCTAGGGTATTTTAGCTTCTTTATGAAGTTCACTGACTTTACTTTTCCATACTCACTCACTTTCTCCCACTGTCACAGATTCTCACTCTCATTGACACTCGCAAACACACTAGCACACAATAATTCTATTCAGTCTCTTTCACTCTCAAACAACACACGTGCACAGAGAAACAATGCTTTGTTCTTATCAACCCTGTTTCCTTTGCTGGCAACTCGGCGGCTCAATGGCTGCAGCAGAACAAAAATCCAGAGATAGACATCAAAACCAGCAAACCAAGATTCCCAACAAGGAACCAAGAGCAGCAGGTTCAGAATTGAAAAGTGAAAGACCCACCTCAACCCCACCTTCTTGATATAACTGATAGTCCAGCCTTTTCAGAACTGGGACAGTGTTTGGGAACCTTTCTCTGATGCTCTGTTTTGCTCCTTATTGATCACAGGGACGCCCTCATGTGCATCCTGACCGCCCCATTTTAGCAGATGTACTGCGTTGCCTGAGCCAAACGGATTGTGACTGTGTGAGGGAATCGTAGTTGAATGAATTACGCCTTTCAGACAAGTGCAATCTAGACATCCACATACAGAGTGTCATGTTTTTAAAAATCACTCTGTAGATAGATGTGCCTCTGCTTCCCTCCTTCTCTGGTCACGAGGACCCTGGAGAGGCCAAGAGGGCTAACCTGTGCACTTACATTGTTCATAAACATGCAAAAGTCACATAATCCTCAACAGCATTTTACCCTATATTATGCATAAAGCAGGATACCCAAGCGCCTCATTGCCTCTGCCCCACATTGTCCCCTTGCATCCTCACGCCCAAATACATACACATCCCCCATTTTTTATACACATATTTTATATAGTTTCTCTATGACCCTTACATGTAACAGGTTATTTCTGGATACATCCTAATGACTATGCAGCAGTGCATCTACATACTCATCACCATGTAAAGGGTAGATGCCTTGCATGAACAAAATGGATTTTTGCATTTATTGGTTAGTATTCCTTTGTTTCCAAGCACGTCACCACCTTTCTTTAATTTTAATCCTGTTCATCAGTTTGTGCACATGCCTTCTGTTTTAGCTATTGCATACCACAGCCCAAATTTACAAACATAATGCAAACCCAGCGCAAAGTGTTATGGTGGGATTGACTTTCCAATGCAAATCATGATTTGCATTGAAAAGAGCCGTAAAGTAATGCAAAGTAGTTATCCATGCTACTTTGCTTCAAGGGGCGTACTATGGGTGGTACATAGCCAATCAACACCAAAGAATACAGTAAGAAAATGTTTTTGGTCATATTCTCAGTTGGGCACCGCCTCATAAAATGAGCACTAACTGATGATTTTGCCTCATGTTGTTTATGGAGCACAACTTTTGAAAACGGGATTTCTGTTGCTGAAGATGGACCACAAACATCTTTTATGAATATGTGTTTGGGCTCAGGTGAACAAAAAACTGTCAAGAACTTTCCACAGTGATCACTGTGGGTCTGTGAAACCGACTCAGGGTATCCACAACTTTTTAGAAAATTAAACAATATTCACAGATTAGTAAAATACATACATAAAAAAATGAAAGTTGAAATTTTTCAAATGCTCTGAATTTAAAAGTTAAAGCAAACAATGATGCTGGTACCTTTTATTCTGATTTGTGAGAGCAGCAGAAGCACAGCCAATCAAATCTAGCATGGATAATTGGTGCCCTAAATTCAAGTAGCACTGGTATACGCTGAGCAAGAGAGAGCATGCATTAGGAGCAAAAAAGACAAAGTGATATGCTAGAGTTTAACATCTCGCTTTGTATTTTTTAAATACAATAGAATTTTGAAAGGTCCGACCTTCCCAATAAAATTAAAATTTAGATTTTTGCATTTTTAAATTCAATACAATATTTCATAATTTGTATATTCATTTGATGTATTCTTGTTTCTGTATTTGCATGTTTATTTTTGAGGTTCAAATGGTAGAACTTGCTTAGGTGGGGTTCCTCACCTTCCAGGAGTGATTCTGCAGGGTACACACAAGTCAAAAGGTTAGGAACTGCTGTAGTTTTGCAGTGGTGAGCTATTGATTTTCTTTGTATTTTCTGTTTGTTTATTTCTAGTTTCTTTCAGGCACTGGTATTTTGCACCTTATTTAATAATTTGGCAAATGTGTTGTGGGTTGGTAAAAGAGCTTGCTCTTTTCAGACTAGTGTAGCCCGAATTTGGATCCCAAAGCTTTGCTTGTGAATTGTTAACCGTAGGTGCCAAAAGGCAACCAGAGCCGAAATGCTTTATTTTTCACAGTGTATGAACCTTCTTTCTAAATTTGGCTTCAGTACCACTGCAAACCTCCAGCAGACGTCAGTAAGTCCAGGGCAGAGGCCTAACACATGGCCTCAGCCCAGTTCACCCCATCAGTTGCCTTCCTCGGGTTGGGGAGAGCTTAAGTGCGCATGACGGTTTGGCCGTCCAGATACAGCTGGTCAAACCGTCACGTGCATTAATAACAGTGCCCACCACTCCCCCTCCAGTACTGTCACCCACCTGGACCCGCCCTCAAAACTCAGCACACAGTTACTTAGAAGAAAAATATAGCAAGAATAAAACAGGTTTAAACCTGTTTTATTACTGTTTTATTGCTCAAGTTTTTGAGGGTGCTGGTAGAGGGGGTGATGCTCCTCCACCATATCGGAGGAGCCGCCGCTGTTTACTCTCCAGGAGCTGTAGTAATTTGGTTAGCAAGTTGACAAAGCTCTTTGTCAATTCTAGCTAATGTTTTACAATAGAGCTTGACCTGTAGATCAAACACATGCCACTGCAATGATATATGTCTCCTAGGTAATTAGAAAATGATGGTGTATGTTCTTCTGTGGCAGCAGCACAGATAGAAGGAGGGCAGTCAGGAGGAATTTCTTGCTGTATTGCAGACCCAGCCACCTCCCCACTTCCAGTCATCAACTTAAGATATACCTTAACATGGCACTCCTTGAGAGAATAGGGTTTGTTCCTTCTAAATCCTAATTTTAGGATTAATGGGTTGGCAATATTTTTCTTTAAGCTCTTTGGCTCCCAAAAGTTAAATTAATTATTCATTTAAAATAAATATTTAGTTTAAAAAAATTAGATCAGTGGCCTACCTTTTGTTGTTTATGTACAGTGAAGCTCTGCTGCCTTGCCATTTAGGAGAACTGAGTACCACCCCACTAATGGATGATGTACAAAATGTTGGATGTTTTGTTGTTATATCATAATTCAGTACTTACTACCATCCCCACAACACGTTATCGTGCTATTACTGCAAAGTTAGAGATAAAGCATTGTTTTTGTCTTTTTTTCCGCAATCATTGATGTAAAATTAGCACCAGTGTTTTGATTGAGCTCAGATACTAATAGTCTCAGAATGCTGTACTTTTCTCTTAATGCAAAAATAGCATTAAATACAACCTCTATTAGTGCATGACTATTCTAAATGTTTCATAATAATAGCTTATCTAGGTAGGATAAACTTCACTCTTTAGATCAAGCTTGACAGTGTAGGTGTCTGGATGACATATCTTTAGCTATTCTTTAAAATATGTGTAAAGTGGGCTTTGGCTTGGCTCCACCCAGAGAAGTATTACTCTCTTACGTCATGCTATCAGCTAGCAATGTATCATTTCGCCTTACAGGAAGTGTTTCCATTAGAAAGCACAAGGAATGTCTCTAATGTAAACAATAAACTCAACTTTCTCACATTCAGTTATTTTTCTCCTGTATGCATTCAATACAAAAATCAATATTTGTACTACTTATCCCCAGCATTGGCAAAACCGTGCATATTTGTGATACAGTGCATGCAAACAGCATTTGTGAATGCCTTTCTTTACAATTGTTAGCACGTTAAAGCCTGACCGATTGGCTATGTCAGTGCTTGTTAATTAATGAATGGTTGGTTGCCAACTTGGCCTCCTGCAATACAAACATACATACACCAGTGGCGGCCAGCATGGCTCGCGGGTGGCGGGCGCGGGACGGGGTGTGGTGGGGGCAAGCGGGGGGGGCGCAGTGTAAAAAATAAATAAACACTTACCTTGCTGCCGGGTCCCGCGTCTCTGCTTTAGCTCTCCTCCATCAAACTCCAGGAACAGGAAGCACAGCTAGGCTCCCCTGACCACTCTCAACGCTGCAATGCAGCATTGTGATTGGTAAGCAGCCAGGCTCCACTGACCAATCACAACGCTGCAAACCAGCATTGTGATTGGTAAGCAGCCAGGCTCCCCTGACCAATCACAATGCTGCAATGCGTCGGTTCGAAACTCAGCCATGGAATGGGGTCCTGGGCATGTTCTCCACACAGGCTGTAATGCAGCCTGCGTGGAGAACAGGGAAAGTGCGCCTGACTGTTTGGCCGGACCCATTGTGGCTGGCCAAACAGTCATGTGCACTTAGGAGTGGGCAAACCACTCCTCTCCTGCCCTGCTCCGAGAGTAGAGCAACCCCGCCTGCCCACAAAGCAGCACGGAAACATAAAATGATAATAACTCATTTCCTTTAGTTGCACTGCTTAAAAGCAGCGGGGCGACGCTCCTCTGCCATAGCAGAGGAGCCGCCACTGACATAAACACGCCACCAAATCTGCTTGCCCTAGATTCAATAGAAACAAAGCTCAGAGACACCAGGTTGAGTTTAAACTGGTTGCAACCGCATATGTATCTCCTACCATTTACTTAGTAACTTGTTTATTCAAATGGGGGAGTAAGCAATCACAATTGCATCACACTGTTTGAACTATCTGATTATCACATCGTTGGTACACATCTGCAAGGGATGGATACTTATGTGACACTCAAGAAATTGGTCTCATTGGAGGTGGAGTTGGGAATGCATGGCAGATGTCCCATGACCCCAAAGACCAACAGCATTGATCATACCCCAAATTTACTCTGCAGGTTAAAAACCAGGCAACATCCGTAATGGACTAGTTGCTGCACCCTAGCAGGTTAGCTGGTATTGCCTCCACCTCCTCAGCCACAAGTCCCATTTGTAAAAAAATTAGCCTGCTACAGGGCATGGCCTGCCACAAGCAACCTCAAGCAACATGATGCAACAGTGAGGTGCTTTATCCACATAAATGTCCCTGAAGAGTGATTCCTGTGCCATTGTGTTCGCTGTACATTGTGGAAAATAAGGGAGAACCCCCCTAAGGATCCTGGCCCCCACTTGTTGTCCTGTCAATACACAAAAACACCCTAAACTGCTCAGACACAACGCTGGATTCAAATCAACCACAAATTAATATGTATTTCCTAATATGTACACCCTATGATTGTTTAGTTCGGTGAAGGTGTTACCCATCAATACTGCTACACAATCTTTCAACCATCTTGTATTGTATCCGCCAGGACTAGGGTGTCTACATATCTTAAATGTGAGTGATTGTCTCTCTTATAAAGATGGGAATCCGCCACAGCATAGCTGATAATGTGGAGCAGATACCCCTTGACTCCTCAAACACCAATAATCGTACACATAATTACTCCACACCTAACAAACAGATAACACTGGGCTTAGGCAAACTGATGCTACCAGGGGACTTAGCTGCTACTACCTCAGACTATCAATAGATGAATGGTAGCCACCCCATCAACTCCCATACCCTAAATCATCAATTTCCACATCCTCCTGGCATAAAATGATTAGATTACATTTTCTATAGCACCCTTTGGTGATTATTGAGATTGTGGGAGGCAACAGTAGGAGAAAGAAACAACTGTAGATAAAGTGGCATGATAAGATCACAGCATCACAATGCAACATGGAGCAGGGGTGCTTGATTGCTCATCCTCTTACCCCACCCACACAAAATTCAGCTGAGCTCAATGCCTGTGCACAGTGAATGCATACGTAATCTTGCATAGCAGTTAGAGGGTAGCTAAAGTAACATCATAGACCCTCTGAGCCAGAAGGGAACACATGGTTGAGTTTACACATTTCCTTCTTACTTGTCCCTCAATCACAGTGGAGAGGCTTAGAAAGGGCAAAAAGCAAAGAAAATAAAAAAAATACTTAAAAACGTTTTTTGAGCTTTCATTACTTTCTTTTCCTTTTGCTGTCTTCATGCTGCCTTCATAACTGCTTGTACCAGGGTTAGAGATGTAATGCCAGTTGGACTAAAAGGAAAGCCAGGTGTAGAAGCTGTGACCCTGGCTGATCCATAATTTTCACCTATGCAATCCCTCTATCACTGTTACTCTTGTTTGTTGAATGAGAACAGGAAATTACTAAAACATGTTGAGATGATTAAATCCCGCTTCACCACAAAACGTTCATTTAATGCTTGTTCATGCTACAGCAGAAGGATCTGAAATTTATTCTTTCAGGTTCTCCAGCATTTATAAAAAGTACAATTTTCTCAGCCTTGTGGTCATTAAGCAAGACAATATCGGATCTCCTAGCTGTTGTAAATACATTTGAATGATTGATTCGCAAAAAGCTAGCATTAAATAGAAATTCTGATGGATACTTCTAACCCCATGTTCCTCATTTTTAGAATATCCCCAGGCTCCATACTGCATCAGGAAGATTTTTCAGCATAGCCCATGCATGCCGGTAGTCGACTATGCTCCACCTCAGAAGTGATGATTGGAATCTCATAAAGGCGCCATCGAAGTACACTGACGTCAGTTTTTTTTTCCCCAGCCTTTGTATACAAATCCAAAGGTAGCTCTATCTATTTTCTCATCAGTTGATGAGTCTTCTTTCCTAAAATATTCCCGTATGCAAGGGAACATGTCCCTCCTAACACTACAGGGTTAAAACCTTGTAGGGATAATCGCCAACAAATGTTGGTGACAGACCCTTCCGAGGAATGGCTCTGGTTTCTGGGTTCAGGCCACAACTTCAATTCAAGAGGGGATTGTGAACTGAAGAACCCAAAAGGCAATCCGCAACAGCGAAATTAAGCAGTATGTCGCAGGAAGTCATATAAGGCCTGGTCCTGAAATTGAGGACACAGACATGTTCCTGGTCTCTGGGCTGGTACCACAATAGGTCATCCTCATAATTCAAGTCTTTGGATAGGTCCAAGTTGAAGAAAAAACACAAAAAGTCCAAGAGTGCCTCATCCCAGCTTCACCACTCTCCTTCTGAGGAGTTGCAAGGATACCCTCCCGGTCTCGCTCTTGGTCCCCTATGGAGGAGCCGATTCCGCAACTAGTTCTGATGCACCCCAAATTGCCGGGTCCATCAGTAACATCACAACAGATTGAACTTTGGTCTCCAACTGGCTCCCTCTTGCATGGCTTTGGGCCCCATGGACCCGAGGAGGCCTCTAGTCAAGTTGCCACCAGTTGGTCCGCCCTCTGCGCTGTCTGTGCCTCTTGAACCTCCTTTGAGTTTGGCTCCAGCTTCTGAGCCAACTCCAAGACTGGCACCACTTTGGTACTGGCAGCAACACCATTGATGCTGGTTGAGTGCGTACATCGTATTGTTATGACCAACTTTAGACGAATCCATCTCGACCTCAGCCGAAAACATGTTCCATCACAGATCCAATGTGCCTGGCCCCAATATAGTTTGACTGTGTCAAATAAGTGCCTTTGCACAAGAGCCATCCTTCAATGCTCCAACAGCTTTTTGGATCAAGTCTGATAAGAGCCCACATCCTTTTGACGCTGATGATGATGGTAATAGTGGGGATAAGTTTGTCACTCAATATGTTAAAACAACAATTGATGGACAGAATGCAGAACAATGTCATACATTCACCCCAGAAACAAAGTAATCCCTTTTCAGAGAGATCAACTATAGCCGAGATGGATATACGAGTAGATATTATAACCTTCCTAAAGTTCGGATCATGTGGTATAGGTACTTGACATAGCAAAAACAAAGTTCCTAACATTGTTCCAAAAAGAAGAAAAAACTAAGGAAAAACTCATCAGTTTACAAGTTGCTGTGATGTGTAACAATAATTACTCAAAAAACAATCATGTACTCAAATATAAATTATTTTATTTAAAAACACTTAATCTAAAAACAAATTATTTTGAAATTCTTGAAGTGCAGATTTGTTTGATCCACGATTCATATGATCACCAGTATATATCAACACACTAATTTCATCAACACATTGGTATCATTCCCTTTCTCCACTTCCTTATTTCAAAAGGCAAATAACAAATACAAATTTAAAAGATTAACATAAAAACCAGAAAAATGTCGACGCGGCGTTTCGGCGAAAATTTGGTAGTTCTTCTCCTTCTTCAGGACAAAATTATTTCTGTTTATCTAAATAACAATAGAAACATTTATTAACAAAGCTATAGGGACATGATGACATACTGCACTTGAAACACATTCTCTAAAACAGCAACATTTAATTTACTTTTGAATTCACATTTATTTAGGTAGCCTACTATTAATTGATTGCATTCACAGTATAAACTGTTCAAGATATCTCCCAAATATTTCTCCAAATGGTATTTTGTGCGTATATCACATGATCCTTGTGGTTTTATATTTACTTGTTTACCCATTGGTAACCTCCAAATCAAGAGGATAAGAGAAAAAGAATCTTACCAAATTAAAATAAGATGAGACCCTCAACGAGTCGTCTCTTGCTTGAAATGGCAAAACACTCAATGGAAAAGCACGTGTTCTTCTCCCGTGATGTAATTAAATTCTATCAAAGGATAGAGAGCTATTAAGTTTCTCCATCAATAATAGCATACTTTCATGGAACTATATTTAAGCTTAAAAACCTTTATTAAAGCTTAAAAAACTTAAGGATACACCCACCTATGTGGTCGCCTTTGAATTTTTGACCGACATACAGTCTGACGTTGTTAATTAATTTAACGCGACATATGATTAAATGTTGTCAATCCAACTTTGGTAGAGCGTGGAGAGTATCTAAAAGGCAAAGGCACAGCTTAAAATATTGCCCCCACATAATGGACCTACTACTATCCTATAGAGCAGGATGATAGCTACATAAACTAATATTAGGAGCTCACGATATAACACGGTACAGTTAGCGACAACTAATACTATTCAATGATTGCCGACTTAGTCCTAAAACATTTTAATTATGACAGCGTAGTGAGTAGGTTCGACCCGTGTTAGTGAAGACTATTTTAAGATGGCCGACGGAGTTCGGGAACACTCATAACATGGCGGCCAAGCAGGTCCATAGTAATTTTCACGTAATTTTCCACGTAATGCAGACCAGTATAACGGATCTCCTTGGTGTATCCTGCTATAAAAGGGAGTAGCTTCTAACAGGTCTTGTTTAATACATTTGGAACCAGAGCAGAGAGTCATACGGCCGGGCGAGCTGCGATACGGTGAGTTTTCGATGTCAGCATGCCCGATGCAGTAGATTTAAGATAACGGCATTTCATGTTCGAGTTAGTCAACATCAGGTAGATACATCCTTATTACCGTTCTCAAATTAGTATATGGATCTGAGCAATGAGTTTCGAATTTCTTACTCGAGTTATTCATTTTTCCGTAAGCCACAGCGGAGCACATCTTCTGATGTGATATACGCAATATGTTGGGTGATCTGTCGTGTATACTAGCAGAGCAGTAGCGGCTCGTGGTGGGAGTGCTGCGCGGCGGTGGGGCGGGGCAGGGGAGGAGCAGGGTGGGGGGTAGTAAACTACGGCATACGGCTGAACAGAGGTAAGTAAACAAATAAATAAATAAAACGAATTTCGTTGCGTGCACTGCATCGCATTTGGCAATGCAGCGCGCGCAATGGAATTCGTTTTATTTATTTATTTGTTTACTTGCCTCTGTTCAGCCGTATGCCGTAGTTTACTACCCCCACCCTGCTCCTCCCCCGCCCCACCACCCCGCAGCACTCCCACCACGGGCCGCTACTGTAGCAGAGACATTTCACCTATACTTTGTTTGACAGTTTAAGAATAATACTAATTAGATTGAAAAAATAATCTGAGATAAGAGGAGACCCCGAACAGTAATACTGGGGACATGTTGTAATTGTATAATTAAATACTTAAGAAAATGCTTATCGTTTTTTTGTTCAGAGTCCAATGATCGTTTAACCAGGCTATCTGTAACCCAGCCACATAACAATACGCAAAAGCGAAGTGGCAATTTGGCAATACCTATCGGATTGCTAGGTAAGAAGTTAAGCTATCAGATAATTATCTATAACAAATTATTTAAGCACTCGCATCTAAAACGCTTCCTTTTTTTATCCATAATAGGGTGGGCCAATCCTGAAGAATATTATGGCCATCTGTTTACAGGCAATACTATTATAAATAGGCGGCCTGTTTGACTTCTTTTATTATTGGTAAGTCTCTGCTCTATAGGATAGTATCATTGAATAGTATTAGTTGTCGCTAACTGTACTGTGTTATATCGGGAGCTCCTAATATTAGTTTATGTAGCTATCATCCTGCTCTATAGGATAGTAGTAGGTCCATTATGTGGGGGCAATATTTTAAGCTGTGCCTTTGCCTTTTAGATACTCTCCACGCTCTACCAAAGTTGGATTGACAACATTTAATCATATGTCACGTTAAATTAATTAACAACGTCAGAGTGTATGTCGGTCAAAAATTCAAAGACGGGGGGCGTGGCCTAGGAGCGAACCGTGATGGCCGCTTAACTTCGTAGCTCCGTGATCCTTCCTCCTCCCACGTCTATCCTCTACCCTAATCCGTTCCCCCCGAGGGTCAGAGGCACACCGGAGGTCTTGCGGAGTGGTGTCCCGTTAACCCTGAGCTCCACCGACTCCAGCAGGCTGAATTAGAGGAGTTGTCCGCCCAAGGCCTGTAGGGCATCCTGAAACCGGGGCCCACGGTACGGACTGGCGCCGCGGCCGGGGCGAGTCGGATCCATCTGAACCCTGCAAGTGCCCGGGGCCTGATCGGCAGCCCTTCAGAATTGCGCATCGGCTAGTGCGGTGACGATGGGGGCTTGGCGCCTACAGCTGAGCCTGGTGAGTGAAGCCCGCTTCGGCCTGCAGTCAGGACGGAGGCTGAGTGCGGAGCGCCTGACCCGGACGCCATTGTTCTGTGACGTCGGCCCCTCGGACTGCGGCGAGACCCAGGTGATGCGGTAGGACACCGGCGGGGTCCTGGAGTTAATTGAGTGACACGGATTGATCGGGCCAAAGGTGCAACTCCACAGGAGGTGGTGGCCCCTTCCACCTACACTAAAAGCTAACGCCATAAGCCGGGAGGCCCCTGAAAATGGACGCTCCTTGTCCAGTGGGCAGGGATAGTGGGTGTATCAGCCTGCCCTAAACCTTGAGATTATGAGTACTCAGAGCCAACTGTATGTAGCCTTTGACCTCTGCCTGGGCCTGTTAACTGCTTGACAACATTTCCTGCGCCGGGGAGCTGGAGCGGTTGAGCTAATCAGGTACACTTGCCCACCGTCCCTCCCCCCCCTCTCTCCTTGGTTTGCTGGCCCCCTTTGCTTGTTTGGGAGGAGAGCGGTCCATCCCCCTCATATCTCCCACGCTTCAGTCAGACCTAGGTAATATTACAAACCTGCAAAGTAGGGATTGGCTGCAATGGATAGAAATAAGCCCTCAGGGTCTAAAGGGTCCAAAGTAGCGCAGACCAACAAGCTTGACCGATATACTTTGCCCAAAGATGTGCTGCTGAGCCGCCAGTCTAGAGGTGCATCCCTGGGGGACCCAGGTGACGAGGAACAGGAACTTTCACTAAAAGATGTCATGGACACTATTACAAGTGTTAAAACCTCCCTTGAACACACGATGGACACTATTGCTATTGACGTAAACCTGATTAGAGTGGACCTCAACAAACTAAATGAGAAAGTCAAGCAGGCGGAAATCATCACAACCAGTCTGACGGGAGATGTTACGCAACTTCAAGGGGAAGTCGTAGATCTACAGAACTTTCGCAAATTCACCGAAATGAAGCTTGATGACTATGAAGGGCACCTTCGGCGCAACAACCTGTGCATTTTGGGGGTCCCGGAGCGGGCAGAGGGGCAGTCTCCTGACCTCTTTGTCGAGGACCTGATCCTAAAGCACCTCCAACCCAAGGGGCTGAGCAAATTCTTTGTCATTGAACGGGCCCACAGAGTACCGGGGGGGTGTCCTAAGCCAGGGGCTCCTCCCCGACCGATGCTAGCGAGAGTGTTAAACTTCCGTGACAGGGATGTTATTCTTCAAAACGCTAGGGCGGGGGCCCAGCTCCGATATGAGAATGCAGACGTCTCCTTCTTCCCTGACTTTACGCAGAGGGTGCAAAAGCAGAGACGGACTTTCCTTGCTGTGAAGAGGGAGCTTAGGGAAAGAGGCTTGAAGTACTCTATGCTGTTTCCTGCACGTCTCCGGGTCGAGGCAGAGGGGAGAACCTGGTTCTTCAAACATCCTGAGGAGGCGGCGGACTGGATTGAGAGCAGGAAGGCCCGGAGCCCACTGGATCAACGCTCCAGGAATGGCGAGGAGTTGCAGCCCACTGGATGAAGGCACCATGACGGCGAGGTGAGGCCAATCCTGGCTTCCTCGGCCCAGAAAGGGACTGTATCAGGTATTGGGTGGACATGCTGTTATGATGGGGAGGTACTTCTCCATGACTGTTGAGATCCGGGACTTTGAAGTGTGTTTTTCCCTCGGGGTCCTATCATTTCCTCTGGGGTAAGGGGGTTGGAGAACGGTGGGCTACACCCCACCCCCCTTTTTTTCTCCTTTTAGTTTTTCTTTAGGGCGACAGGCACTCTGCAAGTTTGGAATGGGCAGTTTTGCGCCCAGAGTGCAGGGCAGCGGAGCGGGGGGTTGTTGGGTGTGGGACAATTTGTTTGTTTGTTGTTGTAATTGTTACATCGGTGCGATATATGGGTTCACCCATAGACGGGGTGCCGAATGTGTAAATATGGAGGACTCCGGGACTTACGATCTGAATGGCAAGTGCAATGGGGGACAAAAATGTTAGAATTTTGAGTTGGAATGTCAACGGACTCGGGGACAAAATCAAACGCAGCGTGGTTCTCCAATACATAAAGCGGCAGGCACCGGATATCGTTCTGCTCCAGGAGACACACCTGATTGGAAATCTCTGTAAGGCAATGCATAGAGGGGGATACAAGATGGTGGCACACGCGGGGTTCCAGAGGTGTGGGTATCATGGTGAAAAACACGCTTCCACTTGCCATAAGTTCCACCTGGGTAGATGATCGAGGCAGATACGTTGGTGTTTCCGGGATGTGGGAGGGACGTCTCATCACCTTTCTGTCCGTGTACATACCCCCGGGCCTGCAGGGCACTACTTTCACCGACCTGGGTGAGGTCCTACTCGCCATTCCGGATGGTCTTTTAATCCTAGGGGGCGACTTTAATGCAGTGGTTTCAGGTACACTGGATAGGTATCCCCCACGGGAGGTGGGGCCCTCTGCCCGTTGGCTGCCGGATTTCCTTGAAGAGATGGGACTGGTTGACGGATGGAGAGTATATCATCCGGACCAGATACAACACACCTTTCATTCTGGGGCGCATCATAGCCTCTCCCGCTTAGATTATAGTCTTATACCAGCTGCACAAGTCGCTTACATACACGAAATCAAACACCTGGCTAGAGGCATCTCCGACCACTCGCCCGTATGGGTTCACATGATCCTTAGTCAGAGCAAAAGTAGGTAGGCTAGCCCCAATCAACCCTTGGCACCTTCGTAACCCTAAAATCCGTAAGGACCTAGTCAAAGCCATGGATGAATATTTCTCCGATAATGTGGGGTCCGTATCCTCTTCCCAGACCCTGTGGGAAGCATTCAAGACGGTAATTCGGGGGCAGGCTTTATCATTGATATCTGGCTCCAAAAAAGATAAACAACAAGAAGTACTCGAACTCGAAACTGAAATTTCTAGATTGGAGAGCGACCTAGAATCTGGGGTGACGCCGGAGAAACTCCATCTACTGAGCCTAAAACAACACGACTACAAGGCTCTAGTCTCCGATAGGGCCAAGGCCCTGAATAGGGAGCAACAGGGTAGGATATACGACCTGGGAGATAGAGCGGGGAAGCTCATAGCGTGGCTTGACAGGAGGGAGTGGGCGAGTAGGATGGTCCCGGAGCTTAGGGTGTAGGGAGATGTCTCGATTACGGAACCGCAGGAAATAGTGGACAGGTTTGCTGGTCATTTCCAGACTGTCTATACGACAGTGACTTCACTCACAGAGGTGGATTCTCAGGAATTATTGCGGGATATTAAGCTCCCCTGCCTCTCCCTTGAGGACCGTAATTATATGGACAGCACTTTGACAGCGGATGACATATCGCAGGCGATCCGTTCTTTAAATTCAGGGAAAGCCTTGGGTCCTAACGGCCCCCCAATCGAACTATATAAACTACGGCCAGACAAACTCGCCCCATATTTGAAATCCATGTTTGAAGCATCTAGGGAAGCAGGAGTGTTACCCAGGGAGCAGAGGATAGCTACCATTGTCACTATACATAAAGAAGGAAAACCCAGAACGGACTGTGCCTCGTACAGGCCAATCTCTCTCCTAAACGCTGAGCCTAAAATATTAGCCAAACTCTTAGCTAATCGCTTGGTTAAAGTGATCAGTGGTCTAGTGCATCCAGATCAATCTGGCTTTATGCCTCATAGAAACACGGCCCTGAATCTGCGCAGAGTTCATGGGGTACTAGATAGAGCCCACACGATTCGAGAGCCAGCTGTGATCGTGTCCTTAGATGCGACCATGGCCTTCGATACCATTGAGTGGCCTTACCTCTGGGCGGTATTGGCAAAGATGGGATTTGGTCCGGAATTCATCCAATGGGTGCGTCTTTTATATACCGAACCACTGGCTCAAGTGGTGGTAAATAATAAATTATCAGCTACATTCCTGCTCAGTCGGGGAACTCGTCAGGGTTGCCCGCTGTCCCCTCTCCTTTTCTCCCTGGCCCTGGAACCGCTTGCAGCCTGGATCCGCTGGGACCCGAGGATACGGGGATTGCGATGGTCCCCCAACTGCGAAGACCGCATCTCACTCTATGCGGATGACATTCTGCTCTAGTTGGCCTCCCCACGAAATCCCTTGTAGTGGTACTGGACATTCTCGCAGTTTTTGGTAGATTCTCCGGGTTTTCCGTCAATTGGGGTAAATCCCTATTATTTGTTTTGAGGGGAGACCCACCCGTCCCTCCGAGAAACTGCCCAATACAAATCAACACTATGGGGTTTAAGTATTTGGGGATTTTTGTCTCGCTTGAGCCCTCGGTCCGTTATGCCCAAAACCTCCTTCCCCCACTCCGCAAACTCAAAAATGATATTGCCAGTTGGAAGTCGCTTCCCCTCTCCCTCTTGGGCAGAGCCGCCCTGTTTAAAATGATGTCCCTACCAAGGTTTCTCTATGTCCTACAGAACACCCTTGACCCAGTTCCGGCACGCTATTTTAAGGAGATTGAGGGCCTGCAGAGGGACCTACTAAGGGACGGCAAACCACGAATTGCCTTGAGTAAGTTAACGCTAAATTGGTATGACGGAGGTATTAGCCTCCCGGATATCAAAAAATACTACTGGGCATCCCATCTTGCAGCCGTCAACCATGGCACGTATGGTCGTGCTGATGATCCCGGCTATTCCATGGATAGATGGCTGCTTCCGGGTGGCAACTACAATAGAGCATTGTATTCCCGACCTAAACGATTCATCTTAACAGGCCCCACTAAGCGCTCCGTCCAAATTTGGCACGATGCCACCAATTCGCTGGGATGGAGACATAGACTGACATTGGCCACCCTCTTTGGGATTCTGAAAAACTGGGCGACTTGTGGAAAACGAAAGGGTTCGACAGGTGGGACCTCATTGGTATCTCGTATATCAGGGATGTCTGGGGAGGTGGAGGGATTAAATCCTTCAGCACGCTTCAGACTGAATATGAGCTGGCTGATTCAGAACACTTTCGCTACATACAAGTCCTGCATTCTCTCCAGTCCTCCTTGCCGAAAGGGACTGTCCCTTCGGAGGCTTCTCCCCTGGAGGACAGAATTTTAGACGGTCACCTTCCGATAAAACTATCTCCTTAATTTACAAGAAGTTACTCAACCACATGGTGGACCCCCTTCAAACATTACGGGATAAGTGGGTGCAAGACAGGGTTGAGCTGGATGATGAGGACTGGCAGATAGCAGTGTCTTCTCCCAGAGTGGTAGCTATCCCTGCACGCCTGCGGTTGGTACAGCTTAAGATCCTTCACAGGATATACATTACGGGGCCTCGATTAGTACACATGGGGTGGTCAGACACTGGAGAATGCAGACGGCGCTGTGGCCACAGGGGAACGTTCATGCACATTATCTGGGAATGTGAGCATATTAGCTCCTTCTGGCTCAAGATACATGACACGATCAATGAGGTGTTGCATGTATGTCTCCACCCGGAGGCAAGGCGGTGCCGCCTAAATATTTGGGAGCCCACCAGACACAATGGGCCACACTAGGGTTCATGCTGGCGAAAAGAAACATCGCCCAACTATGGGGGGCAACTCACACACCCACACTAGAAGCCTGGGAAAGGAACCTTGATTGGTGCATGTTTAGAGAAAAGACAGTATACCTGGCAAGGGGATGCCCTAAAAAGTGGTCCCGTATATGGGGCCCGTGGAATACTTACAGAGGAGAGATCTGTGCACCACCTCGATGTAATGAGCAAGATGACCTGTCCTCCTCGTGACGTTCCTCTCTCATGTAATGATTGTATACCTTTCCCTCCGTATGTACTGTAATGAATAAGTTGTCCGATCCTCTGTATTGACTTAACTACACCGATGTCTGTTTAATAAAAAGATTTATAAAAAAAAAAATTTCAAAGACGACCACATAGGTGGGTGTAGCCTTAAGTTTTTAAAGCTTTAATAAAGGTTTTTAAGCTTAAATATAGTTCCATGAACGTATGCTATTATTGATGGAGAAACTTAATAGCTCTCTATCCTTTGATAGAATTTTATTACATCACAGGAGAAGAACACGTGCTTTTCCATTGAATGTTTTGCCATTTCAAGCAAGAGACGACTCGTTGAGGGTCTCATCTTATTTTAATTTGGTAAGGTTCTTTTTCTCTTATCCTCTTGATTTAGAGGTTACCAATGGGTAAACAAGTAAATATAAAACCACAAGGATCATGTGATATACGCACAAAATACCATTTGGAGAAATGTTTGGGAGATATCTTGAACAGTTTATACTGTGAATGCAATCAATTAATAGTAGGCTACCTAAATAAATGTGAATTCAAAAGTAAATTAAATGTTGCTGTTTTAGAGAATGTGTTTCAAATGCAGTATGTCATCATGTACCTATAGCTTTGTTAACAAATGTTTCTATTGTTATTTAGATAAACAGAAATAATTTTTGTCCTGAAGAAGGCGAAGAACTACCAAATTTTTTCCGAAACGCCGCGTCGACAGTTTTTTTGGTTTTTATGTTAATCTTTTAAATTTGTATTTGTTATTTGCCTTTTAAAATAAGGAAGTGGAGAAAGGGAATGATACCAATGTGTTGATGAAATTAGTGTGTTGAGATATACTGGTGATCATATGAATCGTGGATCAAACAAATCTGCACTTCAAGAATTTCAAAATAATTTGTTTTTAGATTAAGTGTTTTTAAATAAAATAATTTATATTTGAGTACATGATTGTTTTTTGAGTAATTATTGTTACACATCACAGCAACTTGTAAACTGATGAGTTTTTCCTTAGTTTTTTCTTCTTTTTGCAACAACGTTAGGAACTTTGGGGCATATTTACGTTCCCTGGCGCATCCCTGCATATCAGCAGGGATGCGCCAGGGAAAATGCGTCACGCAAGTTTACCCTTGCACCACGTCCGATGCGCCGCATTTACAATGCGGCGCATCGTGGCGCAAGGATAAGCAGATGCGTGACGCATCTAGCCGGGCGGAAGGTTGGCGCAGTGCTGAAGTTGTGTCGCAAGCGCGACGCAACTCCAGCACTGTTCCAACCTTCCCTATCCCTAACATGGTGCGTCAATCCTTACGCCTGCTTGAAGCAGGCGTAAGGATTTGACGCACCAGCTCGGAAAGTGACTGCGTGAAATCTTGTAGATTTCACTACGTCACTTTTCTGAGGCGTACCTGCGCCGGAACGCCCCCGCCTGCGCCGGTACGCCCACATGAAACCTGACGCAGGTTTCATGTGGCGCAGGGGTTTACTACGTGACGCATCTCCCTAGATGCGTCAAGTTGTAAATATAGCGCAACGCGGCACATGGTTTGCGTCGCCGCTGCGTCACATGCGTGACGCAACGGCGGCGCAAAAGTGGCGCAAGGGGGTTGTAAATATGCCCCAGCGTTTTTGCTATGTCAAGTACCTATACCACATGATCCAAACTTTAGTAAGGTTATAATATCTACTCGTATATCCATCCCGGCTATAGTTGATCTCTCTGAAAAGGGATTACTTTGTTTTTGTGACTCACAGACCCGTCCCTTTTCTAAGCATCAGGGTACCTCCCTCACTTTTTTTGTAATACATTCACCCCAGTACAGTTCTGCATTCCGTCCATCAATTGTGTGTCTTTTGCTTTCTCGCCCTAAGTGCGCCGGGTATGCCCATACATGGGTCCCGGGCTCACTGTGCCACTGGATTCAAGCTATCCTGGTTGATGAGGGGTGAAACCCCGAAACCGTTCCTAGGATGCTTGATTCCGGTCCAGGGAGGACCTGGCTTGGCAGTTTGGACTGGACTGTTCCCATGAGGCACAGGGTGAAGACTGATTTGCATATGGCCAGGTCTAAACTGGGGTGGCATGGTGAGCAAAAGAATGATGGATTTAACCCAGATCTCTTGACTGGTAGTGAATGTTTTGATTTGTTCTGCATTCCGTCCATCAATTGTGTGTCTTTTGCTTTCTCGCCCTAAGTGCGCTGGGTATGCCCAGACGTGGGTCCCGGGCTCACTGTGCCACTGGATTCAAGCTATCCTGGCTGATGAGGGATAAAACCTCGAAACCGGTCCTAGGATGCTTGGTTCCGGTCCAGGGAGGACCTGGCTTGGCAGTTCGGACTGGACTGTTCCCGTGAGGCACATGATCAAGACTGATTTGCAAATGGCCAGGTCTAAACTGGGGTGGCATGGTGAGCAAAATAATGATGGATTTAGCCCAGATCTCTTGACTGTGGGTGAATGTTTTGATTTGTTCTGCATTCCGTCCATCAATTGTGTGTCTTTTGCTTTCTCGCCCTAAGTGTGTGGGGTATGCCCAGATGTGGGTTCCGGGCTCACTGTGCCACTGGATTCAAGCTAATTCCTGGCTGATGAATGGTGAAACCCCGAAACTGGTCCCAGGATGCTTGATTCCTGTCCAGGGAGGACCTGGCTTGGCAGTTCGGACTGGACTGTTCCCATGAGGCACAGGGTCAAGACTGATTTGCATATGGCCAGGTCTAAACTGGGGTGGCATGGTAAGCAAAAGAATGATGGATTTAACCCAGATCTCTTGACTGCGGGTGAATGTTTTGATTTGTTCTGCATTCCGTCCATCAATTGTGTGTCTTTTGCTTTCTCGCCCTAAGTGCGCCGGGTATGCCCATACATGGGTCCCGGGCTCACTGTGCCACTGGATTCAAGCTATCCTGGTTGATGAGGGGTGAAACCCCGAAACCGTTCCTAGGATGCTTGATTCTGGTCCAGGGAGGACCTGGCTTGGCAGTTTGGACTGGACTGTTCCCATGAGGCACAGGGTAAAGACTGATTTGCATATGGCCAGGTTTAAACTGGGGTGGCATGGTGAGCAAAAGAATGATGGATTTAACCCAGATCTCTTGACTGGTAGTGAATGTTTTGATTTGTTCTGCATTCCGTCCATCAATTGTGTGTCTTTTGCTTTCTCGCCCTAAGTGCGCCGGGTATGCCCAGACGTGGGTGCCGGGCTCACTGTGCCACTGGATTCAAGCTATCCTGGCTGATGAGGGATAAAACCTCGAAACTGGTCCTAGGATGCTTGGTTCCGGTCCAGGGAGGACCTGGCTTGGCAGTTCGGACTGGACTGTTCCCGTGAGGCACATGATCAAGACTGATTTGCAAATGGCCAGGTCTAAACTGGGGTGGCATGGTGAGCAAAATAATGATGGATTTAGCCCAGATCTTTTGACTGTGGGTGAATGTTTTGATTTGTTCTGCATTCCGTCCATCAATTGTGTGTCTTTTGCTTTCTCGCCCTAAGTGTGTGGGGTATGCCCAGATGTGGGTTCCGGGCTCACTGTGCCACTGGATTCAAGCTAATTCCTGGCTGATGAATGGTGAAACCCCGAACCCGGTCCCAGGATGCTTGATTCCGGTCCAGGGAGGACCTGGCTTGGCAGTTCGGACTGGACTGTTCCCATGAGGCACAGGGTCAAGACTGATTTGCATATGGCCAGGTCTAAACTGGGGTGGCATGGTAAGCAAAAGAATGATGGATTTAACCCAGATCTCTTGACTACGGGTGAATGTTTTGATTTGTTCTGCATTCCGTCCATCAATTGTGTGTCTTTTGCTTTCTCACCCTAAGTGCGCCGGGTATGCCCAGACGTGGGTCCCGGGCTCACTGTGCCACTGGATTCAAGCTATCCTGGCTGATGAGGGGTGAAACCCCGAAACCGTTCCTAGGATGCTTGATTCTGGTCCAGGGAGGACCTGGCTTGGCAGTTCGGACTGAACTGTTTCCATGAGGCACAGGGTCAAGACTGATTTGCATATGGCCAGGTCTAAACTGGGGTGGCATGGTGAGCAAAAGAATGATGTATTTAACCCAGATTTTTTGACTGGGGGTAAATGTTTTGATTTGTTCTGCATTCCGTCCATCAATTGTGTGTCTTTTGCTTTCTCGTCCTAAGTGCGCTGGGTATGCCCAGACGTGGGTCCCGGGCTCACTGTGCAACTGGATTCTAGCTATCCTGGCTGATGAGGGGTGAAACCCCGAAACCGGTCCAAGGACGCTTGATTCCGGTCCAGGGAGGACCTGGCCTGGCAGTTCGGACTGGACTGTTCCCATGAGGCACAGGGTCAAGACTGATTTGCATATGGCCAGGTCTAAACTGGGGTGGCATGGTGAGCAAAAGAATGATGGATTTAACCCAGATCTCTTGACTGGGGGTGAATGTTTTGATTTTTTCTGCATTCCGTCCATCAATTGTGTGTCTTTTACTCAATATGTTGACAGCTTTTACATGGACTTACAAGTCGGCTGGACACTTCCCCTGACACTGGACTAGTCTGATCTTGGCCCTTCCACAGAAGAATCTTCTTCATTCACCATTGTAATTAAATGAGCAATGTGGTGTATGATCTCCAGTTGACTTCTGTTGAGGTCAAAACCAACGTCCTCTTGGAGGTTCTACAGCCTGGACCATCCTACTCAGAACCATTACTGCCCTTCAATGAGACCCTGACCATTATTCTCATGGGCACTTTGATTAAACCATGCTCTTGTAATCACAGACCCACTCCAAGGGACCCTGCTTTTTTGACACAGCACCTTACTCCTGAGAGCCTAATAGTTATCCTCGTTATCCCCCTAGACAGAAAGTCCTAAAGCGAGGCTTTCAGAAAGAGGATGTTCACTTCCACTGGCCTCTCTTTTCTTTCTGTCAATGTCAGCTGCTTGCTAGGCAGGTATTCATATGCCTTATTTGACTCACTGAAATCCTGCCAGCTGCCCCAGAGGAATGTCATGCTAATTTGGCACAATACATCATCCGGCTAGGACTGGACACAAAATACTGCTTAGGCAGAGTAATTGGCTGTAGTGCGGTGCTTCGGTGCCACATGTGGATGAGATCATCATGCTTCTCAGGTGATGTTTAGGCATTACTCATAGATGTGCCTTTCGACAAATGTTTCCTTTTCGATGAATGTAGAGCTACTGCACACTTCCTTGGTCTTTCTACACCCATACAGCAGTTTCTACAGTAAAGCTTCCCCTTTTGAGTCCTCATTAGGGGTTTCGTCTACAAGCAGCATCAATGCCCACCTCCAACAACAGTCACACCATTCTTTTCAGGGTTGGGGTAGTAGATCAAGCTTCCAATCCAGGACTGCAGGGACAGCGAAGCTCCCACTCCTCAGCCCCTCCTGTAGCAGTCTCTAAGCCTCTTTAGTTTCTCCATAATGGCACACAATCACAATGCTGGATTTAGGATTAAACAATTACTTTAGGGGTGGAAAATATCCGATAGGTGGGTTCCGCAGATAGTACAACACGTCTTTTCCCTGTCATTTCTTTCTGTCCTGCTGCAACTTCAACTCTTATCAGAGCAGCTTTCAGAGGACCATTTGTCTGTTTTACGACAAGATATTCAGGCTCTTTTTGACAAAAGAGTCATAGAGAGCGTCCTGACCTGAGAGATAGGAACTGGGTGCTATTCCCAATATTTCCTTGTGCTGAAGAAGGGTGAATGCATCCACCCTATTTTAGACCTTCATCCCCTTAACTTCTTCCTGTGCAAAGACAAATTCAAAATGCTCACACTTCCAGGTTGTATCTGCTCTGGACCTGGGAGACTGAATGGTGTTGTTGGATCCGCAGGACACCTATTTCCATACACCGATCCTGCAGGCCTACAGGCACTATCTGCAGTTCAAGGTGAGCTACTAGCATTTTCAGTTTACCATGCTCCCTTTCACTTTCACCAGTGCCCATCGAGTGTTCACCAAGGCAATGTCGATAGTCACCTCCCATCTTCATGGATCAATGGTATTGGTCTTCCCATGCCTTGACGACTGACTGTTGTGCCCCCCACAGTCAGTCGTAGACTACCTCCAGACGATGGCAAACCTCCTTGCATTGCTGGGGTTCACAATCAACCTGCAGAAGTCACAGCTGACTACTTCGCAGACCCCCCCCCTTCTTCAGAGCAATCCTGGATGAGGTGTGCTTTCAGAATATTTCCTCCAGATCAACGAGTTCAGGACATTTTGACAATGATCCCAATGTTTCAACCTCTGCCCTAGGTCTCAGTGAGGGTGGTACTGAGGCTTCTTGGTCTATTAGCCACCTTAATCATGCTCGCTGACCGCACTTGATGGCACATGCAAGCTCTGTAGTGGGATCTGAAGTCTCAGTGAGCTCAGCACCAGAGAAACATGTCAGATTCCATCCTGGTTTTAGTGGAGACTGCAAATTATCTTCAGTGATGGCTAACAGCAAATGGACCAACAGCAGACCCCTCTCCCTTCCCTGGTGACAGATTCATGATTGCTGCATTGGAGAGGTTGTTTGGTAAAGGGGGAGATCAGAGGGCGCTGGTCTCCTGCAGAGACCCACCTCCACATCAACCTGCTGGAGTTGCAGGCAGTTCACTTGGTGTTGAATGCCTTCCTGCCATCCATCAAGGGGATGCAGATTTAGGTCCTCATGGACAACACCACTGCCATTTGGTATTGCAGCAGTGGGGGGTGGGGTCCTCGGCTCTGGGCCAGGAGGCACTGTGCCTCTGGACCTGGCTGACTCATCAGCGCATCTCCATCATAGTACACCCTAGGGGATCTTTAAACACCATGATGGACAAACTCAACCGGTGATATCTAAAAGATCATGAATGGCAGCTACAGAGGAGGTGCAGGGCTTCTTTCAACAATGGGGAAAGCCCTGGTTTGATCTCTCCACCACTGCAGAGAATGTTCTGTGTCAATACTTTTGCATTTTGGTGTTCCCAAGAAGGGTCTCTCTAGGAGACTCATTCTGTTAAGAGTGGAGCATGGGATTCCTGTATACCTTCCTGCCCTTACCTCCAATGCCCCAAATTCTTAAGAAGATCAGGAACGACTGGGCTCATGTTATCCTAGTGGCTCCGGATTGGGCCAGGAGAGTGTGGTTCCCAGAACTTATGGGCATGAGCATCTGTCCTCTGATCGGGCTGCCACATCGGGAGGATCTTCTGTTTCACAGCAGGGCATTGCACATTGGCCTGTGCAATCTACACTTTAATGAGAAGAGATTGGGCAGTGAAAGTTAAATGAATTACCTCCTGAACTAGTGGATGTCATCCTGGAGGCCAGGTGTCCTTCTATAAAATCTGTTTACGCTGGAAGATAGTACAAGTTTAGTGGGTCCCTGTAATATGGACCCCTTGCAGGCCAAATTGTCAGATGTATTGCTGTTTGTTCTGTCTTTGGCCCAGCAAAGACTTGCAGTGGGCACTGGTAAAGGCTATCTGTCACCCTTTTGACCTTTTTTCTTTTACCGGACCATCAGTCCTTATTCAAATCACCAGTTGTGATGTGTTTTCATACAGGTCTGATGTGGGTATCAGTGCACACATTCACAAAGCATACTGCCTTGACAGCTAGGTCTGGCTGAAAGGGCACTTGGCTGATTGGTCCTGCAGGACTTGTTGGTCTGAGTCATTCCACAGGCCTCCCACCGGGGAGGTTTTGCTTTTGTATCTATTATAACGGTAAGTAATCCCCTAAAGTCTTTCTTGATGCCTCAGAGGGACATTAATCTGGTCCCTACCTTTCTTATGTGTACCCTGTTTGAACTGTGCACAGCTGTCCCTTGCGTCTCCTGACCCTGAAGACAATTCTCCTCATTGCAATCACATCAGCTCGTTGCATGAGTAAGCTTCAAGCTGTTTCAGTACAGCCGTCCTACACCACCTTCTTTCAGGATCAATTGGCACTTCGGACAAGGATAGCCATTCTACCGAAGACTGCGACTCCGTTTCAAGTCAGTCAGTCTCTCACACACCAATGTTCTTTTCTCCACCTCACCCCTCAAAACAAGAGGAGGGACTGCATTGTTTGGACCCCAAAAGAAGGCTGAACATTTCCATGATTGGCACCAAGGACGATCCGCTCTTTGTGATGTTCTCTGGCATAAAGAAAGGGTAGGCAGTTTAGAGGAGGACAATATCCTGGTGGATAGTCCTCTGCATCAAGATCCGTTACCTTCTGGACAATAAGCAGCTGCCCGAGGAATTGAGGTCTCAATCCACCAGAGCCAAAGCTGCTATTTCTGTGCTGGCATGTAGAGCACCTGTCCAGGATATTTGTCAAGCTGCTACGTGGGTATCAGTGCACACATTCACAAAGCATACTGCCTTGACAGCCAGGTCTGGCGGAAAGGGCACTTGGCTGTTCGGTCCTGCAGGACTTGTTGGTCTGAGTCATTCCACAGGCCTCCCACCGGGGAGGTTTTGCTTTTGTTTCTATTATAACGGTAAGTAATCGAGTTTTAGAAGTATCCACCAGAAGAACAAGTTACTTACTTGGTAATGCTCTTTCAGGTGGATACTCCCTCTCACTGCAGATTCCTCACTTCCCTCTTACCTCCATGTTCTGTGGAGTGGTAGAGATCTGTACACTGGCATAAACAATTGGTTTTTACTCTCCGTGTGTGAGGGCGCAGACAATGTTCACAGATAAACTGACATCAGTGCTCTTGTGTGGGGTCTAAATGCGGTTCCAGTCATCACTTTTGGTACGGAGCAGAGTTGATGCAGAGCTGCACGATGCCACCTACTGGTACACAGGTGCCATGTTGAAAAATCTTTCAAATCCAGTCTGGCAACTTCGGATTTTCTAAAGGTGAGAAATCTGCGGTTAGATTATCCACCATTAGGAGTGCTACTGAAGGTAAGTAGATTGTTTTTTGCTTACATGAGATGACTACATTTTTGACCTTTTCCAACTTTTATCTAATTCTCAAACAATCCCTAAAGTTTCCTGGAAATGAAAATTGTGTGATAAATATCAAGGCGTATTCACATGTGCAGAGTATATGCAGGTGGATTTTACACTATTTTGAAAATTCTGCATGAGGATATCTGAAACAAATGTTCCTTAGTGCATTTCACTTTTCCTTCCCATGAAGAAACGTCTTCCCCTAAACACCATTAAAAATGTTAATGCTTCCTTCCGACTACCAGCCTGAAAATGCACTTACTTCAGCCTTTGACAGAGTTAATATGCATGGGATTCTATGGTGGAAAACTATTTGCAGGAAAAATGTGAATATTGAATTATTCCCCTACTGTCGAAAAAAGTAGTTCTCAAGAGTGTCCAAAGGCAACCCCTGTCCCTACCTTTGAGACGCATGAAAATCTATTACGGGTGTGCACTTTGTGAGGAGAAGAATTCTCCTAATCCCATCAAGATTCGTAATATACCTATACAATGGCTTCTTGTTAACCTAAGCTGAATTTAGTTGTTTAAAAGGATTTGTGATTCAGGCCCAGCCACTTTGCAAAGATATAAACATACAAACATTTAACCTTGAGAATCTCAATTATTGTGTGAACCAATTAGAATGTGTCTTTATATATTCTAGGACCAAAGATGACAGGTGTGGAGTGTGTAGAAGGAATGGCTGTCGGTCTTTATGAAGAACTCTTTGCTGTCATCGTGTCTCTCATCAACAGGTAAAATGGTGGTGTGTGGGACAATTCTTGGCTTCCATGTTTTGGTTCAGAACAAGAGGATGGTAAACATCAATGTACTGTGCCTTCTATCTAGTGACATCTTTGCAGAATACAAATGTTCAATTATTTACATAGTCACAACCATTTTTCCTGGTTGTTCTTGTTGCTCAATCAAACAGTGACCTCAGCCATTTTCTCAGCAAGCTGAGTGGATCAAAGCAACTCTAAAGCCGCACACCTCTGACCACCCAAAGATAAGTGCTGGTGTGGTCCAGTCATGTGATTAACCCACCCGAACAGCTGTGCAGTCAATGAGTGCTCTCCTCATCTTCTCACCAAGCACTGATTTCAAGCACTGCAAATCCAATTGCTTCCCACTGGATGAAGCGGAATGCTGAAGGGGTCTGATATCACAAACGACCACAAACCCAGCTTGTCGGTGAACTTCCCTAGCTTCCTTACAAACAAAATACTTCAAAAGCACTGAAAACCTAAATTTGTTTTGTTTGTGAAGTTAGCTTGCGGCTGATCTCTCAGGCCCAAAAAGGTGAATAAAACATTTTTGGAAAAAAAGGGAAACTTGCAGGTGTCTCTCACTCTACTCCTACCGAGTTAGCCTCGAATAAAGGCATTGTTGTGAGTCAGACAACCATGCCAGACAATCTCTGATCAATAGATGTTATACATGGAGACCGCCCCATCACCCTGAAATAACCAAGTACACAATGGTTGGCATTTTGCTAATAGATTATTTACTGTACACCATTTGTCTGCAAATCATGTACATTTGAATGATTGCAAGTATTATGAGCAGCACAGCACCTACTATGCAAACTAAGGCAAAGGTCAAATATATTCCACTCATATTTCATCACACATCCCTGTGCCAGTATTTTTACAGAAGCTGGTCATAATCTTGGTTGGTTAAATCTTAACTAATAAGCCAATATGCCATGTCATGCAATACCTCCCTGAATTTCTTATGGTGCCTTCAGACCCAAAGTCAGAATTCCAAGGTTCAGCACTTCCTCCAGCACATGATCCATGTGTCTAACTCCACACCTGTACCAATATTTTATATTCAATGGAGCCAGGAGGGGTCATCTCATGCTCAGCTTTTTCAATATAGAGGATATTTGAAGAATGCTATTTGTTCAGAAATTGTAAGTGCCCCACGGATGATGAAATAATCTCAGCAATCCGCAGCACACAACCCGGAAAGGCGATGTCGGTTACAAATCAATGGGTACATCACACACATGACGAGCCATCATATTGTGTGGATAGGTGGCTGATGGGCCCTATACACGAACCCGAAACAGCAATACCTCACGGGCCCAATGGCCCAAACAGTTGCCGTCTGGCATCGAGTGACAAAGAAACTGAGATGGAATAACAAGTTGACACAAGCTATGCCCCTATGGGGGGCCGAAAGATTGGGAAGGCTCAGCTCATGCCCGGGTGTTGACAAATTGGACGTCATTGGTATATCAAGGGTGGGTGACTTGTGGGCAAGGGGAAATATAGTCCCATTCTCTGATTTGAAGAAAGAATATGAAATGTCAGATGCCGAGACATTTAGATACCTACAAATACGGCACGCTCTGCTGGCAATCATTCCAACTGACGAAGACCTACCAGAGGCCTCTCCTCTGGAAGATAGACTCATGACAGAATATATGGACCGAAGAGCCATCTCCATGACATTAAAAAAAATAATCAATAACTTACCTGACCCCCTTTTACGTCTTTGTGAACTTTGGCAGTCAGATCTAGGGAACCTGGAAGACGAGGACTGGCATGATGCACCCTCCTCCCCAGGTGAAGTAGCCATATCATCGAGACTAAGATTGATCCAGCTTAAAATACTCCATAGATCATATTTCTTCTGTGACATCTTGGTCAAAATGGGAAGGAAAGATGATGCAATGTGTGGAAGGCTGTGTGGGCAGGAGGGTACATTCTATCATACACTGTGGGAATGTCCAGCTGTCAAATTATATTGGGAGGCGGTGGTGTTACAAATGAAAGGTGCAAGTGGCGGGGAACTTCATCCGTCACCTTAACTTTGTATTCTCAATGTATGGGAGGCAACAGACATTACCCACATGGAATAACTCTGGATCACCATGGGATTGACAATTGCGAAATGAAATATAGCCCGGAAGTGGGGAGTGGCAGAGACGCCAACATTAGATGAATGGGAACGAACCCTGGACTGGTGTATGATAGCAGAAAGAGTGGTCTATTAAAGCAGGGGGTGCATTCTCTGCATCGTAGGCCCATCACTGAAGCATGACATGCAGCAGAAATTGCAAACATGGTATTAACAAACACAATGGATACACTCTTCAGAAACATTGGTCCAACAATTTAATACATACCCTTGGCATTCACATCCCATGAGGAAACATCATTCAACACACTAATTGTAATTGTAATTGCATTTAAATGACGCTCACTACCCCGATGAGGTGTTGCACCACTTTACGTTTCTTGTTTGTTTCACAAGGAACCATTCATAAGAATTGCGAATTATTTTGCAGCTGTTGTTTCAGAAAGGTCATTTTAGGATTATGAACTCTATTAAACTATTCACAAGGAATTGCCAGTGTGGATTACGAATTCTTTGCAAACTTCAAAGAAGTGTATTATCACGGAAGAATAGTTGTATGGCACTCTGACATCATAAATAGTGAATACATGTACGACTTGGGTAGAATTAAACATGCAATATTAACAACCCATTTTCGTTTTGCAGTTTTCACTTGTCATCTTGAATGTAAATCAAGAACAAAAAGTTATTCCCTAACATTGAAGGTAGCGCTTGTTAGCAAGCTTGTTATGATCCTGATTGCTAATCAGTTCAGCTCAGTTACTGTATCAGCAGATATGTAATCGACAATATTTCAAGGTAAAGCCTCAATGTTCGAACTATATTTGTACTAAAGCTGTCCTTTTCTTAGATATCAACACGCCTGTAGTGCAGATTAAGCCTAGCTGTACAGCCAGGTGTGTGATGGGTGCAGTATTTCTGTTTCTCTGTGTTATTCCGTTCCCATTTCTCCAGGCCAGCTGTACAACTCCATGATAGTTTTGCAGAGTTGGCTGTGAGTTTGGCGAAGTGTGGAAACCACCGTTGGATGCAGATTTAGGGACTAGTATGACCTGAAAGATTGCCTAGTCCACGTTATCTTTCTGACCCAAGTGATGGATTTTTATACCAGCTTATTTCAAATCGTATATGTAATAACTACAACTACAAGAAGGCAGTTCAGTGAAATCAGAGAATTTTTTTCAAAAAATGTAATTATACAGATTAAACAACAAATCAGCCATCTGTTAAGACCTCATACACAAAGATGCTAGTCAGGCCCTATTATCTACAGAACCCGGGTTATCGATTGGTGATCTATAACAGAATGTAAGTTTAGTGTACAGTCAAGTGCTCACATATTAACCACCGTACCCTTAGCACTACCTGAGGGATAAAATGGAGATTCTAAAAAGTGTGCATTGTTCCTTAATCAGTGTTTATTTCTTTTTTTGTGCAAACCTAAAACATTTCTATCTAATATATATATATATATATATATATATATATATATATATATATATATAAAATATAATCTAGCCTATGTTTTGTCTTACTTTAGAGGGGAATTCTGCAATTTTGAGTATTCCATTAACATGATATAATGATTTTTTAATATAATTTTTCTGCCTTATGCGAGCGATTGCGGAAGCTGATTGATAGCAAATCATCTGTTCTTTCTGTAGAAAACAAGTTGTTACATTTGAAACAAGGTCTATAAGATTTAGTAAGTTACATCACTACCTTTAATCGTCTAGTTATTGAAACTGCTTGGCTTGAAAAGAAGAGATCTACTTTATTTTATCAAAGTTTATGAAGTGAATTACATAATGCCCTGGCACATGTGGTTAATCCTCCAACAAATTATGAAAGGCTCATCGTTTAGCTGAGAGACGTTCTGGGAATAAAGATTGATACTAAAACGTTTGTGTTTCATACTAGAATTGAAAAGAACAGAAACATTGAAGTTCCAGAGCCCATGCAATTAGAGAGTGTCAAAGGTCCACTTTCTAAAAAAGAAATGAAAAGAAGTCAAAATCAAAATCTTTCTATGTATTGTGGTCAATCAGGGCATTTTGTAAAAGAGTGTGAGAGTAAACCCTATATCTTGAAAAGTATAATATTAGCAATCTCACAGGTAGGGAAGTTGCAGCAGTTGTAAAATGGGTTCCTCTTCGATGAAGGGGCTGCCTTCTTGTGTGAAAAAAATAAGTCAGTTGCAACATGCGTTTTGAATACTGTGCAGTCTTTCATTGGTCAAATGATAGTTCCTATGAACAGTACCTTGTGTGAGGGACAAGACAAAATTTGTTTCCGGACATTTAGATTCAGGATTTTCAAGAAATTACACAGACATTAAACATGCTCAATCTTTACAATTGTCAATGGTGAAGGAAAAGACTCCTGAAGAGGTTAACACAGTAGATGGTTGTTGGAAATTTGGCATTCATGCCGGATCAATGGTGTTTCTTAATTGTGGAGTAGATGGCTGTGCAGTAATATTTGTCTTTTCTGTCTTTTTCTGCCAGGGTGTACATTGTAACCTAGGGAAAATCTACCAACTCCAGATATTTTAATAACTAGACACCAGGGGGCTCAAGGCTCGCTCGCGTGGGTCCCTCAAAGTACTGGAATCTGCTGGGAGCCTCAAACTTCAATTTACATATTGTCTTAATTTTCGAAGACACAAATGCAGAGAAATACAATTGGTTATAACACTTGCTTTACTATTCTGTATTCCCTTAAGTCTCTCAATAAAAATGGTACCACACATTGTGTGGGTAGACCTAGTGCCTGCGATAAGAAAGGTCCCAAAACGCAAAATGGACACATCACATTTTTACACTGAAAACTGACCCCTTTTTTGCAATGTGCATAGTTGTGGGTTTTAGGATTAGATCAGCCGACACCTAGCGAAACCTAGCAGACCTGTACATTTAAAAAAACAAAAAATAGACACCTAGGGAATTGCAGGATGGAGTGACTTGCATGACTCTCACCAGGTTGTGTTACCCAGAATCCCTTGCAAACCTCAAACTTTGACTAAAAAAAATAATATTTTCCTTGCATTTATGTGGTGGAAAGTTCTGGAATCTGTGAGGCACCACAAACTTCCTTCCACCCAGCATTTCCTCAAGTCTCCTGATAAAAATGGTACCTCACTTGTGCGGGTAGGCCTAGTGCCCGTGACAGAAAACGGCCCATAACGAAAAATGGATGCATCACATTTTTGGACTCAAAACTGACCCGTTTTTGCAGCGCGCCCAGCTGTGTATTTTGAGCCCTACCTGAGCCGGCATCTAGGGAAACCTAACAAACCTTTACAATTTCGATAACTAGATATCTAGGCGACTTCAGGATTCGGAGACTTGCATGGCTCTCACCAGGCTGTATTACCCAGAATCCCTTGCAAACCTCAACCTATGACTAAAAAAAAGTTCTGAAGTCTGCGGGGAGCCACAAACGTCCTTGAAACCTATCATTTGCCCAAGTCTCCTTATAAAAATGATACCTCACTTGTGTGGACAGGTCTAGTGCCTGTGACACAAAACGGCCCAAAACGTAACTTGGACACATCACATTTTTCCACTGAAAACCGACTCTTTTTTTGCAATGGGCCTAGTTGTGGATAACCCAGCAAACCTGTAAATTTTTTAAAACTAGACATTTAGGGGAATCCAGGATGGGTTGAGTTACGTGGCTCTCCCCAGGTTGTGTTACTCAGAATCCCTTTCAAACCTCAAACTTCTGACTAAAAAACACATTTTCCCCATATTTCATGTGGTGGAAAGTTCTGGAATCCGTGGGAAGTCACAACCCAGCATTTCCCCAAGTCTCCTGATAAAAATGGTATCCCACTTGTGTGGGTAGGCCTAGTGCCCGTGAGAGGAAACAGCCCAAAACACACCATGGATAAATCAAATTTTTCCACAAAAAACGGACCCTTTCTTTTTGCAGTGTGTCTAAGCTGTGGATTTTGGGCCCTAGCTCAGCTGGCAGCTTGGGAAATCTAGCAAAGCTGTAAATATTTGAAAACTAGACACCCAGGGCAATCTAGGATGGGGTGACTTGCGTGACTCTCCTCAGGCTGTTTTACCCAGAATCCCTTGCAAACCTCAAACTAAAAAAACACATTTTCCACACATTTCTGTGGTGGAAAGTACTGGAATCTGCGGGGAGCCACATTCTACCCAGCATTTCCCCAGGCGTCTCCCAATAAAAATGGTACCTCACCTGTGTGGGTTGGCCTAGTGCCCGGGACAGAACAGATCAAACCAAGGTCAATGAGTGTCCCTTTGAAAGCACTTCCAATGATGTTAGTTTGATCCGTTCCTGTCACGAACACTAGGCCCTACCACACAAGTGGGGCGGAATTTTTATTGGGACAAGTGGGGAAAGGCTGGGTGGTAGGAATTTTGTGGATTCCTTCTGATTGTGGAAGAATACGGCACAGAAATGCAAGGAAAATGTGTTATTTTAGTCACATTTTGAGGTGTGCAGAGCATTCTGGGAAAGAAAACTTTATGGGATCCAGGAGAGGCACACCACTCTGTACTCTACTAGGTGTCTAGTTTTCAGAAATGCCTGGGTTTTGTAGGTTTTCCTGTGTGGCTGCCGCACCCAGGTCCAAAAACTGTAGCTTCCCCTTTTGTTGATGTTGCCATGTGTCTTGGACCCCACACTTTTGCGGGCACTAGGCCCACCCACACAGGTGAGGTACCATTTTTATCAGGAGATATCAGGGAACTCTCGGTGCAAAGAAGTTTGAGGCTCCCAGCAGATTCCAGTACTTTGAGGGACCCACGCGAGCCAGCCTTGAGCCCCCTGGTGTCTAGTTATTAAAATATCTGGAGTTGGTAGATTTTCCCTAGGTTACAATGTACACCCTGGCAGAAAAAGACAGAAAAGACAAATATTACTGCACAGCCATCTACTCCTCAAGTACACACGCATACTGGTTGGATTTGGCACAAGAGTAAGTGAAAGGTTCAAAATGTAATTTCTATTAACAAGAGATTTAACAAATGAAATACATTGTTAATAATTGAAAGTTAAAAAAAACTGCACCAATGATTCACAGCTTGTGAGTTGTAAAGCCACGACACTGCACCAACTTCTTTACAGGCCATTCACACACCTTTCATTTATGACACACACAAAACCATTCACACCGCCACGTGCGGGCCCAGCACATACCAATTCTCACATCAACAAACAGCGCCATTCAAGGGCCCATCACTTTATTTTATTTAATGCATTTATATAAAGCAACTGTCACCTTACAGGTATTCTGGCGCCTCACACATTCATCTAAACTGAGAGAGCAGTGAAAGGTAAAGATCAAGACAATCAATAGATTACTTTGGGAAAAGTCAGGTCTTCAGAGCCTTCCTAAAACACAGTAGGTCAGTGGAGGATTATAGGGCAGCAGGTACAGTGTTCCAAAGTTGAGCTTCCTGAACTGTAAAGGATCGCTCAACTCATCTAGCTTTGTGAAATTTTGTGACGCAGAGAAGGTTAGCTGAGCAGAGACACCGCCCTGGGGTGTATCTCTTTAGGCTCCGTTGCAGGGGCACGGGACTAGAACCCTGCAAAAACCTTAAAGACAATGCACAACTATTTAAAGGCTGGCCTGTGTTTCAGAGGAAGCCAATGAAATTCTTTCATTGCCTCAGATGCAGATGCTCTACCAGATCTGTGTCATGCCAATTTGGCAGCGGAAGCTTTGACTCTTTATAATCTATTAATAAAATAATCTGGAGCACCAAGTAGCAAGGAATTACAGTAATCCAACCTGCTCAAAATAACGCTGCTCACTATCAGAGATTTGGCTTGAGATGGCAGCAAAGGGAAAAGCTTCCTGAGACCTTGCAGAAGTGCAAAGCAGGTCCCGGACACTTTATTTTCATGTTTCTCCAGAGAGAGTTTATCATCAAAAGTGACCCCAAGGTTTCAGACCGTATCAGGTAGGGACAGTTTTTGTTCAGTAGGGAGTGGCCAAAAATTAACAGGAAGTGTCATTGGGACTTTATTAGCTGAACAACAAAGGAGTTCTGTTTTTTCCCCATTAAAATTGAGGGAGTTTACTTTCAGCCAGTTAATCATGTCTGACACACAATAGTGAAAAGAATCAATAACATCCTGCTGATTATCGCTTATAGACAGGATCAGCTGCATGTCATCAGCATAGTTAACCAGCCTGATGTTGTAGGCCTTAATAAAAGTAATGAGTTGTCTCATGTAGATATTAAAAAGGTTTGGACTAAGCGCTGATCCCTGGGGAACTCCCTGTTGCACAGACTTATAGACAGAGCGGTAGGGGGCCAGGGCGACCGCCTGGCACCTGTCAGATAAGTAGGATCTCATATACCTATATGGTACTAGTATTATGTATTTTACCAAATTTTAATTTACATATGGATGTCATTGGAGTGAAATGATATAGTCCCGGTTTATCTTAAAATATAGATGCTTGGCGATGCCCTCCATGATTTACGTCCAGCACCAAGCTGCTAGTCACCATGTGTATTTCAGCAACTTAACTCAGACCTTTAAGACAGACAGTCTCGTTTTCCTTAATCAATCGTTCTTCTTAAAATGTTTTTCCTTTTTATGAACTGTATATGATGTGCTTTTATGGTTTTAATGCAAAATCGAATAAAGATATTTACTACTAGATAGGATCTCATCTACTTCAGTATGGTCCCATCAACTCCAAACAGTGCTAGTCTGTTCAGGAGGATTTGGTTGTTGACCGTATCAAAGGCGGCCGACAATTCAAGCATTATAAGAACTGTGGATTGGCCACTGTTCACCCTTAACCGAAGATCATCTATGGCCGTAAGAAAGGCTTTCTCAGTCCCATGCCCTGGCTTGAAACCAAACTGTTCTTCCTCCAACAGAGAACGGTTCTCCAAGTAGCAGGAAAACCGCCTGCTGACCAGGTGCTCAAGTATATTGTCTGGGAAAGGGAGAAGAGAGATTGGCCTGAAATTGCTGAGAACTGATGGATCAGCCATAGGTTTCTTCAGCAGGGGGTAACTATGGCTCTCTTCCAGCTCTGAGGGACAATCCTGGACTCCAGTGATTGATTGCAAATCTGCAATGTGGAGGGGATCAACTTGTCAGCCAACTCTTTCCAGATCCTATGTGGTGCTGGGTCAAGAGGACAGCCGAATGAGATGGACAGGGCTATAGTCTGAAAAGTCTCTTCAAGTATGGGGTCAAAACTATCAAGCCTGTGAGAGCAAATATCTGCTGGATTAGTCCCATCAAGTGTTGCAATGGCCCTTGGAGCCAAGGTTATGATAGTTGAGGAAGTAGAGTTAACTGGTTCGGTACTTCCCTCAGAATGTAATGCAGTCTGATCCAACCCTGCCAAGTCAAGAGGACCTCCAATGTCCTTTAAAATCTTGCTGATCTTCCCTTTGAAGTAATTAGCAATATTGTCGCAGAGAGCTTGCAATGGAACAAGTGCGACAAGTCCCGCACAATGTCAAAGACCTTCTTGGCACTGCTAGAGGCAGTCATATTCGACCTTAGCTTTGACTATTTCCCTTTTATACTCATTCAACGAGTGCTTCAGACATTTTGTATCCTCTTCTGAAAACAACCCCCGCCATTTCATTTCAAGTTTTTACTGGCGTGTTTTAGCTGTTTTAAGGATGCATTGTACTATGGGTCAGAGGGCCGATGACGCAAATTCATATTTGTAAGTGGTAATTCAGCATTGAGTGTGGCTAGAATTCTTGTTTCGAGGGCAGAGCAGTTTTCCTGTACCAACCTCTCCACATTGAAGATGCTTGACAAGTTAAAAACCTGTCTGTGTCCAGTCCTCACCCCTCCTCGTTTTGCCTGGGCCTACCCTCTTAACCTGGGAGTCCTTTATATTGAAGAGAAAAGTTGCATGGTCAGTCCAGCACAGAGGAGAGATGTCTTTTACTTGAATTAGGCCATTTGGAGAGAAAGCAAAGTCAAGGGTGTGCCCACCTCGATGGGTGGGATCTTGTACTAATTGTTGTAGAGCCAAGATCTCACAAGCTTCCTGTAGTTCTTTAAAAGGAGGAGAAAGATCCTCTCGGGCCCACATAATAAAATCATCTAGTAGGAAGAAATTGGAATGGGCAAGGGCCATATTAGAGATAATCTCAATTAAAGGTTTAATCTAGGGCTTCGGAGGGCCAGGGGGTCTATAGCATAGAATCCCTGAAAACATGGCACCCCTTTCCGATTTCGAAGTAAACCTGAGCAATTCAAGACCTGAGATGTCGTCGAGTGTGAGCACAGAAACATTCCATATATCCTTGTAAATTTTACCCACTACACCCCCTATCCTATTAATGTGTGATATGTGCAAGGCTTTATAGCCCAAGGGGCAGGTCTTACGTTGGTCAATGGTGGACTCCAAAGTTGTCCATGTCTCAGTAATAAAAAGTACATCCAACTTCTCAGTTTCAATAAACAAATTAATTTCTAAAGAATGCTTCACTAAAGACCTAGAATTTATCAAACCACAACTCAGAGTAGGAGATCTAGTAGTATCAGAGTAAAATGAAGGGCTAATTCCCGTCTCACTAGCCATCGGTATAGAAGGAGAGCTAGTCATTTGTTCAGTGGAGCCTGAAGAAGTCAAAGGATTCTCAGTCAACTTACCAATGTGTAGTAGCTGCTCTCTTGAATAACAAAGCCTAGGGGCAGAGTAGGTCTCAAAAGACCCAGGGAGCTCGACAGAGCAGCCGGCAGTATGGCTATTGTTGTGCGTTGTCAGTGCATGGATGGGTGCAGTTGGGCTTGCCTCTGTGAGCGTTTGCTGCGCAGTAGCACCAGCATTCTGTTTAAGTACCCTGCCGGTCTAAAAAGCTAAGCCGTCAACTAAAATGGCGGCCGGCACCCGCTAGCTCTAACAGGTGAGTTGAGGCTAAAGTGCTGTTAGAACTGGGGGTCTCTAGTTGGCAGAGGTAGGTACCTTTGTCCTAGTAAGGGTAAGGGAGTACACTCCTGAAATAACCCCTGCTCACCCCCTTGGTAGCTTGGCACGAGCAGACAGGCTTAGTTCAGAGGCAGTGTGTAAAGCATTTGTGAACACATACAGTAATCCAGTGACAACACTACAAATGGACACCACACAGGTTGTATTATAAAAATAAGTATCTTTTATATAGATTTACCACAAGACCATAAACGACAAAAATAATCCACAATACTATACTTTAAAGATGGTAGAATTAGCTTGAGTCTCTTAAAATTGAAAAGCGACACTTTGAGTTCAATGTACCTGAGATGCGTAACGCAAGGCAACGAAAGTGTTGCAGGGAAGGTGATGCGGTAGTCCCTTACACGCAAGGACGGTGATGCGTTGAAGAACTGGTGCAAAGAAACAAAGTGGCGTCTTCTTGAGGTTGCGACAACAAAGGGGTGATGCGTGCACGCCCGACGGCCGTGCGGCGATTTCGATGAATCTTTGGAGCCGCGACATGCCCTGCGACACGCTTCCCTAGCAATGCAACGGCGTGTGATGCGAGGTCGACGATCTTCTCCTGGGATGCAGGGTGCCTCGTGTTGCGATGCGTCGGCATCTGATGCGAGGTCGATGCTCTGCCCCGGGGATGCGACGGCGTCTGATGCGACGGCGACACTTTTCTCCGGTGCTGCAAGGCGCTTCGAAGGATGCAAGGGTGTCAGCGGCGCGCTTCTTCGGGGATGCACCGGCATCTGCTGCGACGTCGACACTCTTCTCCGGCGATGCGAGAAGCAGCGACTGCGGCAACACGCTTCCTCGTCTTGAGTCGCGCTTCCAGCTCCCAGCGACACACAAGTGTGTCAGAAGGTCCAAATTCCCAGCAAGGGAATACAGGGGAGCTGGTGGGTGAAGTCTGTTGTCCCTGAGACTTCAGCAGGAGGCAAGCTCTGAAATAAAGCCCTTGGAGATCCTTCACAAGTTGATGAAAGTACACACAAAGTTCCCTTCTCCTTTCTTTGGCAGTCAGGCAACCACTGCAGGCAGATCCCTCTAGCTTAGGGATAGTCTTCTCCTCAGTTTCTTCTTGGTTCCGCTCCTCAGCAAAGGTTTCTTCTTGTTTCCCAAAAGTGATCTAATTTCCTAGGGATCTGGGTCCCCTTTTTATACACCTTTTCTCTTTGTTCTCTGAAGGCAGAGAGGCCTTTGCCTAGTCCAAAACCAGTTCTGGTCAGTCCTGGAGCATTTTGTTTACAGAACTCCTTCTTTCCTTTCAGAATGTGGGGCAGAGTGCTCAGCCGCCCGGCAGGAGGGGGACCCAGCATTGTGGAAGGCAGGCACAGCCCTATTCAGACCCAGGTGCAACTCCTCCCTCCACTCTGGATGCAGATCTCTCTATTCAGCCCTGTGCTGACTCACCCTGTCTCCTGGAGTCCCCCAGCCCCTGTCACTCACAAACCCAGGCAAGGAATACACAACCTAGCAGAGGCAGGCTTGGAAGGTTAGGCAAGAAAATACCTACTTTCTAAAAGTGGTATTTTCAAACACAGAATGTAAAAACCAACTTCACTAAAAGATGTATTTTATCATCCTGAGTTCAGGCATACTAAATTCGTTTTTCTACCATGTTCCCTGGGTCAGTTGGGATTATAAGGTGTAATAATCAAACTGCCCATTCTGGCCTATGGGGAGCAGGTAGCCTTGCAATAGTGATAAACGAAAATGGCTGTAATTCACTATTAGGACATGCCACACACACCAGGGCATGTCATACCTTATACTTACAATTCACCCTGCCATAGGGCCTACTTTAGGGGTGACCAACATGCAGTAAAGGGAAGGTTTAGGGACTGGTAAGTGGGTGTACTCACCAATTCGACATGGCAGCCCTAGGCTGCACACAGGCTCTGCAATGGCAGGCCTGAGGCACATTTTACAAGCTGCTTCTGTGGGTGGCACAACCAGTGCTGCAAGCCCACCAGCAGTATTGGATTTACAAGCCCTGGGCACACTCAGTGCACTGTACTAGGGACTGACAAGTAAACCAATCATCCAAACATGGAGTCACTAATACATAACACAATTTATCATAGGGAGCACTTGCACTGTGGCACTGAATAGCAGTGGCACAGTGCCCAAAGCATCTAAACCAGCAAAAACAGATCAATAACATTGGAGGCATCATCAAAAAATAGAAGGGAGACCCACGCCAAGGATGCTAGGTCTAACAGGTGTCCCCTCCAGCTGAGATGTGGGGAGAACTATCCTTCCTCTAGGGAGTTCTCTTCACTAAGGCGGAAAAATCTGGACAGACCATCAGCATTGGCGTGTTCTGTACCAGGGCGGTGTTCCACCGTGAAGTCCATCCCCTGTAGGGAAATGGACCACCTCAACAGCTTTGGATTCTCACCCCTCATCTGCATCAACCATCTGAGGGGCCTGTGGTCGGTCTGAACCCGGAAGTGAGTCCCAAAAAGGTATGGTCTCAGCTTCTTCAGCGCCCAGACCACAGCAAATGCCTCACGCTCAATAGCACTCCACCTCTGTTCCAGTGGAAGTAACCTCCTGCTAAGGAAGGCTACAGGTTGGTCTAGGCCCTCCTCATTCATCTGTGACAAAACAGCCCCCACACCATGCTCTGAAGCGTCTGTCTGAACGATAAACTCTTTGGAGAAGTTGGGGGCCAGGAGCACGGGCGCAGTGCACATGGCTGTCTTCAAGGTGTCAAAAGCTTGTTGACAGGTGTCAGTCCAAATCACTCTCTTGGGCTGCTTCCTGGAAGTCAGCTCTGTCAAGGGTGCAACCATGCTGCCATACCCCTTGACAAATCTCCTGTAATACCCGGTGAGTCCTAGGAAGGCTCTCACCGCTGTCTGGGTCTTGGGGGGCTCCCAAGCCAGAATGGTATCTGTCTTGAGCTGTAGGGGCGCCACCTGGCCGCTCCCAACCTGGTGTCCCAAGTACACCACGGAACCCTGCCCGATCTGGCACTTACTCACCTTGATCGTGAGGCCTGCCCTCCGCAGAGCCATCAACACTTCCCAGATGTTCTTCCCAACTGGCGCTGAACACTGCGATGTCATCCAGGTAGGCGGCACTGAACTCTTTCAGTCCAACCAACACCTGGTTGACCAACCTCTGAAAGGTGGCAGGGGCATTCTTCATCCCAAAGGGCATCACCCGGAATTGGTAGTGCCCATCTGGTGTGGAGAATGCTGACCTCTCCTTTGCCCCATCAGTCAAGGCGATCTGCCAGTACCCAGACGTTAAGTCAAACGTACTGAGGTACCGGGCAGCCCCTAACTGATCTATGAGCTTCTCAGCTCTGGGGATGGGGTGTGCGTCAGTCCTGGTGACGGAATTGAGTCCTCGGTAGTCCACACAGAACCGGAGTTTGGGTGTGGCACCAGGCGCGGCAGCCTTTGGGACCAAGACCACTGGGCTGGCCCAAGGGCTGTGAGAGGACTCAATTACCCCCAATGCAAACATCTTGGAGACCTCCTCCTTGATGCAAGCTCCCACCCTGTCAATCACCCTGTAAGCCTTGTGCTTGACAGAAAGACTGTCCCCAGTGTCCACATCATGGACTCACCAGTCAGTGACACTAGGAACCAGGGAGAACAGGTCAGAAAACTGCCCCAACAGTTGGCGACAGTCACCTTGCTGCTCAGATGTCAGGGAGGTAGAGAGGTTCACACCCTCCACTGATCCATCTTGCTCTTGGGCTGACAGGAGGTCAGGAAGAGGCTCGGTCTCCTCCTCCATCCCAGCATCTGTAGCTAAGAGCATGCCCACCTGGGACCTCTCCAAGTGGGGCTTCAGGCGGTTGACGTGCAGGACCCGCAAGGGGTTCCTGGGAGACCGCATGTCCACCAAGTAGGTAACAGGACTCTTGCGCTCCACCACCTCAAAGGGTCCGGTCCACTTATCCTGGAGCGCACAGGGCTCCACTGGGGCCATGACCCACACTTTCTGACCAGGTTGAAGCTCAACCAGAGTGGCATTCTGGTCGTACCACCGCTTCATTTCCTCCTGGCTGGCTTCCAGATTTGCCTCGGCAAGGTGCCTGAAACGCCTAGTTTGGTTCCTGAAGGCCAGCATGTAGCTATATACATCCTGGGGAGGTTTCCTGGGAGATTGCTCCCAGCCTTCCTTGACCAAACTCAGGGGTACTCTCACTGGGTGACCATACAGAAGCTCAAGGGGGCTGAACCCTAGAGACTTCTGTGGCACCTCACGGTATGCAAAAAGAAGGCATGGCAAGAGGACGTCCCACTTACGCCTCATGGGTTCTTCCAGACCCATAATCATGCCCTTCATGGTCCGGTTGAATCTCTCAACCAACCCATTTCCTTGGGGGTGGTAAGGAGTGGTGAACTTGTACGTTACACCGCACTCCTGCCACAGGGACTTCATATACTTGGATATAAAGTTAGTACCTCTGTCAGACCCCACCTCTTGAGGGAACCCCACACGGGAGAAAATTCCCATCAGTGCCCGTCCCACCACGGGGGCCGTCACTGTCCTCAGAGGGATGGCTTCAGGGTACCGGGTGGCATGGTCCACCAAGACCAGGATGAACCTGTTGCCCATGGCTGTCTTGGGGTCCAGTGGCCCCACAATGTCAATACCCACCTGCTCAAAGGGGGTGCTGACTACAGGGAATGGCTGGAGAGGAGCCTTCTGCTTCCTCCCACTCTTTCCACTTGCCTGGCAAGTCTCACAGGTCCTGCAGTGAGTGGCGGCACTCCTGCGCATCTGGGGCCAAAAGAAATGGGTGACAAGCCTCTCAAAGGTCTTGTCCTGCCCCAGATGTCCTGCTAAAGGCACATCATGAGCCAAACCCAGTAGGAAGGCTCTGAAGCGCTGGGGTACCACCAGCACACGGGCTGACCCAGGCTCAGCAACCTTAGGCTCGCTATACAGGAGACCATTCTCCCAGTAGATCCAATGTGATCCAGACTGATCACCTGCTGCCTGGTCTGTGGCCTGTTGCCTCAGACCCACGAGAGAAGGGCACTTGTTCTGCTCCTCGCAGAACTCCTCCCTGGAGGGTCCTCCATCTTGCTGCCAATGGGTCAGCTCAGGCAAGTCCCCCAGTTCAGCTACCTGTTCCCCTGTAGGTTCCAGGGCATCCCCCTCAGGGTCTGCCTCCTCCTGGACCGTGGGAACTTTGGGGGCCGGTTCCCGCGCCCCCTGCCTCTTCTCTCTCCGGCAGGCACCTGGGCCTCCCTCTCAGGCTCCAGGTCCTCTTGAACACCTCTGGCTGCCATGGACCGGGTGGTCACACACGCCCAATCAGGCTAGCCCAACATCTCCAAATGAGCACTCCGCTCCACCTTAGCCCAAGGGGAGCTCTCCAAATCGTTCCCTAACAAACAGTCAACAGGCATGGCTGGCCTCACAGCTACTTGAAGAGTACCAGAGACCCCCCCCCACTCAAAGGGAACCTGAGCCACCTTGCAGTGGCTCTCTGTGTTGTCAGCGGCAACAACTGGGTAGAATGCATCAGGGACCACCTGCTCTTTAGACACCAGGTGACACTTGACAGCTGTCCCACTGGCTCCTGTGTCTCTCAGAGCCTCCAACCTATGGCCATTGATGGTCACCCACTGCCTGTACTTCTTAGTGTTCTCAGGCAGTTGGGTCCTAGGGACCATCTCAGAGTCTCCTAATGAGACAAGGGACAATACTACAGGATCCCGCCTACCTTGGGCACCCATCTCCTCCCCCAGGGCTACACTAGCCAACTGCCGGGGGACTGCACCAGGGGGTGCTGGCTTTCCAAACAAAGAGCAATGGGGATCATTGGCCCTGTGGCCTAGGGCGCCACACTTGTAGCACACCAGGGGTCCCCTATGAACAGGTGGACCTGTCGGGGCCCCGTGCTTATTCTCAGGGGGAGGCTGGGAACCTTTCCCTTGGGGTTTACTTTGGGGCCCTCTCTGGAACTCCCTCTGTTTACCCTTGTCCCCCCACTCCTCTGCTGGGGACCCTGCCCACCCTAGGCGGAGTCTCCCACGTGACCCTTGTGGACCCGGGTCCTCACCCAGCGGCCTCCTCAGCAAGCTGCCTAGGGTTAGTCAGCCTACTGTCAATCAGGTGCTGGCGTAGCTCAGGAAAACAATTACTAGACAAGTGCTCCCATGCAATCAAATCACAGAGCGCCTGAAAATCATTTGCTTTGCTACCCTTTACCCAACCATCCAAGGCTCTGCAAAAAAAGGTCACATACTCAACCCAGGTACTGCCTTCAATCTTCTTACAGTTCCTGAACCTCTGCCTATAGAGTTCAGGGGTCAACCCATACCTGGTCATCAATGCATTCTTCATGTGGCTGTAGGAATTATAGACTTCAGAGGGCAAGTCCAACAAGGTATCCCGCCCCTCACTAAGGAACCGACCCCACAACCCCGCTCCCCAATCCTTCTCAGGGACCCGGTGGGAAGTCATGGCTACCTCATAGACCTTGAACCATTGCCCAATATGATCATTCTTAAAAAACTCCTTAACCACATCCTTAGGAATATACACCCTAGCCTCAACAGGCACTGACGGTGTGCTGCCACCAGAGGGAGTAATCTCTAACTTCTTGGCTCTGAACTCCATCTCCCTCAAACATTTTTCATGCTCATGATCCATTCTTTTCTCTTCTAAGGCCAACTTTCTAGATTGCAATTCAAATTCCAACTGCCCCTTTAACTTGAGCTTGGACAGCTCCATCTCATGCATCCTACTCTTTTCTCTGTCCTCCAGCTCTTCTGGGGACAGACCTCTGGCAGAAACACTGCTACCCACGGGGGAAGATGCTCTCCTCTCCCCTGGACCCATCCAGCTGCTCATCTGCATTCTCAGCCCCCTCCTCATTCTCAGGGGTATTCCTTGCTTCAACCCAGGCCCTCAGCGCCTTTTGGAAATCATCCTTCTTGGTGATTCCGGTCATAGAAACTTTGAACCTTCTGCAGAAGTGCTTGAGCTAGTTAACGGTGTAGCATTCCAGTTTCTCCTCTTCCCAATCGTTATCAACAGATACTATGGATGTTGCTGTATCCATGGTGATTAAACTTGGCAGTTTTTAGCAAAAATAGAAAGTCCCAAAAAAGAATATCTACCAAAAGTATGTGGTTGCGTTTTGGTCTGCACTCACTAGGTAGTGTTCACCAATCACTGTACATGAGTCACAAATGCAAGTCCAGAATCCCATCGCTGCCACCAATGTTAGAACTGGGGGTCTCTAGTTGGCAGAGGTAGGTACCTTTGTCCAAATAGGGACCCTTGCTTCTAGTCAGGGTAAGGGGGTACACTCCTGAAATAACCCCTGCTCACCCCCTTGGTAGCTTGGCACGAGCAGACAGGCTTAGTTCAGAGGCAGTGTGTAAAGCATTTGTGAACACGTACAGTAATCCAGTGACAACACTACAAATGGACACCACACAGGTTGTATATTTTATATAGATTTACCACAAGACCATAAACAACAAAAATAATCCACAATACTGTACTTTAAAGATGGTAGAATTAGCTTGAGTCTCTTAAAATTGAAAAGCGACACTTTGAGTTCAATGTACCTGAGATGCGTAACGCAAGGCAATGAAAGTGTTGCAGGGAAGGTGATGCAGTAGTCCCTTACACGCAAGGACGGTGATGCGTTGAAGAACTGGTGCAAAGAAACAAAGTGGCGTCTTCTTGAGGTTGCGACAACGAAGGGGTGATGCGTGCACGCCCGACGGCCGTGCGGCGATTTCGATGAATCTTTGGAGCCGCGACAGGTCCTGCGACACGCTTCCCTGGCGATGTGACGGCGTCTGATGCGAGGTCGACGATCTTCTCCTGGGATGCGGGGCGCCTCCTGTTGCGATGTGTCGGCGTCTGATGCGAGGTCGATGCTCTGCCCCGGGGATGCGACGGCGACACTTTTCTCTGGTGCTGCGAGGCGCTTCGAAGGATGCGAGGGTGTCAGCGGCGCGCTTCTTCGGGGATGCGCCGGTGTCTGCTGCGATGTCGACACTCTTCTCCAGCGATGCGAGAAGCAGCGACTGCGGCGACACGCTTCCTCGTCTTCAGTCGCGCTTCCAACTCCCAGCGACACGCAAGTGTGTCAGAAGATCCAAATTCCCAGCAAGGGAATACAGGGGAGCTGGTGGGTGAAGTCTGTTGTCCCTGAGACTTCAGCAGGAGGCAAGCTCTGAAATCAAGGCCTTGGAGATCCTTCACAAGTTGATGAAAGTACACACAAAGTTTCCTTCTCCTTTCTTTGGCAGTCAGGCAACCACTGCAGGCAGATCCCTCTAGCTTAGGGATAGTCTCCTCCTCAGTTTCTTCTTGGTTCCGCTCCTCAGCAAAGGTTTCTTCTTGTTTCCCAAAAGTGATCTAATTTCCTAGGGATCTGGGTCCCCTTTTTATACACCTTTTCTCTTTGTTCTCTGAAGGCAGAGAGGCCTCTGCCTAGTCCAAAACCAGTTCTGGTCAGTCCTGGAGCACTTTGTTTACAGGACTCCTTCTTTCCTTTCAGAATGTGGGGCAGAGTGCTCAGCCGCCCGGCAGGAGGGGGAGCCAGCATTGTGGAAGGCAGGCACAGCCCTATTCAGACCCAGGTGCAACTCCTCCCTCCACTCTGGATGCAGATCTCTCTATTCAGCCCTGTGCTGACTCACCCTGTCTCCTGGAGTCCCCCAGCCCCTGTCACTCACAAACCAAGACAAGGAATACACAACCTAGCAGAGGCAGGCTTGGAAGGTTAGGCAAGAAAATACCTACTTTCTAAAAGTGGTATTTTCAAACACAGAATGTTAAAACCAACTTCACTAAAAGATGTATTTTATCATCCTGAGTTCAGGCATACTAAATTCGTTTTTCTACTATGTTCCCTGGGTCAGTTGGGATTATAAGGTGTAATAATCAAACTGCCCATTCCGGCCTATGGGGAGCAGGTAGCCTTGCAATAGTGAAAAACGAAAATGGCTGTAATTCACTATTAGGACATGCCACACACACCAGGGCATGTCATACCTTATACCTACAATGCACCCTGCCCTAGGGCCTACCTTAGGGGTGACCAACATGCAGTAAAGGGAAAGTTTAGGGACTGGTAAGTGGGTGTCCTCACCAAGTCGACATGGCAGCCCTAGGCTGCACACAGGCTCTGCAATGGCAGGCCTGAGACACATTTTACAAGCTGCTTCTGTGGGTGGCACAACCAGTGCTGCAAGCCCACCAGCAGTATTGGATTTACAAGCCCTGGGCACACTCAGTGCACTGTACTAGGGACTGACAAGTAAACCAATCATCCAATCATAGAGTCACTAATACATAACACAATTTATCATAGGGAGCACTTGCACTGTGGCACTGAATAGCAGTGGCACAGTGCCCAAAGCATCTAAACCAGCAAAAACAGATCAATAACATTGGCGGCATCATCAAAAAATGGAAGGGAGACCCACGCCAAGGATGCTAGGTCTAACACGTGCAGTATGCAGGTAAGTAAAAAAACTTTTTTTTTAAACAGAGCTGACCTGTTACCAAGCCCCCCAAACACCTTGCAGAATCACTGCTCACAATTCTGTTAGAGAACACTGTGCAGTAGTGCCAGCATTCTGTGTAAGTACCCTATCAGTCTAAAAAGCTATACCATTAACCAAAATGGTGGCCAGCACCGGCTCGCTCTTTCAAATGACCACAGGGCTGACACAGCAATCAGACTGCCTGGCAGCTGATGTAGTGTGTGGATTGGCGTTTGGCTGGCAATGTGTGTGTGGTGACTAGCAGCTATTCACTATACACACAAGTCCAGCCAAGCGCCAGTCCACGCACACCCCCCAGCCAAATGCCAGTTCACCCACTCCGCCAGCTAAGAGCCAGTCCACGCACACTGCCAGCCAAGTGCCAGTCTATGTACACCGCCAGCCAAGCGCCAGTCCATGCACACCGCCAGCCAAGCGCCACTCCACACACACCGCCAGTCCACACACACCCTATCACATTTTTTTTAACAAAAAAGGATACACAAACTAATTGGAAGGAACCACCTACTATGACTACAAACACAACAGCTCTACTGAAATACATCAAACTACTGCCAACCGTGAAACTGAACAAAAAATATAAAATGATACAGACCAGTCATGTCACTTTTACGCTCATGGTTGCTCCCAATATTTCTCTTGCATGTGGTACAATTTAAAACATGAAGGCACATATAACCCAGGATTAGAAGGACACTCGGGGCAGTACATACGATGCTCCTTCCACATGCCTCTTTGGACATAGTCTCTACATCTCCTACAGGGAAAGTTTTTTTTGTGTGTGAGTGGAATGTAATCATGAAAGTGGTTATCTTTAAATCTAGCCACATCCTCCACCACTCCAACTCTAGGAACATTTACCTGCTTTATCACAACAAGGCTGCCTATCACAGACTGCTTAAACTGAATAAAAGTAATCTTTGAATCTGGACAACAATCCTTGAATACAAAAAAAACATTGAAGGTTGCCAAATGAAACAGATGGACAGTCAACTTCTTATACCAAACGTATGACTTACGGACAGCACTGTAAGGCTCCAACCTCTGATCTACTCTATCTACACCACCCATGTACTTATTGTAGTCTAAAATGCACAGAGGTTTCCCCACTTCAGCAACCTGACCCCAAACAGTCACAGGTGAAGTACTTTCATCATGAATGGTAGTCAGCATGTGGACATCTCTCTTGTCTGAAAATTTCACAGCTAGAAGCTCATCACTACACAAGGCACTGTCCCGTCTGAGGTTTTTTAAAAACAAGCTCTTTAGGGTAACATGTACTATTAGAGTGGATTTTGTCACATGAAACAGTGTCCACTTTGAACAATTCCTTGAACAATTGCCACCAGTGTAGAAGTTATCTGTGTATAAATGGTGCACTTTGTTAAAAGGCCTCTACCAAGTTCCCACACAATTTTCTGACTGACTCCCAAAGTGGACGGACAACCAGGATCAATAGGAGAATGCCTATGAATGTACAACCTAAATTATAGACATATCCAGTCCTACTCTCAGACAGTATATAAATCTTAATTCCATAAAGTGCCCTCTTGCTAAAAATGTACTGCCTAAAAACCAAACGGCCCTTGAACAGGAACAAAGACTCATCCACTGCTATTTCTTTCCCTAGAACATAGATCTTTGAAAAGCGAACTACAAAATGATCAAGGACAGGCTGAATCTTGAAGAGACGGTCACAATCAGGGTGATTCTGTGGCAATGCTGAAGCATTATCAACAAAATGCAGCATTCGAAGGAGAAGCCAATACTGATCACGACTCATTGTTGCAGGAAATATAGCAGTTGCCATCAAGGGACTAGTAGAACAATATGAAACAAGCAACAGCTTCCTTATCAATCCCATTAAAATATTTAAACCCCAGAACTTCTTCACCTCAACCAGATTTGTGGGAGTGTACCTAGTAGCTCTAGAGTGGGGCTTAAGTCTGGCACTGTTGTCTCTCAAATACTGTTCAGCATACAAATTAGTTTGATCAACAATCTCATCCAAATATACATCGTCCATTAACAACTGAAAGAAATGATAGGCAAGAAGTTTTCAGTATTGACTCTACACCCTGCAGCATCACTAAAGGCAGGCAACACCGGGTGTCCCATGTTTGGGGCAACCCGAAGTTCAGCACTTCCAATGGGAAGCCTTTCAGCCCCAGGCCGCAGTCCAGATTCCTCATGCTGCACTATCGGCATATCACTGTCCTCTTCTAAAAGAGGCACTTCCTCCGCACGGAGAGTGTCTTCCTTATCAGATGATTACTCTCGGACAGAAAATTCACTGCCAGAAACTTGAACTTCTTCCTCTGCCTCGGATGCGGTCAGTCTCAGAACCATGGTCGGAGGAAGATTCGAAAAGTAAACCAACAACCTGCTGAGCGGTAATCCCGCGGCTAGCCATAATCCTTGCTCATAAAAGTAACTCAACAAATAATTGAACAATAACCAACACTGTGTAAAATAAGTAATTAACAAAGTGTGGCTTTATCAAACAGAAAGTAAAACTACTGCCATAAAGTAATATGAAAGTAAAAGTCAATTAATACAAAGCTTACAAAGACCTATATACTCAAAAACGATACCACTCACGTGCCAGAGACAGCTAGACTGAGGATCACCTGCATCTACTCTGCGGAGACACAGTAAACACCAACGATAACACACTAGAAAGGAAAAACAAAAGAAAATAACACACAAGACAACACAATACACATCTTACACAAATCCAAGGAGATTGTGACACACTATAGAACAGAAGTTAAATATGCTGCTAATATTACACCATTTACAAAAAACACATTCACGCAAAGCAATGATACTAATTTGGCGTAAACAGTACAAAAAAATGTTTTCTTACCAAACACATGCAACTACACAAACTGCAGATGTACCAGTGCCGAAACCACTACCACGAGTCGCCACAAAGGAAATCAAAAGCTTTGCACTAGAATAAAAAGGAGAAATAAAACATTAAGATCACAAATCAAATGATGACAAGAAATAAAACAGTTAACATTATAAAACTATGAAGTCTGCCCTTGGGGGCAGATCAGCATCTCAAACGTCAGATCTGCCCCTAGGGGGGGCACAAAGCAAAGGCAAGAAATTGACACCCAAGAGGGGAGTGACCCTTACCCTAGACAAACACTGCTTCACACACACCATCATACAAATGCCAGCCACACACATCGCCAGCCAGAAGCCAGTCAACACACACCACCAGCCAGAAGCTAGTTGACGCACACCGCCAGCAAAATCCCCAGTTCAAACAGACCATCAGCCAAACGCCAGTCCACACACACCACCAGCCAAATGCCAGTACTCTACAGTAAACATTGCCCCAATAAAGGGAAGTGACCCTTGCCCAAGGGGCCGCTCCCCAGCATACAAATATTCATCTCCCTGGTGTCTAGTGGCTTTTGGGCCTAAAACAATGGCTGATCTGTCCCTGGGGGGCAGAACACAGCCAAATATTGCCCCAATAAAGGGGAGCAACCTTTGCCCAAGGGGCTGTACCCCGACATACGAATATTTATCTCCCTGGTGTTTAGTGGCTTTCTGCCCCCCTTGGGGGCAGATCAGCCTAACATATGGCTAATCTGCCCCTGGGGGGGGCAGAAAACATCCAAAACACTGCCCCCATAAAGGGGAGCAGTCCTTGACCAAGGGGCCACTCCCCGACATACAAATATTTAACTCCCTGGAATCTTGTTGTGTTCAGCCTGAAAATATGGCTGACCTGCCCTTGTGGGGGGCAGAAAACAGCCAAAACATTGCCCTAATAAAGGGAAATGACCCTTGCCCAAGGGGCTGCTTCCCGACATACAGATATTATTTCTTTGGTGTCTAGTGGCTTTCTGCCCCCCTTGGGGGCAGATCGGCCTAAAAGCATGTCCTATTTGCACCCTGGAAGCAGAAAATAGCCAAAACATTGCTCCAATAAAGGGGAGAGACCCTTGCCCAAGGGGCCGCTCCCCACAGGAAAAGAAAATCCCTAGTGGTCTGGTAGTTGCATTCCTGCTGCGCGATCGCGGCCCCACCTGCGATTGCACAGCAGCAATGAACTGCAAAGAGACACTGGGAGAAAGGAAAAACCTCTCCTTTCCCCCGGTGCCTCTCTGCCCTCGCCAATCCCTCCCCGGAGGAAAAACTCACTGTTTCCTCCAAGGCGCTGGAAGCAGATGGCTTGTAGCGCATCCCGGCATCTTTTGATGACGTCAGCGTGTAGCGTGCACACTGACGTCATCAGATCGCCGAGGGGGCGTTGGCAGTAACAGCAGAAGCACTTCCACTGCCATCCCCAATTGAGGCATGTTGCGAGGGGGCTTGTGGAGGGAGTGCCAGTGCTCTCAACACGGGTCAATGCTCGGATGGCGTAGAGCCGCCCTCTGGACACGCCCATTGTGGCAGAGCACAGCTCCATGCCAACAGAAGCATAGAAGGGTTTAAACATGTATCAGGCCCACCATTGCAGCCGATGTGCAGTCTTAAACTTATATTTCAATCTGGCAAAACAACCCTTTTGCCAGGCCTCATCCTTCCCTTTTAATGCATATAAGTTACCCCTAGGGTAGGCCTTAAACAGCCCAGAAGCTGGACATGTGATTTTAATTTTTACATGTCCTGATAGTGAAAAAGTCTTAACGTTGTTTTTTACTAATGAAAAGTCTACCTCACCCATAGAATAACATTGGGATGCCTTATTACATTTAATAAATGATAACTTTCAATTGCGAGCAGGTAGGAATGTCAAGTTTGGTGTCTAAGGAATTTTTAAAGCTCTCTTTAAAGGTAAAGTTGGATTTTATTCACAACTCTCAAAATGCCACTTTTACAAAGTTGCCATTTTCTTGTCCCGACCATTTGGTGCCTGCTGCCTGTATCATGGGTCACATGACTAGGTGCAGCTGGCAGTTTTTTTTGTGTATTGCTTCTAGACAGTGAGACAAAGGAGCATAGGTGTTGTCAGGATGGGACATCTTAACAGGATGAGAAGGGCAAAGCTGTCTCGTACTACACTTGCACTTCAAAAGGGCTGCCTCAGCATATTCACAAAGGACTTCACATTAGTCTATTTTCACCCCACTCCCCTCAGAGCCAGGGCAGGAAAGGAAGGACATTCCAGACCCTGATGTGGAGGGAAGTCTAGAAGTTTCTCCCACTTCAAAGCTGGCACCAGTTATAAATATTGGACCCTCAAACCAACTCTTCGGATCACTTCTGGGCCTGTGGAAGACTCAGAAGAATGGCTGCTCTGCTGCCCTGCTGCTGGAAGGACTGCCCACCCCTGCTGCAAAAGTGACTGCCCAGCTGCTTTGCTGCTTGTTGAAGGAAGACTGGACCAGCTCCTTGAGCCCAAACAGGCTCCAAGGGCTAGCTGACTGGCCTCCTGTTCTGAACCACTGGGACTTACCAAACTCCAGCATCTGCCCAGCTACCATGACTCAACTGGACCTACCTGTGCCCTGCTGCTGTCCTCTGCTGGATGGAGTCCTAATCCCTAAAAGGTGCCCCCCCGAAGTCCTAGACTCTTGGCTGGCATCAGACTATACTCCTCCCGGTCCAAATGTGGGTTCCCTCAGAACCAATGCAGTGTGATGCAACTCGACGCAGCGTAACACAGGACCTTGCATCAAGGCACCTCGTAGCTCCTGATCGGCGGGAGAACCAACACAGCGCAATATAGGACCTCGCATTGCAGCACCTCACCGCTTCTGATCAGTGGCTTCATTTGCCTCATCGGAACAGAAGCATTGCGATGCAACTGGATGCAGTACCTTGCAGCTCCTGATTGCTAGCCCTATTGGAACCGATGCAACTCAACGCAGTGTGACGCAGGACCTCGCATCTCAGTCCTAATACAACCAGGTACATTGACCAGCAGGCCGTACACGGTCCTGTTCTTGGCCTGTGCGCCATCAGATCAGCTTGAACTTGTCACTTTGTCCTAGTCCAGTGCAACCAGATAACCCCATTTGTCGCTTTGCACTTTTTGGCATTATTTTTACCTAAGACTTTGAAATTGCATATCTCCAGTTGTACTGATTGGATTTGTATGGTTCTCGTATCATTTTATTTATTAAAATGTACTCTATTTTTCCAAATTGGAGTGATATTTTTTCTTGTGTGGTGTTTTCACTTTATCAGTGTTTGAGTGCTTCATAAAACTTAAATATTGACTCTAAATTAAATCTGACTGCTTTTGTGCCAGGCTACCAGAGGATTAAGCAGAGGTTAATTAATTGACTTTTGTGGTTCACCCTGACAGGGATTGTGTTTGTTTCATGAGAAGGGTTAACACCCCCCTTCAACCAATAACCCAATTTCTCACATGCATGCAGATAAGCTTTCTTAAGGAAACGCTGGCCCGTTTTTATAACAAGCATTGGTAAAGCCAAATGGTCCAGCATTGATGCCAGCCTTTGGGACTTGTCAATACTTGTGTTTTTCTCAAGATATTTGTAAATCTTCATTGTTGGTGGAGCTGTCAGGTTTCAACAATATGTTAAAAACGTTGGCTAAAAGTAAAACCTTTTTGGGCCTCAAAAACTATACATCGGATAGTAGGCCATACCACTGAAGGTAACTACTTTTTCTGTGGGGTTGCTCCTTGTGAAAGAGCAGCATGCCTTCATTCACTGTGAATTTGGCCAGTGGATGAATTGGGATGACTCATTGCCCCATACTGTATGTTGTAGTGGGCAGAAGAAAAATGTGAATGACACAACAAACTAGGGGTGGGCGGAATTTGCGTAGTCGCGCTACGCAAAGCTCCGCGAAACGGTAAAAAATCTCCGCGAGCACGCAAAAGTTCCGCAAACACGCGGAATTGCTTGTTCCGCCCGTTCGCGATGCTTTTTTCCTGTTCGCGAACGCTGTTTGCATGCTCGGGGAGAAATATCTCGCGAACACGCATTTTGAAAGCGCAAACAAGCAAAAAATTCCGCGAAGCCGCGGATCGCGGAATTTTTGGTAATTCCGCGTTCTCCGCGGAACGCGAAATTACCCAAATTCCGCAAATTCCGCGAGCGGAGCGGAATTTACCGCCCAGGCCTACAACAAACCAATGAATGGTGAGAGTTGGCTCAAAGTCCCCGTAAATAAGTATATTATATATAATTTTAGTGAGAACAAAGGTTTTAGCCTAATGCCAGACCTAAAAATATGCACTAAGCAATATTGTGCTGTGTCGGTCTTTTAAATTTTAAGTTTAAGGGCAGCTGGGGAACAACGCACACAGTGGCCCAGCAGCTACCAGCCTCCTCTAATAAAAAGCCAGCTCATTGGCTTTACCATTGTTTGTTTGAATTGCCATCTATGTGGTGCCTGGAGTAGAGGTAACCATCAGTTGCTGGGGTAATAAGAATAATAGTGATAATACGTCTGTCTCGCTTACCCAGGAGCCCCAGGAACTTCAGCACCTATACCTGTAGAAAGGCACGGCCATATGAACACAGCTGGAAGGAAAACCGCTTTGCGAGTGAAATGGAGATTTAATAACACTCTGCACACAGTATGGAGTAACCAGCACGGGTTCCTCATCGCCATGACAACCGGGGCATATGATTGGAACTGTGGATAGTTGTTATTCGAGCTTAATATTTTCCCATTGTAATACATTTAGATGGACTTCTTTTGCTGCCTGTCCAATAGATATAACTCTGTTCCATAAATTATGCAAATGTTGGGTCGGAATTGCTGTTAGCTATCATGCCCTGAAGGTTATGGCTGTACTTATCAAATGTAGCGAATATTATTTCAAATGCAGGCTCGCCCTGCCCCTGCAATTTTCTGTATCGACTTCCTGCAAGCACAAGTTGATGTCTTATTTGTAATATATTCACTTGACGTCAGTGGACATGAAACTCGGAGCCATGCAATTCAAAATAATAAATAGAGTTTATTGGACTGCAGTCACAAGACTCCCGCCAAGTTTAGTGGTCTGCCACCAGTATCGAAAAAGGAAAGGAATTACTCCAGCAGAGGCACGCGCAGTAGGGCCGCGTGTAGAGAGAGGTTTAACGAGAGGTGTTTTTGATTTCAGTCCCTTTATGCCAAACTCGAACAAATCATTATCCTTACTTCTTAAACGATTTCACCATTTTATGAGCTATAAAGCTATAAATCCTTACATCAGCCGTGACTTTTAAGCTGCAAATGCGAATTCCCTGACAAATCAGTGCATTAATTTTTTACTGAATGCATTTATTGTTGTGATAACTATTGAAGACCATTCATGCAATTATTGTTGTGATAACTATTAAAGACCATTAAAGAAATATTAATTATGTTTTTAAATTATATGCAGGGCTCCGTTTTATACTTCGAATATTTTAAATTCTGGACTACAACAATGCCCTTATTCTGATTTACAATGCAATTTAATACGTAGCTCTGGTTAGATAGAAAATCATGTTTTAACATTCATTCCTTCATATACTATAGGTTGCACTGCATGGTATATGTCTAGAAGAAGCTCTGAAAAACAAATTGTGTCTGTGATCCAGTGGCATAGCTAGGAGGGTTTGGGGGAAGGGGGTGATCCGCCCCAGGCGGCAATGTTTTTGTGGGCTGCGTAAGTGAGCAAGTCGTGTCTGTCGACTACCACCATCACCCCGCCCCCCCCCCTCCCCGGAACAAGTCGTCCATCGGCCGCCCCCCCCCCCCGCTTTTACCTGCACTGGGCCGCAAAGTGAGGGTCTGCCGCGGGTAGCAGTAGGTTTAGCTACGCCACTGTTGTGATCGATTCTGATCTGCAATTTGGAGGGTCGTACCCTATAATTGTGAGTCACAATTGCAGTTGCAAACCATTGGTCAGTTACTGACACCTCAAAGGTTTTGGTAACTGACCAGTGGTTTGCAACTGCATTTGTGGATTCTGTTGGGTGATCTTGGGCAGCAGCTAGTCAGCAAGGGACCATTGCCTGCTCCCCTTATGTATTACCTAACAAAAACATTTTTTTAAAGCAACACCAGTTCTTTTCAGAAACACAGGCTGCTTTAAAAAAAAGTTTGGAGTTTAGAAATGCAAATCCAGGGATGCTGGTCTGCTGTTTTTTGCAGGCTAACCCTTTGTTTATAGCCAATCACAGAGATACTGGTGCGCAAGGGAGGGGCTGACATTTTTGCTTCCCGTGATTCCAATGTGGCATCCCTGGTGGCACCTACTTTTAGGTGAGGTAGCTACTCACCAATGGTGGACTCCGGTACTGGAGGAGATCTTCCCTTGCTCCCCCCTCCACCTTTGCAGATCCTCACCTGCATTGTGATCCTTTGAGACGCAGAGGGAATTACTATTTAGAGCTCAGTGGGTGTCCGTCAACTTTGGAAGTCCCATGGTCTGCCCTTGAGCACGCCCCCAGGGAGAGGGGCGCACTCCCACAATTGCTTATAGGCCTTCTCTGTGGGTAGCCCCACTTACTTGCTGCTTAATACCAAACTCAGCCCTTCCAACCCTGTACATGGCTTAACCCCGTAGGAGACCCCACTGTTTTGCCACATAGTACAGATTGAACCTTGCTTACTGGACACGGCTTCACAGTACCATGCGGCTCTTTCAACTTTCTGCCAGTGGCCTTGGGCCAGTGTTTAGGTGTCCCCCCCAGCTTTGGTGGCTGCTCGTGCTGCCCGGGTGGGGCAAGCAGGCCACTTGACTGCGAATGCCACCTTCATCTGTTACCCCTTTTGACATGCCCTTGTTGATGAGACAGGCCAAATTGTGAGTCTCCGAGATGCAGGGGGAAATATTACTGAGGGCCCTGCAGGCGGCCGCCATCCCTGGAAGAACCATGGCCTGCATTGAACGTGCATGCCCTCTGCACGGACTGGATCCTGCCTATTGGACCTGTCTTTGTGGCGTCTCCCGGCCCTTAAAACCTTCCGCTGTTTGCCTTTGGCCGGTGTCCGGGTGTCCCTTCAGTGTTGGTGGCTGCTCGTGCTGCCCCGGTGGGGCAAGCAGGCCAAGTGTTTGTGAATGCCAGTTGCACCTGTTTCCCCTTGTGATGCACCTTTGGAGATTGGATGGAATAAACCCCCTTGCCAGCTGCACAAACTAAAATGGACCAGTACAGCAGGCCCACCTCTGGCATGCATGGTGCTGCTGAGGTGCCTCCTCCAGTAACTGACCTCTCAGTCGATCCAGGACTCCGGAGCAGCAGTTGAGGCCAAACTAGGTGAAGTCAAAGTGGATGTCTCCCTCCCTCTGTCAATATCTCCGCAATGTGGCTGGTCAGGTTACAGAAACTAGAGTCTCTACGGTGGAGGACGAGGTAACAACCCTTAAGCTTCAAGTCTCTAAGCTGCTCTCAGTAGCGGCATCCCTGGAGGAGCAGGCTGAAGATGCCCAGAATCGCTTGCGGAGGAATAATTTTTGATATATTTGCTTCCTGAGGGGATTGGGGCATCTGGTGTGGAGGATCTGTTAGAGCATTGGCTCCAATCCTGGATCCCAGCTGACAAACTCTCTTGATCATTCGTGGTGCAGAGGGCGCACCCTTCCTTTGCCAAGAAGCCTCCCCCAGGCCCCCCGTCCTATCCTTGCCCACATCTTCAAGAGTCGAGTCCCCATTCTCCATGAAAGCCATGAACACCAGGACCTGTGCATTCAGAACGCCAAGATCATGATCTTTACGGATTATACAAGTGCAGTCAAGCATGGCAGATGCGCCTTTGAAGACGTCAAACAGAAGTTCCGAGCCCTTAACCTCCAGTATATGCTCCTCTTCCCTGCTCAATTGAAAGTCATTTTTAACTCCATGACCAATTCTTTGATACCCCGGCGCGGGCTGGGGAGTGGGAGACAGAACGTATAGACCTATGACACCCATGTGTCTTGGAGAACGTGGCTACCCAGGTGGGGGAAGGTTCCCTCTGACTATGTGGTTAGACCCCCTCATAGGCAGGAACCCTGTTCCCAAAAAGCTTGACATGGCCTGCGGAGGAACCGTGATCCCCCGAGTCCTCCCGGAAAGCTGGCATGATGGAAACCCCTGACCTAAAGCCTCGTTATCCACCCCTCTGGACATTTTCAGTACCCGGGAAAATGACCACGAGCTGTCTCCATGACAACTGCAGCCTTGTGCAACACTGAATGATCCTGGCAGTACCCTGCGAACAGTGCTCTGTATGTGGTGCTACCTTGATAAGTACAATATCTGGGGCATTGTTAGGGGTGGTAAGGGGCTGGGGAAGAATGACATTCCTTTGTTTCCATGTGAATATGTTATATTTAAATTGCTGTTGGGCACGAGTATCCTTCTGTCGGGCAATCCAGGACTATAAAACTACGCAGGTCCTAGTTGTTTGTTGATGTGTTTTAGGTGGGGGCAAAATATACTTCAGGGTTAGAAGTGTGGGGTGGGGTTGAGTTGGGTGGAGTTGGGTGGGTAGTGATTGTTTCATTGTTTATTTTGTTTTACTTAAGCACATAGTCACCACAGTCCTGGTATATGACTCACGTTAACTGTGCTCTTCTGCCTCTTCTGGCCCTCTAGTGGCCACCTTACACCTGGTATCCAGACCACTCCCTTGTGGGGTGTCCACCTGGACCAAACCCCATCTGGTCTCTGATAGATAAGGTCCTATCATCGAATGTTAACAGTGTACTAGACTGTATTAAATGATCCACTGTCCTATGGTATTGTAGTGTAGTTCCTATAGTACCCCTGCAGGACCTGTGCTTTTGGATAACATACACTGTGGGCCTGGTGGCAGACTGATTCTGAGCACCCCCACCGCGTATGTTAGCCTGTTTGCATTAGCTAGCTCACAGTGCCACTAGAATCTCCTTTTTATCAGAGAGATTAGTTTTTGGCAACCTCAGAACACGACAACCCTGATTCCTCAGACTCGTGGAAACAATGTACTACTTTTCGCTCAGTCACTCGTGCTTGCTCATTTGGTCTCAGAGAAACAGTTGAGCGTGTTTACAATAAGAATTTATTGCACAGTTGTTCTTCTAGTATAAAATATATGTGCTGCGACAACTGTTAAACAGTAGCAGAGATATATGATCAGCAGTACAGTGAATAAAAAAAGATAGTACAGTTCTACCATTTTGCAATAGTCATGAACATATACATGAATATAAAATGCATTTATAAAATAAAGCGCATACTCCTACGATGTCTGTCTAGATGTACCTAAGTGTACCTAGCATGTGAGTAGGTGCAAAAGAAGCCAAGAATCCCGCTAGGATTTCGTCAAACCCCATTACCTGAATAATGAGAGTGTGGGACCTCGTCCTGGTCTCGAGTTGGACACCCCGCAAGGGATGATTAGACCACTGTCAGCTGGAGCGACTGCATGCAGGAGCCTCAGCGTCTCTGGTCAGTGTGTCGGCCTGGAAGTCTCGGTTCCCTCTAACTACTGATAGCAAGAGGTGCTGTATTTATACAGAAAAGTATAGAGTTCCTTTGTCCCTTGTGTCTTGTGTTAGCCATTGTTGGGTATGAAGATGACGTATGGGATGAACCGGTTAGGTAGATGTTTATGCAGGTGGATCCTAGCCCCTGCCTGGTTTCCTAGAACTCTTATGAATATTTAATCATACTGGATGAGCACATCGAAGATGGTATAGGAGGCCATTGTTCGGGAAAAACCCTCCTTCCGTACCCAAACCACAGTCTAGATAAGGTTCAGCCCACAGCGCCCGTTATTGTGGAGAATAGGGAATTAATGTAGGTGAAAGATTATGCCTATATTAGGGCATCTCAAACCATGCCTATATTAGGGTATCTATATGAAACATAACAGTATGTGAAGCGTATCCACTTGGAAGTGGTTTTGCTGTAGGAGACCCACTTGTTGGGCAGGCAATGCTCCTTCCTCGGTCGATTCGGCTACGACTGGGTATTTCCCTCCGGCTTTTCCCAAGGCTCCTGGGGAATGGCTATTCTGCTGCACAGGGTATTCCCTCTGGTGGTATCCGCTACCCACGTTGACCCCTATTCATGCTATGTGGGGAATTGAGGGCCGCCTTGAGGGCTGACCCTATAATCCTCTCTCAGCCTAGGTTCCCCAACTGCAGCTTCAACCAACTCTGTAGTTACTCCATCACCTCCTGTTGCACTGGGTACTGCCCCTTAAGTACGCCTGGACTTTTTGCTTTTCTGATCTGGTTTCTGGACTTTTTACTGTGGGTGAGTCTCACTACCCATGTCTCTCCCACGGTAATCATTTGGCAAATGGACTAGATGTGTTTATCACCAGTGTCCGCCTTTTAAGATAAGGCCACTGCAATGCAGCAAGGGTAAAGGGCACTTGGCTGACACGTGAACATGTGTCCACAGGAACACGGGTGCGCACTGCACGTGGGAGACTACTGTTTTCACAGCCCTGTAACAGCACACAGGTAGCCTGGCACAATGGGGACTCTACAGGATTAGGTATTCACCTGGGGTAGGCCTTATAATGGTAGTGTACACCAATAGGTAAAGTCAGTATGCTTTACTGTTTTGCCTGTAGTGGCATCCGATTATAAAATAAGGAACTGCCTTACGGTGTAGTTTCACTCCCCCCTGGCCTGCAGAGACCATTGAAATCTTGAATTGGAGTGTAACCTGTGCAAGTACACCAAATATGTAACTTTCAAAATGGTAACTGTCCATCGTATGAGTCATCCGTAGTTTGCATATTTTCCTAGCTCAACATCAGAGCCCATGCCCTGTGTCACCCTACTGTGCCCAGTTAAATTACGTTTTCTCCAGCAGCAGCAACAAAGGCTGCCCCACACAAAAGGAGCAATTAGTAGTACTTCTCCCAGCTCCTGAATGATTTGCATCAATCACTCAGCTGTTACTCTGTACCAGGGATGGACCTGCCCAAGCTCACTGAGCAAAGAAGAGTGCCCAGACAACTGGAGCCAACCCAGAAGGGGCTCTCTTTGAAATTCCAGTGTGCAAGCCCTGGCAGTGATGTTAGCGAGGGGTGAAGCTGAGACTCCAGGAGCTGATGTGACCAGTGGCTCCTGGATGAGACCATCTTGGACTGTCCATGCATGCTGTAGAGGAAGGTTGGGACAGGGGTGGAGAGGTGATGTGGCACTCATGGATTGGCAAGGGGTGCCTGCTTTCTGGAACTTTCCTCTCCCCTTTAAAAACTCTTACACAAGGGAGAGACGCCATCTCGTCTGTGGATTTCCTACACACTTCGCTGCTGGATCATGGGACTGCCATGGAGAACTGGAAGAAGGAACCCTTGACCCCCACTCAGGATCCATGACTTTGCCCAGTTGACCCCAGGAACAGTGGTTTTTCCCAAGGGACAGTGAGGCTGCCCCCCGTACACCTCCTGAGGACCAGTAAAATGAGCCTAGGATCGTCCAACTCAGACCATCGGAGCCCAGGTTATTGCATTCTAAAGTTTGGTGACGTTTGACCTACTTTCCTACCTCAGAGGACGTGGATCTCCTCTAATGGTTCGAGCCTTTTCCCCCAGAGTGGACTCAGGCCCAGGGATGCAGCAGGGAAGCTGTGGAGCCTTTGTTGGAGGAGAGGGCATGCATGGGACCCCTCCCTGTTTTCCCACTTTACCCGGGGACCACATCCCCTGGCAGATGTATGTTAAAGGGGGCCGGGACCCCATCCCCAGACCCCTAGTGCTCTGGATGCGGGAAAACAGCATTGCGCTTTCCTGTGACTTAATGAATGGGGGGAGCGCTGTTGTGCTCCCACTGCAGGAGACAGAAGGGGCCCAGAACCCCAACCGTGGGCCCTGAATCACTAAAGAGGATGGGGGTAGTGCCGCCACACCTCCCACTTGGCCTGCTCTCCCCGCTCCCTGTGCCCATGTCTGGGGGAGCGGGGAGGCTACAGGTGTACATGCCTACATGTCTGCCCTTGCAGGAGCCGCAGAGGGCAGCTGAGCAGCTCTTCAACCAAGGGCATTTCTGAGGTTCCTGAGTGGGACCGGGCACCCAGTTGTACAAAGGGAAAACCTGGCACGAGGCCAATGATTCACAAGACGACAACTAGGAAAATATCAACGCAGCTCTCCCCGGCATAGTGGGAGAGTCGCTCTTTGAGTATTCACTGCTTTCTACGGAATTCGCCCCCTGACGCTTTGCAGGGCCTCGCATTTGGAATACATTTTTGCGCGTATCTCTGCCTGTGGTGGTCCCAGGACGACAGGACCACCACAAAACCCTTCAGCGCAAAACAGCCTTTCTTCATAGGCCTCTTCCTGGGTCCTCACTCTAAGTTGGGGGGACCCCAAAAGTATCACCTCCCCTGGATTCCAATGCCTTTTCAAGCTCTCCCATAGCTGGAGATTTTTCTCTACAGCCGGGACTACTTCGCCCCCTAGGGGCCTGCTGTATGTAACATCCAAGAAGTCCTGGAAGGCCTGAAAATGTATAAATGCAATGTTTATGTGGGTTCGTCCTCTGTGGCCTGCCTGTATGGTTGCAATGCAATGCTTTTCCACTGTAATGCCCTATAGGAGCTGTTTTTACCATTACATTTTGATGCCTAATACATGAAACAAATACACAGACACAAGGCTTATTTCTGCTAAATGCTTTATTAGATTATCATAATTATTGAGCTTGGTTCATCATTATTACAATAATGACAGAGATTCATTCAAAGGAAATGTTGTTGTTACAAAATGACTGTTGAAACTCGCTTGATATATTTGGGTTACCCCTCTAGGGGGTCACCAGTGATCACATCATGTCATCCATGGTGTGTTCCATCTACCATTGTATATATTTTTAAATTATTGCACAGTATGTAGTAGTGTGTGTGTAATAAATGTACTTCTCCTTTTCTAAAGAAAAAATACTGACTGGACAATCATTTATTTAGTGCTAATTATTGCATGCTAGTGATTGGTGATTACTAGACCACACCACCTCCCTTGAGTAGGCCTTGGATTGCTCAGCTTCCCTACCCTGTGAGAGTCAAGCGCTACAATGGGTGATTGGTTCCCAGTGAGGACAATTGTGGACCTATTACTTGTGATGGCCACAGAACTAATAGCCTAATTTCCAACACATCCTAATAGCCCTTCACCCAGGCACTACTCTGATTGGAGGTGATTTTAACATTGTCCATGATCCTGAGTTGGATACCTCGGACCCCTCACCAGCCAGACTATTGCGCCCATTCCTGCCAACTCTCTCTCTAGGCCGACTCGATAAGTCTTTGGGACGCCTCCATGTGTATGTACACCCATGCATCTGCAGCGCATACATAAAACACTGTCGCGTGTTAATCATACTTGGCTCCCTGGCTCCGACGCTTTTCACCTGACCCGTGTCCAAATCCTTCCTCGTGACATTTCAGATCATTTCCCCCTACACCTTGAGAAGAGCTCTCTCCAAGAGCACCATCGGCTGATTTAGCCCACCAATTGTTACTGGCCAGATCCTGACTAAAACAGCTATCCCTGGAAGAGGCCAGACAGTGTTGGATTGCATCGACTCAGCATGTGTATGAACACGGAGATAAATCTGGAAACTCCTCTACTAGCTAGCAACAAGGGAAGCGACATCCAGAATCATACCCTTCATTCGAGATACCACAGACTGCCGCCACGAGCGTATCACAGAGGTGGAGCAGGTCTTTGTGGACTGTTACCGTATGCTCTATGCGGCGTCACCCACCTCTGTGTGGGAACTCAAATCATCACTATTGGTGGAGATCCCACTGCCCAAGATTCCATCGCACTTGGCTCGCGACCTCGATCAGCCAATCATGGTCAAGGAGATTGACGGAGTCCTGTTAGAATTGGCCTCATGTAAGACACCAGGTCCAGATGGGTTCCTGGACAGGTTCCCTGTCGAGTTCTTTAAGCGCTACCGATCCCTCCTGCTTGCTCATCTCCTGACATCATATATGGAAACGGCAGACTGAGGGTCATTTCCACCTGACTTTGACAAGACTAACGTTGTTGTGATACCCAAGGCAGGGCACCCCTCTGGCTAGCACTCCTCGTATAGGCCTATCTCTTTCATCAACGCGGACATTAAGGTGTTTGCTGAAGTTTTGGCTGCCCGCCTGAGTCGGGCCCTCCAACACCTGATCCACCCAGATCAATGTGGAGTCATGCCACACAGGAGCACATGCCACTACATTCACAGGGTCCAATTGACTCTGTTCCAGGCACATTGCCTTACAGCTCCTGCAGTCTTGCTCTTAATTGAATTTGAGAAGACATTTGATGCTGTTGCGTTGCCTTTTTTGGGGGCGTTGTTGCAGAGGACAGGCTTTGGGCCTTTTTTTGGGGAATGGTCACCCTTCTTTATGCTATGCCTACTTTACAGGTCTACATTAATGGTATCCTTTCTCCCCTCCTATTCGCATTAGTGATTGAACCGCTAGCACATCCTATCAGATGTGATGCTCAGATCTTGGGGTGATCCTGGTGAGGATGACCGGTGGAGCATATAGCCTTATACGCAGATGACCTCTTATTGTTTCTGGAGGACCCAATATCGTCAGCCCCAGATGTCTGGAAATTCTCCACCTATACGAGGAAGCCTCTCGGCTTCGGCTAAATGAATCCAAATCTTTACTGGTGCTGGGTGCCGCGGAGGAGAACTATTGGTGCCCTGGGATCCCAATGTGTCGTCTCTCCTTTAAGAGTGTCAGTATACATTTCTCCATTTTCCTGGAGTTAGCGTGAAATCTTAACCTGTGACCCCCTTATGACAGGGATGACCAGAGACCTGCAACAGTGGCGTAGATTACCCATGAATCCCCTGTGATGAGTAGCATTGTTCAAATGATGTGTCTCCCACATTTTCTCTATGTCCTCACGAACAATGTAAAGTAAACTTTGAACTGCACATGGAAATATCTCAAGACATCTTGCAGGGGAGAAAGCTTCTTTACTGGCATAGGGATTTTGGTGGCAGAAAACTGTGCAGCTGTATAAAGAAGCAGCTAACAGTGTGCATATTAATTTTTTTGCAATCTTCTCTACTTTGACTGGTTAGAGAGAGAACAGGCCCAGATGAAGCAATAGTATATATTTATTAGCCCAGTTCTTTTTTGGTCTCTAAAGGTAAAGAAATGGACAAAGTGAAACTGGCTTGCAATAATTGAGCATTGCACACCCAACTATATTTATATATATCATTTCCTAAGAAACAAATCTTTGTTCAACAACTCTTTACCATTTGTCTAAAGAACAGAGCAGCAGAAAGGTGTGTTAAATGTTCACCATTAACGTTTTATCTGCTACAATAACATCTTAATGTGTTCGGACATATTTCTGTTTATGCACCTCCTTGACATAGGGTAGTGCTAGACTGCTGGTAAGAGGGATTTGAGTACTAGGAAATTAGACAAGCAGGGAGTTCAGAGAAATATCAAAATGTTATTTGAAAGAGCAAATTCAATGAAAGGGTTCAAATAAGGGAGTTAAGAGCAGGAACTAAAGTAGGAATAATTGACGACTGCAATGATTGAGGAAAGAAATACAAGCACATTTTTTTACACGCACTGGAAAAACATCATCCTTGGTCATGTACGAAAACAAAAATAAATAAAAATAAACACTGATAACCACTGATTTTTTTCAAACAAATTTTGTAAATGTTAAAAAGCACTGAAAAAACACCACCGGAATTCACAACAGACAGAAGCTAAAAGCAAGAAAGGCTAATTATAGTCCTCAGCTGTGTGCTATACTGCTATGTTATTTAAGACACTATGGTACTATTAGGAACCAAGCTAAAATAAAGCAAAATACAACAAAAGTCCTGTATGTCACAGGCAGTATTTTCCTGGCTCTACCTGTAGGAGATCCACATATTTTTGATCTGTAATATTGTCTGTTGTTTATATGAGAAACAAATTCATACCTCTGCCATGGTAAAGAGTGAATAGTCATTTCATGACCAAGTGCGTGTTATATTAACATAATGTCTTTCTTTGCAGATGCTTTTCCTCCAGTCATCTCTCTCTGGCATCCATTATGGTCATGGATGTTCCGGGTTTCCAAAATCCACGTCACCAAAAAAAGGAACGGGCGGCCACGTTTGAAGAACTTTGCCATAACTATGGACATGAACGACTGCAATCTCTGTTTTACAAAAGAACGTTTGTTACCGAAATGGAGAGATACCAAGAGGTAAAAAATAAGTTTACTGCAGAATGTTTACTAAACTGTATATGGCAAACCCAAATATTGTATTACAGTGGGGAATGATAGAAAGTAGTGAATTAAGATAGATGATTGGGTTAGTATGGGTCTGTAACAAACTAGTAATGCCCAAAATTAAAAACACACATGTTTTTAGTATTGTATCACAGTTACAATAAACGTCCACAATTTCAGTAAAAAGATGTTAAGCTGCCACGAGAGGGATCTCTAAAACCAGGGGAGTGAATTGAGTACAAATGTTTTTGAGTATTAACGATCCAGTTCAAAGATCATCAATGGGCTACAAAATGCAAGCAAATCAGGATTTAATGACGGGGAAATATTGTTAATGATGCAGCAATCTTCTGCTCTGAATTTTAATAAATAGTGTACACTTAGGGTCAGATGTATCAACACGAGGAATTGCAATTTCAAAATTGTGATTCTTACTGAATTGCAATTAGGAAATCGCAGTTCCTAGTCTATGCCAGTTTTATTTTTAAAATAGCAATTCCTGGTGGGTCTCAAATCAACTTACCTTTTGAATATTAATGAGGTAGGTCACAATTTGCGACCCACTAGGAATTGCAGCCATCACAGGGATGGTGGCCTGCTGGGGTCAGCAGACACCCATGTCTCTGATTGCTTCTTAATAAAACAATCTTTTTTTCATTTTATAAATGCAGCCCATTATTCTTAAAGGACAATGCATTATGTTCTGATGTTACATCCATTTTATAAAGCGGAGCAAATCACACCCGAAGGTGTCTCTCGGAACTCGGCTTCCTCATGTGTTGCATCTGCTCATTAAAATGGCCAGGTTTTTAGCAATCTCTTGAATTGAGTGAAGTCTATACAGCTACGAAGGTAGCCAGGAAGTTGGTTCCATGCCCTCGGAGCAGTGTAAGAAAAAGCTCTGCTCCCATATCTTGAGGCACGAATCAGAGGAATGGTCGAAAGTGCCTTGTCGCTGGATCTCAAAGTGCGAGCAGGACAGTAGTAACTTAATTTGTCTTTCAGGTACTGAGGGGCACTGCCTTATAGAGCTTTATGGATGAGGCAGCATATCTTAAAGAAAATGTTCTTTCTGACCGGTAGCCAGTGGAGGGACCTGAGGATGGGAGTAGAGAGAGAGCCTGCTGGGAGGTTACAAACTAATCGGGCAGGTGTATTTTGCACTACTTGGAGTTTAGTCTAGCAAGGCATTGCTGTAGTCTAGACAACTAATTATCAGTGCCTGGACCAGCGTTTATCTGGCCGAGACAGGAAGCCAGGGGAAAACTTTCCTCTGGAGACTCATGGTAGCAAAACATATCCCTTTTGTAGTGGCTACATGACTTTTCATGTTCATTCCATGGTAAATATTTATGCCTAGATTCTTTGACAAGTGACTGGGGCATGAGGCCACCTGTCATGATACCAGAGATGTTGCGCTTTGCCAAACAGCAGAAACTCTGGCTTCTCGTTATGCAACTGGAGACAGTTCCTGGCTATCCAGGCAGCGATATCCCTCATACAGTCTTGAAAACGGTGCCTACTACCAACAGTGTCTTGTCCTATAGAAATGATCAGCTGAGTATCATTGGCATAAGGGATTACTTTGAAGCCATATGTTTTGACAATCTGCGCCAAAGGAGCAACATAGATATTAAACAATGTTGGACTCAACGATGAACCTTGAGGTGCTCTTTTGATGAGAGGAACCCACTGAGATTTGAAAGAACCCAGAGTGATAATTTGGATCCGGTCTTCTAAAAAATCAGTCAACCATTGCAGGATGGTACCTCTGACACCAATCTCAAGCAGTCTGCTGATCAGAACTGCATGGGAAATGGTGTTGAAAGCTGATGAAAGATCAAGCAGCACAAGCATAGCAGGAGCAGATGGAATCTGTGACTGCCTCCAGGGCAGTCTCAGTACCATGAGCTACATTGGGATACTTTAGAATTTTTTTTTTTTAAATGTAATGTTCTAGTTTAATTTTTTGAGCGTTCAAAGTGGTCTGTAAGACCAATGCCCGCTCTTCAAAAATTGATCTTGTTTCAAATTCTTGAAGGCGTACCATGTAAATCCCTTCTCATTTGCGAATGGGTTACTATCAGTTTTGAATTGGTGGTAAAGTATTACTATTTTACAACTGCAATCGAGTCACAAAACATTAATACATACCTCTGCGATTCGGTATTTGTAAGGGATGCCCTCCAGTCACCCCTACCAAATACCAAATCAGAATTAGGTCGCAAACGCAAATTGTAATTTGGTAGCAAGTTACTGAATCACAATTTGCTTTTTGTACACTGAAAAAAGTTTTTGGGTGTTCGCAATCAGAACGATTCTGTGAACCAATGCGTTTGCAACCTCAAAAAAGCTTTGTACATCTGATCCTTAGTTGTCAGAAAAATCTGATGGGGTAAAAATAATATTCTAGCTTAGATCTGATGTCCGCAAACACTGTTGTGACTATTTACAAGCTGTATTATGTTTATCTTGTAGCAATTGACTATTTTGTCTATGGCTTCCATTAGACGCTGCTATCTTCAACTCTTGATTCAAAACCCTGTATTTACATGCTCTTAAGTCAATTGTAAAACCAGGCTTTAAAGGGGTAGATAGGTGGAAGCTGATCTGCCACCTCACCTGATGCTCATAATAGCCTCAGTAGATAGTAGGCATCAATCAGGTGTTTGGAGACCAGAGGGAGGTGGAGAAATGCAGGTGAAGGTCTGGCTCCACCGACTGCCTCCCACTAGACCTATAATTGTCTGGTGTTTCTCTTTAGGCTCTTAGTGATCTGATAGAGTATTTTCCATAACTGTGCCTGTGATACACACTGTCCTAGAGAACAGAAAGTACAGCACTTCGACAGCAGAGGGAGAGTGGGGCAAAGTCATAGGGGGCAGGGAAGGGTGCCAAAGTATCCATTTAACGCTGGCACGGGGAGCTACTGATGGAGATACAGTAGGGTTGCAGATGTCACATGTTCTTTGTTTTAAAAAGTAAGAAAAGGAGAGAGGGAGATGCAGAAATGTGCCAGGGAATTGGACATAGTTTTAGTAGGAGGAAAGAGTGGGACCCTAAGGGAGGTGGAGGATATTGAGGAAGGTGATTTATCCTAAAATCCATTACAAATGTTCTCCCACTGCGCAAATGATCCAGAGGAGCAGCTTATAGAGCGGGTGTACTCAAGGGGGCGTGCATAACGCAAAATTGCAGATTGCAGTAAATGTGTTCCAAATAACATCATTGTATATTTGACCTGCACTTTGATTACATATGATATCAATTGGAACTCCTCTCTGGAAAACATTCAGCAAGACTAAAACCAGGCCGAAGACAGGAGAGTCAAAAACTTAGGAGCCTCCAAGAGTTATGTCCTCGCTGAGATGAAACCCTTATATAGAAGAATCAGAAAGCTCCTATCACTTAAAATAGTTTGAAAAATGTAACCCAGGGTTGAACTACAAACCAAAGAAAGCAAGGTTACACAGACCCAGTCATTACATTTCTAGTAAAAAAAAAATGCAAGTTCTCAACTACAGAGTTTAATGCTTTGTTGTCAATAGATTTAGAATTAAGTTTCCTGCAAGATTTCTCACCAAGTTAATATCCAGTGAACCATTTAATAGGAATAAATAATAACGCATCATTAAATTTACTGTATTACTATTTATTTGCAAGCATACAGTAGCTCAACAACAAACAGTGTATAATATTTAGCAATGGCAGTGCTTAGGAACTTAGTAGTTAGTAGCTTCTGTTATACCAAGCGTTTAAGCGTGATGGTTTAGGGAGTGGATGGTGGAAAACACTATATGACCTAAAGAACATTAATTTCGATGAGAGTCTCTAGGATGTGGTCAAGTTGCTAGCTGACACCACCATTTTACAGTCCTGGAATTGGCATTGAATATATATATATATGTATGTTTCCATGCAAGGCAACTTGGTTCTTTTTTCGGATATGAATTGCGGCGAGCCTCGCCGCGGAGACGCCCCGCCACGTATCCAGTGGACCTGTAGTGCCAGGAAGAGTGGCGCTACGTGGAGTTGTGAATACCAGTTTCTGTGGGTCAAGGTAACAGTGGACAACGCTGTGTTCCCCTGCCACAGGACCCACTTGGGGACAATTGTTAGGCACAAAGTACTGTACAGCACCCATTTGGTTTTTGAAAGACTACTTACCCCAGAATGCATTGGCAAATGAGAAGTCCCATTAGGGCGGGGTTACGGTATTAAAGTCGATACAGCTGCCTGAACTTTGAATGCTGCCAGTGATCAAGGGCCGTCGGCCCGAAACATGTTTGGCAAATTTGTTGGCAGGGAGAGCACGACATGTTTGCTGCCCACAATTAAACTAAGGTGAAATTCTCAACTGAGCAGGCGTTTCCATGCAAGGCAACTTGGTTCTTTTTCGGATATGAATTGCGGCGAGCCTCGCCGCGGAGACGCCCGCCACGTATCCAGTGGACCTGTAGTGCCAGGAAGAGTGGCGCTACGTGGAGTTGTGAATACCAGTTTCTGTGGGTCAAGGTAATAGTGGACAACGCTGTGTTCCCCTGCCACAGGACCCACTTGGGGACAATTGTTAGGCACAAAGTACTGTACAGCACCCATTTGGTTTTTGAAAGACTACTTACCCCAGAATGCATTGGCAAATGAGAAGTCCCATTAGGGCGGGGTTACGGTATTAAAGTCGATACAGCTGCCTGAACTTTGAATGCTGCCAGTGATCAAGGGCCGTCGGCCCGAAACATGTTTGGCAAATTTGTTGGCAGGGAGAGCACGACATGTTTGCTGCCCACAATTAAACTAAGGTGAAATTCTCAACTGAGCAGGCGTTTCCATGCAAGGCAACTTGGTTCTTTTTTCGGATATGAATTGCGGCGAGCCTCGCCGCGGAGACGCCCCGCCACGTATCCAGTGGACCTGTAGTGCCAGGAAGAGTGGCGCTACGTGGAGTTGTGAATACCAGTTTCTGTGGGTCAAGGTAATAGTGGACAACGCTGTGTTCCCCTGCCACAGGACCCACTTTGGGACAATTGTTAGGCACAAAGTACTGTACAGCACCCATTTGGTTTTTGAAAGACTACTTACCCCAGAATGCATTGGCAAATGAGAAGTCCCATTAGGGCGGGGTTACGGTATTAAAGTCGATACAGCTGCCTGAACTTTGAATGCTGCCAGTGATCAAGGGCCGTCGGCCCGAAACATGTTTGGCAAATTTGTTGGCAGGGAGAGCACGACATGTTTGCTGCCCACAATTAAACTAAGGTGAAATTCTCAACTGAGCAGGCGTTTCCATGCAAGGCAACTTGGTTCTTTTTTCGGATATGAATTGCGAAGAGCCTCGCCGCGGAGACGCCCCGCCACGTATCCAGTGGACCTGTAGTGCCAGGAAGAGTGGCGCTACGTGGAGTTGTGAATACCAGTTTCTGTGGGTCAAGGTAATAGTGGACAACGCTGTGTTCCCCTGCCACAGGACCCACTTGGGGACAATTGTTAGGCACAAAGTACTGTACAGCATCCATTTGGTTTTTGAAAGACTACTTACCCCAGAATGCATTGGCAAATGAGAAGTCCCATTAGGGCGGGGTTACGGTATTAAAGTCGATACAGCTGCCTGAACTTTGAATGCTGCCAGTGATCAAGGGCCGTCGGCCCGAAACATGTTTGGCAAATTTGTTGGCAGGGAGAGCACGACATGTTTGCTGCCCACAATTAAACTAAGGTGAAATTCTCAACTGAGCAGGCGTTTCCATGCAAGGCAACTTGGTTCTTTTTCGGATATGAATTGCGGCGAGCCTCGCCGCGGAGACGCCCGCCACGTATCCAGTGGACCTGTAGTGCCAGGAAGAGTGGCGCTACGTGGAGTTGTGAATACCAGTTTCTGTGGGTCAAGGTAATAGTGGACAACGCTGTGTTCCCCTGCCACAGGACCCACTTGGGGACAATTGTTAGGCACAAAGTACTGTACAGCACCCATTTGGTTTTTGAAAGACTACTTACCCCAGAATGCATTGGCAAATGAGAAGTCCCATTAGGGCGGGGTTACGGTATTAAAGTCGATACAGCTGCCTGAACTTTGAATGCTGCCAGTGATCAAGGGCCGTCGGCCCGAAACATGTTTGGCAAATTTGTTGGCAGGGAGAGCACGACATGTTTGCTGCCCACAATTAAACTAAGGTGAAATTCTCAACTGAGCAGGCGTTTCCATGCAAGGCAACTTGGTTCTTTTTCGGATATGAATTGCGGCGAGCCTCGCCGCGGAGACGCCCCGCCACGTATCCAGTGGACCTGTAGTGCCAGGAAGAGTGGCGCTACGTGGAGTTGTGAATACCAGTTTCTGTGGGTCAAGGTAATAGTGGACAACGCTGTGTTCCCCTGCCACAGGACCCACTTGGGGACAATTGTTAGGCACAAAGTACTGTACAGCACCCATTTGGTTTTTGAAAGACTACTTACCCCAGAATGCATTGGCAAATGAGAAGTCCCATTAGGGCGGGGTTACGGTATTAAAGTCGATACAGCTGCCTGAACTTTGAATGCTGCCAGTGATCAAGGGCCGTCGGCCCGAAACATGTTTGGCAAATTTGTTGGCAGGGAGAGCACGACATGTTTGCTGCCCACAATTAAACTAAGGTGAAATTCTCAACTGAGCAGGCGTTTCCATGCAAGGCAACTTGGTTCTTTTTCGGATATGAATTGCGGCGAGCCTCGCCGCGGAGACGCCCCGCCACGTATCCAGTGGACCTGTAGTGCCAGGAAGAGTGGCGCTACATGGAGTTGTGAATACCAGTTTCTGTGGGTCAAGGTAATAGTGGACAACGCTGTTTTCCCCTGCCACAGGACCCACTTGGGACAATTGTTAGGCACAAAGTACTGTACAGCACCCATTTGGTTTTTGAAAGACTACTTACCCCAGAATGCATTGGCAAATGAGAAGTCCCATTAGGGCGGGGTTACGGTATTAAAGTCGATACAGCTGCCTGAACTTTGAATGCTGCCAGTGATCAAGGGCCGTCGGCCCGAAACATGTTTGGCAAATTTGTTGGCAGGGAGAGCACGACGTGTTTGCTGCCCACAATTAAACTAAGGTGAAATTCTCAACTGAGCAGGCGTTTCCATGCAAGGCAACTTGGTTCTTTTTTCGGATATATATATATATATATATATATATATATATATATATATATAGCCGTTTTTCAAGGAAGGCTTAAAGCCACACCCGAGAGACAGCTAAGCCTTTAAGTTGCACTGTGCAAATGACAGAACTTAATATAGAGGCTTGTGATATCATAATTTTTTATTTGTGAAATATCAGGAAAATCATGTAATAATACACTAAATTACGCAAAATGTGATTTGCTGGTATCTCGAGTGACTATTTCACACGAAAATACCTGCCATAAAAAAATCCACAAAAGATACTAGCCGAACGCTAATTTGAGAAAATGTCTCTCGCGTGAGAAACATTTCCACGCAAACTAATCTCCCATGGCCAAAAAATACAGGGGCATATTAGCAAGACCCACGTTAAAATTATCGCCGTTTTAGCGGCAGGAAACTGCCGCTAAAACGGCGATAATGGGCTTGCTAATATGCGTTATAGAATTCCAATAGAAGCCCAGGTTAGATGTCCTGCACATCTAACCTGGGCTTCTATTGGAATTCTATAACGCATATTAGCAAGCCCATTATCGCCGTTTTAGCGGCAGTTTCCTGCCGCTAAAGCGGCGATAATTTTAACGTGGGTCTTGCTAATATGCCCCACACAGACTAGCATAAGGTGAAATTTTAGGATATTTAGTAAACTTCAAGCAATGCAATTTTTTCAAATTTCATCCAGGAAATGTAAAGTTTCGCTCACGCTTCCTCAATATAACCTCAACTATTTGGGTTGAATCCGAGAAAGAGGAACTGGCTACATTATGGATGCAATGCAATAGCATATTTTGGAACCTATTGTATCTCGAAGGGCATGGCCTCAACGTCCTGTCTAAGCATATCTTGATACATACATTATCGTAATTTTTAAAGTGTATGTTGTTTTTTATTTGTTACACCTTGGGCAATTATTTTTATGACATCTTGAAACTCGAAATCCTTACGGTGAAGCTCATGGCAGTCAGTTCTGCCTCGTCAGGTACAGTTCACCTGCAGATATTTGATTTCGAGCTGTTCTTTCCCCTTAGATGAGCACAAAGCACATTTGATGGACAATTTCATTTCTCACTGTCCATTTGTTTTTTTAGTTCACCTGTTATTGCACAAACTAAAACAAATCCTTTATCATTCTGCAGGAAAATGTGGAAGTGGCTTTTGATCTTCCAGAGCTCTCCCCGGATGAAACGGTGTCCGTCGTTGACCAAATGTCATCACAGGTAGGAAGCAAGGGCGCTCTGCCACACATTTACATCTTGTTGCTAGGAGTCCCCAGATGCAAGACATTAAACGCGGGCATGATTACATTATTCAACGTATAATGTATTCATCTTGAAAAGTACATTATTCCAATTATATCTCGCGCCGAGATTCCACTCATTTCTCATCACAAGATGTTTCAAAGTGAATGTTTGATGGCTTATAGTGAATAATTCCGTGTAACATAAAGAGGGGTCCTATTCCTCACAGAGCTGGATAAACACAGCCCAGTCGTGGTGCATTTAAATAAATTCTTTTTTTAGTAAGATTTTTTTCATGGAAACAAATGAGAAAATGTACATTTGTTTCATAGAAACAATCTTCTATCTGTAACGACAGGATTTCGAGATATATGGCAGAAACTAAAAAGGGTTATTTTGGAGTAAGGTTTGGGATGAGACAGAGTGGAGGTAGATGACATATTGAGAGAGGTTTAGGGTGAAGCATAGGGTAGTGCATTGTAGAGGCTCAAAGTTTTTTGTTTTTTTTACAGTAGAAGTAAAGTAATACATATAATAGATACATAAGTACATAGAGGGTATACATGTGTAAAGAGGGTAATATATCAAGATTTAAGTTGTATTTAATAAACTCAGACTTTCAAGCGCTGATAAGATACCGAACAGCATTAATGATTCTGGCCATTATCTGCGCACTTGTTTTCATCAATTGTGAGTTGCAGGCACAGAATGGGAAGTAACCTGCACTGGGTTAAACACCGCTGATTTTTTCCATTTTCTGGCCCTTTTCCGCCTGCTCCGAGGAGTTGGAAGCAGCCCGCCTAAACTGCTTTGGTTTTATATGGATTACCAGATGCAGGAGCACTGGGCTACTCAAAATCCCACAGAGTTCTATGCCCAGGGGCTACTGCTCCAGGTGACTCGTTATGAAGGCCTAATTGGTTATTTCTATTGATTCATTTTTTATATTTTTATATACCGCAAACTTGACATGAAAAACATATCATATTACACTTTTTTAGGCATGGAGAGATTAAGTGATTTGCCCTAAATCACAGGATAGTGTTAGAACAGTCCTTCTCTCCCAGAGAATTAAGTCTCCCTTTACAACTCTCGGTTTTTCAAGAGGAGGAACTGGTCCGCAAATCTTTTGCTTAAAGTAATTTTTTTGGAACGATGGAAGGCAAGGCATTAGGGAATCAAGACATTGCCTCAAATATAGAGGGGCCACTTATCTTAAAAAACTGGAATATACAGGAAGAGACCCAGGAAGATTTACAAGAGCGGAAAGAGTGGGATGGTGTTGGAATTGTACCTGTTATCCAACGTGTTGTATTAAAGCCGCCAGATGAGGTCACAATGACAAATGATATATATAATACAAGTTGTATTTTGACAGCTGAACCCAAGATAGCTATTATAGCTAGTAACTTAGCAGGGCTTTGTTTCATTTCGTGGAATATAGCGGGACTCGGCAAGAACCTCAGGGATGCAGATTGGAATGAATATATTGAACAGAGCGATATCTGTCTCTTACAGGAGACTTGGGCCCTAGAAACCCCACACAGAGCAGGCTATAAGACATTTAATGTGGATGCAATTCCATCAGCAAGGGGAGGCCTTCAGGGGGCCTTGTAATATGGATAAAAGTAACCCTCGATATTGAAATCACCCAACTGCGTATAAAATCACAAGATATAGTTGGTGTAAAAATTACAACTAAAGTTGGAAGGGTGCTGCACTTATTTAATGTCTATAATAGACCTAGCTTAGCCTCGAAAGAGTCATTGGTAATTGAACATATGGACTCTATTCTAAATTCATTAGATATAAAAACAGGCATAATAATAGGTGGGGATCTAAATTGTAATTTTGAACCAATTGTAGGGCTCTGTAATATTTTTGAAGATGAAGACATCGCTAATAACATTCCCACGCTGGATAGCACTAACACAGTGCCGTGCACGGTGGCAGCGGTTCAAATTATGAGACTGGCGGCCGGGTATGGCTTGAGAGCATGCAATGGCCGCTTACCATCAGACACGCCAAAGTCCCATACATTCTGTAGGGGTAAATCCCGGAGTAAAATAGATTACATAATGGTATCATTCGATGTTTGGCCTTATGTAATCGATCTAAAAGTGGTCCCGAGAATAGAGAGTGACCATCGTCCCCTCCAATTGTCATTCTTTGATGAGTTTCTCCCTACTGCCTCGCAGAATATTGGGAGTTTAGATGTGAGCCCTGACGATATTATAGTTAGTAATAATCGCTGTTCTCTAAAATGGGCACATATATTAGAGCATAGCGAGGTATTGGCAAAAATTTATAATACATTTGCCGATATTTTTGGTCCCCATTCAAATCCATTACTAGGGAAAGATTTATTCCTAGAGCTACATAAATATTTACTGACAGCATTGGTTCCGATAGTGACTAAAATGTCAAAAAGGAAGAATGGAGAAGTAAAAACTCTCAGTAGTGAAGCAAATCCCTGGTACGACAAGGGTTGTCGTAATGTTAAGACAGAATTAACATTGGCAATAAAAAATGGTAGTTTGTCTAACATAAAGGATACCAGGATCAAATATAGGAAAACTCTTGAAAAGGCCCAAAAAACTTGGGATGATGAAAATTGGTCCGATCTCCTTACAGAAGCTAAAAATAAGGACCAATTGGGCTTTTGGAGGCTAGTGGCCAAAGGGAACAAAACAGGGAAGGAAGTAAAGGACGTTTATCTTGATGCAGCCACTTGGGTTGACCACTTCTCAAGGCTGTATGCAGCACCAGATAGTGACATGGTCTTACCTAATGCCGGGTTACCACCCAGTCCAAATGAAGACAAATTAGTTTTCGATCTAGAAGAAACAATATTGGCGATCAATGCAGTTAAATTAGGGAAAGCGCCCGGACCTGATAAAATCCCGGGAGATTTATTCAAGCACGATATCAGTGTCTGGGGCCCCTACATCAACTATCTATGCAACGCCATAGTAGCGGGCGCAGAAATTCCAGAAACATGGAAAGGGGCGGACATTTTTACAATTTTTAAAAAGGGTAATCGCTATGACCCAATAAATTATCGCCCTATCAGTTTAATTGATATTTTACAGAAAGTTTTTGCAAGGCATATTTTAAATCGTATAAATACATGGATTGAGGAGAACACTATACTTTCTAAATTTCAGGCAGGTTTTAGACTTAAAACCAGTACAATAGATCAGGTCTTTAGATTTTCTTGTTTATGTTGGAAATATGTGAACTTAAGAAAGGGTCATCTTTACGTTGCCTTTGTAGATTTAAAGGCTGCGTTTGATCTTATCCCACGGGCTTTGTTATGGGAGTCACTGAGATGTCAAGGGTTGCCAGCTAACCTACTCGAACAGATTATGAGGCTACATGAAAATAATTACGCAAAGGTTAGATGGGGTCCAAGGGGCGAACTAACAGGACCAATCCCCATAAAACGGGGCGTTCGCCAAGGATGCGTACTGGCACCCACATTATTCTCATTATACGTCAACAATATTCTGAAATTTCTGAATGGCTGTAAAAATGATGCACCAAAATTAAGGGGTGAATTGGTGCCAGCACTTTTATTCGCTGACGATACGATATTAATATCGCAAACACCCAAGGGACTACAATGTTTAATAGATTCGTTCCATACGTATTGTAACATCAAAGGCCTTGAAATTAACATTAGTAAGACTAAATACATGGCCATAAATCCCCACAAAACTTTTCGGGAAAACATAGTTTTGAATGGTCAAAAGTTGGAGTACGTACAGAGTATTAGCTATTTGGGTATTTCCTTGGATACTAAATTATCATGGAAGACCCAAATAGAAAAAAGTAAGATAACCTTGACACAAAATGCGTTGCCTATTATGAAAACGCATGGAAATAGTTTTACTAAGGCTGTTTCTCCAGCATTGGAGGTGTTCAAATACAAAGCCCAATCTGCAGCATTATATGGGGCTGAAATATGGGGACCCTTCTGCCAAAAGAATTTCGAGGTTGGAGAAAACAAACTCTATATAGCACTTTTAAGTCTTCCGGTACGCACACCACTAATCCCAATTATTTTGGACCTGAATATAAAACGGACTGACCACTACGCAATTTTAAGACCTCTTACATTATGGGTAAGACTTTGGTCAACACCGGAGTTGCTAGATTATAAGGTCGGTTTAGAAGAAATTATAAAATTGGATCAGAACAAAAGTATCACATGGCTTAGACATGTTTATTTATGGTTGAAAAAGAATGGCTTATCCCAGTTTTGGGATGACCCGTCTTCATTGACCCAAGCCTCTAAAAAGGTATTAAAATCTACTTTCTGGGCCTACATTCAAAGTAGCATGCTACATGATTCAGCAGGAGGGGCGTTAACAACAAGGTTCCTTTTGTTCAAAGATGTGGCATATTTTGAGCCTTTCTTGGACGAAGTACGCCCTCAACTTGCAAAAACATTATATATGAAATTTAGATATGGCATAATGAACATTAATACAGTTGTAGCAAGTTGGGCCAGTAAACACACTGAAAATATCGATGATTTGTGTACTTTATGTTCAGGTAAAGCCAAAGAAAATGAGTTGCATATTCTTTTCTTCTGTCCTGTATGTGCTAAGGCTAGGAAAAATGGATCAAACCGATTTGTTTAAACCTAGGAATGAGATCATGCAAAGAGGCGGAAAGAATTCTAAAGACTGAAACTGCACAGGTTATTGTCTTTGGCGTTAGTAGATTTTTGCTAGCAGTTACTTTTTTAAGAGCTAAAGCAGGTCTTAAGCTGTAGTGTATTGTCCGTATTTTCTCGGAATTTTTGAAACAATATATTTGTCTATAATGAAAAGACACAGGGAATTGTACTGTACTATGTATTAGCAGACACAAAGTTATTGATTGTCTTACATTCTAACAATACTGGAGTTTCTTAAAAAGGACGTGGAATGTAAGCCTAATACCATGAGTTTTCCTCTTTTTAATCATTGATGCCTTTTTAGCATATTTATATTAGTATTTATGTTTTAACATAGTAGGGACATACAGACCCCTTTCCATTGTATCTCTTTGTATAAATTGCTCGCATAGGTTTTTATTTGGACTATTTGTATTTTAAAATTGTACGTATTTTTATGCATCTTTTATGGTTTAAAAGAACCGAAATAAAGATTTTGAACTGAACTGAACTGATTTGCCCTAAATCACAGGATAGTGTTAGAACAGTCCTTCTCTCCCAGAGAATTAAGTCTCCCTTTTCCACTCTCGGTTTTTCAAGAGGAGGAACTGGTCCGCAAATCTTTTGCTTAAAGTAATTTTTTTTTTTAAATACAGGGTCTAGTCAACTTTATGACCAGCATAGCCAAAGGGCAGTTCAATACATTCTTTCTTGACACAGGAATTTCAGGACTCCCGATGCAGTAACACAGTACCCAGAAATAATGAATGGTTGAAGTACCATAATTTCCGGATAAGGCGCTACCTCATAATTACAGTTTTCTTCATAGGAATATGGAATAACCATGGGAAACAGTCTTTCCCACGTCCATGTTCTGTGTTTTTCTCAATTTTGGGCTACATTCCCCATGCAAATATCACAATTTTTTCTGATTAAATGTGCAAGGAGATACAAAAAATTGGGAGTGCTGTGTCCCTGCTCAGTTTAAATTCCCGATTCAGCCGGTAACTGCTGTTAACATCCAAATAAGGATTTCCCTTATTCTAGAATTGAGAGTTAAAGTACAAAGATTAACTACTTCTTTGAATTCATATATATACTGTCACAAACGTTATGCTATTATATGGACCCAAATCATGGGGCACATAGCTTCCACTGTAACATATCCTGTGACTACCCCATATCAGATCGGACAGTTCTGCACTTTTGTTTTACAAACATTTGAAATCCAGCACTCTTGGTACAATTTGGTCTAGTGGTGGTCTAATCAACTGATTGTCTCCGGATGAGGGTGGTTATTTGCTTATACAAAGAGGCAATTCATTGCATCTTACACATAGATACATCACTAAAGTTATATAACCTTGTGTCCTCATTGGGATGGAAACCTTTGCAATCCAAGTCTCTATGTCCATACAACATTGCTTTCTTTCTAGCGCACTGACAGGCATTTTTAGAAATCCCAAATATGCCTGACTGAAATGTTACAACATGCTGTTGTTTTCAAGGCTAGACTCTAGATGTTCTGACATCCAGTCCAGTAGCACCCTTTAGAGCTCTCTTCCATTCTAATGCAGTAGTACTGTAACTTCAGGTCAGATACTGAAATATAGTCTGCTCAATTTATAACTCCAGGTAGTAGAAGTGCCTTTCCTGTCAAAACTCCATATATAACATAAGCATACTCTATCTTCCTTATATTCTTCTTTCCGGTCAATTAGGGAAAACAAGATAATGAAATTTATAGAAAGATAGTCTTCCATGAAAACAGTTCCTAAACCCTGGATTTCCTGTTGGTCATACTTTATCATATTAGTTGGGATTGTTGTGAAAACACATATATCCAGGTGAGTTTCATGTGCATACACCAAATCTGCATGGCACTATTAACAAGTTTTGGCAAAGCCTATGGTTCTCAGTTTTCCAATGCTTGTCGCTATTGGCTTTGCCAATATTTGTGAATTGAGTCTAAAGCATTATCAAGGTCATAACATTGACCTTTCATCTTGGGTCATTAATTTGTATACTTTTAAGATGGCCATCAACTTGTGTGGAGACACAACGTGGTGGCCATCATGAATTGGACCACCCCGGAGCTTGCCCTATACACCAAGGCCTTATTAGAAGTAAGGAGGCTGGGTCACCTACACGAGATCCCATGGTTGTAAAATATTAAAATCATGTTGTCCGACATGGGGATGAGCATCCTGTGGGAGGACCCAGACGTTGTGGTATTTCCCCTTAAGAAGACCTACAAGGCAGCTTACTGGGATATGGTTAAAAGTAAGAAGTTCTCTTCTATTACAAGGCCAACACTGTCTAAGGAATTCCTAGAAGTAAAAGACGAGGCTACATTGGAAGGCTACTGGGACCTCATTTCTAGGCCACTCGATCGGAAACTTTATCACCAGTTTAGAGTAGGTTCCCTACCAGTAAGAGCGTTTACAAGCAGATGGCTCACATCAGCATGTGATAAATGTATTTTCTGCCATGACCATGTTGAGACTGTAGCCCATATTTTATTTGTCTGCCCAGCTTGCTATCTTCCAAGGACAAAATGGCTCAAACCTGTTTGTAAGGTCTTGGGCATAAAGACCGCAAAGGAAGCTCTAATGATTCTTAGGTCAGATACCATGGACCTTATTGTAATTGGCATGGCAACATTTTTGAGCTGGGTTTGGGCCCTTCGAGTTAAGAAAATGGGGGTAGAGTAACCTTTACTGCAATGAGGGACCATATATTAGTCTAAAAATTATTATTATTATTTTTTTTTCTCTTCTCTGCTAAAACAAGGTCTATGCACAAATGGTGGTATCCTGGTTTCAGCCTATGTGATATGATAATTGTTAAACGCCATGCTGTATTTTAATAATTAATTTTAGTATTGACTATGTACAATTAAGAGTTTTAATAATGGATACATATTTATTGACGATTTTATGAAGAACTATGATTACTGTTGATCTTATTGGTTAATGCTAACTGGGAAAAATGCTAAGAGATGAATTATATTTTTTATATATTTTTAATACTGAAATATTCTGTCTTTTGTGATTTAATAATCGAAATAAAGACTATAAAAAGAAAGAAAAAAGGTATGACAATAAGTATAGAAATAATATTGTTATTCCATTCCAAAATGGCTGCCACTTTGCACCTAGACACAACATGATGCCCATAACTATTTGCTTTGCAAAACATGTGTAATATGCCAATAACGAGGGGCAGCCATCTTTGGCTGTTATTTTCTATACTTCTAAGATGGCTACCAAGTTGAATCTAGGTATCGTGCAAAGTGGCAGAAATTGTATCAGTATAAAAATCAACATTCCCAGATGTGTGCCTGCTGCTATTGCATTTGCCAATGCTTGTGACATAGTTTTTATTGGCAAAGCCAATATCAGCCAGGTGTTGGAGGAAGTGGAGTGAGAGAGAGACTGGCAGAGTGAGAGAGGGAGGGAGAGAGAGAGAGACACTGAGTGGCAGCAATGTTCATAACAATTAAGGCAAGAGAGTGAGAAAGTATGTGTGTGCCGATACCAAGGATCACTGAGGAGGCATATGTGGGAAGAGATAAAGAAGCTTTGCAAAAAGGAGAGAGAGAAAAAGACAGAGAGAGAGAGAGGAGATGAATCATTCCCATCAAGTGCTAAAGCTTATATGACAGAGGTACATGCAAAAAACCAAAACTAGATCACTGTGGTCAACAGTGGAAGGATACTTCAAATCAAACAAAAAGCAAGGGGAAACCCAAAGGCTTCATGTGCATACAAACACACAATAAGGAAGAAAGCAACTGTATCAGACTCAGGAAGTGAAATAGAGAAGAAGATAGTGAGAAATTGTGTTGTTGGTTGGGGGGTTGAGCCCTTCTCAAGCAACATCCACAATCCTTGTCCCAATATATCATCCCATCTGGTAGCCTGGCACAATAGCAGTCAAGCTTAACATAGAGGCAATGAGTAAAGTATTTATGCAGCATACCAAAAGTAATAAAGTGAAAACACAACCCAAGAAAAATCTCACACCAATTTAGAGAAATTGAGTAAAATTGAATACATTATTTGACACCAAAATGACAAAAGTCTAATCAGTAGAACCGGAAATATGAAATTTCAAAGATTTAGGTAGTGTTAGAAATGGGATTTCTGGTTGGCTAGGGCTTGTACCTAAGCCAGGTAGAAACCACCACTCTAGTCAGGGCAAGGGAGTTACACGCTGAAGATAACCCCTGCTCACCCCCTTGCTAGCTTGGCACGAGCAGTCAGGCTTATCCCAGAGACAATGTGTAAAGCGTTTGCGAAACACACACACACACACAGCAGCAACACACTAGGCACACCACAAAAGGAACTCCACACAAGGTTATATAAAAAATAGCCTTTGTATTATCCAAAACACATTAGAATCATAATCACACAATATACACTGTGCCAACTGGCACCAGGTCATAATTTACAGGTGATTATATACATGACAGGGCCAATCGGGCCATTGTCAGAACCATCACAGAGCACAAGTAGCAAAGGTAAAATACAACCAGTAATTACTGGTACAATAATGAACTCAGCATTATCACTAGCAACATAAACGCATTACGTCTGCATCACATTAGGCATAAAACACATTATGCATAATCATCATAAGCATAACCACATTATGTAACCTCTGTAGGCATCACATTAGGCATAAAACACATTTACGCATAACTCACAATTAGGAGGCACCTTAGTGACACTCCCCAGGTGCATACATCACCTTCCTTCAGGGCCTTGCGCCCTCCTGGTACACACAGGTACCAAACCTGACCCCAGGCCCACTGGCCTTTCACTGGGGCTCAAATGCCCTTTGTCCCAAATGTCAGGGCGTAACTGGGGCCTTCCACTGGCCCTTGGGCTGCCTTGGCAGCAAAAACACTGTGCGCAATGCTCTGGGGGCGTGGGGTGCAACTCACCCCCTCCTCATCCTGAAGCAAAAGGAAATGCCCCACGTTGCAGCTGCCTGCGCTCTCGCGGTGCAGCTGGGAAGACCGGCACCCAAAAAGTGCCTTGGGAGCCCCTACTTCCCGGGGCTCCTCTCTCTCAGAAAATGCCCCCTTTAACAAGTGAGGCCTCCATACTGGCCCAACACGAAATCAACACTGGCACTTTCTGTGCCTGAGGGGCCCCCCTCTGGGACTACCGAACAAAATTGCCCCCCAATGTTGTAACTACCCGCTCTCCTGCGGGGCAACTGAAGGACACAGGCACTGGCACCAAACAGGGTGCAAACTCGAGCCCCACTCACCGGGGCTCTCCTTGATTCCTCCGACGCGGCAGGAAGGCACAGACAATGTGCCTTGGTCGGTCCCCGCTTCTGGGGCCTCTCCTTGACTCCTCTGGTCGCCTTGAAGACTGCGCTCACGCAGCCCAGCCGCTCCTTGTATCTGGGCGCTCGCCAGTGCGGGGTAGGCTCCCGCCTGGCTTCTTCTCCACGTAGCAGCAGTACAGACCACCGGGAGCTCCGCCTACACCAGGCACAGGGCTGCCTGTTTTCCGGTGGTGCTGCGGAGTGATTGGCTTCGTCCGGCCGGGTCCGGCCCACAGTCAGGCCTTCGCTGCCTGACTTCCGGTCCCAGCTGCTTCTCGGAGCGAAGTCTCCGTTGCGGCGGCTCTTTCTCCTCACCAAAACGCGGGGTAGGCTCCCGCCGTTAGTTTACACACCAACGTGGGGTGGGCTCCCGCTTCCAAGGCATCACTGCGGGGTGGGCTCCCGCTTACAGGAGCACAAAAACAGCGGGGTGGGCTCCCGCTTTCCTCCAGCCTATGCGGGGGAATCCCCAAGTCGGGATTCCCTCTGAATCTGCCGCAGCTCAGCGCTGCGAAGCCCCAGCACTCTCCCCATCATGGGAGAGAAGGATAAAGTTTCAGGGGCACAAGGCTGGGCCCAGGCAGGCCAGCTCACAGGGCCCTCCAGCAGGGAGGCAGTCCCTCGTGGCGGTTCCTCCTGGGGCCCAGCAGCAGCACGCCCCAAGTCACAAGGAAGCACCCAAACATGGGGTCACAGCCCCAGTACTTATACCACATTTTCCTTTGTTCTGCCCTGGCACAGGGCTGGGGGAACCAGTCCCAACTGGTTCTGGGGGGTATTGGAGCACTTTGTTTACAGGGCTCCTCTTCCCCTTTGTCAGGTGGGGGCTCGGTCATCAGACACTCTACAGGGGGGCGGAGCCAGCATTCACCTAGGCAGGCACAGACCTATTCAGGGTCAGGGGACTACTCCTCCCACTACTCCAAATGCAGATCTCCTATTCAGCCTAGCGCTGACTCACCCTGCCCTCCCTGGAGCCACACACACCTCACCAGCCCCTGTCACTCCAGAGCCAGACATGCAATACACATCAGGCAGGCAGACACATAGCACACAGAAATGCCAACTTCGAAAAAGTGGCATTTCTAAAATAGTGATAATAAATCTGCGCACACCATTGCGTTGCATTTATTATTACTATTCCAAACATACCAAACTTGACCACGCTGCTCCTCTCATATCAGGAATTACCACTGAAACACTTATCAGGGAATCCCCAATGCATTCCTAAGAGAGGGCAGCCTCACAGCAGTGAGAAACCAAAATGGCTGATTGTCACTACCAGGACATGTCACACACTTAAGGTACATGTCCTACCTTTTACCTACAATGCACCCTGCCCATAGGGCTAGCTAGGGCCTCCCTTAGGGGTGACTGATATGCAGTAAAAGGGGGGGTCACAGACGTGGCACACACTTTAGGTGTCACGTCACAGCGGCAGTAACACTGCACGCACAAGCCCTGCAATGGCAGAGGCCTGAGACAGGTTTGAAAGGCTACTTTGGTGGGTGGCACAATCAGCGCTGCAAGCCCACCAGTAGCATTTAATTTACTGGCCCTGGGTATCTGAGATACCACTTTACAAGGGACTGACAGGTAAATTAAATACGCCAAACAGGTGTAGACCAATCTTACCATGTTTACTACAGAGAGCACACACACTTTACACTGGACAGCAGTGCTAAAGTGCCCAGAGTCCCAGAACCACTAACACCATGTCAGAAAAAAGGCTAGGAGGAAGGCAAAAAGTTCAGGGATGACCCTGCAAAAAGGGCCAAGTCCAACACAACCCCCTTCCAGCCAAAACGCAGGGCAGACCAATCACTACCTTGATGGACTTCCCTGGTTTGGGCGATAGAACACGGACGTGGGCACGCAACTGCAGGGGCACACTCAGGTTCTAAGTCATTCTGAACCCATGTGGTTTCCTCTGTCAAAGCGCCCAGGACCAACTAAGCTACCCCACTGGGACTCCCTAGCTGTCCGCGGCCAGGACCAGGCCCTAGGCCATCCAGATGTCTCTGGTCCTTGCCATCCAACAGCATGTCAGAAAAAAGGCTAGGAGGAAGGCAAAAAGTTCAGGGATGACACTGCAAAAAGGGCCAAGTCCAACAGGTAGGTATAGCACCTTAAAGCACAAAGCACCACTCGCATGTATCTGGTCGTACTATAATGGGGAAAGTCGCAAGTTCAGGCTGATCGCAATGGGGCACAGGCTTGACACAGCGACCAGGTTCGTCCCGCTGAAAATGTCAATTCTCAAAGTCCGATGCAAAGACTCCAGTTCGTGGGGGAGGAGACAGCGAGGTTCATATAGAGAGAGCCATGGATGGTCATCGCTGTAGACCAAAGAACAGGCTGGGTGTTGTGGACGGTCATCACTGTAGCACAAAGATCCTGTCAGGCCTCGTGGACAGTTGATGCTGGAGCTTCGTGTTGGCTGTCACATTGAGCTGTTGATACTGTAGTGCAAGGTACAGTTCTCACATTTCAGGCTGGTGGCAATTGTAGCACAATGAGTCTGGTCCATCAGAGCTTCCCATTGGCAATTGTCGTGGGCAGTGAGATCTCCTGTACAAATGGGCCAATTGGCGGTCATGAGAAGCCTAAAACTACAGGTTTTCTCTTTCTTCAGAGGAGGTTTGCATTCTGATGCCAACCAAGGGCCCAGGACCTGGGGAGGCACCTCTTGGGCATCAGCGACTCACTTTAGCAGAGGCCAGTAGGGCTCAGGCTGGTCCAGTTGCAGCAGGTTAGCTGGGTAGGTGCAGGGAGGCCTCTGGAGCTTCTTATGTCCCTATGGGTCATAACAGGAGGTCAGCAACCTGACTCTATGAGTCACTCTGCCAGGGATGAAGGGAGCAGGTTCAGGCCTCAAGCAGCTTGGCAGTCCTTCTTCTGTAGTATCCACAGGACCAGCAGTGTACTGAAGAGTTGGTCTGAGGGTAGAATATTTATACCTGGTGCCAGCTTTGAAGTGGGAGGAACGTCTGGACTTCCCCCACAATCTGGTTCTGGAATTTCCTTCCTTCCCCTCCCTGGTCCTAGGATGTCTGGAGTGACAACAAATTAGTGTGAAGTCCTTTGTGAGTGAGCTGAGGAAGCCCCTTTAAAGTGCAGGTATGGTAGGTGACAGCTCCGCCCCTCCCAACCTGACAAGATGGCCCATCCTGACAACATCTGGTCCCCCTTTGCTATACTGTCTGGGAGGAATACACTAGGGGCCAACTGCCAACAACACCTGGTCATTCTGACCTAGGAAAAAGGCTGCAGGTACCAAATAGCACAACAAAATGGCAACTTTCTAAGAGTGGCATTTTCAGAATAGTGACTTAAAATCTGACTCTACCATTAGAGAGGGTTTTCAGCTAAAGTTCATTAGAGAACAAACAGGAGATTTCAACCTGTTTCTAAGCAAAAGTTATCACTTATTAAATGTAATAAGATAACTCAATGTTCTCCTATGGGAGAGGTAGGCCTTCCTGTAGTGAAAAATGAATTTGTGAGTTTTTCACTGCCAGGACATGAAAAACTTAAAAGTACATGTCCAACTTTTTAAATACAATGCACCCTGTCCTATTGGCTGTTTGGGGCCTATTCTAGGGGTGACATATATGTATGAAAAACTAGTTTTAGGCTTGGCAAAAGGTATATTTTGCCAAGTCAAATGTGCAGTTTAAAACTGTGAGAAGTTGGCCTGGCATATGCTGTCCACTAGTTATAGTGGGCACCTTGCACCAGTCCAAACGACCCTTATTGATGATAGGTTTAAAGACAACCTTTATTGAAAGCTATCCTAGTGGTAGCTATGGAGAGCAGCCTTCAGGCTAAGTCTTGAAGGAGTGTAAAGCAGCTTGGTTTACCAGATTATAACCTCTTGAATGACCAAATGAAAGGAGAACCACACAAGATATAAATAAAATATATGTATTTATTTCTAAACACTAACTACTAATCTCTTTATGAGATTAGAGTCCAAGATACACAATATCACAGTATAAAAACGACAGTAAATAGCACAATATACAATGGGCCCCAGGGGGAGACGAAACCATATATTAAGAAAGTGGTATAAGAACTACGACTTGACTAGACACAGTGCCTAGAGCACGTAGAATCGCTGGGACCCCAAGGAACCTCCCAAGGTAGTGACACAGGAGACCCACGGGGGACGTGTGCAGTGTGAGAACACAGCCGCGAGCGCCGTAGGATTCTATGAGGAAAGTCGCGGTTGGAATTTTAAAGCAAAAGGACACTTAGAAGAGGACTTTGAGCAAACCCCTTTAGACTTAAGGGGTTCTAGGGCCAACACCCACGGGAGCACCATAGTACTCGAGTTACCTCACCCAGGGAAGCCGGGTGCATAGGTGTCAAAGGGTGTCGGGAATCGTCGTTGTTTTCAATGGCGATCTGCTGCAAAGTGCTGCTGCCGTGAAGAAGAAAAGTGTCCGGGATGATCCAAGCCTGGATCGAAGATGTGAAGAACCTGAAAGCAGAGGGGACAGAGTCTGGGTCACTAGCCAGTGACCAGCAGCGGAGCAATCGAATGCCCACCGATGTCGAGTGCTTCAGGTGCGAAGAGGTGAAGCTTGACTCTGCAGCCACGGGGTCCCGGAGACGTCAAGGATGACCATGAGCCGGATTCGAGCTGTCCCACGAAGGTTGTCAAGTGCTGGGGTGTCGGTGCTCGGATTGAACACAACAAGCTTTGGCAACAGCAACCAACGCAGGAAGAGAAAAGATGCTTCTGTGCGGACCAGCAAGGTTCTGGGGACTCTCCAAGCAATGGAGAGTCATGGCACAACTGGAGCAACCAGGGAAGCCCAATAAAAGTTAGAGTTGCCTTCTTGGGGACCCACAGGTCAACGGACCAGGGATTGCGAAGGGACCTCGAGAGGAATCTTGAAATGGCAGCCCACGGAACACTCGTTGAGTGTAGGCCAGCAATCTTTGGTGCAATTACTGCTTGGGGTCAGGGCTACAAGTAATCCAAAGCTCAGCCTCAGGGGTCGCCGGAAAGCTGATGCTTCTGCAAATGGTTGCGGTGTCCAGGGGTTCGGGTTGCACGGTCTCCACGAGGGATACGGGCCTCAGACTTGCTGTGGGCACAGATCGACCTCAGAGACCTCGGGAACCCAACTCCTGTGTGACAATATTCTTCGGAGTCCGTCGGAGCTTCGGAGATGCCAACCGGTCAGTTGCGTTAAAGGTGCCTGCCTTGCAGGGGAGTAACTCCTTTACTCCAAGGGAGATTCTTCAGTCATCCATTAGTGTAGATCGTCGAAGTACTTGGTTTCTGTGTCAGAGTTTAGTCCAGGTGTAATCTAAAGTCCTGTAGTCAGGGGTTCCTACTTTATACCCAAGGAAGGGATGGGACAAACTCTGGGGACCCACCTATGGGAGGGTCAGGAAAGAGGGGTGGCTACACCCATTTCCTTTGTCCAGTTTCGTGCCAGAGCAGGGGCTGGTAGCCCCTGCAACCGGTTTGAGCTGGACTATGCACAGGGACACCAAATGTGCCCCTAGTGCAGACTTCAAAGCACTCTTGGAGTGCACCCACCCAGCCCCAATACACTAAAGCCTGTCTGGGAGGTGGTCACACCTCCCTGTGACAGGAAACCTATTGTCCAGGCCTCCCTTGCCGGAGTTTCGTCCAGCAGCAGGAGGGCAGACTCGTGTCTGTGGCTGCAGCATCCATTTTGTGATGCCAGGGTTCTGTTAAGCTGGTACCGGGTGTACCGGTGGTGCCATGTTTCTCCCTCTAGTAGGGTGGAATCATACCTCCCACCGCAGTTACTGGGGTGGAGGTATGATTCCAAGGTGTTTGACACCAAACACAACATGTTTCCATGCAGCCATTCTCAAGTTAGCTTTTACCGCGAGGTTATAAGGCACTTAAGAGTATATGGTCTGGCTGCATCACAAACAACCCCGGAATAAAGATTCCGAAAGCTGCAGAGGGGCTCTGCTCATGCATGGGCACCCTCTCACATGAAACCCAGCACCCTGCCTTCAGGATTGTTAAGGCCTGCCATAGGGGGGACTGATAGGTTTACATGTGCAGTGATATGGAGAGATATAGGGAACCTATATCTCAGTAAGGGGTGCATACACCACCTTATACAGGCTGCTGTAGCAGACCTGTTGTGTCATTTGGGATGGCCTCTCAGGGGTGGCATAATACATGCTGCAGCCCCTGGGAGGCCTCTGGGGTACCTATGCCCTGGGTACATAGTATACCATATACTAGGGACTGATAAGGGTACCCCAGAATCCAATCTGGAGTGTACCTAAAAGTACATGCAATCAATTTAAGGGGAAAGCAGATAGGCTGGGGTCCTGAATAGCAGGATCCCAGCCAAACTAAGTCGAAAACCAGCAAAACACCAGGAAAAAAGAGGGGGCAACCATGCAGTCAGATTCCACCTTCCTACAAAAACTGCACACAGGTTGCAAGGGCAGACCTGAGACATGCTTAACAAGGCTATTTAAGTGGGTGGCACAGTAAGTTCTTCAGGCCCACTAATAGCATGTATTTTACAGGCCCCGGGTACATGTACATGGACTTCTAAGTAAATTAAATATGTCAATTGGGTGTAAGCAAATTTTACCATGTTTAAAGGAGAGAGCACAAGCACATTAGCACTGGTTAGGAGCGGTAAAGTGGACAGAGTCTTCAAAGCCAACAAAACAGGTTCAGAAAACAGGCAGGTGCATGTAAAAAGTTTGGGGTGTCCCTGCAGAGACTGCCAAGTCCAAGAAAGGCCACCTGAGTATCAGCAAGAGGCAAACCCAAAGCCCATTCTAAGTATATGTTTGAGTGCTGGCTACAATGCTGTTTGTGAGAGATAGCTAAAGCCATCTGTATCGAGATCGAAAAAATGCACTAAAGTGAAGGCAAATTCCCTTAGTACCGTGCAGCATTGTTTTAACATTTATTAGCTGCTTTCATTGCTGACATTTTAAAAACACTGATATATTTTATGTCTTCGATAAATGCATAGCAGTTCTGTACATTATCATACAGTGATGGTAATCATCAGGTATAAAGATGGTGCCCAGAAGAAACCCACACTAATCAGTGGGATTTTGGATATGTATTTTAACTTTTATTGACCAGATTCTGCTCGAAATGAATTTATGCTGAAGTTTCATTTTCTGTGTTTTGTCAGCTGTGTGAATGTATCGTGTACTGTTTCATTGCTCTGCCTGGCAGTCCGGTGACTGGATGCCAATCTGGGCCATGTAGAATTTTGATGTGTAGCTGGCTGTGAGAACTAGTTACAGAAACAATTAAAGTGGAGAGGAGGGCCTTCAAGGATGCAGTGTCCTCAGGGTCTGTTTAGAGCCCTGTCAGGGTTTGAGAGAAAAAATGTCCCTTGGCATTCTCACTTAGATTTCTTGGGCTCTGTGTTCAGCAATTGAGATAGGGTCATTCTTGCCTCTTTTACCAATATCCACAGGGGATTTTCAGCCGCATTACATGAGAAGGTGGGTGAGGGGCATTCAATCACATACTTACACATTACTTCGAGCTCACACTTTCATTGATTTCAGTAATTCTAAAAGGACGGTAGTTTAGGCTCATTGCCTTGTCTACCTTATGGCAAAAAAGGTTAGGCATATAGCCATCAATCTTTAGCTTTAAATGACATTGTCCTTTTGAAATAGAACAAGGTTTAGTTGTGGTTAACTTTTCCCCCAGATTAGAAAATTATATGCACCTCGAATGTATCTATTCAAGGGAGTTTGCAGTTAACAAGTTCTGATTATCCCATTGTTCAGTTTCAGTCATAAGTCCCACAGTTCTGAAAAGGACATTCCTCTAACATAACTATATGATGAATTTCAGTATGACTTCTTGGGGCCGTATCAGGATTGGCTTTACTGGTGTAGCACAGAGCCAAGTGCATGTTTGCATGCGCTAGCAGTGTGTAAAGTGAATTCATTTAACCCTGTACTTCTCTAAATTAGTGCGTTATTTTAGATAGCACAGCTCAGAAACAGAAAGAAGCAAAACTTTCTTACTGTGTCTGATATGTACTGTCTTAAAATAAAACACTATCTCAAAAAATATAGGTTTAAATCATTTCATTTTACACACTGCAGGTGCATAAAAACTGACACTTGGCAAAAAGGTTCAAGTGTTGGGCCACCCAAAAATGTGGAAGTTTTAAGTGTGTTCTGTTTTGTTTCAGCCATCATTCAACATCTGGCCCTATTGCAAGCATTTCTCATGAGTTTAGTGCTTTAGAGGTGACCAGGAGTAGCAGCTGTGCTCCTTAGCTTGGCCCTTATAACTCCAGCACTGCTTTTTTGATCCTTGGCCTCAGAGCTGTCAAAAGCAGTGCCAAAACAGGAGATAAACAGTGCTCTGCCATATGCTATTATTGTGAAAATATGAAAAATGATGTTTGAACAGAACTATGACCTCTGTGCTCTGCAACTGTGATAGTTCCTTACAAGTGATCATACATCAAAATATATTAGCAATGTTAAGGAGTGAATGGAGCCAATAACAAAGTTAATATGCAATATGACCTGTACAAATTGCAAGTGGTTAGCCCGACCTCTATTGTTTTTTTAGGCCTTGCCAACCAGATGAGAACTTACAAAGGGCTTACAGCAAACCTATTACTTTGTTTTCACTCTCATTTACTTGCTTCTTATTCAGTGGCTTGCCTTCTTCTTCTTGCGTTTGTTCCTACCTCTTTACCAACCTATGATTCACTGACTTGTATCCTTCTACTGCTCACTTTCAGGGAACTATTTTTTCTTTTTAATCAAGCACTACATGAAAGTGCATGTTCTTTCCAGAACTGTCCCTCGTGTACTTCTCTACCTCCAACTACCAGCACCCCTGTGTTGCTCTCTCCCTAGTGTGCTGCTCACTCGTGCTTTTCCCTGACTCCCCCTCACTCAGTGTTCTTTCCATCATACACTTCTCCGTCTACCCCTGTGTTGTTCTCTACCTCGTGTGTTGTATTTCCTCTCCTCCTTTTACCCACTCCCCCACCTGCTCCTCCATTAATATATTTCCCCACAGTCCTGTATTATTTTTGCACTTTAGCACAAAAAAATGAATAGAATGACAAAATCGGCAACTGCAGACCCATCATAGCGCCTTTTTTGTCTTGGATGATACAGGGTAGCATTGGAAAAAAGCACTTTGCGGGTGCTGAACTGCAATGAAAAACTGCTTTGGCAAAGCTAAAAGGGCCAAAAGGCAAAACCTTTTGCTTTGCCAAGACGTATTAATATATGTTTTGTGCATCTGTCTGTGATTTAGCCATACATTTTCTCTTTGAGTTATACTGTATGCTTCAGTGATGCCAGTTATTGTGATGACACAATGGATTTATCCAGTGGCTGCTCCTCCGCAATGGCGGAGGAACGTCACCCCACTGCTTGGTGCGGAGCCAGCAAACGAAAAGTAAAACAATGCTCTGAGCCAGCTTGTGCATGGAGGGGCGGGGCAAGGGAGGGGGGAGGAGGCATGCTTGTGCACTCCCTAAGTACGCATATGTGTTTGGCCAGCAGTCTCAGGCCGACCAAAACACACATACCCGTTTGTTAGTGGCGGCCGCCACTGGATTTAACCCAGTTCTGTGACTGGGGGTGAATGTTTGACAATGTTCGGCATTCTGTTCATCATCTTTTTTGTGTTGTTACAGTTATTGTGAGGTATTCAGTATTAAGGTCTTGTGTATTGCTTCTTGGGATTCAAGGTGTGGGGGCAAAGGTCATTTAATGTCACTTCCTGTGCCTAAAAGCAAAAAGATAGGGAATTTTTTTTGACGAGAACCCTCACATCGTTAAGCATGCCTTGCCCTCACTGTGTGCTCAATGCTTGTGTGATAAAGCAGTGCTTCGCTGCTTTGTAGCTAGGATCACACTAGATAATAGCCATACATACACGCTACAAAGGTACATACTCTTTTCCAGCTGATGTGATCCCAGTGAACAGCTCTGAATGCTGGCTTAATTTAAAACGGTGTCCCTAGTATTGGAATAAAACAGACACTTCAGGAGAAATATGGCCAAATTTGAACACATGATGTAACCACTATAATAAAAAAAAACGCAATAAAAGCAGAAGAATATGGGAGCAATTAAAGAGAAAACGTTAAGCTTGCACTCAACGATTCATAATTGGGAACTGAGAAGTAATATACGTATATTAAAATCAAAGAACAACTAAAAGAGGAGACAGCTACCGACAAGCGGAAAGAACTTGGCATGCACATTTTAAGAGTTTCTCTTTCACCTTATCTTTCTTCATTGAGACTGTTTGACAACCTCAGCACTTGCTCACAACAACTCCTAATAGGCAGTAATTGGAACAAATACAAACTCTTTGCAAGCGACTCACAAACATCCAAGCACCCTCAGGGGAACTCAGCTGGAGAGCTTTGATGTCTGTGAGATCTTCACCAGCCTGGGGTTCATTTGCTCTGCTGCTTTTATCCTCGAAAAGTTCATAAACGAGCACCGCTTGTGATTTGGGATTAAAAATATATGTGACTGAGTTTGCAATGCCATGTAGTGGAGGATATTTATACAGCAATCACCAAATGCATAGCTAGAATTTAAATTAAACGATCACGGAAATTGAGTACATTAAGCAATTATGCTTAAGTCCATTTAATTGCCTTATTATATCATGTATCGAGTTTAAATCTTTTGATCGAGAAAGAGTTGCTTAAAATGACGTGTGATGTGTAGGGCCAAACTTAAACGCTTGCAACTGCAGGGGCGTAGGTCTCATTGGTGCAGATGGTGCAGCAGCACCAAGCGCAGGCCTCTTGGGTGCGCTCTCCACCTCAGAAGTTATGTCTTTTACGGCAAAAACGGGAGATAAGGGAGCATATTTAGTGCTTGCGTCGTGGTGCATAGCACCACCATGCAACTGTAGCACTAAAGTTTTAAAAAACTTCTTAAAAACCAAAATTGGCTATGGATACTAGGTCTTGGATCTGGGGTACGCTCCCTGCACTAATAAAACGGTTATTTATCTACTCCTAGGGCAAACTAAGGGGTATATTTACTAAAGATTTGCACAGGCGCTTGTGTGCCGCATAGCATCTATTTGCTATACATTAAAGGGCCCACAATCGCAGTGGAATTTCTGCATTGTGCCACAAGCGGCCAGGCAAACATTAGTAAATATAGCCCTACCTGTTTATGTGAAAAATAGTAGGTAACATAAATGGTAAATTTTCAAACGTATTATTTCTAATGTATGAAGGGTTTCAAACAAAAGGCACCTTTTCCATTGAAGAAAATATCTAAAGCAACTGGCACCACAAGAACTCAAAACCTTCAGAGAGGAGGAGGCTAGTATTATTTACCTATTATTTTCATAGTGCTGATCATGAAGTGAGCGATTCAAAATATACAGGGAGCGTTTATGACACCTCCAGGTTTGAGAAGAAACTCTTTGGTAGGTTTTGGGAGGGCAAGGGTATTACTGGCTGGCCTGCCACCTACTTGCTTTAAGGAATCAGACATCACTCTTTCTCAGAGCCGATCATTGGCTCTCACTTGCCTTACACGGTCAAATGTAAGGTCATCTGCCTTATCTATCGCACAGTGTAAGGCCCCTCACTTCAGTTTACTGCAAATAATTAAGATAAATATACAAATGTATGCATACCAGAAGGCTCTGCTCAGCATCCTCAAATCTGCTTTTGCCACATTTCAACAGGCGAAGAGTCGGTGGCTTACTTATAGACCTCAAACTGTGCACCACTCTTCCACTTTCCCCCAAGCATTAAAACAATACTTTTTCTTTCCTTAAATGATTGTCAATGCCCAGCTCAGTAAGACCTTTGTTTTGCATCTGAAGTTTCTAAGGGCATAAGAGCACTTAATGAATCATCTACTTATTGCGTTTCACATTTATTTGCACTGCTTTTGTTTATATTGAGGCTTAGTTTGCAGCCCTGACCTGCAGAGGTGTGCGCAAAGACTGAGCAGCAAGCGGTGTTGACCTTTGTCCTGGCTTAGGTCCACTGCAGATAGGATCTTATCCAATCCAGCTATATTCACCGGTTGAGTGAGTGTTGAACCCTTTTGAAGGCTGGCCCGGCTTGTTAGTGCTTTGTGCTGCCTCATAATCCCATGGTACCACCACAGGGCACATTCGTGGTGCTACTAGTCTCCTTGTCAAGCATCCACAGAGACTGATCAGGCTAATCTTTCTTGTACATGTCTCTTCACATTACAATACAAAATTCGGGGTTTTTACAAAGTGCCTCAAAACAGATTACTGTGGTTCCTGAGGGACTGATGTAGGGAATACAAAGGAGGGGAGGGAGACAATACTTGAACAGTAAAATGATTAAAAGGTAAATGGTCCAGCCGCAGAATGTAATGTGGCGGAGAGATCTGTGCTCCGAAATTGTAGATAAATAATCTCAAAGCATTGCAGTGGCCTTAGATGACAATAAAACAGTGATGGTCTTTAGGATCTGTCCAGTGGGAGAAAACAGTCAGACAGAAGAAATCAGCTAGTTCCTACTAAATAGGAAAATCTCCGCGGAACCTCATATGTGCTCAGCCTCACAAAGAAGTGTGCACTCATAATCATATAAGCCAAGAAACAAGTTTCATTATAATAGCTTTTATAAGTTAAGGTAGGCTCTAAAATGTCCAGATGCACAGCTGGCAGAGAGAGATGTTGATAACCAATTGGGTGAAGTTTGGGTATCGAGACAATATTAAATCGAGATGCTGGTTCCACTTTAGTGAGTCGGTGTATCATAGATTGCCTTAAACCTGTTATCCTTAGCCTCTTTAATACCTTGACAATAGGTATTGCTTGCGTCAGAAACCTAAACGTTTAGATTGTCTTATATGAGAACTCATTTTCTGATAGTTAACATATGTTGGGTCAATTTGAGGAGGCTCGTTGAAAAACATATACATCATCCTTCAGGTAGGTGCTATGTTAATGCACAGATGAATGTGGTGGTTGGGCTAGTGACACACTTTATTAATGTGAGATTAAATTGGGGAAGATCATAGCTACTTCTAATCATTTGCCCTCTCTCTGTTTTTGATAAAGAATTAATGGTTATTGGCAATGATGTCCGCAATGTCTGGCACCGATGTCTCATTAAACCAATACTGTGCCACGGCCAGCAATTGGAAGTAAAAGGTTAATAACATAAGACCATGAATATAGTGGGCGTTTGTTGTTGCTGATCTTTTTCTAATAAGGGGTACATCTAGGAAGGATTTGGTGGGAAGAGTATGAGGAAATGGATCATTCCCAATGATTATATAGTTTCGCTTTGGTGTGGTGCCAAAGATTTGGTCACAGTGATCAGGCTTTGGGAAAATCCTGGCCAGCCTCAGATTCTGTTATTGGCTGCAGACTTAGAAAGATGGGATGTTTTTTAGAGTGATGCGGTGGTGGTCAAACGCAAATAGATTGTCTTAGCTTGCTTGAATCAATGTTTTTCTATAATTAGATTCTAACAGTGTTTATGTGACAGTGAGTATTCAGTGAAGTTACTATCAACTTGTGCTTTGGTGCATTTTTGGGGTAACCTTCCTTGGTCCCGGAATGCAATGTGGAATGAAACATTTTATTCAAAACTATATGCCAAGTCAAAATTATGTTGGTGGAGAACCACAAAAATGAGTTGTAAATGCAACTTAATCTTACCTAGGCATGTAGGGGCAGATTTACAAGCCCCTTGCGCCACTTTTGCGTCACTTTTCCCATGTTAAAAGTGACGCAAAAGTGGCGCAAGGGGCTTGTAAATCTGCCCCGTAGTGTTCGGGATAAACTAGTCAAAAAATGAATATAGCTGGGTTGTGGTACATACAAAAATGAAAAAAAAAAAATATCTTCTCCAATGGGTTTCGGGGTCGCATCAGATGGACTCAGCACAGAGCAGAGCGCCTATTTTATTCACCTGCATGGTGTAAAGTGATTTTATTTTACCCGATTTGTTTCTGAGTTACTACTTTATTTTCAGACAGCACAGCTCAGAAGCAGAAAGAGGCAAACCTTGCTTACTGTTTCCGACCTGTGCTACGTGAAAATAAAGCACTAATTCAGAGAAATATCTGGTTAAGAGAATTCATTTTGCAGTCCGCAGGTGCATAAAACTCCCGCTTCGCTCTGCACTGTGCCAGAAAAGCCCATCAGGATACAGCCCCGGGCCTGCCCGTACCTGAATTTGAACCTATTGGCTATTTGTTGTATCATTTCACATTAGAGAGAGTGATTCTATTGGAACGCATGCATGTACTATTTTAAATGTAAATAGTACTCTCAATTATCGCGCATTTTGTCCTGTTCATTTTTTTCTCCTATTAGCATTCTATGCAGAAAGCAATCCTTTTTTGTTACTTTATACCCAGCTTTGGCAAACTATTAAGCGGGCATTGATGTGGCAAACTGCATTTGTGAAGGCGTATGTTCATATGCATTATCACAGTAAAGTAAGAGAAATTGGCTTTGCAAAACTTATTCAGCATGGTTAGTCTATGCAATGTGGAGTCTAACCGAGGCAATTGTACCTCGCGCAGAAAATGTTTCCTTATTACTCCCACGGAAGTCCTCCGCGTCATAGTACTCACACATGAGGCCGTTCTGACGCATCTGTTAATCCTTGCGCCATGGAGCAGTGTATTGTGAATACAGCGCATCCATGGTGGCGCAAGGACATTTGGCGCAGGCGCTAGGAAACTGACGCATCTATGCAGATGGGTCAGTTCCTTGTAAATCTGCCCCTTAGTGCATTTGGTAGCTCCAAGCCCATAATAAACTAGTGCTTCAATTTTCAAATACTTAGGGGTCTATTACGATGGCGGGCGGACTGTGTCTTCCCGCCACCGCAACGGCAAACGGGACCGCCCGCAAGAGGTGCAGCGGTCCCGCAATGGCAATTAGGATGCCGCGGTGGCATCCCTCATATATTGCATTGCGGCGGGCGGTGCTGTAAGCAGCACCCGCCACAATGCAATATATGCATGTTGTGCATTGGCATGCACAACGTGACAGGCACCGCGCGGTGCCTGCCACCTTGTCCATGCCAATGTTGGGGGGTACCATAGGTACCCCCCAAGTGCAGCCCCCCACCCACCCACCCCCCTGGGGGCCCGCAACGGGCCCCCGATGCGAAAACCGCATGGCTTTCCATGGCGAACTCTCCGCCATGAAAAGGCAATGAAAATGCCACATGCTAATATGGATGGCGGTGCCTGCAAGGCATCGCCACCATATTATGGGCCTTTTCCGCCCAGTAGGCAATCGGGACGATTGCCTAACGGCGGAAAAGCGGCGGACGGACTTTCCGTCCGCCGCGGTACCCCCACCATAGTAATATGGCGGGGGGTAAATTGTGTTGTGATGGCGTGCGGATCGCCACCGCCCGCCACCGCTGGGCGGGCGATGGCGATCCGCACGACATCCTAATAGACCCCTTAGTTTTGTAGTAGTTTAGAAGGCAATGGCTGAATATTGATATCAGAACCACAGCTGGAAAAGTACATTTTATTGCAAGTTAATGGATTTTAGTAGTTTTGTTTTAATCTGACTGTCTAGACGACTTGTCCACATTTGTATGTTACTCCATAGATTGCATATTTGACTGAACAAAAGGCCATTAATAGTGGCTCGGTTAAAAAAAGTGGCAAGAGCTCGTATCCATTTATTTTTTATTGTGATGAAACTGCCCACGTCTGAGTCATCTATGAGCACCATTATTAGGTCAATCAGGAAGCAGTACATTTCATAATTTGAGACCTCAGGATTTTGTGTAGAGGTCTTGCTTCATTAGCACTCAATGTTACAGGTTAACAGGAAGCTCAGTTCACTTAAAATAGTACTTGTTGCAGTCACATCCAAATAAGAAAGGTCACAATTACTTTTTGCATGTGTTATTGCTGTAAGTTATTATTGTATGCTTTTAAAATGTAATGGAAAGAATGTACCAAATTCGAAGCAGCACCTGATGTTTGTTGTTTTGTATGTTGTTTGGTTTAGATAAAGATTGGTTATTTTTCTAAACTGGTGTGTTGTCCATTTGTAGTGTTTTCAATGTGTTGCTGTGAGTTTTATGTACAAATGCTTTACACATTGCCTCTGAGATAGGCCTGACTGCTCCTGCCAAGCTACCAAGGAGGTGAGCAGGGGTTATTTTGGGTGTGTAACTCCCTTGCCCTGACTACAAGGAATGGGCCCTACTTGGACAGGGTGCATACCACTGCCAACTAGAGACCCCCATTTCTAACACCAAGGGGTCGATTCCGATTCGGGCCGGAAAAAGCACCGACCGACTCGGATCCGGAAAAAATACCGACCGACACGCACCCGTGGCGCCCGACACGCCAAGTACGATGCAAGGCGCGAAAAATCCGACCGACACGTAACGAAACCAAGCCGACCGACCGAGCCGCACGGAAAACAGCAATCCGGCCGGAAAACACGCGAATCCAACCGACCGACACGCACCCGGAACAAATCCGACCGAAACGTACACGCTAACTCCAAACCGCTAAGTACGATGCAAGGCGCGAAAACCACGAGCGAGTCGGACGGAGGACAAGCCGTACGACCGACACGCATACAAAACCGAGCCGAAGCAACACAATACACCGCGACCGACGCGTACGCAGCATAGAAAACTGCACAAACACAGCGTGACCGAAACGGAAAACACCGTACGAGACCAATGCAGGGTCCGACTCGGTCACAAGAACGTTTCCAACATACACAAACAGCACAAAGGAAAAATCACCCAAAAAAAGGCCAAACAAGCAATTACCAAGCCAATAAATACTGGGGGGTGGGGACAGAGAACAAGGACACACCCACAACTCCACCTATATAAAGGACACAAATCACTACCATGAGCCTTTGCAAATGCCATTCCACTGCCAGCACCCAAGAGAAAGCAACCACACACCCACAGCTCATCCCTCACACAAGCCACACACCATCAGCACACCAACAAACACCTACCTCACATACACCCAGCAAAACACACACTCACACACCCTCACCTGCACACCAACACACACATCACCCACCATCACCACCCATCACCATGCCCCCCAAGAAGAATCCCAAGTTCCTAGATAGTGAATTGGAAGTCATGGTAGACGAGATCCTCAGGGTGGAGCCACAGCTGTTTGGCACTCTGGTCCAACAGACCCCCATGTCGCAGAAAACCAAGATGTGGGAGAGGATCATCAACAGGGTGAACGCCCAATCACCATGTCGGCGCACAAAGACGGACATCCAGAACAGGTGGTATGACGTGCGCAGGAGGGTACGGGACATGCTGAAGAAAGACTACATCAACAGCCAACACACCGGCAGTGGCCCTCCTGCCAAGCCAATATACCTCAGGCCCTGGGAGGAGAAGGTGCGGGCCATCCTTCCGCCAGTGAGCGTATATGGACTAGAGGACATCCCAGAGCCTGGTGAGTACACAACAAATGTACACAATATACTGCCACAAAACACACACATCACTGTCAAGGGGAGAGTCAAACCATGCACTCATAGCAATTACACAGCAACCAGAACAGAATCATCCCAAAATGTGTATGTCAGTCAGATAAAGACAACACATGCCATCAAAAAAGTCACATCCAACTGTGCCAACACATGTACAAACACAACTACAACTACAGCTAGGCAGTGGCACAAATAGAACTAACAAACACATCCACACATGTAGCCACCACAACAACACCAACACACAGTGAAGACCACTCAAAGGAAGGAATTCTGTGTATGCTGGCCAAGTCAGTGTAGCCAATAGCATCATGGGAGTCGCAGTCACACATATTGCCCCCCCACAACTGTCCCATCAACACCACCATGAACCATGCGCACATCACAGGGAGTGGAGAAGGACTCACAAGATGGCTGACACTGGCTACTGCTGTGGGGAGCACAAGGCCCTGCTGGCAACTGTGCACCAACAAACAGCAGGACACCACTGACTGACATCCTGAGAGACAACTTACACTCCCTGCAATGCAAGCACGTTCCATGGTGGGATATCTGGCTAGCTGGGTGGGAAGGGAGACTTGCAGCACTGACCATAGTCACAAGCACCTCCCCTCACACCCCCCCAACACAAACTCCACAGAACCCACCTGGTAGAATGCAATGCCCCCATCCTAACACAAGATCCCACAAAGAACCACCACCCTGGGTTATGTTGTGTGAAGCACAGGGCCACTCTTGGGACTCTTAGCCAAACAACTGCCAGGACAACACTCCCAGCCATCCTGTCAGCACAGCCAGCCCACCCCACAGGGAAGCAGAATCAAAAGGAAGGAAGCATGGGCATGCTGGGAAGGGGGTGGAGGCAATAGCATGATGGGAGTCGTAGTCACAGACATTGCTCACCCCCACAACTGGCCCATCAACACCACCCTGAACCATGCTCACATCACAGGAAGTGGAGAAGGACTCACAAGATGGCTGACACTGGCTACTGCTGTGGGGAGCACAAGGCCCTGCTGGCAACTGTGCACCAACAAACAGCAGGACACCACTGACTGACATCCTGAGAGACAACTTACACTCCCTGCAATGCAAGCACGTTCCATGGTGGGATATCTGGCTGGCTGGGTGGGAAGGGGGACTTGCAGCACTGACTATAGTCACCAGCACCTCCCCTCACACCCCCCAACACAAACTCCACAGTACCCACCTGGGAGAATGCAATGCCCTCCATCCTAACACAAGATCCCACAAAGCACCACCACCCTGGGTTATGTTGTGTGAAGCACAGGGACACTCTTGGGACTCTTAGCCAAACAACTGCCAGGACAACACTCCCAGCCATCCTGTCAGCACAGCCAGCCCACCCCACAGGGAAGCAGAGTCAAAAGGAAGGAAGCATGGGCATGCTGGGAAGGGTGGTGGAGGCAATAGCATCATGGGAGTCGCAGTCACACATATTGCCCGCCCCAAAACTGTCCCATCAACACCACCATGAACCATGCGCACATCACAGGGAGTGGAGAAGGACTCACAAGATGGCTGACACTGGCTACTGCTGTGAGGAGCACAAGGCCCTGCTGGCAACCGGGCACCAACAAACAGCAGGACACCACTGACTGACATCCTGAGAGACAACTTACACTCCCTGCAATGCAAGCACGTTCCATGGTGGGATAACTGGCTGGATGGGTGGGAAGGGGGACTTGCAGCACTGACTATAGTCACCAGCACCTCCCCTCACACCCCCCCCCAACACAAACTCCACAGAACCCACCGGGTAGAATGCAATGCCCCCCATCCTAACACAAGATCCCACAAAGAACCACCACCCTGGGTTATGTTGTGTGAAGCACAGGGACACTCTTGGGACTCTTAGCCAAACAACTGCCAGGACAACACTCCCAGCCATCCTGTCAGCACAGCCAGCCCACCCCACAGGGAAGCAGAGTCAAAAGGAAGGAAGCATGGGCATGCTGGGAAGGGGGTGGAGGCAATAGCATGATGGGAGTCGTAGTCACAGACATTGCTCAGCCTCACAACTGGCCCATCAACACCACCCTGAACCATGCTCACATCACAGGGAGTGGAGAAGGACTCACAAGATGGCTGACACTGGCTACTGCTGTGGGGAGCACAAGGCCCTGCTGGCAACTGTGCACCAACAAACAGCAGGACACCACTGACTGACATCCTGAGAGACAACTTACACTCCCTGCAATGCAAGCACGTTCCATGGTGGGATATCTGGCTGGCTGGGTGGGAAGGGGGACTTGCAGCACTGACTATAGTCACCAGCACCTCCCCTCACACCCCCCCAACACAAACTCCACAGTACCCACCTGGGAGAATGCAATGCCCTCCATCCTAACACAAGATCCCACAAAGCACCACCACCCTGGGTTATGTTGTGTGAAGCACAGGGACACTCTTGGGACTCTTAGCCAAACAACTGCCAGGACAACACTCCCAGCCATCCTGTCAGCACATCCAGCCCACCCCACAGGGAAGCAGAGTCAAAAGGAAGGAAGCATGGGCATGCTGGGAAGGGGGGTGGAGGCAATAGCATGATGGGAGTTGTAGTCACAGCCCTACATCCCCCACCACATGGCCCAGCAAGCTCACACTCACTCATGCACATCCTACAGAGAGTGGAAAGGCCCATCAAAGATGTCTGACACTGTTGCTGTGTCGTGGGGAGCACAAGGGCATGCTGGGTACTGCACACCAACCAACAGCAGGACACCACTGTCAGCCATCTTGCCATTGCCCTCACACCCACACCCACTGAACTCCACACAAAAGCAAGTAAGTATGGGAATGCTGGCAAGTGGGGTGGAGGCAATGGCATGATGGGAGTCGTAGTCACAGACATAGCTCACCGCCACAACTGTCCCATCAACACCACCATGAACCATGCGCACATCACAGGGAGTGGAGAAGGACTCACAAGATGGCTGACACTGGCTACTGCTGTGAGGAGCACAAGGCCCTGCTGGCAACTGTGCACCAACAAACAGCAGGACACCACTGACAGACATCCTGAGAGACAACTTACACTCCCTGCAATGCAAGCACGTTCCATGGTGGGATAACTGGCTGGCTGGGTGGGAAGGGGGACTTGCAGCACTGACTATAGTCACCAGCACCTCCCCTCACACCCCCCCCAACACAAACTCCACAGTACCCACCTGGTAGAATGCAATGCCCTACATCCTAACACAAGATCCCACAAAGAACCACCACCCTGGGTTATGTTGTGTGAAGCACAGGGCCACTCTTGGGACTCTTAGCCAAACAACTGCCAGGACAACACTCCCAGCCATCCTGTCAGCACAGCCAGCCCACCCCACAGGGAAGCAGAATCAAAAGGAAGGAAGCATGGGCATGCTGGGAAGGGGGTGGAGGCAATAGCATGATGGGAGTCGTAGTCACAGACATTGCTCAGCCTCACAACTGGCCCATCAACACCACCCTGAACCATGCTCACATCACAGGGAGTGGAGAAGGACTCACAAGATGGCTGACACTGGCTACTGCTGTGGGGAGCACAAGGCCCTGCTGGCAACTGTGCACCAACAAACAGCAGGACACCACTGACTGACATCCTGAGAGACAACTTACACTCCCTGCAATGCAAGCACGTTCCATGGTGGGATATCTGGCTAGCTGGGTGGGAAGGGGGACTTGCAGCACTGACCATAGTCACAAGCACCTCCCCTCACCCCCCCAACACAAACTCCACAGAACCCACCTGGTAGAATGCAATGCCCCCCATCCTAACACAAGATCCCACAAAGAACCACCACCCTGGGTTATGTTGTGTGAAGCACAGGGACACTCTTGGGACTCTTAGCCAAACAACTGCCAGGACAACACTCCCAGCCATCCTGTCAGCACAGCCAGCCCACCCCACAGGGAAGCAGAGTCAAAAGGAAGGAAGCATGGGCATGCTGGGAAGGGTGGTGGAGGCAATAGCATGATGGGAGTTGTAGTCACAGCCCTACATCCCCCACCACATGGCCCAGCAAGCTCACACTCACGCATGCACATCCTACAGAGAGTGGAAAGGCCCATCAAAGATGTCTGACACTGTTGCTGTGTCGTGGGGAGCACAAGGGCATGCTGGGTACTGCACACCAACCAACAGCAGGACACCACTGTCAGCCATCTTGCCATTGCCCTCACACCCACACCCACTGAACTCCACACAAAAGCAAGTAAGTATGGGAATGCTGGCAAGTGGGGTGGAGGCAATGGCATGATGGGAGTCGTAGTCACAGACATTGCTCAGCCTCACAACTGGCCCATCAACACCACCCTGAACCATGCTCACATCACAGGGAGTGGAGAAGGACTCACAAGATGGCTGACACTGGCTACTGCTGTGGGGAGCACAAGGCCCTGCTGGCAACTGTGCACCAACAAACAGCAGGACACCACTGACTGACATCCTGAGAGACAACTTACACTCCCTGCAACGCAAGCACGTTCCATGGTGGGATAACTGACTGGCTGGCTGGGTGGGAAGGAGGTCTGGCTGTCAACCAAACACAAGCAATGCAGACCATGTTCACACCCCAGAAAATACCTTAAAATGCCCAAATAATGCAGGACAATGTGCCACACCAATATCAACTCCTGACTGTGACGACTTAGGACAATGCAATGTACAGGCCCGCACCCAGAGGCACAGTCACAACTGTCATGTGTGTCAACCACTGATGCCTGCAGAAACATGACATACATTGTTTGTGTCTCCCAAAAACAGGTGATGATGGGGACACAGCAGCAGACGCTGAGGAGTCCCAGTCCCAGGCTCAAGAGGATGCCGAGCTCACTGGGGTCGTACAGCCTCTGTCCTCCTCGGACGATGAAGAACAACCTGGCACATCCGGTGCAAGTCAACATGCAGCACCAGCAGGACCACCAGCTGCAGCACCAGCAGGACCACCAGCTGCACCCCCTGCACCCACCCCTACAACGACTGTCACCACGAATACCATCCCTGCCGACATGGACAGAATAAGGAGCAACACCAGCACAGTGACCCTGGACCAACCTGGGGCCATGGACACCACCACCACCACCAACCCCCAAGGTGGACCAGGGTTATCTGTGCGTGCCACTGCACACACTGCACATGTCAGCAGGGGTGGTGGGAGGGGTGGGAGACAGAGGTCGCTGCTTGCAGACGTTGCTGGTGTGCATGACGACCCACAACTGGTACGCATAGCTGATGCGTACCAGTCCAGCACCGGAGAGCTCAGCCAGGTAGTGGGGCTCCTCAGAGACATTAAACAGCAGCAGGCTGCCCATCATGCCCGCTTGGACTCCCACATGTCCCACGTGGAGTCACACATGTCCCGTGTGGACTCACACATGTCCCACGTGGAGTCCAAGTGGGATGCACTGCATGAGATGACGGCGGTGCACAGGGACATTTTACAATGCCTCCGCCAGATGAACAGCAACCAGTCCACACCTCCCTGTGTGCCAACAACATCTGGTGCCGAACAAACTGCAACTGCCACAGGGAGGGAGGAGGACTCTGGCGGAGAGTCCCCTGCACCGCAGCAGCCTGCACTTGAGGGCCCCCCCAAGAAGAGGGGTCGTCCGAGGAGGGAAAAGTGAGAGGCCGATGGCCAAGCGCAACTCCCAGGAAGCCTGAACCTGTTCTGGATGTTCGCCTTTGTGCACAGACTGTTCACCCTGTTGACGGCAACACTACTCCCACACATTGCATGGGGAGTACAAGTTGGACCAATGTGTCAAACAACTGTGGCCCCGATACTGGGGATCCTGTCTACCCGGACTTTCAATTCACCTAGGAACTTGGGATTGCAAGATTCATGTACAGCACAACCCATCCTATGCACTATTAACACAAATGTATCACAATAAACACACTAATACACCATACTTGCCTCTGTCGTGATTCCAACGTGGGTGCTGTTATGGGGATGATGAACTGCAAAATTACACTGTGTATGCGAACTGCAACAGCAAGGACAACACAGGTATGTGAGTACAGGCAACGTGACACACATGAGGGAGACACACCACCAGGGCTACACGACACACACACACCTAGGCCATCTGACTCATTGCCTACACTGATGTTGCCAGGGAAGACGGTGCAATGCACAGACACCACACCCATTCCCAGTTGTAGTCAAGTAGCCCACAGGTGCAGTAAGCAAATGGCAGTCAAATGTGTGACCACAGACAACGCACATCACTAAGTGAAGCACAGGTTTATTACACAGTAGCAACATGCCGTAACCACTATAGATGCAAGGTAACCCCACCTGGTAGCGGGCACACAGTCAACAACTGTAGATGGAAGGAAGTCCATGGGTGTGGCGCACATCACCTGTAGGGACACAACAGCTACCAGCCTGGATGTGCAATCACGTCGTCGGTGGACACAGTTGACCAAACGAATCTGAAAGTACCCTGTGAAGGACAGAAATGACACACAGTCAAAAGCAATGGAGTACAGGACAGAACAGCAAAACTCATGCACAATACATGTTACAAGATACCCACCCAGAACCAAGTTAGCATGTCAACACTGTTGGGGAGTACAGCCCACCTGTAAGCACACATCGCAACACACATCCAGTCAAGTAGCCCATGGACACACTCCAACAGCACCAGAGCACCACCCACACATCATGCCAACTCACATCATTGACATGACACCTCAGGATACTCACATTCAGCTAAAGAAGTTGGTGATGAGCTGTGTGCGGACATCACCATCACCATCATCATCATCATCGTCACTGGCATCGTGGTCCAGGCCAGGATCCTCCACAGGTGGCGGATGTTGGTCATCGTCATCCTGGATGAGAGGCAACTCCTTCCGCACTGCCATGTTGTGGAGCATGCAGCAGACGATGATAATCTTGCACACTTTCGCAGGGGCATATGGGAGGGACCCTCCGGTCTTGTCCAGGCAGCGGAAGCGGCTCTTCAGGAGACCAAAGGTCCGCTCAATCACTCTCCTGGTCCGACCATGTGCCTCATTGTAGCGCATCTGGGCAGGTGTCACAGGGTTCCTGAGGGGTGTCAGCAACCACGGCATGTTGGGGTATCCCGAGTCACCTACGGACAGACAAGTGCACATTAGCTGACTTGGAAAAGTGGGCGGAATACTACAGATCAGATCACACACAATGGCACAAAGTCAGTACACACCGACAAGCCAGGCACGCTGGTTCTGCATCTGTGCCATCATCCTGGGGATGCGACTACTCCTCATCACAAAGGCATCGTGTGCTGAACCAGGGAAACGGGCACACACGTGTGTGATGGTCATGTCTGCAAGACACACCACCAGTGCATTGACCGAGTGGTAGTGCTTGCGGTTCCTGTAGGCCTGCTCCTGGGCCTGTGGTGGTACCAAAGCCACATGTGTCCCATCAATGGAGCCAATGACATGCGGCATCCTCCCCAGGGCATAAAAGTCACTCTTCACGTCAGTGAGTCGTCGCAGTCTAGGGAAATAGATGTACCGGTTCAGGAAGAGCAACATTGCTGCCAAAACATCGCGGAGCACACGGCTGAACATGGTCTGTGACATCCCACCAGCAGACTCCACAGTATGTTGGAAGGTACCGGTGGCAAAGAAGTGTAGGGCTGCCATCACCTTCACCTTGGGGGTCAGCGCTGTAGGATACGGCCGGCCAGGCTGCAAATGTGGGGACAACTGCACTGCCAAATCCTCAATCAGCTGCCTGGTGAAGCGGTACCGTCGGATGCTGTCCCGTTCCACCATCGTTGCCAGGTCTGGGAATGGCCGATGGACAGCAGGAGCCCTGCAGTGCAGAGGAGAAGTAAGCAAGATCGTAAGTCACCCCACATATGCAGCATTGAACACACTCAAGATCCCAACATACATCATCATGAGGCACAACTACATGAAGTGTGCAGTACCGGAAGGACATGTATGGTACATACATGGCCAACATCTGTCAACACGGTCCTACAGGTGGCATCAATTTGTCCCAGGTTGGCCCATTGGATATCATGATGCCGTGTCACAGTCACCCCCCACAGTGACATGTGAGGACAGATGTGCCCCAGGCACCACAGCCCAACAACAGGTACATTCCCAGGGACCCTGTAATGCCACATGGACACTGGCATCACCTGGAGTATCATGTGAACACCACAGCAAAACAAACATGACCCCCACAGGTAGTGGCCACACTTGCCATGGCAGGACAGACATGGACGTCTGTGACACACACGCACAACATCAGAGTCCATGCACACACAACGTGGATGTGGAGACTGTCTCCCATTGTGCACATGAAATCAGAGACATTGTAAACACTACATGCACAAAGACTGTGGAGGTCCATCACTATTGTGCCACTGGGACACCCTGGCTCAAACATACCGTCCCACATGGGACTCACGGGGTATGTGACATGACATACACAAACACCACTGTGAAATGTGACCATGACACATGCACAGATATGAACAGTTGCACATCACAGTGGTCACGTACACGTAACACCCAGGATCCTGTCCCCATGAACACGTGCACAGCCTGGGGGTGGCTGCCCACAGGTGACACCCACAGGACAACATGTACACCAACATACACACAATAGGAAATGCAGCCTTACATGCCTTATGATAAGGTTTGGACAGGCTGCCGTGATGTAGGTGTGCCCCTCACTCCCTGGGAGCTATCTGTGTCTGGCATATGTCCATCTGAGACAGGCATGCTGACCTATGCCAGTCACATGTACAGTGATGCGTTGTACTGCAATGGACCGATCGGTGCCTCCGGCCGGCCCATTGCCTTCAATGTGTGCGGGTACGCGTTGTACCCCTGTGCGCGTTGAACTGCAATGGACCGATCGGTGCCTCCGGCCGGCCCATTGCCTTCAATGTGTGCGGGTACGCGTTGTACCCCTGTGCGCGTTGAACAGCAATGGACCGATCGGTGCCTCCGGCCGGCCCATTGCCTTCAATGTGTGCGGGTACGCGTTGTACCCCTGTGCGCGTTGTACCGCAATGGACCGATCGGTGCCTCCGGCCGGCCCATTGCCTTCAATGTGTGCGGGTACGCGTTGTACCCCTGTGCGCGTTGTACCGCAATGGACCGATCGGTGCCTCCGGCCGGCCCATTGCCTTCAATGTGTGCGGGTACGCGTTGTACCCCTGTGCGCGTTGTACCGCAATGGACCGATCGGTGCCTCCGGCCGGCCCATTGCCTTCAATCTGTGCGGGTACGCGTTGTACCCCTGTGCGCGTTGAACTGCAATGGACCGATCGGTGCCTCCGGCCGGTCCATTGCCTTCAATGTGTGCGGGTACACGTTGTACCCCTGTGCGCGTTGTACCGCAATGGACCGATCGGTGCCTCCGGCCGGCCCATTGCCTTCAATGTGTGCGAGTACGCGTTGTACCCCTGTGCGCGTTGAACTGCAATGGACCGATCGGTGCCTCCGGCCGGCCCATTGCCTTCAATGTGTGCGGGTACGCGTTGTACCCCTGTGCGCGTTGTACCGCAATGGACCGATCGGTGCCTCCGGCCGGCCCATTGCCTTCAATGTGTGCGGGTACGCGTTGTACCCCTGTGCGCGTTGTACCGCAATGGACCGATCGGTGCCTCCGGCCGGCCCATTGCCTTCAATGTGTGCGGGTACGCGTTGTACCCCTGTGCGCGTTGTACCGCAATGGACCGATCGGTGCCTCCGGCCGGCCCATTGCCTTCAATGTGTGCGGGTACGCGTTGTACCCCTGTGCGCGTTGAACTGCAATGGACCGATCGGTGCGCACCCATTGACAATGGGCTTGCCTGGCAACGGACGCGTTTTCGAATTTCGAACGAGTCGGTTGCTGGAAATTCAGTTGGTCACCCACAACAATGTTGCAAAATCATGTATGTCATGAAGTTGAAGATTTGAAGGATGCTGTGGGCGTGTTTAGGTGCTGCTATTCCATGGATTGGCCAGATTCAGAAGATGCAAACGACTTGGACCTATCACTTTGGACACAAGGGACAGTATCTGCCTCTCCAGCACATATATATTGCTGGCTGTTCCCCTGAGAGCCCACTTGCCTGCACTACATGCTCCAAGACGACATCTGCCACTGCACTGCTGCTGTCTCTGCCCCTCTGGACCCTGCAATGGCACGTACTGTGGAGAGAGCCCCAGCCTTCAGCCTTGAAGAGAACCAGGCCCTGCTGGACAGCCTACTTCCACAGTACAGCAAGCTGTATGGGACACCAGGGGAGCAGGTGAGTGTCCTGTGCACTGCCTTTCTGAATGTGCATTTTGTCAGACTAGCAAGGCTGAGAGTCTGCACGCCACTGGCTAGCAGGCTCACTGAGTAGTTGTCACCCCCCATAGTGTGTAGTGACTTGCACTGGACAGGTATGGTGCAGTGACAGTGCTTCTGAACAGGGTTTTACTCCCCATGCAATGATACCATGTAGTGACTTCTGGAAAACTGTCCATGGGCAGCCGTGCACTGCCTGTGTACACCATGTGCCCCTGTGATTGCGACATGTATATGCAACTGTGTCATGCACGGATATGTTGCATGTGTAGTAATGGCCTTATCACTTTGTCATCCTGACAGGCTTCTGCCCATCGGAAGCAGGAGATATGGAAGGACATCGTCCGGGCTGTCCGGTCCGTGGGGGTCTACAAGCGCCGGATCCGCAACTGCCAAAAGAGGTGGCAGGACCTTCGGGGCTGGACCCGGAGGATTGCACGGGTCCAGCTGAAGCTGTCGCCTCCTCGCAGGAGGGGCGGAACACGGACCCTGACCCCCACATGCTCAGGATCCTGGCGGTGGTCTTTCCAGACCTGGATGGGCAGCTGAAGGCCAGAGAGCAGCAAGGAGGGGGTGAGTCAAAGACTGCACTGTGAACTCTGTCTAACATGCTATGTGCCCTCCTCGGGCCTGGTTAAACTGCCACAGTACAGCAGTCATGTTGTCCAGGAGCCATGTCCCTCTATTGTGCACTGCCCACTCCTCATCTGATACCCAGGTGTGGCCCTTACATGCAGGGGATTCTGTCACTTAGGACTGTGTCCTTGCAGTTTGCTTGACTCAAGGTGGGAGACAGCATCTGTTTCCCTGATTCTGTGGTGGGCATCATGGGTGGGTCCATTGCTTACACAATGCCTGTATTCTGACATGTATTCGGCGTGTTACTTTGATCTGTGGTCCAATTGCTGAGCTGATCCACCACATGTGGCTGGGGTATCTGGCACACACCCATGCTGCGGGTGGGAACAATGTTTGGGCCCCAGGAGTATGTATATGACGTGTGTCACACATACTTAGCCAGCTGCCTACAGTCCAGGGCTCAACCCTCATTCATGTGGGGCTGGACAGTCATGCCTACTCCAGGCCATACAATACACTCTGTACTCCCACTCCCGTGTATCAGCTGTCACATTGTGCGCAGTGATTTGACCCCTCAGGTGTCTGCCTCTGTGTCAGTGTGCTGTGGATTAGTCGCCAGGACTGCTGTGGAGTTTCTTGGTAGGGGCTCAGCATGCCACTGGAGATGTGACCATAGGAGACGATACTTGTGTGACACATAGGTGTCTGATCAGCTGCCCATGCGGACTGGGGCATGTGAATGTGAAGTTCAGGCAGCTGTTCCCCATGCACAGCAGAGTGTGAGGGGCTCAGGTTCAGAGGGTAGTGTCACAGGTCTACCATATGTCCAATAGGTATGACCTGGACAGATGAGGGTTAAGAGGATGTGTTGTGGGGGGATGTACATGTGCACTTGTGCAGCTCCAGGACTTGCATTCCCCATGACCTACTATTGTGTCACAGTGCAGAGTGTTGTTGCCTGGCTGCAAAGTCATACATCACTGAGACAGTGATGTATGACTTTGCAGTCATGCCTCCGCCATGGCATGTGTCTACTGATTGTTGAGCCTGCAGGGGAGTGACATGTGCTACATGCACACCATAGTGGCGCTGGCTATCAGGACATGGGTGCATCATGGTGTCTGTCGCTGGTATGCATCACATGCATTTCCTATTTGACTCTGGGCATCCCTTTCATCCGGAAACCTGTACTGACTCAGTGGCAAGAGCTGTGATGTGTCCACACCGTGTCCTCTGCACTGTCCAACTACTGTGTACTTGGTGCATGTGTCCACACTGGGGTGTTGCAATCCAACAGACACCAGACAGATGGGTGCAAGGCCATGTGGGATGTGAGTGCCATGCTTGGCATCAGACTGACAATTGGCTTCTCCTGTTCAGTTAGGGCACTTTTAGCAATGTACAACTAATGATGCCAGGGCTTGCTCTGTGATGTGCTGTGCTCACAGTGGTGTGTGCGTTATGTGCAGGTGACTGATGTCTGTCTGTTTCCCCATTGTTTGCAGATACATCCACGGCCACGGAAGGGGACAGCTCCACGGACCAGGAGGAGCCAGAGAGCCAGACTGGGTCAGCAGCCGAGGAGTGGTCGGAGGGACCCAGTGGCACGGAGTGCGAGGGGAGCCACACCGAGGAGTCCTCAGCACCATCCACCTCAGCTGAGGACCAGAGCAACTCGGAGGATGACTCCCCTGTGGAGGCGGGTGTCAGCAGCCACCACACCCCAGCTAGTGTTGCTGTCCCCGCCACCACCAGCACCACCACCGCCCTCCCATCGGCTCCCATTCCCCAGGTCCGTGGAGGCTCCCATGTCCGGGAGCGTGTCTCCTTTGGGCCAGGCACCGCAGCCCCTGCCCCTGTGTCCCCTGCTGCCCTGAGTGAGGAGTCTGTGTACCTCCTTCGCCAGCTCCATGTAGGGCAGACAGCCATGCTGAGTGTCCTCCATGCGCACACCGCGCTGTTGACTCAGCTGGTGTCGTTCATGGAGGGCATCTCATCGGGCATGTCTGACCTACAGAGGGGCAATAGGTCCATGGACTCCTCCCTGACGGCAGCAGTGTCCCTCCTCAAACGGTCCCTCACCCCTCCTGCCTCTGCTCCATCCACACTCCCCAGCACCTTACCCATCCCAAGCACACACACACCGGCACAGGCACACACCAGCACACACACATCCAGCACACTGACACGCACGCCAATGACAAAACGCACACGCACGCACATTCAGGGGACTGAAGCCAGACTCACAGGGGATGGGGCCCTGGAACACACACACGCATCCACATGCACTGCGCAGTCCTCAGTTCCCTCTCCCTCCAAAGCACCCTCCCTTGCCTCACCTGCAACCCCAAAGTCACAGCAGCTCTTCCTCTGTGACCTCGGCCTCTTCCCCACCGATGAAGCTGCTCCAGCATCCCGGGGGAAGAGGAAGCCCACCCACACGGAGCAGAGTGCCCCTCGCCCCCGGACACCCTCCCCCAGGCACAGACGGACTGAGGCCCCCACCCGCAAGTCCCCACGGAGTCCTAAGAGCAAGACCCCGCCACCGCCCTGCAGCTCAAGCACCAGGTCTCCTTCCTCCATCCCTCAGGCCCCCACTCCACAGGTGCCCCCACCACACCCTGCCCCAGGTTCCCCCACCCACAGATATACCATCCCCAAGATGCTCCGGCCTTCTCCCCCTGCCACTTGCTCTCCCAGCACCACACCCCCGCTGCGCTTGTCTGTGCCACTGATGTGGTGAGGGTGTCCTCCCCCTCTGTCCAACCCACCTTGCCTGTTCCCCATTCTCCTCCCCTGGAGGTAGGCACTGCAGTGGAGTCCACTACCGCCCTGTCTGACTTGGGCACTGCAGTGGCGGACCTGTCCACTGCATCTGCAGGGTCCACTGCAGTTGTGCCGGCACCCACGACATCTGAGTCATGCCCCCCAGTTGTGCCGGCACACACCATGTCAGACACCTCCACTGCAGTTGTCAGTGGCTCTCCAGCACCCACCACCCCTTCCCTGACTCCCCCTGGTGAGCCCTGATCCTGTCCCTGCGGTGCCTGGCCTGCCCCCCGGTTGCCCCTCCTAGTGGATTGTCCCTGGTTTTGTGCAGGCATGCGTAGGGTGACATCTGCCAGTGTCACCCTGTTTGAACTTTGACAATGGACTGGCCATTGGCCTTTGCTCTTTTTTTCTGGACGTCGTTTTCAATCAACACATATGCTGAATAAAGCAACTTTCTTTTCTCTAGTGCTCATGCTTCAGATGTACATGTTGTTGGTGCTGCTAACCATGCCCTTGCTGCAGTGATGGTGATATCTGGTCTCATGATTATGAGGTGTTACTGTGCAGGAACCCATGTGGTCCAGGGGGAATGTGTCCTATCATGTGGTGTATCCATGTCATCCATAGCAGCATCTGAGGGTGTCATGTGTTCAGTATTTGGCAATGGGATTTCCTACTTACATTAGCAATTTCATATCTGTGGCTTCCACCCCTGCACATCTGTTGTGCCTTCCATTGTTGGATTTGTCTACTTCCCTGACCGTGTTGCCATCTCCACTGGACATGCAGGTTTGGGCATCAATGGGGAAGGACTCATCCGTGTAGTCAGTGCAACATTGCTATACAAGTGTGTTGGATCTGTGCTGATGATTCCGTTGGCACATCCATGACCAGGCTGATGTGATGGGAGCCCTCATTTGGTGCTAATTGTTGATTGTGTGACCAAGTGCTCAGCTGACATGATGGGGCCCTACTGAGGCAACATATGGCACAGCTTTCTTTCACACAGGAGTGGAGTCCCCTCATGGCAGTGTGTACACGTGTGACATTGCCTGCGCCCAAGGTGTGTGTTGTGTGTGCATGTCTGTGTGTTCACTTCCATTTATCTGCGCATGCTGTGATCCCTAGTGTTGTACCTGTTTGTGATGCTTGCTGACTTGAGCTATGTTCCCCCAAAGTCTTCTCCCTGTGTTCTCTGTGAGGTGGGTGCATGGCACATTACTGGTCATCAGGGTGTCACCCATAGGTGTGTTTGCTGTCAGGGCTGAGTTTGTGTGCAGACGCAGATGGGTCACAGTCAGGTTTCCCCTTGGCACTTGTTGTTTGCCCCTGTCATGTGATTTTCAGTTCGTGTTATCTTTCAGTGATTGTGACACGTTGTGTGTGTGACTGCTGGCACTCCTCAGGGTCCGGGCTGCAATGTTGGTTGTTGTCTATGTGTGTTCTTTGTGGGTGACCTTGGCTTCTTCATTGGTGTGTGACTGTGGCTGGGATCCCATTGGTTGGTGTGGTATCGCCGTCATGTCCATGTACAGCGTAGTGTGCAGTGTGTCAGACATTCAGGAGTCTTGTTGAGTGGCCATGTGTGATGTGTTTCTGCACCTTGGTTCCCACCCACCACCCTGGAATGGTCATGGGTGCATGTGCAATGTCACCAGTGCATGTGTACTTCACTGCTGCACATTGTTGGAGGTCGAGGGGTGTGGTCTTGAGTGTGTGCAGATGGGAGTCGTTGCCCAGCTAGTCCCCTGCCTCCATGTTGGCCTTGGCTTACTGGCCATGCTGATTGATTTGTGCTTGTGTAGGTGTGATGGTAGTTTGTTGCTCAGGACACCTGACTGTGGTTCACAGTGTGAACGACATTTAGCTTTGTCATCACAGTGGGATTTTTATTCAGCCCAGGGTCACCACATTGTGGGGGCCCTGGGGGTGGTGCTGTGGTGTGTCTGTGTCTTGCTGTGTCAGTTGTTGTTCCTACGTGCCTGTGTGACATGTGTGTTTTGTGCTCCCTCTCATCTGACAATGCCTGCTTGCCCACATAGGGGATTTGGATCCATGAGTTACCTTAGTGTGGCAGTGTATGCACATCTGTATGATTGGTATTCAGCTCTCCTCATGTGTTGTGTGGTTGCCTGGGGACACTGGCACCCTCACCCCTCACCTGCTGTGTATGATGACAGTGTTGGTCTGCCTGTTTGTGTTTGTGCATCTGCACCACTGCATTGGCATATCTTGGGTGTGCCATTGGCTGTATGTTGTTTGGTGTGTTTCCCCTGCTGTCCCTGGGACTCCTAGGTCATCAGTCAGCACAGTGATCATGGTTTGTGTGTCCCATTGCTGCCATGGTATGGTATCTGTTCACCTCACATCTGCTGTCTCCACAGGATATCTGCATTTGTGTGCCCATTGGTGCAAATATGTGGTTCTGCATTCTGATGGTCACTTCTGTCATTGTGTCATTGATGAATGTTGACGGTGTCAGCCCCCATGGGTGTTGTTTGTCTGCACATGGCCAAAGGAATGTCTCATTTGCACTGCAGTATTTGGCTCACCCAATTTATGTTGCAATGGGACACATACACTACTTTGCCACAGATGAATTTTTGGTTCTGTGACCAGGAATGATCCATGCAGTTTGGCAGTTGCAGCTCTTTCTTTGTCAACACTTACCTTTTGGTCACTGTGATGATGGGGGTGTAGACCCCATTGCCACAATGGTCAAAATGTGCTTCAGCTATGGACCCCACACTTGCCTTTTGGTCACTGTGATGATGGGGGTTTAGACCCCATTGCCACAATGGTCAAAATGTGCTTCAGCTATGGACCACACACTTGCCTTTTGGTCACTGTGATGATGGGGGTTTAGACCCCATTGCCACAATGGTCAAAATGTGCTTCGGCTATGGACCCCACACTTACCTTTTGGTCACTGTGATGATGGGGGTTTAGGCCCCATTGCCACAATGGTCATGGGCTGCTTGCATTGTGGGTGCCACACACATATATGTGTGGCACATGTGCTAGGGGGTCACATTGTATGTTCAAAGTCATGTTCGGTGTTGGAGGCATTTGACACAGCCTACACACGCTTGTCATGGTGGTGGGGGGATGTCTTTATCTTGCATTCCCTAGGTTGTGGTGTGCTTGTTGTGTCATGCATTGTCCATCCTATGAGTGGGGGTGGTAGTAGTGGTAGGCTTCCTGCCACCCTGGCTAAGGGTGGTAGTAGTGGTAGGCATCCTGCCCCCCTGGCTAAGGGTGGTAGTAGTGGTAGGCATCCTGCCCCCCTGGCTAAGGGTGGTAGTAGTGGTAGGCATCCTGCCCCCCTGGCTAAGGGTGGTAGTAGTGGTAGGCATCCAGCCCCCCTGGCTAAGGGTGGTAGTAGTGGTAGGCATCAAGCCCCCCTGGCTAAGGGTGGTAGTAGTGGTAGGCATCCTGCCCCCTGGCTAAGGGTGGTAGTAGTGGTAGGCATCAAGCCCCCCTGGCTAAGGGTGGTAGTAGTGGTAGGCATCCAGCCCCCCCTGGCTAAGGGTGGTAGTAGTGGTAGGCATCCAGCCCCCCCTGGGTGAGGGTGGTAGTAGTGGTAGGCATCCTGTTCCCCCTGGGTGAGGGTGGTAGTAGTGGTAGGCATCCTGCCCCCCCTGGCTGAGGGTGGTAGTAGTGGTAGGCATCCAGCCCCCCCTGGCTAAGGGTGGTGGTAGTGGTAGGCATTCTGCCCCCCCTGGGTGAGGGTGGTAGTAGTGGTAGGCATCAAGCCCCCCCTGGCTAAGGGTGGTAGTAGTGGTAGGCATCCAGCCCCCCTGGCTAAGGGTGGTAGTAGTGGTAGGCATCCAGCCCCCCTGGGTGAGGGTGGTAGTAGTGGTAGGCATCCTGCTCCCCTGGGTGAGGGTGGTAGTAGTGGTAGGCATCCTGCCCCCTGGCTGAGGGTGGTAGTAGTGGTAGGCATCCAGCCCCCTGGCTAAGGGTGGTGGTAGTGGTAGGCATTCTGCCCCCCTGGGTGAGGGTGGTAGTAGTGGTAGGCATCCTGCCCCCCTGGCTAAGGGTGGTAGTAGTGGTAGGCATCCTTCCCCCTGGGTGAGGGTGGTAGTAGTGGTAGGCATCCTGCCCCCCTGGGTGAGGGTGGTAGTAGTGGAAGGCATCCTGCCCCCCTGGCTAAGGGTGGTAGTAGTGGTAGGCATCCTGCCCCCCTGGGTGAGGGTGGTAGTAGTGGTAGGCATCCTGCCCCCCTGGGTGAGGGTGGTACTAGTGGTAGGCATCCTGCCCCCTGGGTGAGGGTGGTAGTAGTGGTAGGCATCCTGCCCCCCTGGCTAAGGGTGGTAGTAGTGGTAGGCATCCTGCCCCCTGGCTAAGGGTGGTAGTAGTGGTAGGCATCCTGCCCCCCTGGCTAAGGGTGGTAGTAGTGGTAGGCATCCTGCCCCCCTGGCTAAGGGTGGTAGTAGTGGTAGGCATCCTGCCCCCCCTGGGTGAGGGTGGTAGTAGTGGTAGGCATCAAGCCCCCCCTGGCTAAGGGTGGTAGTAGTGGTAGGCATCCTGCCCCCCCTGGCTAAGGGTGGTAGTAGTGGTAGGCATCCTGCCCCCCTGGCTAAGGGTGGTAGTAGTGGTAGGCATCCAGGCCCCCCTGGCTAAGGGTGGTAGTAGTGGTAGGCATCCTGCCCCCCCTGGGTGAGGGTGGTAGTAGTGGTAGGCATCAAGCCCCCCCTGGCTAAGGGTGGTAGTAGTGGTAGGCATCCAGCCCCCCCTGGCTGAGGGTGGTGGTAGTGGTAGGCATTCTGCCCCCCCTGGGTGAGGGTGGTAGTAGTGGTAGGCATCCTGCCCCCCTGGGTGAGGGTGGTAGGGTGGTAGTAGTGGTAGGCATCCTGCCCCCCTGGGTGAGGGTGGTAGTAGTGGTAGGCATCCTGCCCCCCTGGGTGAGGGTGGTACTAGTGGTAGGCATCCTGCCCCCCTGGGTGAGGGTGGTAGTAGTGGTAGGCATCCTGCCCCCCTGGCTAAGGGTGGTAGTAGTGGTAGGCATCCAGCCCCCCTGGCTGAGGGTGGTGGTAGTGGTAGGCATTCTGCCCCCCTGGGTGAGGGTGGTAGTAGTGGGAGGCATCCTGCCCCCCTGGGTGAGGGTGGTAGTAGTGGTAGGCATCCTGCCCCCCTGGCTGAGGGTGGTAGTAGTGGTAGGCATCCTGCCCCCCTGGGTGAGGGTGGTAGTAGTGGTAGGCATCCTGCCCCCCTGGGTGAGGGTGGTACTAGTGGTAGGCATCCTGCCCCCTGGGTGAGGGTGGTAGTAGTGGTAGGCATCCTGCCCCCTGGCTAACGGTGGTAGTAGTGGTAGGCATCCAGCCCCCCTGGCTGAGGGTGGTGGTAGTGGTAGGCATTCTGCCCCCTGGGTGAGGGTGGTAGTAGTGGTAGGCATCCTGCCCCCCTGGCTAAGGGTGGTAGTAGTGGTAGGCATCCTGCCCCCCTGGGTGAGGGTGGTAGTAGTGGTAGGCATCCTGCCCCCCTGGGTGAGGGTGGTACTAGTGGTAGGCATCCTGCCCCCCTGGGTGAGGGTGGTAGTAGTGGTAGGCATCCTGCCCCCTGGCTAAGGGTGGTAGTAGTGGTAGGCATCCTGCCCCCTGGCTAAGGGTGGTAGTAGTGGTAGGCATCCTGCCCCCCTGGCTAAGGGTGGTATTAGTGGTAGGCATCCTGCCCCCCTGGGTGAGGGTGGTAGTAGTGGTAGGCATCAAGCCCCCTGGCTAAGGGTGGTAGTAGTGGTAGGCATCCAGCCCCCCTGGGTGAGGGTGGTAGTAGTGGTAGGCATCCTGCCCCCCTGGGTGAGGGTGGTAGTAGTGGTAGGCATCCTGCCCCCCTGGGTGAGGGTGGTACTAGTGGTAGGCATCCTGCCCCCCTGGGTGAGGGTGGTAGTAGTGGTAGGCATCCTGCCCCCCTGGGTGAGGGTGGTACTAGTGGTAGGCATCCTGCCCCCCTGGGTGAGGGTGGTAGTAGTGGTAGGCATCCTGCCCCCCCTGGCTAAGGGTGGTAGTAGTGGTAGGCATCCAGCCCCCCCTGGCTGAGGGTGGTGGTAGTGGTAGGCATTCTGCTCCCCCTGGGTGAGGGTGGTAGTAGTGGTAGGCATCCTGCCCCCCTGGGTGAGGGTGGTAGTAGTGGTAGGCATCCTGCCCCCCTGGCTAAGGGTGGTAGTAGTGGTAGGCATCCTGCCCCCCTGGGTGAGGGTGGTAGTAGTGGTAGGCATCCTGCCCCCTGGGTGAGGGTGGTACTAGTGGTAGGCATCCTGCCCCCTGGGTGAGGGTGGTAGTAGTGGTAGGCATCCTGCCCCCTGGCTAAGGGTGGTAGTAGTGGTAGGCATCCAGCCCCCCTGGCTGAGGGTGGTGGTAGTGGTAGGCATTCTGCCCCCTGGGTGAGGGTGGTAGTAGTGGTAGGCATCCTGCCCCCTGGCTAAGGGTGGTAGTAGTGGTAGGCATCCTGCCCCCTGGGTGAGGGTGGTAGTAGTGGTAGGCATCCTGCCCCCTGGGTGAGGGTGGTACTAGTGGTAGGCATCCTGCCCCCTGGGTGAGGGTGGTAGTAGTGGTAGGCATCCTGCCCCCCTGGCTAAGGGTGGTAGTAGTGGTAGGCATCCTGCCCCCTGGCTAAGGGTGGTAGTAGTGGTAGGCATCCTGCCCCCTGGCTAAGGGTGGTAGTAGTGGTAGGCATCCTGCCCCCCTGGCTAAGGGTGGTAGTAGTGGTAGGCATCAAGCCCCCTGGCTAAGGGTGGTAGTAGTGGTAGGCATCCAGCCCCCCCCTGGCTAAGGGTGGTAGTAGTGGTAGGCATCCAGCCCCCCCTGGCTGAGGGTGGTGGTAGTGGTAGGCATTCTGCCCCCCTGGGTGAGGGTGGTAGTAGTGGTAGGCATCCTGCCCCCTGGGTGAGGGTGGTAGTAGTGGTAGGCATCCTGCCCCCCTGGCTAAGGGTGGTAGTAGTGGTAGGCATCCTGCCCCCCTGGGTGAGGGTGGTAGTAGTGGTAGGCATCCTGCCCCCCTGGGTGAGGGTGGTAGTAGTGGTAGGCATCCTGCCCCCCTGGCTAAAGGTGGTAGTAGTGGTAGGCATCCTGCCCCCTGGGTGAGGGTGGTAGTAGTGGTAGGCATCCTGCCCCCCTGGGTGAGGGTGGTACTAGTGGTAGGCATCCTGCCCCCCTGGGTGAGGGTGGTAGTAGTGGTAGGCATCCTGCCCCCCTGGGTGAGGGTGGTACTAGTGGTAGGCATCCTGCCCCCCTGGGTGAGGGTGGTAGTAGTGGTAGGCATCCTGCCCCCCCTGGGTGAGGGTGGTAGTAGTGGTAGGCATCCAGCCCCCCCTCGGTAAGGGTGGTAGTGGTGGTAGGCATCCTGCCCCCCCTGGGTAGGGGTGGTGGTGCGCATTCAGGCCCCTGTGTGCATATGTGGCATTGGTGATGGGCATCCCGCCCCTATGGTGCTGCTGTTGCTGGTGTAAGTATATTCAGCATCCCCGTGTGTGTGTGTGATGTGTCGTGTACGTGTTGTATGTGTTTTGTGGTTGGTGTCTGGCTTACCTTCTGCGCCGTACGCGTCCGTGCCTGTTCCGGTAGTAGATGTAGAATATTGGTATGATCGGGACGAAGGGATTCATGGTTGGTTCGTGTCGTTCGTCCTTCTCGTTGCTTCGCGTCGTCCTCGCTCACTTCGCCTCGTCCTCGTCGGTGCCGTGTTCGCCTCGTAGCCGTGGATCGTGTTGTGGCGCGAATCGGAGCTTATGTGCGCCTCTCCCGGATGCTTTGACGTGTCGTGCGTAGCGACGGGTTCGGCGCGTACGGGAAGCGCATCGTACTTGTCCGGCCGGACGGGGCTGCATTTTTCCTTCCGTGCGACTCGATTCGGCGTTTCCGGATTCGCCTCGGTCGGAGAACAGGACCTGGTTTGGGTGAGTACGGCTCGGCCGGATTTTTGCTGTTGTGCGCATCGTACTTGCTCGTTCGGTGTACTGTACGGATCGGTCGGGAAACAGGCTTTCGCATGGCTTTTTTCCCGACCGAATGGTGTTGGGTACGCCTCCGACCGAGATCGGAATCGGCCCCCAAGTCTTCTTTTTAAGTTTGCAAGGCCAGGAGGTTTGAGAGATTTTCATCATTTGAGATTTTCCTGGTTTATTCTTGTCTCCGCCCAGAAAAGTTGTTATACACTATGTGAGATAAGTTACTATCATTTTGAATTAATGTTTCTTCTAATCTAGGCCAGCAAAGACAAAAAATGAATGCAAAATGTATCTCGGCAAGTTTATCTTTTACAGAGTTCTGTGCACAATTGCAATTGTATGCAATGTTTGTCTATGCAAGTTTACCTTTTATGACATAAATTGTTGCACCATTCGCATTTATCAAATGTTGAGGAAGTGTACAAATTGAGAACTTCCTGAAGTTGCAAACCTTTGCTTAGAACTTCAAGAAAGTTGTGAAAAATTGAGTGTCAGATTTCAAATGTAAGTTTGATGACATGTTCTCTTTTTCCAGTTAAATGTACAGCCCAATGGGCAGTCAGAAGAACCAAGAGGCTTGCTCTGGATTCTCGACGAGGAAGTGCTGATCCAGGGGTCAAACGACAACACAGTTCTCGATCGACTGTGCTTGTACTTCGAGAAGAAAGACAGTGACAAAGAAGGTAAGAGCATTGGCTCATTTGCTAGAGTGGACTGAAAGTGAAAGAAGATGGTTAGTGTGTTTGTGGGGACCAGCAGAAAAGCTGATGACAAAACAGAAATGTGAGCACTAGCATTTGGTTTCTGCTCTGGAGGTAAGGATTACTTTTTTAAATTTCACTACTGAAATTTATAAATGTATTAAAGACATTCACAAAGTACAGTAGGGCCTTTGTTCATAAATGTGTGATTTTACATGTTTAACGATTGTTAACAATAATTTTGTCGTATATTAAAACATGTCTGTGCTGTTAGAGTAATTTTTGTCATCTTGCATCAGACATCTTGAAAGATATGTTCTTATAGTCTATATTCAGAAGAACATTAAAAAAAATATTGTGTTAGAACCACACAAAAAATAACAAAAGAGAACAAAACTAAGAATCCACAAAATGATTTTGCATATTCTATCTCAATAGCTGTGATTATTATGAAACAGTTCCCCAAACAGTGTTAAGGCCTTCATTTGGGCATCAGTTCAGGAGAAGGCTGCAAATGTATTTGTATGGATTTGAAAATTGCTTCCATACAGTCTGTATATGTCATACAGTCGGTATATGACTCCTGTGGTGGTAAACACACGTACATATTGTGCCAACATTTTGCTTTGTTCTTTATTCATATCTTGGCAGAACTCCCTGCTAGCTCTTTTGCAGTAGCTGTAAGCCTCAACCAAGCACAGACTGAGCCAAGGACTATCACCAGCTAAAATAGCTTGGGTACTAGAAGAATCATTTCAAAGCCACATTGGCTCTGTCATGCAGGGTCCACCATTTGGATTATCTGCATGCTAGCTGGATATAGATCGCAGAATGAGAGTCTGAGTGGTTCTAGTGTGTACCCGGATTGCTGTGCGTACCTGTGCTGTGGACTCACAAACCAGTTGTCCTGTGGGTCAAACAGCCTTTTGCCCCCATCAATACTAAGAAGTATCTTCCTTTTTGAGTAATTGATGAAGAATAACTAGGATTCTGAGGTGGTGAGATATCCATAATTTGTTTAATCATTTATCTACATTTAATGGATACTAGCAAACCTGTACTTCAACCTGAGAAATTAGTAAATCTCTATTCCATAACCTGTGGCTGTGGCACTTGGCTCCAGTGTGTCAAATCTTGTTTTCCTTCCCTAAGGTTGCACTACTTTTATGTTGTGTTTTTCTAGTGTTCGTGATTTGGTTGTGACTGCAAGCTGTGTTTTAATGGTCACTGTGTTTTGGCTGGAGATTTTCTGTTTGACAAGTTCTTATGGTTTGACGAACAGCACAACATACATTACTATTTAGTGATTGCAAACAACATACGCATATGATATGAGCAACTTAGCATTCACACTTTCCTAACTGCATTATATTGGGTTATTTTTTAGCATTATGGGCTGTGTCTGTGAGCAATATTAGCTTCTATTTGTGTCCCTGGTGTTACGGTCCCCAGTCACAAACAAGTGACCATAATGGAGGGCATTATACCTCTCATTGCCCTGGTGGGGCAATAAGGCTACTACCCTGCCCTTCCTACTTCCAACAAGTGGGAGTGCAGCAGGAGAGGGAGCTCCTCTCACTTGTCCACTCACCTGAAAAATAGGGGAAGCAGAGCTGTTTTCTCCCCTGCTACTTCACTTCCTTCTACTAGCAGCAGCTGCCATTTGAGACCCACCTGTCTGGGTTCCCCCATTCCTTTGTTGAAGTTGAATTAGAGTGTAAGCTCAATTGCCAAAAAGACGTGGGAAAAAATAAACAAATATTTACATTTCATACGTTTTTCCACTTTATAATGTAGAATATATTACCCAGTGGCGGTGGCCACTGGGTATTTTAGGACCACATTTCCATAGGAAAGTGATTTTTTAGTTTGCTTATAACTTGGGCGCAGTGTGATGAATCTTCACAAAACTTGCCAAAAATATGTTCTTCCCTCTCAGTTCCTTCCCTGAAAGTTCAGTGTGAGCTGTCAAGTAGGGGATGAGAAAAAGGGGCGGCCATTTTCTATGACAATCACTTCTATTAAACATTGAACTGTGTGTATTTATGAAATATTCATTTGATTATAGTTATTAGTGATTTTTGACAAATGCAATAGTTCTACTTTATATATGTTGATATGCTGACCCGTTGATAAAGCCAATAGGCCCGCTTTTTATATTTTGGTGGACCCTTTGAAAAAAGTCAGTCAGTGTGCCTTAATGAAAATAAGCTGTTTCTATTGTAACATTACTGTCTGCGGGGTTGTGCGCAAGGCCATACTCTTACCAATGCTGGTTGTGTACCTGTGCACTGAGAGTTACCCACGCCAGGCAGTATTCCTATGCCCGACGATATATTATGTATGTATATATATATATATATATATATATATATATATATATATATATATATATATTCTCCAAAGTACTTTTTGTCGATAAACATAAAGCAAGCTCGAGCCCAAATCCATAAAGCGTGATTTATTTAAACATGTGGTAAGCAAACGCCCGACGCACCTTGGTCACGGGTCATATATATATATATTTTTTATAAGTATGTATCCCTGAAAAGTTGCAGAGCCTTAATTAGACAGTGCCTGACAAACGTTTTATAGAAATAACAATTCCCTTTGTGAAATTTCAACTTTAGGAATAAACATTGACTAACAGGAAATTAGATATTTGATTTCACTCCGGTTATTGTAATATGAAAGATGTTATAGTAAAATTTGATCTTCATTCAGAAAGAAGTATTTCTTCTGCATGAATTTCCTAATACATCATTTCCCCCGGAATTATTTTCAAAATTGGTCAAATGTAATCGTGGGTGGAATAAACAAAACAAATGTTCTAAGTAGAGGTTTGCTAGGGTTTAAACATGTACTATTTATAATTACACACTTAGCTTGTCTTATGGTCTGAAAAACCACCCACCCAGCAGTGACCTTAAAATCATATAGTACATGATATAGTACATGCTTATTGTTGGAATGTGAATTATTAGTAGTAGTAAATATATATTTACCACTGGCAATAAGGCCACTAACACAATATAGGGCTCAGAATAGGTCTCAGAAAATTATTCCCGTGCTCAATACTTGGAAGCTTGGCTGCGAGCAGGCAGACTTAACTTCAGAGACAGGGATGAAAGGATTTCAAAACAACAATTCAGTAAATAATTAAGACACAGCACACAATAAAAATACAACACCAATTTATAAAAATAGGAAATATTTGTAGCTTTAAAATGACACCGTAACAAATAAAACCCAATGTAGGGAACAGGAGATATGATTTTTTTAAGATTTAGCACTATATTGCACATAGAAACCTATGGCGCCTATTGGGACATCTGGTCATGCTAGACCAGGACAAAGTCAAAGTTTCAGGCTGACATTGATAGAGCCCTGTGCGGCTACCTCTTGCGGTAGGGTTGGTAAAATGTTTTACCTTCTGACTTAGAAACTTTTCTGGAGCTTTTTCTCCCGAGGTCCCTTGAAGCTCTCCATCGGTCTGGATTCAGTGATGGTTCGCTGGCTTGTGTTTCGACGAGCTCCCAGTCAAACTTATGGAAGTTAGACCTCCGGAGCTTTCCAACAGGATAAACCAAGGATTCAGGCCGGCTCGTGGTTGAAGGTGGGTGGCTTGGCTCTCACGGTTGGTCTCGGCCACCTCTTCTACCTTCGGACTTAAAAACTTTTACAGAGCTTTTTCTCGCGGGGTCCCTCGATGCTCTTCACCAGGCTGGTTTCAGTGAGGGTTTGCCGGCATGGGTTTCCACCAGCTCCTAGTCAAATTGGAAGTAGGACCTCTGGAGCTTTTCCTTGGGACAAACCTGGACGGCAGGCTGAGTCGCGGTTGAGGGTCACTGGCTTGGCTGGCCAGGTCGAGTTGGTCCACTTATGGAGCTTTTTTTCAAGGTTTCTCCAAAGTTCTCCAACCTTCTGGAACTTCTTCCTGAAGTTCCTTTGAGGGTGCCAAAGTATCCAGAACACACTCCAAGGGTCTGGAAGCTCCAAGATGGTCCTTGAAAGTTTGGGACTTCAATTCTCGCAATCCATTTGGAGAAAACCCTTACAAATCCACTGGAGTCACTCCAGGCTGGGCATTCTTGGTGGTGATGGTCCAGGTGAGCTTTGTAAACCTGTAGCTTGCAGGGAGTCCACTCTTTAGTCCTTTTGAAGTAAGTTTGGTCCACAGGGCTGGAATTCCAGATTGTGCAACAGGCACAGTCAGTCAGAGTGCAGGGCCTGGTTGGTGCAAATGAAACTTCCAGCATGGACACTTCTTCATCTGTGGTTTCAAGCAGCAGATCTGAGAGGCACTGCCCCTTTCATACTTATTCAGTGGTCTCTGGGGTCACACAGGAGGGCACTCCTGTCCAATGAGGTGCAGGGCAACACCCAGAGCATTACAATGTCCTCTAAAGTGTAGCACTATGGTCTCCCAGAAAGCACTATTTCTCCAAAATTCAGCATGGTTGAGGTCTCAGCAGAGAGGCAAGAGCTGGCTAAACCAACCTCCAGGATGGCTCATCTCCATATTCTCCCTCCCTCTGGCATCTGCACATTCCTTCCTTAAGCCTGTCATCTGGCTCGGCTCAGAGGGATTGGGCATAGATGGAACTGGCTTTCTCTACCTGTCCCCCTGGGCCTTTGAAGCTCATGGTTTATGACCCTCCCCCTGCTCTGGCATTCCTATGCAGCAGAACCCTCTCCTCCCAGAATGGCTCTTCGTCCCAGGTGCCACTTATCACTTCATCAAAGCAGCCTGGCTAGTCCAAATATCTCTGACTAATCAGAACAGATCACTGGATGGCGGAATTTTGGCTTACAAACAAGAACGTCTTATAACTGCTTGTCTGCATATTTTAGGATAAATTCAACAATCGCATGTTGTTGGATTTATCAATACCATTCTCCTAAGTCCTTGAATGATATTTTTCTGTAATTCCTCAGCAGGAGTTTTTAATTAATAACTTCTTGCCATGTTAACCAATTTGGCTGGGGATCTGCAATGGGGAAAATGAACTGGGCAATTTCTCCAACACCAAGGTTTATAAAACATCTTTTATAAGGACGCTACCTATATCTACAGGACTTCCCACCCTTGGAACACCTAGGGGAGACTCTAGGGATTCTGAATATGTAAAAATATTGCAGATCCTCAATCTACAGTGTTCCTAGCACAAAAGTCGATTCTGGTAAGCACTTTACTACAATGAGGGGAGTGAAATGTGCAATTTCACTTTCCCCAGGGCATATAAAACCTATTATATAAGGGTCCGCATTATAAATACCCCAACACCACCCTCCGCAGCACCCTCGTCTATAGACCTATGGGCCCCCACCTGCCCTTCACCGACACGGATCATCGACTTCATCTCACCCCATGCTCTCACATCCACTGATTACATCCTACTCAGCAACCTCAACTTTCACATGGACAGCCCCAATGACCAGAACACCACATCTCTTCTGGAGAACGTCGTCACCATCAGACTCAAGCAGCTAGTCACCTCTCCGACCCACGCAGCAGGACACACGCTCGACCCCATCTTCTTTGCCAGCAAAAACATCACCTACAGCCACACCTCCAAACTCCTCTGGACCGACAACCACTGTGTGCACTTCACATTCACCAAACCCACTGTACATCGCCGCCCTCACACCCCCTCTGTAGCTGGAAAAGGGTCACAAAAGAACATTTCACCGCCTCCCTCAGCACTACCACACCGCCAACATCCACCAACGCTAATACCTCAGCACACAACCTCCACAGATGGATCTCCAACTGCTCCTACACTCTGGCACCCCTCATGAAGGCACCTGGCAAGGAACACTCCAAGAAAGCCAGCTGGTTCACTCCCACCCTCCACAAGTCCAGACACACCTGTAGATGACTCGAGAAGAGAAGGAGGGTCAACAAAACCCCGGAAGCCCACACAGCCTTCAAAGCCGCCACCACCGCACACCACCTCCTCCTCAAAACCACAAAGAAAATGACCCTCCAAGACAGAATCAAGGCCTACGCACACAACAGCAAAGAACTCTTTGCCATCGTCAAGGAGTTTGCCAGGCCCAGTAGCGAGACCACAGACGTCCCACCCTCCCAAGACCTCTGCAACAAACTTGGCACCTTCTTCCACTCCAAGATCAGGCAGATCTACGACAGCTTCGACATCCAAGACCCTCCCACCACACCCGACACCACCACACCCAACCACACCGCAGTACAACAGATCCTGCTTAACTGTACCCCGCTCACCACAGACGACACACTCAAGACCATGAAGAGCATCCACTTCGGACCCCCCTTGGATCCATGCCCGCACCACATCTTCCATAGAGCAGCCACCTCCATCGCCCACGAGCTACGCTACACCATCAACTACTCCATCAACACCGCTACCTTCCCAACGACTGGAAACACACCTTGATCAACCCCCTGCTCAAGAAGCCATCTGCCAACCCAACAGACCTCAAGAACTTCAGACCTATCTACCTGCTCTCCTTCCCAGCCAAGGTCACAGAGAAGGCCATCAACACTAGGCGTGGGTAGAGTTCATGGAGTCCGCTACGCAGAACTCCGTGAAGTTACAAAAAAACTGCCAAGCTAAGCAGAGTTCCGCGAGCGGTGGAGTGCGTTACTTCGTGCCGTTCGCACTGATTTTTAGCACTGGGGATTAGTCCCGCACTGTAAAATCAGTGTGAACAGCATCACAAGCACCGCAAGAGGGCGCCGGTGCTTTCTGCCACTTAAGTAAAAGTTCTACTCGAGTGGCAGTTTCCTCAACGCGATCAGAAGGTTTCTCAATGGAAGCGTAGTGTCCATCTGCGACTGCCCGCATTGAGAAATCTCACTGGGAAGCAGTCTAGCGTTAGATTTTCAAAACTCAGCTTCGATACGCGGAGTTTTTCATAACTCCTCGAGCTCAGCAGAGTGCAAAAAACCTTGCAAACTCCGCGAACGGAGTGGAGTTCACTGCTATGGCCCAATCAACACCCAACTCTCAGACTTTATCAAAGTCAACCACATCCTGGACACCTCTCAATCCGGCTTCCGAAGCAACCACAGCACCAAGACTGCCCTCCTCACCGCCACCAATGACATTCACTCCCTCCTCGATGGGCGGCGAAACAGCAGCCCTCATCCTTCTGGACCTCTCGGCCGCCTTCAACACCATCTCTCACCCCACCCTAATCACGAGACTCCACAACGCCGACATCCGCAACAAGGTCCTGGACTGGATCCACTCCTTCCTCACCGGTCGAACACAGCGAGTAAGACTACCACTGTTCCTCTCAGAACCCACAGAGATCAGTTGGGCTGTGCCCAAGGGCTCCTCCGTGAGCCCCACCCTCCTCAATGTCTACATGGCCCGCTCGCAGCCATCGTCAGGAACTATGGACTGAACATCGTCTCCTACCCCGACAACACCAAGCTGATCCTCTCCCTCACCAATGAACCCACAGCCACCAGAAACAAATTCCAGGATGAAGGCCGTTGGCACTAGGATGAAAGACAATTGCCTCAAACTCAACTCGGACAAGACCGAAGTGCTCTTCCTGGGACCCACCCCCTCAGCTTGGGATGACTCCTGGTGACCTGCCGCACTAGGAACCCCCCACCCCCATGGACCATGCTCGAAACCTCTGCATCATACTGAACTCCTCTCTCACAATGAACTGCCAGATCAATGCCGTATCCTCATCATGCTTCCACACGCTTCGCCTGCTTCTAAAAATATTTAGATGGATCCCCACCGAATCCAGAAAAACAGTCACCCACCCAGTCATTAGCAGCAGATTCGACTATGGCAGCGCACTCTATGATGTTGTCACTCAGAAGCTCCTCGGAAACCTACAGAATGTTCAAAATGCCGCAGTCAAACTGGTCCTCAACATCTCACCCTCGCAGCCACATCACCGAACTCCTGCGAGAACTCCACTGGCTTCCAGTCAACAAAAGAATCACTTTCAAGCTCCTCACACACACCTACAAAGCCCTCCACAATGCAGGACCAGCATACCTGAACCACTGTCTCCCATTCCTCGTACCCACCAGACACCTCCGCTCCAACCATCGGGCCCTGGCCACCGTCCCACGGATCCGCAAGACCAGAACTGGAGGAAGATCCTTCTCCTATCTCACCGCCAAGACCTGGAACGTCCTGCCCCTCCATCACAGGCAATCCCCATTGCTGACCCAATTCAGGAAGGATCTAAAGACCTGGCTCTTCGACTGAACCCCAGCGCCCAGACGGATCAGCAGCCCGCCTCTCCCGCTTCCCCCTCAGCACCTTGAGACCCTCACAGGTGAGTTGCAGCGCTTTACAAACCCTGATTGATTGAATGAAGTACCTGACCCCCCACCCCTGGGATACCGAGGGGAGAGCCTGGGGGTACTGAATATGCCAAAATATTGTAGTTTATTCATTTTTAAGTGCCCCAAACACCAAAGTCGAGTTTGGGCACAATTTACATTTTAAAAGCAGTCCTGCAACATAGGGCTGCTTTTAACCTGACCTCAGGCCCCATCAGTGCACACATGCAAGTGCAGAAAGGGCTGCTGGCCTCTAAACTGCCATGCCCTAATATATACTAGGGACTTAATGGTAGTTTTAATCCCACTGCCCTATTATGTACTAGGGCCTTATAGGGAGGCCATGCCAATCATATAGTGTACCCTAGTGTGTGTTGGTGTTTTCACTGTATTTGAAGTGTGTTTTCAGCATAGTACTGGGCCTGGGCCTGGTTAAGCAGAGCCCAGGGACAGTCAGAGTCAGTTACTACCAATACCAGTCAGCAAAAAAGTTGGAGGTGCCCAGGGCGCAGGATGACTTTGCAACACTTACCTCTAGTTAAGCCCGGTTATGATCATGTTCAGACAGTAGATGATGCATTGAGGTTTTTGATATGTCCTACAAAACATTATTGTTGCTTTAAATTAGAACAATCTGTTCCCAATCACAGAATTAATATCCTGCCACGTTATATTTTTGAAAGCCGAGAGTGTGCTGTTGCTGGAATTTTATTAATGCATTCTCGCAGCAGTCCCGCTCCGATGACATCCTTGAGTTATTGCCCTCACGAATGGATTTTGACTGATGATACATTGCCTGAACACAGATAGCCCCGAAGGAGAAACAGTGAAGCACCCTGTGATTTCATTTAATCTCCGTGTCGTCGCCCATAAAATACTTTCAAATCAAACTGCATACAAAACTGGATAAGCCAGTAAATGGAAGCAAGGCAGGAAAGGAGAGAACACTTAACAGAGTGGTAGTAAACACTTTCCTAGAATGAATATATTTATTCCCTGCCCTTTGAGAATGTGTTCCTTTCTGGTGTCACCAAAATATGTTTACAGTTTAAATTGTAATGGCAAGAATATATATATATATATATATATATATATATATATATATATATATATATATATATATATACATACATATACACACACGCACGCACACACACACTATCTCTCAATTCTGAAGTATACACAGCCTATTTAGTCGAAAACTGAGATATAAACAATGTTTTAAGCAGGTGGCATTATCGCTTTATAAACAATCAATAGCAAGCAGAGGGCTAGGTTTGAGAGAACGGCTTCAGCAGGCAAGCACAGTTTTTCAAATGGCACCTGTTTTTTGTAGTTCTGACATAGACGCTGATTCACCAAAATGCCAGTGCTAGAAACTGTGAGATCCTGCACCCTTTGACCCCCACAGTGACATTGAAGGGTTAATCCATTATCCCACCCTTATTCCATCAGCAGCCTTCTATATGTTGCTGAAGGGCACCAATGAGTGATCATGGGGAAGCAGCTGCTAGGAGGAGATCCAGGAAAAGCAGCTGCTGGGAGGAGATCTAGGGAAAGTAGCTGCAAGGAGGAGATCCAGGGGAAGCAGATGCTGGGATATATGGCTAGGAGAATCTCTAGAAGAAGCAACTTCTGGGAGATGTGGCTAGGAGAAGATCCAGGGGAAGTAGCTGCAAGAAAATGTGGCCTAGTGGGTCGAGCTATTGCCGTTATTATTAGAGCCCCCACATTCCAATCCTGGCCTTGGTAATAGGCCCAACAACTTGTGATTCTGTGCAAATCACTAAATCTCACTGTGTTTAAATGTGTGTAAATTGTATTAGTGTAATCTCACTTGAAGTGCATCTATGATCATCTCCCAAACCCTCATGTAATGTACAGCACTCTACTGCTTCACAGTTAGGCTCATGCTATATTTAATACCAATATATATACATATATTTGTGGTGGTCCCTAATTGCATGCATTGGTGCTTGCAGGAACAAGCTTATGATGTTCAACGTTCTAAATGCCACTCCTAACAATATGCAAAGGCCAAGGTTATGAATGGTCTTAGGTTGAGTGCACTGAGCTTTTTGCATTGATTTTTTCCTCAGCAGAAGGCTACACGGAAAAAGAGGTATTCATTGAAAGATGAATGAGGACCCCACGACTCACCATTTAAGTCTGAGTTTTTAGAAGTGTTTGTTCAAGCACTTACACAGAATTGGTCAATTGGAGAGAATAATGGGCAGTGACAAGTGGGTCAAGTAGACTTGAATCTGGGTTACACTAATACATAAAGAGTTGTTTTCAGCAAGTGATATTAGGTTACAAAATCCATAAAAAAATGTTTCTCACATGTTAAGAGTTTTAGAAGTTTGTTCTCACTCTGTGGTGGTGGAAAAGTGTGTCAGAGACTTATAATGGCAATGGTGCAAGCTTGATTTATTTGATGTGAAAGTTTGTGACATGGAATTTTGACTACGCTTTTTTGATGGTTATGTGTAGTGAACAGCGAGTTTTACCTGCTGTGTAGAAGGGTGTTAAAGTGGCAAGTGTCTGTTTTTTTTTCCTATTTTTTTTATTTTTATACAGAACACATTCGCAAAAGCTGTTACAGGGTTAGCCTAGGTTGAGTCAATTAGCGTTTATACATCGGTGTTTATATAGTTAACCCCACATGGCATTATCTATTGAAGAAGTGAAAAAGGCAGGTAGAAAAGGCAGAAAAGCAAGGGGTGAAAAAACAGAGATAGGGGACAGGCACTGTGAGAGATACATTCCTTATTAATTACATCTGACATCTGACATTCTGAGATATTGTATGAGCTCGCATGCAGGCCCGACAGGGCTATAATTGGATGCGACCCTTTGGTCCCCAGTAGACGCAGTTGTCTTGGTGGAACTATCGTAGGGGTGACCAGAGTGTAATTCGACGGCCAAGCAGTTTCATGGAGGGTCATACGAGTCTAGGTAAGTGTCCAGAGATCTCCACATCCCTCTGGAGGCCGGTTTCCAGGGTGAGTTCTGTAGTGCAATGTTGTCCGCTCCTCTAAGGTGCGTGATCCAGTTGATCCAGCCTTTGTAAGTTGCCTTACTTGTGTCCTTCCAGTTGGCTAGGACCATTTTCACTGCTGCTGTTAGTAATAGGTCTAGTAGATCCTTGTCTTGTTCCGTTCTCAATTTCGTGCTCATAAATCCCGAGGTGAGGGTGGGAAATTCTTCTGCTAGAGTACAGTCAAACAAATCATTTATGAAACCAAAGATCTTTCCCCAGAATACTTTGAGTGTTGGGCATTGGAAGATAAGGTGTGCTAGGTCCCCCTTCCCCTTGTTACAATTCCAGCATAGAGCGTTCTCCCTGAGGCCTAATGAGAATAATCGTGCAGGGGTCCAAAAGGCCTTGTGAAGCAGCCAGAATTTTGTTTGTGCGAGCACTGGGGAGATCTTATCGTGTGCAGTTGAGACCGAAAGTGTGGCCCACTCTTGTTCGTTATGTGAAGTTTTAGTTTGTTTATCCCAGTATGTGACTGTCTTCTCGTTAATTTTGGAGGTTTTGGGGCAAAGGAGTTTATAGAGCTGCGAGGCTTGGTGTCCTAATTTGTTAATATTTGACACATATCGGAAGATTGAGGGCTGTGGGGTGGATAGCTTAGTTTTTGATAGGGCCGATCTGATTTTTAGAACGTTATAGAATTCAATGTCAATTAAGTGATGTCTTGATTTGAGGTCTGTGAATGTAATGGGGTACGTTTCGTTCTCTAGTTGGTGAGGGTAGTAGATACCCTTCTCAATCCATGTATCGAAGGTTAGGCTTTTCCCTTTATATAGAACCTTGCTATTTGCCCAAAGCGATTCCATTTTAGACCCTTTGATACTAAAATCCAGCTTCTTGTCTACCTTTAGTAGTGCGATTTTTGTGTTTTTAAAGATAGGCTTGGAGGCGTGGGGGTATCTATTTGCTGTTAGTAGGGCCAGTGGGCTCAGATTGTTCAGGGTGGCCCTCTCTACCTGAAGCCATACCGGTATGTAATCGGGCGGTGGTGCTATCCAGTATGAGCCTTGTTTTGCTAGGAAAGCTAACTGGAATATTCTGAAGTCTGCTAGATTTACCCCTCCTTGGGTTTTATCCAATCTTAGTTTCTTAATGCTTATCCGTGCCTTTTTTCCGCGCCAGAGGAATTTAGAGATCAGGATATCGACTTTCCTGTGGAAATCGTCTGTGAGGAGGAGCGGGAGCGTACTGATCACATAGTTAACCATAGGGGTGATCATCATTTTAATAGTCTCAATTCTACCCCACCACGTTATGAATTTTGGGGACCAAGATTCAAAAAGTTCCTTAATCTTTTCCAGTAGTAGCTTCTCGTTGTGGTGTAGTGTGTCCATTAGGTCGCTACCAAAGTGTATGCCTAAGTACTTAATATGCCCTGTCTGCCAGGCCAAGCCCGATTCCCCCAGGATGTCTTTCGTGCAGTGAATGTTTAGTGGTTTGCATTCAGATTTGTCTTTGTTTAGCTTATACCCTGAGAATCCGGAATATTCTGCTATCGTAGTCATCAGGGCCACGATTGAGGACTTCGGTTGTTCCGTTACTATCAGGATATCATCTGCGTAGGCGGCTAATTTTATTTCTACGCCATTGATATTGACCCCTTTTATGCTGGTGTTTAACTTTATATCCTGGATAAGGGGCTCCAAGGCCAGTAAGAATAGCGCAGGAGATAGCGGACAGCCCTGTCTAGTTCCTTGTTGGAGTGTAAAAGGATCAGAGAGTGAACCATTGACTATGATGCGAGCTGAGGGTTCCCGATATAGGGCCATAACCATCCGTATATACCCCTCCCCCAGGTTAAAGGATTGCATGCAGCGTTCCAGGAAGGTCCAGGAGACTTTGTCAAAGGCCTTCTCGGCATCTAATGCGATAGCTACTGCTGGTCTGTTTTTAATGCAGGAAAGTTTAAAGTCTAAGCTAGCTTCCACAAGCAATCATGAGATGGTATGGTACGAAGGAGAGCAAAATAATTTTGATCTTTCCTGAGTATGTTTGTGAGTGATTTGGTTCGCACGGCTAGTGTGGTATTGTAGTGTAGTTCCTATTTCCCTAATAGGCTCTGCGCATTGGAATAATATAACCTATAGGTTTGACATAGGACTAAGGTCGGTATGTCCCTATCGATTATATTAAACTTAATTACCTGTGCCAGCTAGCTCAGAGGCCACTAGAAACTCCTTGAGAACAAGAAGGGAGTAGTTTCTGGCAACCGAAAAACATGACAACTTTGTTTCCCTTTAGAAGCGGAACACGTCTCAGAATCGTGGAAACAATAGATAACAGTTTCACTCATTCAATCGTGCATGCTTAGTTTCTACAGAGTTACACAGAAAGGAAAGACGGGCGTTTCAATAAAAGGGTTTTATTGAACAGTCTTGTTTCGCGTGTAAGAGATATGTGCTGTTATGATCACAAGACAGTATGCAAGATAAATAATGTACAGCGTAAGCAGTAGAAATAAATAATACTGCACTAGCATTATCTTTTAGCATATATTCACGTACATAAATAACATGAGCTAAAAATGCGAGTACTCATACGATGCGTCTCTATGCTAGTTCTACCCCAGTGTACCTAACCTAGTCTAGGTGTAGGGAAAGGTGGAAGTAGGTGGAGTATTTCCTAGTATGGTAGACTAAGAGTATGTTAAGTCTAGTATGCCAAGAGTCCCTCTAGGATCTAGTCAGCTCCATACCTTGAGAATGAGAGAGGTGGGAATCTCCTGCCGGATCTTGGAACTCTAACACCCCGCGAAGGGAGTCAGAACACTGGAAGCTGGATTTGTCTCCGTGCAGGAATGACAGCGTCTTCTCAGTGCGTCAGGCCGGGATATGGGCTCCTCTGAAGTCGAGGTCTCCTCTAACTTGCTTGGGCAAGGGAAGGTATATTTATACCTGGTAGGTGTCGAGGAATGTTAGCACTGACGTGAAGTCGGACAGAGGAAGACGTCAGGAATGAGCCCTTAAGGTATAACGGTTCATACATAATAGATGAGTTCTTGGAGAAATCAATAGTCCTGTGCTAGGGGAACTCCCGAAGCTTAAGGGTCTGGTTTCTAAGAACTCGTTGTGACGTTAGGGTGGACGGATGTCGGTGACCATGCCTGTATTTGGAGTGCACGGTTAATGCCTAAATAAGGACAGGGATTCTATGCCTATATAAGGGCAAGGTGAATTGTGCCTATATAAGGACATGATTCAGGAAAACCTATATACGGACCCCTAAAGCGGAATACAACAGTATGTCTCTGTACAAGGTGGGAAAAGATGAGAGATTATATGGTAACTCCCAAAACTACATCTAGAAGAAGCTTTCATCGGCGAGTAACAGACATGAGCCTCCTCAGCTTAGACAATGTTTAGCAGGACGATGAACAATTTTAGCTAATTTTCAAAGACAGGGTTGTGGTCTTGCAAGAAGGTGTCAAGCAATGGATGCATAGATACCTAATAGTGGAGAGTGGAAATTATATGCTAGATGTCCAGTACTCAAAGTTAGACATGCATGTATATACATGTGGCAATATTGCAGAAACTTTGCACTGGTGCAAATAAAACAGTGTCATTTTCTGTTTAGACCATATTTGATGTGTCTTTATATATGAGTGGAATTTGCAATGGTGAAAGTTAGGTAAAAGTGATTCCACACCATTCCTGCTGTTTACATAATTCTACTTCTAAAAATGCACATTTCCACTTTTCGAATATGAAAAATGGGCATATGTTTGTGGGAAAACATACTGCAAACTCTGGTTGATTTATCTTTTAAAAGGATGTTCTTGGATTGGGAGTTCTTTGCTAGCATTTCTGTGCATTATTGATAATGACTTGTAAGCAATACATTTGGATGGATTAAAATGTGTTTTCTCAAACATTGCCTTAGTGTAAATGGTGTAAACATTTTCTCGAATACATCTAGATCAAAATCTGTTTGCTTCATTCTGTACCATACAAATAGCAAATATTGTGCAAATGGACTGGTCATGTCTTTCCAATAGTGCAGAAATTCTCTGATATGCCATTGATCTCCATAACATATAAGGTATGCAAACATAAGTGTATCTCATCAGCGATTTTGTCACAAAAAGACGTTTGAGCAGTCTACTTAAGGTTCCATGTAAGTATTGAACAATGCAGCAGACGATATGCCATTGCATACACTAAATTATTTTTGGTATTTCTAGGTATGTATATATGTTTGCATCTACATCTAAAATAGGAATGATTCAGGCTTATATTGAGAGGGAGGTTAGGCGGATTCTCTACAGTATGGAACATTAAAAGGGAAAAGTGAAGAATCATGTCTGACTTAGGATGGGGCTTTAGTTCATAGCCTGGAAGCATACCTTAAGTATTAATTGTAACTGCTTGTAGGAGATACAACAGGTTTTAAAGGAGATGTCAAGCGGTAATGGTTACCTCTGTAGTTCATATAAGGTTTGGCTAATTTCTTAAGCCCCTTGATTCAGTCCCGTGGCGGTCTGCAAAACACTCTTCATTAGAGTCAGGTGTGAATCTGGGATGCCATCATGTACAGCATTGTTAGAAATGGGGGTCTCTAGTTGGCAGAGCTAGGTACCTTTGTCCAAATAGGGGCCCTTGCTTCTAGTCAGGGTAAGGGGGATACACTTCTAAAATAACGCCTGCTCACCCACTTGGTAGCTTGGCACGAGCAGACAGGCTTATCTCAGAGGCAGTGTGTAAAGCATTTGTAAACACATACAGTAATACAGTGAAAACACTACAAATAGACACCACACCAGTTTAGAAAAATAAGTAATCTTTATCAAGACCAAACGACAAAAATCCACAATACAGTTATCAAGATATCCTCAAAACTAGGTTATTCACTCTATTAAAGTTTGTAGCAAAAAATAACTCCACCTGGAGTTATTACGAGGTCTTGACAGATAAAAATCCCAAAGTACGGTGCCGACCGCGAAGTGCGCGGTGTCGGGTGTGGAGTCAAGCAGACCCCCAGAGGTACCTTGGAATTGATGAAAGCAAAGACGGTGCACGGCGTCGGGGAGGTGATGCTTCGTTGGCGCCGGGCGGCGCCGGTTCCTTACGACCCCAGGGGAGGTGAAGCCTCGGTTCCTTACTGCAGTGCAGGGGAGGTGAGACATCGGTTCCTTACTGTGTCGGGGAGGTGACGTCACGCTGGCGTTGAGGCGGGGGTTCCTTACGATGGTGCGATGTCAATGGATTCAGGAGTCACCCACGTTGAGTATCGGCTCCGCGTTTATGAAGCACTGGCGTCAGTGCAGTAGGGGCTCCGGTGCGAATCGGGACGGTGCTTCGTGGATGCCATGAGTGGTGTCCTCAGCTCCGGTGCAGGCAGCGGCCTCGGTGACGGCTTCAGAGTCGATGCGGCATGGCATCAGCAGGCGTCTGGCCTACTGTGAAATGTCAGGGTGGTGCGTCATGCTCTTCACGAGCGGTGGCCACAGCTTTGGTGCAGGTTACGGCATCGCTCGCCGGCGTCAGTGTTGCAATTTCCTGCTGTGGCAGCTGAAACCACAGTTCCAGATGCAGAGAGACATCATGAGCTGTGTCCTCGGCTCCGGTGCAGGCAGCGGCCTCGGTGATAGCTTCGGAGTCGATGCAGCACGGCATCAGCAGGCATCGGGCCTACGGTGCAAGTCGGGGCAGTGCGTCGTGCTCTTCACGAGCGGTGCCCACAGCTTCGGTGCAGGTTACAGCATCGCTCGCCGGCGTCGGTGTTGCAATTTCCTTCTGTGGCAGCTGAAACAGCAGTTCCAGATGCAGAGAGACAGAAAAAATGAAGTCTTTGTGTCCCTGAGACTTCAGAACAGGAGGCAAGCTCAATTTCAAGCCCTTGGAGATCTTTTCCTCAAGCAGGTGACAAAGCAAACAGCAAAGTCCTTTTCTCCTTTCCTTGGCAGCAAGTAGCCACTGCAGGCCAACCCCAGACAGCAAACAGCACAGGGGCAGAATTCCTCCTCAGCTTCTCCGGCTCTTCTCCTTGTCAAAGGTTCCTCTTGATTCCCAGAAGTGATCTAAACGTCTGGGGTCTGAGCCTCTCTTTTTATCCACAAAAATCCTTTGTTCTCTGAAGGCAGAGAGTGTCTGTACCCAGCCAAAACCAGTTCTGTCCTCACTGGTGTAGCTTCCTGGCAGGATGTGGAGATAGCATTGTCTAAATGCAGCTCAGGTCTATTCAGCCCAGCCCTGACTCATCAGGCTCTCTGGAGCCACTGCTCCTCCCCAGCCCCTGTCTTCCAAAGCCAGACATGCAATACACAAACCTAGCAGAGGCATACTGGATGGCTAAGCAAGAAAATACCTGCTTTCTAAAAGTGGTATTTTCAAACACAGAATGTAAAAATCACCCTCACTAAGAAATGCATTTTAACATTCTGAGTTCAGGCATATCAAACTTTATTTTCATACCTTGTTCCCAGGGGTAGTTATGTTTAACAGATGTTATAAACAAACTCCCCATTCTGTCCTATGGGAACAGACAGCCTTGCAATAGTGAAAAACGAAATTGGCAGTAATTCACTATCAGGACATGCCACACAAATCAGAGCATGTCCTACCTTTCACATACATTGCACCCTGCCCCAAGGGGTACCTTGGGTCTACCTTAGGGGTGACTGACATGTAAGAAAAGGGAAGGTTAGGGCCTGGCAGCAGAACCACTCACCCCAATTGTTGTGTAATGAGTAAGATGCAAAATATGGAACCAGAAGACAGGGCTTTTATTAATCCCGGCCTAACCTTTTGACAAATGCTGTGTCACTTTTTGAACATATTTCTATGCTTCTTTATTTACAGCTATAGGAAGAACATAAAATAAAAGTAAACAGCGGTTTGCAAGTATGCGATAATAAAACAGTACTAAAACCCACCAATTATTTGATTGTACTAATGGGGAAGAGACCATCCAGTCTCACAGGCCACCCACTAAAATGTGGTGTAGTGAGCAGGTTATGGACCTTGAAAAAGGCGTTTTACATTTTGGTTTTGGTATGCCTGCTTCACCAAATTGTTTGATCATGGTCTGATCATGGCATTAATATGCCTTAGTTCCCTTAATTGCTAATATGCGACAGAGGTGATTGAGCCACTGAAGTCGCGAGTCAAACTCAAGCTAGATGTCTGGCTCTGGTTCAGCTCAAGGCTATCTTGGATTCTTGATCCCAAAATAAGCCAAACTTTCATGTGGCTTCTCTCTGCCACTCATGCTTTAACCCCATGCTCCAAAAATTAAAGATAAAGCATTAACTCAATGTAAAACAAGAGAGACAAAGAGATAACATGTAGAGACTGAACTGCACAATGCACAATAAAAGAAAATTGAATCAATCCCAGCTTCCCAATTGAGCAAACTGTGAGATTCTAGGCAATTGTTTCATTTCACTATGCTTCCTTTCTTCCCTATCACTTTTGAAATACATGAGTTCAGGATGTGCAAAATGTTATCTTGTGTTTGATTTAATTGTTTATAATGCGTAGGATGTATAATAGCAATCTTGGCCACATACAGGATGCACATGACTAGCCTCTTGGTTCACTAATGGCATTGCCATCAAAGATAAGAGGAGGGCATGAATGTTACTAAGTTCATGTTGGTAAATTGCCCCTTCTAATAAATACCACTTAATGCAGTGACATAATCTGATGTACTAAAGTGAAATACTTCCACATGTTAGAGAATTAGACTTTTTGAATTTTAAAGACATTTTTTCATAATTTTATATATATGTATTCCTAAAGGTAAGTGATGTACGACATCTTCTGTGCTTCTTGCCATTTACTTCAGTTACTGTGTAAACAATGCTTGTGCTTTTAACATCATTCTGGATGTTTTTGCTCAGTCTGGTAAACAGCACTCCAGTGCTACAGTTCACCAGGGGTCACATGTAAAAGTCAGGAAGAATGTACAATGAGTGTCTTTAATGTAGGGCCTTTCTATTTGATGCAACCACACATGCCATTACCACGCAATGCGTTTACCATGTATTGCCTTCACAACACAATGATTTACCACACATATCTTTACCACGCATGCCTTTGCAAGGCAAGAATATATAAGGTAAGTGAATATATCCAACAGCAAAACTCCCAAATTACCGGAGTAAAGTCATGCGCACTCCCAGCAGGTAAATGCTTCAATTCAAGGTTTATTGAGCAGCAACATGCAATACGTTTCAACACTGAAGTGTCTTGATATATATATATACATATATATATGCTGATATATATATATATCTTTTTTGAAAACACAGGGGAACCTCCATAAGCTTCCACTTTTTAAAATTACCTTTACAACCCCATCCCACTGCCCATCCCAAAACCATAAAAAACACCCTTATAACCCAACACCCCTACACATGTAATCCTAAAAACACCCTTACCACCTAATACCCCTACCCCCTAAACCCTAAAAACACCCTTACCACCCAAAACCCCTAAACCCTAAAAACACCATTACCACCCAATATCCCTACCCACCCCTTAACCCTAAAAACATATTTACCACCCAATATCCCTGACCACCCCTAAACCCTAAATATGCCCATGCCATCCTATTCCCATACCCACCCCTATGCCCTAAAAACACCCTTACCACCCTATAACCTTACCCACCCACCCTAAACCCTTAAAACACCTTTACCGCCCTATACCCCTTTCCACCCCTAAACCCTAAAAACACTATTACCACCCAATACATCTACCCACCCAAAGCCCTAAATTTTATATATATATATACAGCTCAAACTCCACCACTGCTGTCGAACTCATGGCGGGTGCTACTGCAAGCGCGATGGTAGAAATCACAAAATTATATTAAAGTTCACAAGCAGAGCACTCACGGGTTGTCGGCCATATGTTTATTATATGCAGGCGTGTTTCGGCGAAAAATCACCTTCCTCAATGCTTTAACATAGATGAAGGACTGCAATAATTACATGCACATGTTGGTGTTGGTCGTAATGATTGTATATATCATACTTTTCTTGCTGACTCCAATGTCCTACATTATCTCACCTCAATCGGTAATTCCGAATAGAGTCCTCACATCCAAGGCTTGCTAAAAATACTGATCCTGTCTGCAATATTTTTACTCATTCAACCTCCATTCACGCTGCATGTTGCCATACCCCTCGCCTGCCACTGGATTGCGTTCCAAGATATTTTCTGCAGGTGTGAGTCCATTGCTGTAATCCATGAACTTGTACAGTTCACGACCCACTGGTCGACGGAGCCATCTTTGAGGTGTGGTTCTGACAGCTTTTGAATAAATACAAAGTTCAAACTCCACCACTGCTGTCGAACTCACGGCGGGTGCTACTGCAAGTGTTATGGTAGAAATCACAAAATTATATTAAAGCTCACAAAGTTCAGCAGAGCACTCACAGGATTGTCAGCCATATGTTTATTATATGCAGACGCGTTTCGGCAAAAAATCGCCTTCCTCAATGCTTGCAATTCACATTAACATACAGCGTTCTGGAGGTTAAATATACGGGACCTCGTCCCCATAGGTGGATTCAAATGATTTAACATAGATGAAGGACTGCAATAATTACATGCACATTTTGGCCACCATGTTGGTGTTGGTCGTAATGATCTTATATATCATACTTTTCTTGCTGACTCCAATGTCTTACATTATCTCACCTCAATAGGTAAGTCCGAAATAGAGTCCTTACATCCAAGGCTTGTTAAAATACTGATCACATCTGCAATGTTTTTAACTCATTCAACCTCCATTCACGCTGCATGTCGCCATATCCCTCGCCTGCCACTGGATCACGTTCCAAGATATATTCCGCAGGAGTCAGTTGCTTGCAATTCACATTAACATAAAGTGTTCTGGAGTTTAAATATACAGCACCTCGACCCCATAGGTGGATTCAAATGATTTAACATAGATGAAGGACTGCAACGAAATGCATCTGCATATAATAAACATATTGCACGAATAAACACTGTGGATGTAATTGGTGTGCTGCTTTCCTTGTTGTTTGTGATGGGATTTTTGTTTGATATTGGGAGGCCTCTGCCACCACCGCTGGCACCAGCACACAAAGGCAGATGTACGGCGTTTCTGGCAACCTGATATATATATACAAATATGTATACATATATACATATATCCCAAAAGTTCACCTGACGTGAGGAGCGCCTCAGCCTCTCGTGTCGGGGCCCATCCAGATGCGCCAGACATCTCTCAATATTCCAAAAGAACAACACGCACTCTTCAGTGACGTGAGACAGGCCACACCAACAGTGCTTCATCACTTTATTCAGAGGCACAGAAGCATAACGCGTTTCAACTCAATGCGAGTCTTCCTCATATGCTATATACACATACATACACACATATTTGTGGTAAAAGATTGTGCTGTAATGTCATTGCGTGGTCTGACCCTGTGGTATAGGTTGTTTCCACTAGTCTTTATTTTGTATTTATGTACTTATTTATATATTGAGCATTGATCTAACCCAGGAGGTGGATCTGAGGCATGTTGGAAAGTTGAGCATCTAACAGCAGATACAATGAAAATGTAACTCACCCTCATGAGAGCAATATTAATACTTGGCTAGAGTTTACCCAACGGTAGAGTTAATGTTTCACAACAGATACAGCAAACAAGTACAGGATAACATAAGACAACAGACAAAATCATGGCACATATCTGTGAAACATCTGTATTGTGCTTTGCTTGTCAAGTGCTCTATCTCAGGTTAAAGTAAGTAAGAGAGCAGAGGGTGGTGCATGACCATGTGCCTGGACACAGCCATAGCACACCCACAAGTGTATATTATACTTATGTAGAAATGCTTGTACGCATCAGAGCTTTCTGCACAAGGGCAAATTTCATCACTGAATTAGCACATGGGCAAAATACACTTTCCCTCAATCTGTTCACACAGAGATTTTGAAAATATGTTTGTTAATCTGGCATCATGTTTTGAAATGATATTCTGTGTTTGATATTATTCCATCAGCTTAGCAATATATTAATGGAACAATATAAACATGAATGCATTTACATTGAAACTGGCATTGGCATGTTTAGCATAACAGTATTAGCAATATTTGCCTTTGCTGACAATTCTGCTTCTATCTAAAATAATTTAGCACCTCAGCGGATGGTGCTGCAGTGAGCAACAGCTGTCACATTATCAGTGAATCTGCTGGTGATCCAGATGCATAAATCTTCATATATCCTTTCAAACCAACTTGGTTTTTGTACCAGGGGCATCCCTGCATCTGCCAATGCAGAATGTTTTTTGGTTAACAGATAATTTCTATCATACCATGATTAACTGGTGCATTTGAACAAATGTCCCTGAAAATCTCGATTTAAACATGAAATGTTCAGTACCATGCACTGGCCACAATTTTATATGAAAATTATATATGTATATGATATGCTATTCTAAAGGGATTTGCGAAGCTGAGCTGCCGAATGTGCCAGAAATTACTTTAAACTTTTGTTCTTGTTAGACTTAGCCCTCTTTGCAAGGTCATCACCAAACTTTCTGCCTTCACCCTCCTGTTTTCTGAACCTGTATTTGCTGGCTCTTAGGACTCTGCTCACTTTACCACTGTTACCCAGTGCCAAACATGCTTGTGCTCTCACCCTTAAACATGGTAGAATTGGTTTACACCCAATTGGCACCTTTAATGTTCTTGTAAGACCCTAGTACAGTGATAGTACATGTACCCAGGACCTGTAAATTAAGTGCTACTAGTGACCATGCAGCACCAAGTGTGCCACCCACTTAAGAAGCCCTTCCAGAATGTCTCACGGCTGCCATTGCAGCCTGTGTGTGCAGTTTTAAACTGCCATTTTGACCTGGCAAAATAAACTTTTTACCAAGCCTAAAATTTCCTTTTGGTACATTCCTTAAACAGCCCATAGGGCACGGTGCAGTGTATTTAAAAAGTTGGACATGTACTTTTAACTTTTACATGTGCTGGAAGTGAAAAACTCTTAAATTCCTTTTCACCACTGCAAGGCTTACCTCTTTCACAGCATTGGGTTACCTTATTACATTTAATAAGTGATAACTTTCAATTGGAAGCAGATAGGTATGTTGAGTTTGGTGTCTAAAGAATTGTAATTTAAAACCCTCTTTATTGGTAAAGTCGGATTTTAAGTCACAATTCTCAAAATATCACTTTTAGAAAGTTGGCATGCATTTGTACTAGCCACTTGGTTCCTGCAGCCTGTATCCTGGGCTGTATGTGGTGCAGCTGGCAGTTGGTCTTTGTGTATTGCTCCTAGACAGCGAGACAAAGGGGGAGCAGGTGTTGGCAGAATGGACCACATCTGACTTGATGAAGGGGAGGAGATTTCACCTACCACATTTGCACATCACAAAGGTTCTGCCTGAGCACACTCACAAAGGGTTTCACACTGGTCTTTTGTGATCCCAGATAAGTTGAGGAGAGGGCAGGGAGCCAGGAAATTCCTAGCACCTACTGCGGTGGAAGCCTCTAGAAATCTCTTCTACTTCAACTTGGGTACCCAGTATAAATAAAGGACCCTCAGACTGAACTGTTCAGTACACTCCCTGAACTGTGGATCATACAGAAGAAGGGTTCCTGCTGCCCTGCTGCTTGATGCTTGCCCTGCTTGCTGAGAAGGAAGACTGGATCTGCACTCTTCATCCCAGGCTGAAGTGACTTAAATGGACAGCTGACTGACCTCCTGTTCTGAGCTGCAGGGACATAGCAAGCTCCAGAGGCCTTCCTGCATCTGCTTAGCTGAACTGCTGTCTGGACCTGCAACTTGACCTTACTAAGCCCTGCTGGCCTCTGCTGGAGTGACTTCCTGATCCCCAAGGGGTGCCTCTTAGGTCCTGGACCCTTGGTGTGGCATTATTTGAGTTTCCTCGACAAGAAAAGGAGAAATCCTGAAGTTTTTGCTCTTTGCGACTTTGAAAGGGCCTGTTGGTGTAAAAGTCTTGCCACCCATGCTGCCAGCCAGTGCTCCAGCGACGACCATTCGCTACTCCCGGCCTGCTGGTAAATAGACATAATATCGAAAAAAATATATAGAATGGACAGAATATCGAATTCAAAATATAGAATGGACATAATATCGAATGGACATAATATAGTGGTTAATAATATCGAAATAAAGTTAAGTAATATCGATTTTCAAAATATAGAAGTACATAATATAGGCATTAAAAAATATCGAATTTTTAATAATATCGAATTTTTGTAAGTGTTTAGTATGTTAGTATATGAGTTAAAAATGTATATTATTTTTGTAATGTATGTTTAATATTTTCTAAAGTTACGAAATTTATGTAAAATTATTTTAGCGTAATTTAATTCTTTAGCGGGTTGTGGGTTTATAGGGGAATAGGGTGGGAAGTAATTTAATTATAGTAAATTAAATATTAATTTTTAGGAATTATTAATTATTTTTAATTTAATTTAGCGTTTTAGTTCTGTAGTGGGTTGTGGGTTTATAGGGGAATAGGGTGGGAAGTAATTTAATTGTAATTAAGAAAATATTTATTTTTATTTATTGGTATTGATAATTAACGTATTGTTAATTAATTATTAATTGGTAATTAATTTTTATTAATTGGTAATTAATTTTTATTAATTGATTAATTGATAATTATGTTAATTGTATTAATTTATTATTCGGAGCGGGTTGTGGGTTTATAGGGGAATAGGGTGGGAAGTAATTTAATTGTAATTAAGAAAATATTTATTTTTATTTATTGGTATTGATAATTAATTTATTGTTAATTAATTATTAATTGTTAATTAATTTTTATTAATTGGTAATTAATTTTTATTAATTGATTAATTGATAATTATGTTAATTTTATTAATTTATTATTCGGAGCGGGTTGTGGGTTTATAGGGGAATAGGGTGGGAAGTAATATAATTGTAATTAAGAAAATATGTATTTTTATTTATTGGTATTGATAATTAATTTATTGTTAATTAATTATTAATTGGTAATTAATTTTTATTAATTGGTAATTAATTTTTATTAATTGATTGATAATTATGTTAATTGTATTAATTTATTATTCGGAGCGGGTTGTGGGTTTATAGGGGAATAGGGTGGGAAGTAATTTAATTGTAATTAAGTAATTATTGAAATTCTTTTGTGTATTGATTAATTTATTGTTAATTAATTATTAATTGGTAATTTTGTTATTACTTATTACATTTTTGGTATTGAAAATTAATTGGTTGTTGATTAATTATTAATAAGTAATTAATTTTTAATAAATAATATTTATTGGTATTTATAATTAAGTAATTATTACATATTTTGTAATTGGTAATTAATTTTAATTGGTTTTTTATTGGTATTGATAATTAATTTATTTTTATTTAAATATTAAATCATTACTTTCCCTACTGTTGCACTCACTGGAGTGGGAATAGTAATTTTTACCCCTACGCTATCCAACGCTTTCCCTACTGTTGCAGTCACTGGAGTGGGAATAGTAATTTTTACCCCTACGCTATCCAACGCTTTCCTTACTGTTGCACTCTCTGGAGTGGGAATAGTAATTTTTACCCCTACGCTATCCAACGCTTTCCCTACTGTTGCACTCACTGGAGTCGGAATAGTAATTTTTACCCCTACGCTATCCAACACTTTCCCTACTGTTGCACTCTCTGGAGTGGGAATAGTAATTTTTACCCCTACGCTATCCAATGCTTTCCCTACTGTTGCACTTACTGGAGTGGGAATAGTAATTTTTACCCTCCCGCTATCCAACGCTTTCCCTACTGTTGCACTCACTGGAGTGGGAATAGTAATTTTTACCTTCCCGCTATCCAACGCTTTCCCTACTGTTGCACTCACTGGAGTGGGAATAGTAATTTTTACCCTCCCGCTATCCAACGCTTTCCCTACTGTTGCACTCTCTGGAGTGGGAAAAGTAATTTTTACCCCTACGCTATCCAACGCTTTCCCTACTGTTGCACTCACTGGAGTGGGAATAGTAATTTTTACCCCTCCGCTATCCAACGCTTTCCTTACTGTTGCACTCTCTGGAGTGGGAATAGTAATTTTTACCCCTACGCTATCCAACGCTTTCCCTACTGTTGCACTCACTGGAGTGGAAATAGTAATTTTTACCCTCCCGCTATCCTACGCTAAAAATATTGAATATTTTTTATTAATATTAAGTTAATATATATATGTATTAAAAAATAAAAATGTATGTTTATTTTTTTAAACTTACATTAATTATTTATTAATTTTAAGGTTATTTAAGTATTTTTAAGTATGTTTCAGTTAATTATATTTATTATTTTATTAATTTTACATTACTTTTAATACATTTAAAAAATTAGATATTTTAACAAACTATGGGGCTCATTACGATGGCGGGCGGAAGCACCACCGCCGTGCTGGCGGATGCAAAAGCACCAGTTACCGCCGGCACGCAGCAGTCCACACGCCCGTCCAATTACGATGCGAAAAGTAGGCCAAACACCGCCGGCAAGCCAGCAACACCGTCCGCCATCAAAGTGCGCCCGTACACGTAGCGGCGCAGCCTAACTGACACACACCGTCCGACGAAACACGTCCCGCCCGGCGCATAAATTACGATGCCGCAAACAAACGGCTCCCACGGCCAAGAGATACCGTACGACAAACCGAAGCGGTAACACGGATGCCGAGCACGGACAACGAAGAAGCGGCTCCCCGAGCATGAATCCAGCACTGCAGGCCCTCCCCATGCTCCTGCTGATGCACCACCAAGGACGCAACGTACCGCGGAGACGCAGGTAGGCACACACACAACAAGTGCACGCAAACAGCGCACACAGTGCAAGGGCGGAAAAGCGGACAACCCCCACCAGCGCGTGTACACAACACATCCACCATTGCATCCACATATGACACACAGGCCAAATCGTAACATCGCGGAACACATGTGTACACACCACCTGGGACTAGGAACCAACCACCCCGTCACGGCCCCAAAGCGCCGATGACGCCGCCACACATGCGCACAACGCAGAGGCCAACCACAGCGCCATGCATGCGTCGCACACAGACACAGGGACACAACCAAGCAGCACACACATCAGCCCCACCCCGAACGCACATGACACGTGACAGGCCTGCCACAGACATGTCCCCAACGCCCAATTCACGGACAACACCCAACGCCACACAACCAACGCACACATGTCAGTGAAGACACGCAACAGCAGGACACACCCCAGTGTAACAAACATGGCGAAGCACACAGCGGCGTCAACACCAACTAGGAGAAGCAGGGCCCCTTCGGGAAGAGGAACGCCAGTACCACACTGAAACACCCATACCACCCTGCACATATGAACAAGACATATAAAACGGAACACCAAAGAGCCCAGGGACCGACAACAGGTGGCCCAAGAATAACATTCACACACAAGGCCCAACGCAGAGCGGAAAGGCAGCCTGCCGCCCACACAAGGGAGAGCAGACAGCACTGAATGACCTTCCATTCCAACTCCGAAACCACAGCCCTACGACAGAAGCCGGTGAATACAGCCATTGTCCAAGAATAGACCAACACAGGCATGCCGAGGAGACCGACCATAGGGCAGATAGCGCATATCACAGAAGCACACAACGGACGGGGAAGAAAGAAGAAAACACTCCCCCATGTCGGCCACATGCAAGTTAATTGGAAGGAGTCACACATCACTGACCTTGAACTGTCTGAGAAGCATGTGGGAAGAGGGCCCGTGTCCTCCAAACAAGCAAACAGAACACAAGTCCTGTCTCCCTACGACTACACAGAGCTCACAGCAACCTCGGAGCGTGCACATTGCAGACTGCACACACAGCCGGAGCACGCCACCACAACGCACCGCTGGGAAATGGCAACCGCAACACACCTACCCAACTACGCCGAACAGCTCAAGCTGTACAAAACCAACCTGTTCCATACATTGGGATGCGATCTCCTGTCCCTGCTGAACGTAAGTTACCGACTGACTTACCGCATCACATTGTTCAGCTGCGTCATGCCCGTCTTCTACTGTCGGAGGTGTCCATACCAGCATCCCGTCGAGATATGCCTCTCCAACCCGGCATGTCTGAAGGCGGACCTGCTACCACTACTCCTCCCTCTGGACGCACACGACAGGGCCTGCTCTGCCTATGGGGGCATGGCGTATGTGGCCAACATCGCACCCGCACTGAAATGGGACCACTGTGCCTCCACACGACGGATCATCGAGAACAGCTACATCGAATGTCACCCAGCATGCCCCATCATGGTCCTCCAAGGGACAACTTACGAACAACACCTTGACAGCCACCATCCGCTACATTGGCTGGCAAACATGTACACCACCAATGACATGGAAGCCCTGCTGGACGGCATCGCATACCTGACAACCTGTCAATTCGTCGGACCACAACGCAGGTTCCCCGAGTGACCTATGATGTCCAACCCCGCACCCATGCTTAGCTTCCGCACGGACTGGCCAGTCACCACCACAACAGCCATACCAAACGACCGGCAACTGTAACCACACCATCAACGACATCGCCATGACATCGGATATGACCGGGACATGCACACTGTTCCCCATCACATCCAGGAACACCGCATGCATCGTGGGAGGCAGTGGCATGGGCTCTGTGTATCGCACCCACATGGACGGAACTGCACGAACAACCAGGACACGACATGGATCCAGCGCCCATGGACACACACACCGCTCAGTGGACATGAATAGGTCGCCTGGAGTCTGTGGGTGCTGCACCCCTCCCACCCCCGCCCCGGGAATCCCATACCAGGACCTTTGCATGGACGACAAGTGCATACAACAACAACACGACCCCAGTGACTGTGACATGTCCAGTAACCACCACAGTGCAACAACAAGTGGCACGCCGCTGCATGCACGCAAGCACATGCCCTGATGTCATCTCACATGCACGCGTGCATGAGGAACAACCGCAGCAAACCTGTCACATGGAACTGAGATGGACTGTGCCCATGATGCCAAGCGGTCTGGTAGGCTACATGTATACCGTCTGTGTCAAAGTCCGCAGCTCCGCAGCTATACGTAAATGTACATTAGCACAGCCTTGGCCAAGCAGATGTCACTCTGAAGCCCACATCCCACATGCAACAGCCAATCACATGTAACCCCACACCCTATCCCATTTGCAATCATGCTCAGTATATCCTCAACATGTATTCCGCTGCCAGTAGTGTCCACTATACTGCATCACAGAGGACAGAAGACTCAATATAATGTTTGAAACCAAAACTGTCTCCGCTGACTCATTTCACAAGTACGAATGAGAGAGGATGAGAGTATGTGAAGTACACGGCAGTCGTGACATGACCATGTAGTCCACTGGTATTGGATGTCAACGCAAATGAGTAGCACTACTGTGGAAGACACACATGTGTCGTGTGAAGTCGTATGGACGCAGTGCTCAGGTGGGTGGGTGCGACGGGTAGATGCGCACATGCCAAGTTGGAGCACGCCGTGTTGGGAGGGGTCATGAACAGTACACCACCGCTTCCCTGGGCATTGTGAGAGGACACCTGTCGGGGGGAGTGAACACGTGTGTGCACAGCAGCCGGGCACACGTACAAAGCGGTACCAGGCGCACCTCAGCCCACCCTCTGTGGACAAGCTGGATCCTGTTGTGCGCCCGCCATGCCCCTTGACAAGGCACACACAGCCCCAGTCGACCAGGTGTAACCCCAACATAGTCAATCCGCACAGGCGATACAGGGCACGGGATGGCAGTGGAGCATGGTGTGTGAGAGGTCTCCTCGCGCTCCTCCTGGTCATATCACGCAGGCAATAGAACCTCAACGTCTAGCATGGCACAAGTCAGATGGAAGTGTAGGGGGACGCACCACAGCACGAGCAGCACTGACGTCACGGGAGGTGGCTCGCACCATCCCATCCATTGCCCATCATACCAACCACGCCACATGCCATTGCGACTAAGTGCAAGCGCGTGCGCCACCACCCCCGAGCCCTCCCCAGAGAGGCCAAAGAGTGAATGTGTGGGCCATCAGCCACAGACGGACGCGGCCTGGCCGCAAGGGCAGCCACAGCCACTGGGTGTCACAGGTGGCGGATCCGGAAGGCGAAGACTGTGATGCATAGTCCATGCAGGCCGGGTCTCCATTTGGGGCACCACGCAGGTGGACGGCGTCCCGCAACACATCATACCCTGAGACAGCCCACTCGTGCAACTGGACCCACACATACACTCCTTGCCCTCTCTGGTGCGAGCTTGGGGCTGCCTGTGCAAGCGCTAGCCTCGCAGGTGCACATGCATATTGGGGGAGCGAGGGGAGGACATGAGGGCTGGGGCGAAGATGACTGTATCACTGTCAGTTAGTACAAGGGATGACCCAGATGTGGAAAGGAAGAGACGTGTCCCGTGTGTACTGCAACTAGTCGCCAATCCAACTACCCCCATGTCCGGAATGTAAGCCCGCACCTAGGCCCGCCCATCCGCCACATCGAACATACCACCAGCACGACAACCTTCCCATTCGAAACACTGACTGGGGGTGGCGACCAGTGTACAATCATGTGTAGCCTACCCACGCGTACATGTGGGCCCTCCATGATCCATGTCACCTGCGGCAAAGTCACGACATGCGCAATGAGGGAAGTGAGGAGAGCTGTCCGCCCCACGCGCAGAAGGTGCATCAGCTCCACAGACCCAGCAGCGAGTCCAGCAGGGGTCACATGTGCAGGGGCAGCTGTGCCTGGTGTGAAGGCACATGCATATAGACAGCACATCGACCAATGTGTAGTCTGCCCACATCTACAGTCCATCATCATGCGGACATAGGAATTGAACACAGGGCAACACATCTTAGTTGGTGCACCCACCGTGACCAACAATGCGCAATCATCGACGTACCCGCCCTGTGCATGGCCCCCCACCCAACGGAGGCACATCCAGTGCCACCATCCCACACACACAAGCCTTCCACGGAACATGCTGTGTCCAATGGTCAGTACAGAGTCAGCGCCCATCTGGTGGATCCTGAACAGGAGACACATGCACACACATGCCAGCTCCCACTATGTACGTCTGCCACCTGGCACGTGCAATGTAACCTCTCACCTGTGACATGTGACTGCAAGCACACAGCCGTCTTGGCATGGGGCTGTCAATGTGGACACCTGTCAATGTTTCGGGAGGTGTGATCCGTACAGTGCTGTACATAGGGTGCAGTGCTGACACCTACTACTGTCTCATATCCCCTCGTGCCACAGGTCCCACTTGTTTTGGCCGCTCAGCCTGTGCCCACATCGTCGTCGTCGTGTGCCATACTCATCCAGCCGCGGAAGCAGTTCCATGCTCAGCAGACATTCATGTTGCCGTGGCGTTGCCGCTTGACGGATATGCAGTCAGTCCCCATCAGCACGCCCCGCAAGTCATTGGGGCCTAGATCCCCATGTGCATGCACATGGCAGTGGTTTGTATCACTAGCCATTGCCATTGTTGGGAGACCTGTGTAAGTGTATTGTGGCCGTGCCGTCCCAGCTTGACAGCTGGGCTGTGGCTCATGTGCTTGCTCAGTCATGTCAGTGATGTGTATGCGAAATTGCTATGTGTCGTGTTGCTTTGACATGTGTCCTCTGCCATTGTCCCTAGGCGGAGACCGAACATTGACCGCCCATACCAATTGCTGGCGGACATGGACGATACAGAGGTTATTAGGAAGTTTCGGCTGGACAGGCCAACCCTGCATCGACTGTGTGCCATGTTAGAACCCCATCTCTGTCCCCGCAGGGTGTATCCGACTGCTGTCACCCCCACGGCTAAGGTGATGGCCGCCATGCATTTCTTCGCCACTGGGTCATTCCAGCACACAGTGGGCATTGGAGGAGGGATGTCCCAGCCCATGTTCAGCAAGGTGCTGAGGGATGTACTGGCAGCCATGATGCTGTACCGAAACAGGTACATCCGCTTCCCCAGGGCTCGTGAATTGGCGGCAGTGAAGGGTGCATTCTATGCCCTTGGCAGAATCCCACACGTCGTTGGAGCCATTGACTGCACACATGTCGGCCTTGTTCCACCACAGGCCACTGAGCACCTGTACCGCAACAGGAAGCACACGCACTCCCTGAATGTGCAAGTGGTGTGCCTTGCGGACATGGTGATCACCCACGTGTGTGCAAAGTTCCCAGGCTCGGCCCATGACGCACACATAATGCGCAACAGCATCTTGCCACGACTGATGTCCAATATGCAACAGGATCGTGCCTGTATTGTCGGTGAGTATGTGGAGTGGTGTAGCGTGCTGGTTGTGCGATGCTGTCCCCTGTCCAGTTGGAATTGCAACGGTTCTCTGTGTCCCTCACACCCAGGTGACTCTGCGTACGCGAATGGGGCATGGCTGCTCAGTCCATTGAGGAATCCTCGCACCCCAGCAGACGATCGCTACAATGAGGCACATGGGAGGACCAGACGTGTGGTCGAGCGTACCTTTGGCCTCCTCAAGTCCGGGTTCAGGTGCCTGGACCGCACCGGGGGTGCGCTGGCGTACTCCCCACAGAAGGTGTGACAGATAGTGGTGGCGTGCTGCATGCTGCACAATCTGGCCATTCGGAAGCAGATCCCCCTCATCGTGGATGACGGAGATCAACCAGGGCCCCAGCCCGCAGACCAGGACAGCTCGAGTGAGGAGGACAGCGGAGAGGAGGAAGCTGGTAATGTGCGGCAGCAGCTCATCGCCCGCTACTTCACTTGACGGTGAGTGTCCATGTACGACGGCTGATGTGGCTGTATCTGTGCAGGTGTGTGTGTGCTGTGTCAGGGTGGCCGTTTGTTCACTGCGTGCTGTGTGTCAACGCTCCATGGCCAGGGTAGTATGCCACTGTTGGTGGCTGTGGCATTGTGCCCTATTGCTCTGTGCGATGTGTGTACATTGCTTGTAGTTGTTGACATGTACTGTGTGATGGGTGTGTGACACACTCATTGAATGTGCTCCTGTTCTGTCTCCCACCCCTAGGTCCCTACAGGCCCTCCGGATTCAATTGCCATGCCACGCATCAGGTGCCTTTCCGCCCAAGGTGGCCGTTGTATTCCGTACAAATAAAACACAAGGCACAAACAGCAGTTAGTGAAAAAGGTGCATTTATTACAAACTGTGACATGTGATTGTGTGTAAGGTGATGACAAAAGTGGTGCGTGCAGTGACAATGAGCTGTCGGTCATGGCTGCGTGATGATCAGGGTGTACCCACTGGTTCTATGTCCATAGTCCAACACACACATGCCATCCAGATGGCTGTGTGGAGTGGGATCGTAGTCCAAGTCAATGCAGTGGCTGGTCAAGGAAGGCTGGCGGAAGGCTGGCTGGCTGCCTCACTTGCGTTTGGAGCGTGCGAAGTCCTCCCGGGAGATCTGTTTCCACTTCGGACGGCCCCTTCCACGTTTGCGAGGGGGTGCCTGCTTGCGACATGCTGGTGGTTGAGGTGTGCTCACTGGCTGTGGACGCAGGGGAACTGGACACTGCTGCTCCACCCTGCGCCCCGGCAGGTTGTGGCGGAGGGGAGCTGCTGTCCCTGGCAGTGACCTCACCGCCACCACCAGCTGGCCCATGAGGTCCACGAGTTGGCCCATACGGGCGTCCATGGACCTCAGCACCCCCAGCACCTCACGCGTGTCTGAAGCAGACCGGACCCATTGTCCTTGGGCCTCTTCATAGGCCCCAAGGACTCTGGCCATTTGAGGCAGGGCATGGCTCCCAGGGGAGGCTGGCGTTTCCCTGACCCTGCTCCTCCTACCAGTCCTGCTGCCACCGGCCTGCCCACTAGCCACATTGCTCACCACGGTCCTCGCTGTGGCTCCCAGGGTGGATCCAGTCGGCCGGGCCACCACCTGCGCTGGGGCTGGTGCCAGCGAAGACGTGGTGGTGGTGGCGGCGGTGGTGGTCAGTGCGGCGATGGTGGCGGTTGCGGCAATGGTAGTGGCCGCAATTACCGTGGGTGTGGCCGCAATGACCGTGGGTGTGGCCGCAACGACAGTGGCAGCAGGGGGCTGGGAATGTTCAGCAGCCCTGGATGATGGGTTGGTGGGTAGGAGGGGTCCTGGGGAGCGGCTGGGTCCTGCCACACCAGATGGGCCTGCTTGGTGGTCCGTGTCCGAAGAGGAGGACAGATCCTCCAGATCCGTGTGTCCTCGTTGGGGGCTTGTAGGCTGGCTGTGCTGGCTGCTGGCTCCATCCCCAGCATCCAGCAGTTCGTCACCTGTGGAGAGAATGAGATTTGTTATTGTGTTGCACCTGGCGAAGTATGTAGTTGTCGTCTGACATTAACAGTTCGTGCAATCTCGTACATGGGTTTCCCGGAGGCGTGTGTGTGGCTGTAGCATTTGTAGTTGTGTGTGCTTGGCAATGGGACTGTGTGCTGTGCACATGTGGCATGGGACGGATTGGCCATGCCGATGGGTGTGTTGCTGTGCCCCTACTTATTGTGACTCTGGTGTATGCGGGCTCCTGGCCCTTCCTGGGTCTGGTTTGTACTTTGCTTTTGGTGTTCAGATGGAACGCTTAGGAACGCATATGGCAACATGGGGGCCATGCCCCAGATTCACATTTGGGAGGGAATATGCTTTTGGGGTTCAAATGGAACGCTTAGGAACGCATATGGCAACATGGGGGCCATGCCCCAGATTCGCATTTGGGAGGGGATATGCTTTTGGGGTTCAAATGGAACGCTTAGGAACGCATATGGCAACATGGGGGCCATGCCCCAGATTCGCATTTGGGAGGGAATATGCTTTTGGGGTTCAAATGGAACGCTTAGGAACGCATATGGCAACATGGGGGCCATGCCCCAGATTCGCATTTGGGAGGGGATATGCTTTTGGGGTACATGCTGTGAGCCATGGGTGCCGAACGTGACATGTGTTGTGGCAGCATGACAGTGCATGGTTTGAGGTGTGTGCATGCTTGACATGGCCTGCATATTTGCTGTCTGTTGTGATTACTGGACATGGCATTGGACGCATCGTTATGAGTGAGTGATGGTTGTGTGCCAGCCAACGTATTGCAGTTGTCCCATCTCCTTGGTGTGCGTGCTGCCCTGTGCCATGTGCATCACTGCAGTGCTCGGGGGGTGTGGCCCATGTTGTGTGTTGTTGCTCACAGTGTGTCGTGCGCTTCATTGACTTCTGGCACATGGTTGGTCATGGGCATGTATCTTAGCGTGACTGCTGTATGTGTGGCAGCTGTGCGGATGACATGCCTTTCATGAGACTGGGGCTGACGGATGGATGGTATGTTGTATGTGCATGGTGTGTCTGTGTGTTTGATGGGTTCAGTGGTGTTCGTGTGCATATATGTTGTTCCGCTCTGTTGCGTCTAGTGTTGTTTGTCTTACATAGGCGTAGTTGTGGGGTGTGTGGTTGACAGGCAGTAGGGGCTACATGGACAGGACTTCAATGGTGTTTCGGTTGTGTGTGATGAGTTGCACAGTGGCTGCCGTGTGGTACTATATTCAGTGTGGCTTGTGCATGCAGACGTGGCTCCTTGGGTGTTGCTATGTATGTGATGGGTCATGTGGGGTGTGAGTCTGTTGTTCATGTCCGTGTGCACATTGTTCACTTGTTCGTGACGGTGGGCGGTGCTGCGTGTTCGTCTGCTACGTGACATGTCCCATGTGTTGGTCGTGTTATGGTCCTCATGCCTCCAGTAATCCAGCCCTGTCCAGTTTCCCACCTGCAAGTTGTTCGTGCGTGCACTGTACTGGATGCCACATGGCTCTAAGCGGGGGTGCTCCATGTTGCAGGTCTGTGGGGGTGGGGGGTGTTGTGGGTCGTGGGGGTGGCTGGACACCCACTGACACCGATTGCTGTGGACCGTGATGTCTGCCTTTCGGCTGTCGTTGTGCACTGCGGTGGCTGACACGTGGCTGTGGGGTGTGGGGGATGCTCCTCCTTGCTGTGCTGTGGGACTGGGGCCTGGTGTGTGTTGTACTTGGGCTGTCCACCCTCCCACCCACTGCACTTTGTGTTCATGCCACTTACCTGTTACTTGTCGGTTAGTGCAGCTGTGGCGGACACATGGGTGTGGTGGGTGCTCGTTGTGGCGCTTCTGGCATATTTGGGGACCTGTTGGTGGTTACGTGGCTGGCTGAGTGTACACATGTCCCCACGTATGTTACAGTTGTTCGGTTTGGGCTGTGTGTGGTGGTGTCTGTTGCATGTGTGTGTGATGTGTTGTGTATTGTGTGCTGGACATGGGGGTGTTTGTCCCTGGGAGCTGTGGCATGGTGGTTGCGCATGTGAGTACATAGCGGTGTGCTGGTATACATTAGTTTGTACTTACCAGCCTCCACTCCCCTGCTAATCCGGCGAGGATCTCCGGATGTATTACGACTCGCACCTTCTCCTCCCACGCTTTGAAGGTCTTAAAGAGCGCGGGATTCCCTCCGCCAGTGACGGCAGCCAGCTCTCTGTTTTTGCCCTCCTTCTTCTTGACCAGGCTCTTTACGTCATTCCAACGTTTGTTTATTTCACCTCTGTTCCTGGGCAGGGTCCCGACTGCATTGACCTGGTCTACGATCCGGTTCCACATTCTGTTTCTGGTGGCTAGTGGTGTGTGCTGGACCATGTTCCCATAGATTTGTGGGTACACCTTGATGATCTCGTCGACCATGACCGTCAGCTCAATGGGCGTGTACTTGGGCATTCTTTGTGGTGCCATGGTGTTTGTGGTGCTGGTGCGGTGTGTGTTGTGTAATGTGCAGGGGGTTTGTGGTGCCGGTGTTTGGTGGTGGTGGTGGTGGTGGTGGTGTTTGGTGGTGGTGGTGGTGGTGGTGGTTGTGATGTGTGCATTTCTGTGGTGTGCTGCTGTCTTTGCTGTGTCACTGTGTCCTCTCCTCTCCTCTCTGGTTTGCAATGTAGCAAGGGGTTGTGGTCTGTGGGAGTGCTGCTTTTGTACTCACCTATGTGGGTGTGTCCTCATGGTCTGTTGTTTTCAGGTGTGTTGTGTCTGGGGTTCTGGCCTTTGTATTTTTTGTTTGTCCGGGGGTGTTTTCGGGATGTGTACTGTGCTTGTGTATTTGTGCGTGCCTTGCTGTGTGGACTTGTTGGCCATGTTGTGTGCTATTGGTTTTGTGTGCGGATGGTTTCTGTGCAGGTACGTGGGCGCCATGGCTTCTGCCGTGTCGATTCTCATCGGCGTTGTTTGCGCTGGCGGGCGGTATATTTGTGGTTTTTCCGCGCTCATGTCGGTGTGATCGTAATTTCACGTGCGGTGTGTCGGCCGTGAGGGCGGGCGGTTTTGTGTTGTCGTGCGTGTTTCCGTCCGTGGCGGGCGGTTTGACTCCGACTCGGACGTTGGTGGGCGGTATTTTGTGTGATTTTTCCGCCGATGGCGGTTTTCGGTTTGTGTAATCGTAATGGCGTGGTCGGTGTTCAGGCGGTGTGTGCGGGCGGATTTTTGCCGCTTCCATGCCTGGCGGATTTTTTTACGCCGGGTATCGTAATGGGCCCCTATATTATTTACAACCATATTTTGGATTCGATATTTTTGTACTTACCTGTTTGTAGATAGGAATTCGATATTTTGGCATTCTATATTTTATCCACTATATTTTTGCAGGTCGATATTTTGGCATTCTATATTCTGTCAGTGATCCCGGCCTGCTCTTCGTGGCCCCATCCACTGCAAACAGAACTATTCATGCTCGACTTTTGAAGGTAACTCTTTCAGAGGGACTAACCTGTCCCTGTATCTGGCCCACACTCCATTGCGGTCAGCCTGAAATTGTGACTTTCACCCTTTCTCAAATGACCAGATAATCGAGAGTGTTACTTTGTGCTTTTAGGCGCTATATTTATTTTAAAGCTTTAGAATTGCATATCTCTGGTTCTACCAGTTTGATTTTTGACATTTTGGTGTCAAGTAATTTATAAAATGGTATCTATTTTTCTAAAAAGATTTTTCTTGTATTGTATTGTTACTTTATTACTGTTTGAAGTGTTGCATGAATACTTTACAAATTGCTTTAAGTTAAGCCTGCTTTTTTGTCAAGTTACCAGAGGGTTGAGCACAGGTTAATTCAGAGTTTGCTTGTGTTTCGCCTTGATAGAAATTGTGGTTGCTGCTTGAGAATGGTTTCGCCCTATCAACCAGTAACCTAATTTCATACAGTTCTTTATTCCTATTTTTTATTTTATTTTGTATTACTTAGTTTGTTTTTATGTAACATGTTCCAGAACCCAGTTGAGTGGCAAAGCAATTTAAATGTCAAGAACAAAAAAAAATAGCCTCTTATAACCGCAGGCAAACAGCATAGAATAAATCCTTACAAACTATACTATACAATGATATTTTGTATGATGGGAGTACATCGTGGAAGGGAAAGATTACACGGGAATCATGATACCATGAATGATTATATAAGTAGAAAATCAGTTCAACCACTAAAGTTTGAATCAAGTGAAATGCATGTGGGGTGTATGCATCTGTGTACCTAAGGTGAGATGTATCAGACTAAATGGTGGATGAAGAACTGACATGTGTTAAAGCCAAAGTAGGAGTTCATTAAGATATTGATGGAAGTTTAGAAGGTGGTTCTTTAAGTCACTTTTGTAATCTTTTAGAGTGGTAGGGAGTCAGATTCAAACTGGCAGGACGTTCCAGTCTCCAGAGATATTAAAAAAAAAAGGAGCACTCCAGAGTGGATTATTTCCCAAACCCTGGGATTTCTACACAGAGAAGTAACATGCTTCTAGCTGATCTGTTCTTTATATATGTTTCGGTGGTGAGATCTGTTGTTCCTGGGGCTGACATCAGGAGTTGTTTATTTTATCTCAATTTATTGATAACTTCACTGTTCTTGCTAATAAAATAGCTCTATGAATTAGGAAATCATTTCTGAGATAGGTTTGTAACCGGCTGGTCATAGATTATTCACACTCCAATGTGACTGAGTTAGGCCTCATTTATGGGCTGGCAGAATAAAACACCACTTCGATTCATCATGGCTCCAGTTTCACCGAACCCGCAGCTCCCGTCTGATTTAGAGGTTGTGGAATAGATGATTTTGCTCTGGTGTAGCCATCCCCGGCACCAAGTGATTGACAGCTCTTATCTGCCACAATACGATCACCTTTATTGCTTCAAGAGATCAGCTCAATGCAGATTTTCTCTGCACAAAAGGGACACATTTTTTATTTTTCAAAAACTATATCCCGCTTTAGAAGTTTGTCCTTGAAAACCAAAATTAAATGCCAAGTGGGCTCCATCATATGGTGGTACGCCCACATTAATTTCTTTTGTTTTCTGTTTAGAATGCATTATTAAAATTGTATAAGTACTGCATTAGACAAAATATACAAAAATTTCAATTCAGGCAGGATTACTGAACAAATAAAAACTGAACAATGAATGGCTCCAATAACCAAACGTGAACGAAAGAAAGCTCTGAGTATAAAGCCAACAAAAAGTAACCATGCATAAACTAATGGATTAAAAGAAGTACGTAGCCTGAAAAGAATACCAAGAATATTAAACCTGAGCAATTGCATTTTAGTTTTCGTAGTAGGAGGGAAAAAAGAGAGAGAAGGGGAGGAGAAAGGGGAGGGTGGGAAAGGGTAAGAGAGGAACACTATAATAAACAGAAGCAACAATTTCCAAAGATAAAACTGTATTATTCTACTAAAATGTGTAAAATGTTTATGGTGGTTCATAATAGGTGACAATAGAAATGGATTGAGCAGATTGTTTGGATAGAAAAGACGTAAGTGGTAACCATAATAGATCTTTTTTTGGTTAATAAGGGGATGGATGTGGCATATGCACAGTCCATTCTGTGATGATGACATAATAAATTCCACCAACCAATAAAAGAAATTTTTGTGGAATCTTTCCAATATGAGGTGATGATCTGAAAAGCTAATGCAATGAACATATCTATCTATGAGCTTTCCAACCATACCCATGGATAGCCATATAGAGGAGAAACCTCCTAAGAAAATTTGTATAATGTCAAAGGGAAAGGACGTGGATAGGATGCCGTACAGCTTATTCCATATGAGCATCCAAAACTTCTTAACAGGAGGACAAAGGAAGAACATATGTAAAAGGTCACTCTTATCATGTGAACAGGACCAGCATTTTGCATTATCAGTCAACTTAAATTTGTGAAGCTCTGTAGGAGTGAGGAATAACCTATTATAAAAATAATACAGTGTTTGTGTTGTGCTTGCTGAGCGAGATGAGGTGTGAATTTTTGCCCAAATAGATTCCCATGTCTGAAGAGAGAGCTGCTGATTAAGATCTGCTTCCCATGCGAGCTCCACCTTGGTTTTAGTCCTCAAGTCAGAGGGGCGAGACAGAATCCCGTATACACCGGAAGGTTTCATATGAGAGGAAAAATCTAAATTAAGGGGAGGGGGTTGGCCTATTGGTACAGGGAGAGAAGCCTGATTAAGGAGAGGAATGAGAAGATTCCTAAGATGGGGATAATGTATAGCGTGAAATGAGGATATGTCATATTTTTCCTGAATCTCATTAAACTCCATAAAAGAGCCATCATTTAGTATATGGCCAATGATAACAATACCTTTATTAATCCACTCTCTCCAAGAAAGAAATCTATTATTTAGTTTCAGGTGTTTGTTATACCAAATGGGGGGTTGCAAAAAAATGTCCATGCAGGAGTTAGAAGAGACCAATAAATGTTTAGCAACAGCAAAGGAGTGAGCAAGTATTGGAGAAAGAAAGGCTTTAGGGGGTTGGGAGAGAAGAACTGCTTTATTCAATGAAAATGGTGAAAATTGAGCCTGTTCCAGTTGAGCCCAAATATTCAGTTCTTCTTGAGGTGTTGGCGCAAGGGAGGTCCAAATTTGTTTCAGCGTAAATGCAGAATGATATCTTCTAAGATTGGGAAAATTGACCCCGCCATTTTGTTTTGATTGTTGCAGACGAGCTAAGGAGATTCTAGCCTTGCGATTGTTCCATAAGAATTTGGTAAGAGAGTGATTAACCGTTTTGAAGAAAGAAATTGGGAGGGATATTGTCAACATAGATAAATAATAGTTAATTATTGGTAGCAACATCATTTTAATTGTTGCCAGTCTACCCCACCAAGATAGGAATAACGGCGACCAACCGTCTATCAAAGCTGAGATTCTAGTGGAGAGTTCTTTTAGGTTGGTTTTAATAGTTTCTTTAATGTTATTTGTATATAAAATACATAAACATTTTATGCTTTTTGAATTCCATGTAAACCCTGTATCTTTGAACATGTCTGGAAGGCAGTATTTATTTAGAGGAAGGACCTCTGATTTGTCAATATTAAGTTTATACCGAGAAACTATAGAGTATTCCTATAAAAGTGAGAAAAATTCCGGAGTGGATGTGCTTGGGTTAGTAAGGTATAACAAAATATCATCCGCATAAGCAGTAAATTTAATGTCTATATGTTTAAATTGGAAACCTGTGAAATGTGGAGAACGGCAAATTTTTTCCAGAAAGGGTTCTAAAGACAAAATAAACAATAGTGGGGACAAAGGACATCCTTGTCTAGTCCCCCTGTGCAGGGAAAAGTAACTGGATTGAAGACCATTTACCCAAATAGAGGTGGAAGGGTCAGAGTATAATAACTTGATATATTGAAGGATATGGGGACTGAAACCATGCCATTTCAGTGCACCAAACATGAACTCCCAATTCACACGATCAAATGCCTTTTCTGCATCTAACATTATGGCTGCCACAGGGGAAACAAACTTAGAAGCCAAATGAATTATGTTAAGAAAAGTTCTAGAGTTATCCATGATGGAGCGACCCTTGACAAACCCCGATTGATGTAAATCCACTAAGTCAGGAATAACTTGATTAATACGGAGAGCCAATATCTTGCAGTCCGTGTTGATCAGTGAAATAGGTCTGTAGTTACTGCACTGAGAGGGATCCTTGCCTTTCTTAGGGATCAAACAAAGCATGGCTTGGGTGAAAGAACCTTGTGTCCTGCCCATTTTTAAAAAGTGGGTAATAAGAAGCAACAGCTTAGGAATCAGCAGTTGTTTCAAACGTAGGAAAAAGCTTACAGAGAATCCATCAGGCCCAGGAGTTTTGTCTTTTGGAAGGTGAATCATGGCATTTGAAATTTCTTGTTCTGAAATTGGAGCGTCCAAAGGAGATAGATCAATATTGTTTTTGGGTACCTTAGGAATACAATGAAAGAAGGCTTCTATCTGGTCCTGTGAAGGGGAGGACTCAGGGATATATAAATTATTGTAGAAATCTGTAAAGCATTCTAGTATTTTTGAATCAGTAGTATGCCTAACTCCAGCAATATCAGTCATAGCAACAATTTTAGTCTTTTGTTTTTTAATCTTAAGGTAATTAGCAAGAGATTTGCCTGCCTTATTCCTACCTCCAAACATTTTGGAATTAAACTTAAGTAGACTTTCACAAGGTCGTCCCAAGACTGTTTATTGTATTGCATTTTGGCCTTAACAAGTTTAGACAAAGTATCGGTGTGATTTGAAGAGAAGTATTCGTGTTCTTAGGATTTAATTTGATCAGAGCAATGTTGACTCTTTCCATCTGTTCTTCTTCTTTTTGCAACATAATCTATAATGAATCCCCTGGACGATGCCTTAAAGGCGTCCCACAGAAAATGCATCTGAGAGTCTGGGGTTAAGTTGATATCAAAAAATTATTGCGCAAATGATGTAAACTGCTCAGTAAATTGATTATCCAGCAAAAGAATATTATTAAATCTCCATCTGCGTGAAGTGGGCATAGGAGTAGGGTAATCCAGGTCTACTATGACTGAGGCGTGGTCTGAAATAAGTATTGAACCTATCGCAGCATGTGTCAGAAATTGTAGAGTAGGTTGTATAAAAAAGATATTTATTCTAGAGTGGGATCTGTGCACAGGGGAGAAAAAAGAGAATTCTAGAACGTCGGGTGAGAAACTCTCCAAACGTCAATTAGCCCTCTAGAGGCGATAGCATTCTGAAAGGTCTTGTGCATTTTGGATGGAATAAACTTAGTTTGGGATTTCCGATCTAGAAAAGGGTCCATAAGTTGATTACAGTCACCACTTACTATGAGATTGTCAGAAGCATGAGAGGAAAGTAGAGTGGAGAATGAATTCCAGAATGTTAAATCAACACCATTAAAACCATAAATATTGCATATAGAAAACTGTGTATTATTCATCCTAATTTCTAATAAGAGCCATCTAACATTGTCGTCTTTAGTCTCATTCAGCACATGAATACATAACGATTTATGAAATAATATTACAACACCATTCTTATTGTTAACAACTGGAGAACAAAAAACATTCCCAACCTATTGTTTGCGCAAGGAGTTAAGGTTCTGTTCTTTAAGATGTGTTTCCTGTAGTAAAGCTACTTGGCACTTTAACCTCGATAAGTGGGACAGCACTCTTTGTTTTTTAACTGGGTTTCGGATTCCTTTAACGTTCCAGGAAATAATTCGTAAACCACTTCATCCGCAAGGTAAATGCCAAGCTATTAAAGAGCAGCTAGAGAACCGGAAGGGATTATAACACATAGTAGACAAAAACATATTTGAGAAAAAGTAATGTAAATCCGAGCAAACAACAATACCCACAGACATGAGAGTTACTGTAGGAGTGCTTTTAGGGAAGAGTTTAATAGAAAACGTAGAGAGTAATATGAAAGAACATAGGCAACCCTCCATCCATCTAAAACCAAGTAAAAGTAATAGTAAACCAGAAAAATAGAATAACTTGTCAAGACGTTTGCTGCATAACAGAGAAAAAGAAGAAAAGGGAAAAAGAGGAAGGAGGTGGAGTAAGGGATGAAATAGAAAGTGGAAAAGGAATGAGGAGAATACAAACTCCTCAGACAAATATATGTAAGAGAGATGACAAAAAGCCGAAAAGCTTTAGCCATACAGGAAAGAGAAAAAAAGGCGATAATATCAAGGGAACGAAAAGAAACAGATACCGCTATTGAATAGGAACATCGAGGATAAAGAAGAACAAAAAATTGAATGGCACAAAAGGAGAAATGAAAAGATGTAGTACATAATAGAAAAACTTATCCAGCACAACACCATAAGGACTTACCATAGAGGAGGAGGACAGCACATCTGGACAAAACGTAGATGTTGTGTACGTATATAACAGTGAACAAATACAGCATCACTGAAACAAGAGGGATTTTGGGTCCTGCAATAAAAAGAAAAAGGAATCAAGTGTTAGATTACGAAAGAAATAATAAAAACATCTCAAGATTTGGCTAGTTCCATGTCTTCTCCTTTATGTACGTGGATGAATTTCTTAAGCTCTGCAGGATCTTCGAATGTGATTGTCCTGTCTTTGTATGTAACCTTAAAAAAACATGGGTGAATCAGGCGATAACGAGCATTCATGGAAGGAAGCGTCAGTCGAAGGTCCAAAAAGTCCTTCCTGCGATTGGCAGTAGACTTTGAAACATCTTGACTGAGGAAAAAATTTGGGCCAGACGATAGCATTTGTTTACGTTGCTTAGCTGCATTAAGAACCATCATTAAGTCAGCATATTTAAAAAAGTATGCAATAATTCCCCGCGGTTTGTTTGAGGATGATGAATAGTGAGGGCCAATCCTGTGAGCCCTCTGAATATTGAGATCTGTAGGTTTCAGCAGACCAACTATCTTTGGTGTATGAGACTTCAAAAATGCAATCATGTCGGGGCCTTCAGCACTTTCCGGAATGCCATAAATTCGTAAATTGTTGCGTCTATTGCGATTTTCCAAATATTCTGTCAGCTTCTTGAGGTGAGTAACTTCTTTGGATAAGGTATCCACCTTAACAGCAACGTCCTGAGCATCACTGATCCTCTGTTCAACCTCTGAGAGTCTTGCATCCATATGGGCCCACTTTTCCTCAATTCGTTGGAGTGACACAGTAGTATTTACCATGAAGGGCTTTATATTCTTCAGCTCATCCATTATATCCTCTAATGTCAAAGGCAGCGGTGACTTGTTCGGAGAAGGAGGATCCTTGATCACCCTTTTATTGATGTTGCCTCCAGAATCTTTGCGACCGCTGGTAGTTGAATTACATGAGGTCGACGATTTAGCTAAGTGTGCAGACTCCATACATATACAGGTCTGGATACCAACAGGGTCTCTGCGTATTTCTTCGAATAGCCACCAACACAACGGATGTATTCCAAGCTCAGCAGCTGACCAGGACAATTTTGATTGCTTGACTGAAAATGCGATAATTTGAATTGCAGCGATAGCACATAAAAAGGAGACGCTCAATATATTTGGCCAAATCCCTTGAAGTGAGTCCGTTAACACTGCTTAATAAAAAGAAAGATAGCAGGAAAACCATAAAAGAGTATGTTTCTTTGTCCTCCGTTATGAATTAACTCGCTGACCCAATGCGAATTCATTTCTGAGGTAAAAATGAGCAATGAAGCTCACAAGATGGCGGCTGGAATAAGGAGCAAACTGGGAGCAGCAAACAAAAAGATATTCAGACCAAGAAAGAGTCTGAAAACATACCTCGGCACTCCCGGGAGCTTCTGATGCATTTTCGCATAATTAGGGGAATGCGAAGTGCCGAATAGCCGTCATTTGTTATGAAACGTTTCATTGATGTGTCGGAGGAACGTTAGGGAGCGGCCATCTTGGTTCGCTGCCGCCGCGCGCCCTCCCCCACATTTATTTCTGATGAAAGTGCTTCTGCTGTGTTAGCAGGAACAACTTCATCAGAAATAATCTTAGAAGTGGAGTTCACTCTAAGGGGTTGATTTCAATTGTGGTCGGTCAGACCGCCAACCGCTATTGTGGCAGTCAGGAGACCGCCCGACAAGCAGGCGGCAGTTTGACTGTCACATTTCAATGTGACTACCGAGCTGGTGGTCGCAAAACTGTTGGAACCGTGGTGGTGACGTGCTGCGGCCAATGTAAATGGCAGTAGCATATGCCGCTGCCTTGCAGCACCACCAGCAGGCCCATGCACTGTGTGCCATGTACCATGCAGTGCAGGGCAAAAGGTGCTGGAAGGTGAGTGGGGGCACTACATGTGACCCCATGGCCACCTCTTTGTGGCCTACAATGCCAGGGGTTCCTCTTTACGGCCCCCCATATCACTTTCTGACAACCTTTTTATGGCGTTGTTCCCGCCATGAACAGGCTTTCGGAAAGGAATATCCAAATCCCAAAGGTGGTGCCTGGCTCGGCAACGCCGCCATTCAGGGCCATTACTCTGACGGCCGCCCCGTCTAGATCTGAGATCCTGACGGAGGCGGCGGTGTGGACTCTGACCACTGTGGTCCGACTGCCAGCATCATAATGCTGCAGCCGGACTGTCACTGACGGCCTTTTAGAGGTGGTCAGACCGCCTTCGTAATCAGCCCCTAAGTAGTGTGGTCTGCTGCAGGGTGAGTGAAGGCAGGGCATTCATTGCCACTGTGGGCTCAGAAGAATGTTCACCAAGGCCTAAATTACTTTCAGAAGTTGATAAAAGGAGTACGATTTTGTTGGGCTATATCACTTGTCATTTACTGCACCGTACAATCGCAAAACTATAGCAGCATATGCTATTTAAAATCCAGTTGTATTTTTTTCTTGTACGTGCTATGAGCATTTTTCTGACTTGCTGATTTAAAAGGCATAAAACGATGACAAACTACGCCTAAAGAACAAAGTTGACACATTGAAATGCTTCTTAATTTGCTCAGTTACTTTCTTGTCACATTTCTTGCATGACTGATGCCTATTGTATCTACCTTACAGAAGAAGGTCCCATACGCAAATGCGAGCAGCCTCTTCAATGTGAGATTTTTCACCAAATGGGCAAAGACCCTGTGCGCTACGACTTAACCAGCTGGATCAACAGGGCCAAGGTGAACCTCTCTGCCCAGAATGCCGTCCAGATTCTGCAGGAATCGAGAATGTATGTAATGGCTTAAGTAAATCGAATAATTCTACAATTTCTAATCATATGCTCACAATGCATTCTTCTACAGGAGATTTATAATTAGGCCTCCTCGTTTTATGGTATTTATGTCTTTGGAATCCCCATCTGTATTTATCAGTGTTAATTGTTTTTCTCATCATATTGATATTTATTCATGTTTATTTTTAGGAAAAAATTAACAATTAAAATAATTTTATTTTACTGATAAATGTACACTTCCCTACAATTTTCGTAGCTTTTACTGAGCTCAGTAACAGTATACAATTAAACATTGTGCACACTTGAAAACTTTAGCATTTGGTTTTATCACATATGCACATCTGTGGTTATTTATGCTTCAATTTGAAATCTTATGCCCTTTCGTGATTACCCATACTGCGTTAATGTACAGCTATTTAACACGTTTTAATTACTGATGGCATGAAGGGACGCTCTAAGGAACATTTCACTTCTATATTTTTAAATTTTTGGGTCTTTATTGACAGCAGAGTTGTCTGCACAACCTTTTGTTACTAATGCTTTAAATTTGCATAGAATGAGCTTTGGCTCTGCCCAGAAGATTAATTCTCTCTCGTCGCTTTCTATTGGCTGTTAGATGCCTCCCTTTTCCACCTAATGAGGGAAAGTGGAGTTGCAATACATGAGGGTATATTTTACATCTCAAAAATACACTGAATCATCTCACATGAAATAATTTTTCTCATGCATGCATTGTATACAAAAAGGAACCCTTTTCTAATTTGTAGTTTCATTGCAACAGACCTTTTAAAATATTTTACTTGGGAATTAAGGGGCCCATTACGATACCCGTCGTAAAAGAATCCGCCAGGCATGGAAGCGGCAAAAATCCGCCCGCACACACCGTCTGAACACCGACCACGCCATTACGATTACACAAACCGAAAACCGCCATCGGCGGAAAAATCACACAAAATACCGCCCGCCATCGTCCGAGTCGGAGTCAAACCGCCCGCCACGGACGGAAACACGCACGACAACACAAAACCGCCCGCCCTCACGGCCGACACACCGCACGTGAGATTACGATCGCACCGCCATGAGCGCGGGAAAACTACAAATATACCGCCCGCCTGCGCAAACAACGCCGATGAGAATCGACACGGCAGAAGCCATGGCGCCCACGTCCCTGCACAGAAACCATCCGCTGACAAAAACAATCGCACACAACATGGCCAACAAGTCCACACAGCAAGGCACTCACAAATACACAAGCACAGTACACATCCCGAAAACACCCCCTGGACAAACAAAAACTACAAAGGCCAGAACCCCAGACACAACACACCTGAAAACAACAGACCATGAGGACACACCCACATAGGTAAGTACAAAAGCAGCACTCCCACAGACCACAACCCCTTGCAACATTGCAAACTAGAGAGGAGAGGAGAGGACACAGTGACACAGCAAGGACAGCAGCACACCACAGAAACGCACACATCACAACCACCACCACCACCACCACCAAACACCGGCACCACAAACCCCCTGCACATTACACAACACACACCGCACCAGCACCACAAACACCATGGCACCACAAAGAATGCCCAAGTTCACGCCCATTGAGCTGACGGTCATGGTCGACGAGATCATCAAGGTGCACCCACAAATCTATGGGAACCTGGTCCAGCACACACCACTAGCCACCAGAAACAGAATGTGGAACCGGATCGTAGACCAGGTCAATGCAGTCGGGACCCTGCCCAGGAACAGAGTCGAAATAAACAAACGGTGGAATGACGTCAAGAGCCTGGTCAAGAAGAAGGAGACCAAGAACAGAGAGCTGGCAGCCGTCACTGGCGGAGGGAATCCCGCGCTCTTCAAGACCTTCAAAGCGTGGGAGGAGAAGGTGCGAGTCATCATACATCCCGAGATCCTCGCCGGATTAGCAGGGGGAGTGGAGGCTGGTAAGTACAAACTAATGTATACCAGCACACCGCTATGTACTCACATGCACTACCACCATGCCACAGCTCCCAGGGACAAACACCCCCATATCCAGCACACAATACACAACACATCACACACACATGCAACAGACACCACCACACACAGCCCAAACAGAACAACTGTAAGATGCGTGGGGACATGTGTACACTCAGCCAGCCACGTAACCACCAACAGGTCCCCAAATATGCCAGAAGCGCCACAACGAGCACCCACCACACCCATGTGTCCGCCACAGCTGCACTAACCGACAAGTAACAGGTAAGTGGCAGGAACACAAAGTGCAGTGGGTGGGAGGGTGGACAGCCCAAGTACAACACACACCAGGCCCCTAGTCCCACAGCACAGCAAGGAGGAGCATCCCCCACACCCCACAGCCACGTGTCAGCCACCGCAGTGCACAACGACAGCCGAAAGGTAGACATCACGGTCCACAGCAATCGGTGTCAGTGGGTGTCCAGCCACCACCACGACCCACAACACCCCCCACCCCCACAGACCTGCAACATGGAGCACCCCCGCTTAGAACCATGTGGCATCCAGTACAGTGCACGCCCGAACAACCTGCAGGTGGGAAACTGGACAGGGCTGGATTACTGGAGGCATGAGGACCGTAACACGACCAACACATGGGACATGTCACGTAGCAGACGAACACGCAGCACCGCCCACCGTCACGAACAAGTGAACAATGTGCACACGGACATGAACCACAGACTCACACCTCACATGACCCATCACAGACACAGCAACACCCAAGGAGCCACGTCTGCATGCACAAGCCACACTGAATATAGTACCACAACGGCAGCCACTGTGCAACTCATCACACACAACCGAAACACCATTGAAGTCCTGTCCATGTAGCCCCTACTGCCTGTCAACCACACACCCCACAACTACGCCTATGTAAGACAAACAACACTAGACGCAACAGAGCGGAACAACATAAATGCACACGAACACCACTGAACCCATCAAACACACAGACACACCATGCACATACAACATACCATCCATCCCATCCGTCAGCCCCAGTCTCATGAAAGGCATGTCATCCGCACAGCTGCCACACATACAGCAGTCACGCTAAGATACATGCCCATGACCAACCATGTGCCAGAAGTCAATGAAGCGCACGACACACTGTGAGCAACAACACACAACATGGGCCACACCCCCCACGAGCACTGCAGTGATGCACATGGCACAGGGCAGCACGCACACCAAGGAGATGGGACAACTGCAATACGTTGGCTGGCACACAACCATCACTCACTCATAACGATGCGTCCAATGCCATGTCCAGTAATCACAACAGACAGCAAATATGCAGGCCATGTCAGGCATGCACACACCTCAGACCATGCACTGTCATGCTGCCACAACACATGTCACGTTCGGCACCCATGGCTCACAGCATGTACCCCAAAAGCATATTCCCTCCCAAATGCGAATCTGGGGCATGGCCCCCATGTTGCCATATGCGTTCCTAAGCGTTCCATTTGAACCCCAAAAGCATATTCCCTCCCAAATGCGAATCTGGGGCATGGCCCCCATGTTGCCATATGCGTTCCTAAGCGTTCCATTTGAACCCCATAAGCATATTCCCTCCCAAATGCGAATCTGGGGCATGGCCCCCATGTTGCCATATGCGTTCCTAAGCGTCCCATTTGAACACCAAAAGCAAAGTACAAACCAGACCCAGGATGGGCCAGGAGCCCGCATACACCAGAGTCACAATAAGTAGGGGCACAGCAACACACCCATCGGCATGGCCAATCCGTCCCATGCCACATGTGCACAGCACACAGTCCCATTGCCAAGCACACACAACTACAAATGGTACAGCCACACACACGCCTCCGGGAAACCCATGTACGAGATTGCACGAACTGTGAATGTCAGACGACAAATACATACTTCGCCAGGTGCAACACAATAACAAATCTCATTCTCTCCACAGGTGACGAACTGCTGGATGCTGGGGATGGAGACAGCAGCCAGCACAGCCAGCCTACAAGCCCCCAACGAGGACACACGGATGTGGAGGATCTGTCCACCTCTTCGGACACGGACCACCAAGCAGGCCCATCTGGTGTGGCAGGGCCCAGCCGCTCCCCAGGACCCCTCCTACCCACCAACCCATCATCCAGGGCTGCTGAACATTCCCAGCCCCCTGCTGCCACTGTCGTTGCGGCCACACCCACGGTCATTGCGGCCACACCCACGGTCATTGCGGCCACACCCACGGTCATTGCGGCCACTACCACTGCCGCAACTGCCACCATCGCCGCACCGACCACCACCGCCGCCACCACCACCACGTCTTCGCTGGCACCAGCCCCAGCGCAGGTGGTGGCCCGGCCGACTGGATCCACCCTGGCAGCCACAGCGAGGACCGTGGTGAGCAATGTGGCTAGTGGGCAGGCCGGTGGCAGCAGGACTGGTAGGAGGAGCAGGGTCAGGGAAACGCCAGCCTCCCCTGGGATCCATGTCCTGCCTCAAATGGCCAGAGTCCTTGGGGCCTATGAAGAGGCCCAAGGACAATGGGCCAGGTCAGCTACAGACACGCGTGAGGTGCTGGGGGTGCTGAGGTCCATGGACGCCCGTATGGGCCAACTCGTGGACCTCATGGGCCAGCTGGTGGTGGCGGTGAGGTCACAGCCAGGGACAGCAGCTCCCCCTCCGCCACCACCTGCCGGGGCGCAGGGTCGAGCAGCAGTGTCCAGTTCCCCTGCGTCCACAGCCAGTGAGCACACCTCAACCACCAGCATGTCGCAAGCAGGCACCCCCCTCGCAAACGTGGAAGGGGCCGTCCGAAGTGGAAACAGATCTCCCGGGAGGACTTCGCACGCTCCAGACGCAAGTGAGGCAGCCAGCCAGCCTTCCTTGACCACCCACTGCATTGACTTGGACTACGATCCCACTCCACACAGCCATCTGGATGGCATGTGTGTGTTGGACTATGGACATAGAACCAGTGGGTACACCCTGAGCATCACGCAGCCATGACCGACAGCTCATTGTCACTGCACGCACCACTTTTGTCATCACCTTACACACAATCACATGTCACAGTTTGAAATAAATGCACCTCTTACACAAACTGCTGTTTGTGCCCTGTGTTTTATTTGTACGGAATACAACGGCCACCTTGGGCGGAAAGGCACCTGATGCGTGGCATGGCAATGGAACCGGAGGGCCTGTAGGGACCTAGGGGTGGGAGACAGAACAGGAGCACATTCAATGAGTGTGTCACACACCCATCACACAGTACATGTCAACAACTACAAGCAATGTACACACATCGCACAGAGCAATAGGGCACAATGCCACAGCCACCAACAGTGGCATACAACCCTGGCCATGGAGCGTTGACACACAGCACGCAGTGAACAAACGGCCACCCTGACACAGCACACACACACCTGCACAGATACAGCCACATCAGCCGTCGTACATGGACACTCACCGTCAAGTGAAGTAGTGGGCGATGAGCTGCTGCCGCACATTACCAGCTTCCTCCTCTCCGCTGTCCTCCTCACTCGAGCTGTCCTGGTCTGCGGGCTGGGGCCCTGGTTGATCTCCGTCATCCACGATGAGGGGGATCTGCTTCCGAATGGCCAGATTGTGCAGCATGCAGCACGCCACCACTATCTGGCACACCTTCTGTGGGGAGTACGCCAGCGCACCCCCGGTGCGGTCCAGGCACCTGAACCTGGACTTGAGGAGGCCAAAGGTACGCTCGACCACACGTCTGGTCCTCCCATGTGCCTCATTGTAGCGATCGTCTGCTGGGGTGCGAGGATTCCTCAATGGACTGAGCAGCCATGCCCCATTCGGGTACGCAGAGTCACCTGGGTGTGAGGGACACAGAGAACCGTTGCTATTCCAACTGGACAGGGGACAGCATCGCACAACCAGCACGCTACACCACTCCACATACTCACCGACAATACAGCCACGATCCTGTTGCAGATTGGACATCAGTCGTGGCAAGATGCTGTTGCGCATTATGTGTGCGTCATGGGCCGAGCCTGGGAACTTTGCACACACGTGGGTGATCACCATGTCCGCAAGGCACACCACTTGCACATTCAGGGAGTGCGTGTGCTTCCTGTTGCGGTACAGGTGCTCAGTGGCCTGTGGTGGAACAAGGCCAACATGTGTGCAGTCAATGGCTCCAACGACGTGTGGGATTCTGCCAAGGGCATAGAATGCACCCTTCACTGCCGCCAATTCACGAGTCCTGGGGAAGCGGATGTACCTGTTTCGGTACAGCATCATGGCTGCCAGTACATCCCTCAGCACCTTGCTGAACATGGGCTGGGACATCCCTCCTCCACTGCCCACTGTGTGCTGGAATGACCCAGTGGCGAAGAAATGCATGGCGGCCATCACCTTAGCCGTGGGGGTGACAGCTGTCGGATACACCCTGCGGGGACGGAGATGGGGTTCCAACATGGCACACAGTCGATGCAGGGTTGGCCTGTCCAGCCGAAACTTCCTAATGACCTCTGTATCGTCCATGTCCGCCAGCAATTGGTATGGGCGGTCAATGTTCGGTCTCCGCCTAGGGAAATTGGCAGTGGACACATGTCAAAGCAACACAACACATAGCAATTTCGCATACACATCACTGACATGACTGAGCAAGCACATGAGCCACAGCCCAGCTGTCAAGCTGGGACGGCACGGCCACAATACACTTACACAGGTCTCCCAACAATGGCAATGGCTAGTGATACAAACCACTGCCATGTGCATGCACATGGGGATCTAGGCCCCAATGACTTGCGGGGCGTGCTGATGGGGACTGACTGCATATTCGTCAAGCGGCAACGCCACGGCAACATGAATGTCTGCTGAGCATGGAACTGCTTCCGAGGCTGGATGAGTATGGCACACGACGACGACGATGTGGGCACAGGCTGAGCGGCCAAAACAAGTGGGACCTGTGGCACGAGGGGATATGAGACAGTAGTAGGTGTCAGCACTGCACCCTATGTACAGCACTGTACGGATCACACCTCCCGAAACATTGACAGGTGTCCACATTGACAGCCCCATGCCAAGACGGCTGTGTGCTTGCAGTCACACGTCACAGGTGAGAGGTTACATTGCACGTGCCAGGTGGCAGACGTACATAGTGGGAGCTGGCATGTGTGTGCATGTGTCTCCTGTTCAGGATCCACCAGATGGGCGCTGACTCTGTACTGACCATTGGACACAGCATGTTCCGTGGAAGGCTTGTGTGTGTGGGATGGTGGCACTGGATGTGCCTCCGTTGGGTGGGGGGCCATGCACAGGGCGGGTACGTCGATGATTGCGCATTGTTGGTCACGGTGGGTGCACCCACTAAGATGTGTTGCCCTGTGTTCAATTCCTATGTCCGCATGATGATGGACTGTAGATGTGGGCAGACTACACATTGGTCGATGTGCTGTCTATATGCATGTGCCTTCACACCAGGCACAGCTGCCCCTGCACATGTGACCCCTGCTGGACTCGCTGCTGGGTCTGTGGAGCTGATGCACCTTCTGTGCGTGGGGCGGACAGCTCTCCTCACTTCCCTCATTGCGCATGTCATGACTTTGCCGCAGGTGACATGGATCATGGAGGGCCCACATGTACGCGTGGGTAGGCTACACATGATTGTTCACTGGTCGCCACCCCCAGTCAGTGTTTCGAATGGGAAGGTTGTCGTGCTGGTGGTATGTTCGATGTGGCGGATGGGCGGGCCTAGGTGCGGGCTTACATTCCGGACATGGGGGTAGTTGGATTGGCGACTAGTTGCAGTACACACGGGACACGTCTCTTCCTTTCCACATCTGGGTCATCCCTTGTACTCACTGACAGTGATACAGTCATCTTCGCCCCAGCCCTCATGTCCTCCCCTCGCTCCCCCAATATGCATGTGCACCTGCGAGGCTAGCGCTTGCACAGGCAGCCCCAAGCTCGCACCAGAGAGGGCAAGGAGTGTATGTGTGGGTCCAGTTGCACGAGTGGGCTGTCTCAGGGTATGATGTGTTGCGGGACGCCGTCCACCTGCGTGGTGCCCCAAATGGAGACCCGGCCTGCATGGACTATGCATCACAGTCTTCGCCTTCCGGATCCGCCACCTGCGACACCCAGTGGCTGTGGCTGCCCTTGCGGCCAGGCCGCGTCCGTCTGTGACTGATGGCCCACACATTCACTCTTTGGCCTCTCTGGGGAGGGCTCGGGGGTGGTGGCGCACGCGCTTGCACTTAGTCGCAATGGCATGTGGCGTGGTTGGTATAATGGGCAATGGATGGGATGGTGCGAGCCACCTCCCGTGACGTCAGTGCTGCTCGTGCTGTGGTGCGTCCCCCTACACTTCCATTTGACTTGTGCCATGCTAGACGTTGAGGTTCTATTGCCTGCGTGATATGACCAGGAGGAGCGCGAGGAGACCTCTCACACACCATGCTCCACTGCCATCCCGTGCCCTGTATCGCCTGTGCGGATTGACTATGTTGGGGTTACACCTGGTCGACTGGGGCTGAGTGTGCCTTGTCAAGGGGCATGGCGGGCGCACAACAGGATCCAGCTTGTCCACAGAGGGTGGGCTGAGGTGCGCCTGGTACCGCTTTGTACGTGTGCCCGGCTGCTGTGCACACACGTGTTCACTCCCCCCGACAGGTGTCCTCTCACAATGCCCAGGGAAGCGGTGGTGTACTGTTCATGACCCCTCCCGACACGGCGTGCTCCAACTTGGCATGTGCGCATCTACCCGTCACACCCACCCACCTGAGCACTGCGTCCATACGACTTCACACGACACATGTGTGTCTTCCACAGTTGTGCTACTCATTTGCGTTGACATCCAATACCAGTGGACTACATGGTCATGTCACGACTGCCGTGTACTTCACATACTCTCATCCTCTCTCATTCGTACTTGTGAAATGAGTCAGCGGAGACAGTTTTGGTTTCAAACATTATATTGAGTCTTCTGTCCTCTGTGATGCAGTATAGTGGACACTACTGGCAGCGGAATACATGTTGAGGATATACTGAGCATGATTGCAAATGGGATAGGGTGTGGGGTTACATGTGATTGGCTGTTGCATGTGGGATGTGGGCTTCAGAGTTACATCTGCTTGGCCAAGGCTGTGCTAATGTACATTTACGTATAGCTGCGGAGCTGCGGACTTTGACACAGACGGTATACATGTAGCCTACCAGACCGCTTGGCATCATGGGCACAGTCCATCTCAGTTCCATGTGACAGGTTTGCTGCGGTTGTTCCTCATGCACGCGTGCATGTGTGATGACATCAGGGCATGTGCTTGCGTGCATGCAGCGGCGTGCCACTTGTTGTTGCACTGTGGTGGTTACTGGACATGTCACAGTCACTGGGGTCGTGTTGTTGTTGTATGCACTTGTCGTCCATGCAAAGGTCCTGGTATGGGATTCCCGGGGCGGGGGTGGGAGGGGTGCAGCACCCACAGACTCCAGGCGACCTATTCATGTCCACTGAGCGGTGTGTGTGTCCATGGGCGCTGGATCCATGTCGTGTCCTGGTTGTTCGTGCAGTTCCGTCCATGTGGGTGCGATACACAGACCCCATGCCACTGCCTCCCACGATGCATGCGGTGTTCCTGGATGTGATGGGGAACAGTGTGCATGTCCCGGTCATATCCGATGTCATGGCGATGTCGTTGATGGTGTGGTTACAGTTGCCGGTCGTTTGGTATGGCTGTTGTGGTGGTGACTGGCCAGTCCGTGCGGAAGCTAAGCATGGGTGCGGGGTTGGACATCATAGGTCAATCGGGGAACCTGCGTTGTGGTCCGACGAATTTACAGGTTGTCAGGTATGCGATGCCGTCCAGCAGGGCTTCCATGTCATTGGTGGTGTACATGTTTGCCAGCCAATGTAGCGGATGGTGGCTGTCAAGGTGTTGTTCGTAAGTTGTCCCTTGGAGGACCATGATGGGGCATGCTGGGTGACATTCGATGTAGCTGTTCTCGATGATCCGTCGTGTGGAGGCACAGTGGTCCCATTTCAGTGCGGGTGCGATGTTGGCCACATACGCCATGCCCCCATAGGCAGAGCAGGCCCTGTCGTGTGCGTCCAGAGGGAGGAGTAGTGGTAGCAGGTCCGCCTTTAGACATGCCGGGTTGGAGAGGCATATCTCCACGGGATGCTGGTAGGGACACCTCCGACAGTAGAAGACGGGCATGACGCAGCTGAACAATGTGATGCGGTAAGTCAGTCGGTAACTTACGTTCAGCAGGGACAGGAGATCGCATCCCAATATATGTAACAGGTTGGTTTTGTACAGCTTGAGCTGTCCGGCGTAGTTGGGTAGGTGTGTTGCGGTTGCCATTTCGCAGCGGTGCGTTGTGGTGGCGTGCTCCGGCTGTGTGTGCAGTCTGCAATGTGCACGCTCCGAGGTTGCTGTGAGCTCTGTGTAGTCGTAGGGAGACAGGACTTGTGTTCTGTTGGCTTGTTTGGAGGACACGGGCCCTCATCCCACATGCTTCTCAGACAGTTCAAGGTCAGTGATGTGTGACTCCTTCCAATTAACTTGCATGTGGCCGACATGGGGGAGTGTTTTCTTCTTTCTTCCCCGTCCGTTGTGTGCTTCTGTGATATGCGCTATCTGCCCTGTGGTCGGTCTCCTCGGCATGCCTGTGTTGGTCTATTCTTGGACAATGGCTGTATTCACCGGCTTCTGTCGTAGGGCTGTGGTTTCGGAGTTGGAATGGAAGGTCATTCAGTGCTGTCTGCTCTCCCTTGTGTGGGCGGCAGGCTGCCTTTCCGCTCTGCGTTGGGCCTTGTGTGTGAATGTTATTCTTGGGCCACCTGTTGTCGGTCCCCGGGCTCTTTGGTGTTCCGTTTTATATGTCTTGTTCATATGTGCAGGGTGGTATGGGTGTTTCAGTGTGGTACTGGCGTTCCTCTTCCCGAAGGAGCCCTGCTTCTCCTAGTTGGTGTTGCCGCCGCTGTGTGCTACGCCATGTTTGTTACACTGGGGTGTGTCCTGCTGTTGCGTGACTTCACTGACATGTGTGCGTCGGTTGTGTGGCGTTGGGTGTTGTCCGTGAATTGGGCGTTGGGGACATGTCTGTGGCAGGCCTGTCACGTGTCATGTGCGTTCGGGGTGGGGCTGATGTGTGTGCTGCTTGGTTGTGTCCCTGTGTCTGTGTGCGACGCATGCATGGCGCTGCGGTTGGCCTCTGCGTTGTGCGCATGTGTGGCGGCGTCATCGCCGCTTTGGGGCCGTGACGGGGTCGTTGGTTCCTAGTCCCAGGTGGTGTGTACACATGTGTTACGCGATGTTACGATTTGGCCTGTGTGTCATATGTGGATGCAATGGTGGATGTGTAGTGTACACGCGCTGGTGGGGGGTTGTCCGCTTTTTCCGCCCTTGCACTGTGTGCGCTGTTTGCGTGCACTTGTTGTGTGTGTGCCTACCTGCGTCTCCGCGGTACGTTGCGTCCTTGGTGGTGCATCAGCAGGAGCATGGGGAGGGCCTGCAGTGCTGGATTCATGCTCGGGGGAGCCGCTTCTTCGTTGTCCGTGCTCGGCGTCCGTGTTACCGCTTCGGTTTGTCGTACGGTATCTCTTGGCCGTGGGAGCCGTTTGTTTGCGGCATCGTAATTTATACGCCGGGCGGGACGTGTTTCGTCGGACGGTGTGTGTCAATTAGGCTGCGCCGCTACGTGTACGGGCGCACTTTGATGGCGGACGGTGTTGCTGGCTTGCCGGCGGTGTTTGGCCTACTTTTCGCATCGTAATTGGGCGGGCGTGTGGACTGCTGCGTGCCGGCGGTAACTGGTGGTTTTTGCATCCGCCAGCACGGCGGTTGTGCTTCCGCCCGCCATCGTAATGGGCCCCTAAGTGTGTGTTTTCACTGTGTATTTTTCTCATTGTTCTTTACTCTTGACTTTCTATCCATGCTCTTCTTGTTGTTTCCCCCTTTGCAAATTTTCATGTAAGAAATATCTTTGCTATAGCCAATTCCTCTTGCTTTGACGAGTTTACAAATGCAAATATAGATATGTACAAATGCTGATTCCATGAGTTAGCCTATTGAAGTCAGCCTTATTGACTTTGACAGTCCTCATTAAAGATAAAGAAAGATACGCCAATTATTTCTATTTTTGCTTCCTGTATTGATCCTATTTTCTGTATAGGGCTGTGGCTTATCGGTGTGCGTGTATTTGCACAAGTGTGTCTTTTGACCTGTTTGCATGTTTATATTTAAGAGGAGAAGTTTGCTACGAGTTTGTAAGTTGTCGTATTTCTCTCCTTGCTATTTTCTTCACCTTCTCCAGGACTTCTTCACTTTGTTATAGATGGGTATTGTGGTCTTTTTGAGTGTTATACATTTCAATCTGGCCCTGATGGGACACTGTAGTCAAAGCCTACCTCTGTTGCAATTTCAATTGTCTACATGTCTGAGTGGGAAGTTTGAGCTAAAGCAAATCAAGTGTCACGGCTGGAACATTGTCTTCGATCATGACTATTTCTTATTTTCGATGGTATCACTGATGATATTACTGATTATATCATCCAGTTATTGTGAGTATTCTCTTAAGGTTTTGTGTATTAAACGTATGTACTGAAGTACCACAAAAGTTAAATTAGTATACAGGTGTGTGAGTGGCTGTATGGGTATATAAGTGGGTATATAAGTGGGTGTCTGAGTAGCTGTGTGGGTAACTTAGCTGCTGTGTGAGTGGCTGAATTGGTCAGTGAGTGGCTGTGTGAGTGGCTGTGTGGGTGGGTAAGTGTGTGGGTGTCTGAATGGCTGTATGAGTGAGGGACTGGGTGTATATGTGGCTGTATGAGTAAGTGAGTGGCTGTTTGAGTGAGTGATTGGTTAAGTGAGTTGGTTTGCGAGTGGCTGTATGTAAGAGTAAGTGTCTGTGGGGTTGGCTGTATGGGTGAGTGAGTGGCTGTGTGAGTGGTTGTATGGATGTGTGAATTGGAATGTAAGTGGTTGTGTGGGTGTGTGATTGAGTGTGTGAATGGTTATATGGGTGAGTGAGTGACTGTTGAGATGCTGTATGGGTGGGTGAGTGGCTGTATAGGTGAATAACATCGGTGTGTCAGTAGCTGTATGGGTGTGTGTGTGGATGTGTGCGTGGCTGTATGGGTAACTGACTGGTTGTATGATCAGGATCTATGAGCTAGAGAGTGGGTGTGTCAGTGGCTCAATGGATAAGTGAGTGGTTGTGTAAATACGTGTATGGATCTGTGAATGGGTATGTGAGTAGTTGTGTGGGTGTGTGAGTGGGCATATGATGTTGTATGGGGGTATGAGTGGGTTGTGTGAGTGGTTATATGGATGATGTCATCAGTGATGTCATTTGAGATGTCATCAGTGATGTCACTGACCATGTCATGAGTGATGTAATATGTGAGGTCATAAGCAGTGAATTGTTGGGGTTATAGTTATCTCAGGTAACTATAACTGCTGAATTTCACTGGTTTTTGTATGAGTGAAATATGAGCCTAACTATAACCTCTCTGTAACCTTTGGTTTTTCAGTGAACTTCTATGTTTTAAAAAAAAATCTATTTGCTATCTTTAACGTCCATGTAATCTTTGGTTTTTTCAGTGACTCTACTTGGAATGCGGATTTGGGTAAAAACTCTGCCAACCGCTGTCGGAGCAGAGTTTACTAGCACGCTAACCCCTATACTTCATCCCCCAACCAGTAGAGCACCAGAAGGCCCCTTTGTAGAGAAGTTTAGAAAGGGGTAGGTGCCTCCGTCGAGGTCTGCGTAATCCGGTTGTGGTGGACTAACTTGTAGAAACAACAGGGATTCTTGGCCCCAAATATCCCTCAGCAGCCAAGGCGATTTCATCCCTCAACCAGTAGTGCACCAAGCCAGGAGGCCCCTTTGGAGAGTGGTTGAGAAAGGAGGCAGGGCCTCTGATAAGGTCTCAGCAATCCCGATGTGGGGGACTTACTTGTGGCAACAATAGGAGTTCTTGGCCCCTAGTGACCCTCAGCAGCTAAGGGGACTTCATTCCTCAACCAGTAGTGCGCCAGGAGGCCCCTTTGCAGAGTGGTTGAGAAAGGGGCAGGGGCCTCAAATTAGGTCTCAGCAAACCTGCAGTGAGGGACTTATTTGCGGCAACAATAGGGGTTCTTGGCCCCCAACGACCCTCAGCAACCAAGGGTACTTCATTCCCCAACCAGTAGTGTGCCAGGAGGCCGCTTTGTAGAGTGGTTGTGAAAGGGGACGGGGCCTCCGACAAGATCTGTGGGGGTGTTATTTAGCCCCAGGAAGGGGGTGGTCCTCGGGGCTCAGGTGGGTCCACAAGTCCCCCCCATTCATCTTTCTTTAGTCCCAGGGAGGTGGTGATCCCTGGGCCTCAATGAGCTTAAGGAGGGGGCCCTGCGGCAAAAATGGGAATGACCTGCAGAGGAACAATGCAGGCTTGACTGAAGAGGGAATCACACAAAGTGGATGAAGTGCTAAACAGGAGGGGAGATGGAAAGCAGAATCCCACCACAAAATATTTAAAAATAGCAGGAGCATAGTGAAGCAAGACAGGAGCAAGTCGGAAGTGGAGAGTTAAATAGGGAAATAGGGAAGAGGGGCCGATGAAGCAGCAGTGGAAGGGAAAGTTCCAAAGAAGTGCACAGAGCAAACAGCAGTGAGAAGAGAAGGTATTAAAAAGGATTGAATGACTTCAAAAACTGGTATTGAGTCGTGCAATTTAAGCTCAATATATTTAAAGCAATGTTATTCGAAACTTATAAGACACTGAATTTCCAGCAGGAATTTTATGTAGGCGTCTTTCATGCCGGGGAGACAAGTACACACACTCGTTTCATTGCTATGGCATAATGCAAGAAATGTCTTGATGGCATATCATACTATGCCCTGACATGATCGAAGGCAAAAATCTAAGTACTAGAGGTAATACAGTATGTTTTCTTTAGGTTTTCCCAAATTGAATTTCAGCAGGTTTTACTTGCTGAAATTGGTCAGAGAGAAGCTGTCTTTTGCCCTTTTGTGAAAAATGCACTTTAATCTTGGAAACAATATGCTTTGCAGAAGAAAACGTAGGTGTTCAAATGGTGGACCGTAAAACATTTTAACATGGCAGTCACAACAAAATTGTGTTACGTTGCATTATTCTGTATGAATGTAGAAGTAGTGCCTGTGATATTTTGTTACCTTTGTATAACATTTTTATAGTTGTGTCAGTCAAGACATTAAAATAATGCTTCATGCTCGGATGTAAAATTGTCAGTTCATATTTATTTTGCTGATATGTTGCAAGCAGTATTTTATTTCAAAAGCAGAATTACATTGTTTGCATATTGCTTTCCACTATAACACTTAGGACTGACTTTGAAAATGATAAAAGACCTACCTTTGACATCAATATTTATCACTTTGCTGTCTATGTACAGTATAAAGTGCTATTTTAACTCGCTTTTTATAGGTGTAGTCTTTCCTCAATACAAAGCAGGTATTCTGGATATCCTTTCAGCAGGATATAAGTTACATTCACAATTATTAATACACCAGCATTGGTACATACATACGAACTCACTGTTGCTGTGCATTTAAAACCCACTATAGGGTCTCCTTGAGAACGGTGGTGTATAATCTAGGTAGCAACATAAAGTGTTTATCTATGATAGTTAAAAAAAAAGGCTGCTCAGGGAAATATTGGGACTGGCGCTGACACACTGTTCCCTATTCCTTAATTTGAAATATTCCCACTCCATCGCTGGAATGACAAAAATGGACATAAGCACCTAAAACGCCCCTGAAATATTATCCACCTAGCATCACACTGCCTGCCCACTAAATCGGCAACAACCCCCATTCTACAAGGCACGGCCACTCCTCTGACATGCCATGAAACCATCCCGGTGTACGTGCGCTATACAAATTCTTTTAACATAACAAACATTTACTGGAACCCCACAGACTGCCTTGGTGGCTCTCCCTGGCATCTGCTGGTGTTCTCCTGGAGCTTGAAGCCTTAGTGTACCATTTTCCACATGAGCTGATTGATATTGGGGGCATCCTAGGGCAGGGTAACATCCACCATTCCTTGTTCCAGGATGCCCAAGATGTCTCTGGGCAGTACATAAATTAAGTTAAGTAGAAAATGATGGACACAAGCTGCACCCTCTCCAGAACACATGAAGGAGCACCGTTATGTTTTGAGGATGGCAGCCACAACAACATTTAACTATACATTGCATAGCTGGTAGAAAATTTTGGGCAACCCTATCATCTTAGCCACAGGCCACAATTTCACAATTTCCACAACTTCTCATGTGTAATAAAAAATATGCACACTCCTTATTATTGATTAGAGTGCTGTGAATCAAAATACAGTAAAAGTCTGAAAATACACTATAGAATAAATTGTGAGCAAAGTATGGGAATAATTTGTCGTTTAAATCGCAATGCATCTCATGTACAATGGAACTCTTCCATATATATTCAAGAAACAAGGGATTATAGGTCTAACCTTGTATCATGCATAAGACTCTCTAATAAATCTGAAGATCAACAACTCTTTAACTTTATAGTTCACAGTGAATCCCATTTGTAAGGAGTGCTTTTCATTTTCTCAAAATGTACTGTACCTCAATAATTAGACTGATTGCACGAAATGTACATCCATCAACAATGCATAAATTAGGTAGAACAAATGTGACCAGAAAAGGCTTATTTCTGAAAAAGCTTTAATATTATATATATTTGTTTCAAACTTTGCCAGGGATAATGTAAAGAACTTGTTCCTGACCCGATCAAAATTTCCACTCATATGTCGCTCAGTGGCTGGTCTAGAAGGAAATTCCCAGCAGGCTTTGCAAAGAATAGGCTGTGTGAGAAAGACATTTACCAGTAGCTTTGCAGCTGTCAACAGAAGATCAGTGTGTGCTCAAATAAAACTTCAAATGGTGAGTTCTTTGCTTGATTTGCATGGTTTGTGACTTATGTATAATAAAAAAAATTCAAAGGATGACGGTCTCAAGTAGAGTTTTCCCTGAAGGCAGTGTCTGCTCACCCCGGAACTTTGCACGCAGACATGCATGCAAAATGAACCTGCTTAGTCCTGACACCCCTCCCCACAAACCTACCTTTTTAAGTGGATACCACTCATTAATCTGTGTGGAGGATGGGTGGTTATATTTGATGTAGATTTGTTTCTGAACGTCAAATGTTAAATTGGACAGTGGTCTATTGAATAAATGCATTTAGCATGGTATGGGCCAAACTCCCATTTGTAAGGGAAAATACCTTTCACCTGTTCTAGCTGTGAGAATCATCTTGCCCTTTAGCTCTTTAGAGGCTCTTTTTTTTATTCATTCACTAGTTTTGATTCAGGTAGGGTGCCCATAGTGCATTAGGTAAATATTTATGTGTAGGGTCAATTATTATACTAATCTATTTGATATATACTAATTTAGTCTCATTCGGGGCCACTGGAATTATGTAGAAGGGGAGGCCCAAAGTATGCAAGGAGTTGAGTAAATTATGCACCCAGAAATGGCAAATTATACAGCATAATGTGGCACATTTTGTGATCGCATTACTTCCTTATTTTCATATTTCTACTTGTTTATACTCTCTGGGTATTGGTTGCACCTCATAAATACCAATTTTACACCCAACATAACATAACATGTGTATTTGTAAAGCGCACGTTCACCCCAGCAACGGGGCATCTTGGCGCTGAATAACAGATGTTTATTGTTACCCAACTCAATGGTACTCATTTTATCGACCTCAAATGGATGAAAGGCTGAGTGGACCCGCCGGGATTCAAACCTGTGACCATGAGGTCGAACACAGGCCCCTGCAGTGGATGCATTAGTCCACTGAGCCACCAGGCCCAACTAGAGCAATAAGCAGCAGAAAGGTGACCAGTCAACCTTCCAATGCGTAGCAACATGTGTTGCTGTGTTTTAGTAACTTTTGAACTGTTTAAACTGGAAACTAATTTTTTTTTAATTTACAGATTATGCAGAGATGATGGGTTATGGATTAGGTGGTAAATGTGACAAATCTTAAATTATGTGAAAAACATAGGGAAGTAGGAAAATCCCTTAATTATTTAAAGAGAGTGGGAAGCGCATAACCATGTTAAATTGGGAGGAGTGTTTCAGAAAAGCAGCATAAAATACACTTTCCTAAAGTTACTTTTCCACTACAATTAGGAAAAATACATTTTCACCCCTTTATCATGTTTTTGAAACGAGCTTAAATATATATTTTAATAATTGCTCTAGCATATTCCTATACTTAGATATGAAATAAGGGGTTTTATTTATAGACAGACCTCTTCCTGCAAAACCCAATTTTACTGACACAGTGAAAACAGCTTTTGACAGTGGTCCTAGTGTGTATTATGCCACATCTTTATGAATTAAGTATTTACACCTGTAGGCTTACAAGTCCCACTTTAAGGGTGACTAAGCTAATAAATAAAAATAGGTTTATTTAAATAGCAAAGGCACTTTTTCTCGCTATGTGTTACTTCAGTGCTATCAAACTGTAGCAAAAGCAAAATGGTGCTCCTGGAAGTAATCTACATTTCTTATATATATGGATGCTGTAAACACTAACTTCAGCCCACATATAACATTTAACTTCCAAGTCGCTATAGCATTTCTTGTGCCATCTACCATTGCCTACAGGGAAGATAAATAAGATAATCAGATGAAAACAAATTACAGTATATGATTTAGAGGGAAGCAAACTGACTGTTTTGTTGAGTCCTAAAGCCAGTAAAGCCAGTCCATAAAAAATGGACGACCTTGTCAAAAAGTAGGTATTTTTTTTACAATAGTGAACAGATTATTGGAAAAACAAGGGAAAATGGTAGTGGAACTCCAATGGGCCTTGACACTATATTAAGTTGTTTGTAAGTAGCCAGTTAAACATAAAGAATTCAGCAAGGTCAAATGATTGTTATGGGAATGGTTGAACATAGCAATCAGCTGATTGCAAAGAGAAGGAAAGTTAAATAGTTGGTGGGCCATGACATCATCATCTTAGACCCTTTGTAAATTTACATCAACTGACTACAAATTATGAGAGTGCAAAATCAGAATAGTTGCTACACAGTAAAAAATGATCTAGGAAACTTTCATCATTCCCCAGATAGTAAAAGATCAGGTATTGAATAAGCAGATGAAAATGACACACATGGCGACAGGAACATTTTAAGAAAAGTTTAATAGTTAGTGGTAGTGATAGTGCTACAGGATAAAGAGTCTTTAGGTATAACAGCAAACTGGTCACCAAATCTTAATCAACTAGAATAATGCAAAAAAGATCAGGATCTGAAGGACTGGAAATGTGAATCAAAAAAGTTCCTGTGATACATTAAATTTTACGATATTTCAAAGAAAGTAGCTTATATATAAGGTCTAGTCCCTTACCAGTTGAAGCTTGCCTCAGTCATACAGAGTGCTTTGTTTTCATCCAAGACCATTGCCACCTCAGTTGAGTTTGGCTGTCTTCTCCAGCTCCCACCCAATCCATGGTGGCCTACATTGCATCATGTACACGCCTCCCACCCAATGAAATAGGGGGTCTAGAGCATTTGTTCTGATCATAGTATTTAGTGTTGCCAGTGGTTCCTCATCGCCGTAGCCTTGTGCATGGCAACATCCAGCTCTGCGTTGCCCCCTTTGAGCCCTATGGGAGCTACAGCAAAACCTGCTGAACACAATTACACCAACATATGATTAAATTAGAATGGTACTTGGAATATTGCCTATGAGTGGTTTGGTGTAAATCCGTTCAGTAGTTTTTGAGATATATGTGTTTGAAAGCCATTTAGGCAGGCTTCAAATGGTTAATCAGCCAGGGAATTTTGTATTTATTTATTTAAGTTATTTATAAACAGCACAAATGCCAGTGCTTCTTGGCCCTAAATGACCTTCTAAACAATAATAGATTCTCTAGGTGATGTAAGCAATCTTGATCAATGCAGCTTATGAGGTGGACAGTTGACGCTAGGCGTTTGCAAATCAGCAGGTGGCGACCTATAGAGTTTTTAGCATTATTACAGGGGTAAGGGCAGGTCCAATTGTAATAGGCCAGAAATAAGACAACTATTTCTCTATGTAATTTCTGGTAACCAGCACCTGTTTTATTCCTCTCCAATTTAAGAAAGGTATGGGCCATCCAGTATCTTGCAACCCAAACAGCATTAATAACATAATCAGAGTAGCCACTGTAGGATGGAGTTTAATTAACAGGTGATTATCATCAGCATACACGTGAAAATGGTACCCCTACAACCATTAATGCTGATGTTAAAGTCGCTACATAGCGATTAAAAAGCAGTGGGGATAGAGTGGAACCATGTGTAATCCCCCACTATACTGGAGAGGATACCGATAGAGCTGGCTGGAAGGTAACTATTTGCTTCTGGCCCAGACCTAAAAATGTAAGCCATCTAATTGTGGAGTCTTGAAAGCCACAAGTTTTGACTCTGATAGAATAGACAACAGGATGTGGGAGCACACCGCTGACCTCTCAGGCAAGGTTCGCCCCTAGCATTCTGGTAAATGCAGTTTCTTGTAGCTCGCTCCGATATTTTCGAGTGTTTCGCCAAGGTTGGCGCAGATAGTGCTGATCTCTAGACACGTGTTTCTGGTTTATTAACCGTCATCAGTAGAGAATACAGTCTTGTATTTTGGGGTTTGCTGAGTGGGCTGCCAAACATTATATCAGGTCCGGTACCTCTCACTGGCGCGCAGGTGCTTCATCCACGAGCTCGTCAGCTCAATGACTCACGGGAGTACTTTAAATAGACAACAGGATGTGGGAGCACACCGCTGACCTCTCAGGCAAGGTTCGCCCCTAGCATTCTGGTAAATGCAGTTTCTTGTAGCTCGCTCCGATATTTTCGAGTGTTTCGCCAAGGTTGGCGCAGATAGTGCTGATCTCTAGACACGTGTTTCTGGTTTATTAACCGTCATCAGTTTAAATCCAGAAACACATCTGTCTAGAGATGACAGCACTAATCTGCACCAACTTTGGTGGAACACTCCAGCAAAATACCAAGTAAGCATGCACTACAAACTGCATTTATCATAATGCTAAGGGGCGAACTGTGCTGGGAGGTCAGCAGTGTGCTCCCACCCCTTCCTGTTTAAAAAGGCTCCCTTGAGCCATTGAGCTGACGAGCTAGTGGAGATGCACCTGTGCGCCTGTGAGAGGTACTGAGACCTGTAAGAATTGTGGCAGCCTGCTCAGCAACCCCAGATGAAAATCGTTTTTTGATCTCTACTGATGACGGATAAAATCCAGAAACACATCTGTCTAGAGATGACAGCACTAATCTGCACCAACTTTGGTGGAACACTCCAGCAAAATACCAAGTAAGCATGCATTACAAACTGCATTTATCATAATGCTAAGGGGCGAACTGTGCTGGGAGGTCAGCAGTGTGCTCCCACCCCTTCCTGTTCTGATAGAATAGAGTAGCCAATGGTGTTAAAGGCTGCATAGAGGGCCAATAGAAATAAGAGCATAACCTCTTCATGGTCTACCATCATATGTAAGTCCAATGATTCTATGCACCTAAAGTTGGCCTGAAAAATACAGAGCAACTTTTAACCAGGAATGGCAAGAGAGAGATGGGTTGGTCATTATTCATATCATCAGGGGCCATTTTTTTTTTTTTAGCAAGTACTTCACTACAGTTACTTTTCAGGTGTTTGGACCCTTACCCTGAGTAAATGACTGAATGAACAGAAAACCAGATCGGAAAGTATTAACTTAGCTGTTTGCTTAATGAGCTTAATGGGGCACAGGTCATTATGTGACCCTAGGCTTTAGCTGACGTGACAGTAGTATTGACCTCCGAAGGGGAAACTGTATGGAATACAATACAAACTGTGAGATAATGCCCCTTTTTGCACGGCCACCCTAAATTTTGCAGAATTTTATTGCTGGTGTTTGGACTCTTCACACTGGGAAACCATTCTCCAGTGTCAAATGTATGTAATTCACCCCAAAGCATGTAGGGGAGAATCCTGGATAGGCATTTTTAACTCTCCTCAAAGTCCATAGTTTATGGTGTAAACTGTAGAAACTGCACCCATGGCATGGAATGTTAAATGTTATCTGTGGAAGGCAGCATCATGCAATCCACTAGTGTGGCAGGGAAAGCAGAAAGTGGGACAGTGTCTTCTGATTGCTGCTTTATTTTTTCTGGGCACTTTTTCCCTTAAATCTTTTAAAATTCATATCTCAAGTTCCCCATATTGTATTTTTGTTGTATTGGTGTCACGTTGTTTATGGCAATTTTCTCTGTTATTATAAATTGGAATGGTATTTTTACTGTGTTGTTGACTTCTTAAATGTTTTTGCAATTCTAAATGTTTTGCAAATTTTCTCTAACGTAAGCCTTTCTGCTCTGTGCCATAGCTACCAGGGGTTTAGCTAAGGCTTAAATTATTGAAACGTTTCCGGGGACCTGCTATATTGGTGACTTTATTTCTTGTGGGGGATTATTACTTGTGGTAAACTATCATTTACCCCAAGTAATAATTTACTTTCTTACGCAAACGTAAACCTGTTAGGGCATGTTCCATTTATAAAAAGTTTTTATGGCGTTGTTGGCTCCATCTCTTCTTAGATTGCTAATTTTAGTCAAAAAATGAGCAGCCAGTTTAATATCAGTCTGCCAATAATTTATTTGAAATTGAGGAAGATAGCTTACCAACCACATTAAAATACTCCTTGGACAAGCTAGGAGCATTAGTGATCCTAGCAATACAAGAACTGCTTTTGAAGCTATGGGCATTTGCCTGATATTCAGCTGGTGCCATCTCTGTCTAGTTTTTGAAGTGTAAGATGCTCTCTCTCACCTTTCAGCCCATTTTACATCTAGCTTTTGTGCAGCAATATTTTTGTTACTCCTGCTCATCACTTATGTTTATGAAAGGAAGAATAGAACACAAACTTGCAGCAGCAAGTTTGGTTTCAAAAGTAGTCCAATATGTGTGGACTATGCATAGGTATGGGTCCACAGAGAATTTGATGATCCAAAACTTTCATACCTCATTGATCAAGGGTATATTTTTTAATTTTGCCCAATGTAGGATGTAGAGATCCTCAAAGGATTCAATAATCCAGGGAATCTGATTGGCTCGGAGCAAATTAAATTTTGTGTGGTGGTGACTATCACAATTTACTAACCGCTGAAATGTACATCCTAAAATAAATAGCATGAGGAATTAAGAAGGATGAGTGAGGATTCCTTGACCACAGGGATGGAGTGGGAATGCGTAAAAAACCTCTAACCAGGGGTGTGCATATAACAAAAACCAAAGTATGTAGCAGAAAAGGAATGCCAATCCAAATCAAAGACTTGCAAGACAAGACATGGGGTAGAGGCAACAGTAGTTACCAGGAGAATGCAAGAGATGGTTGTGAGTTATCCAGAAGGAATCCTGGAAGGAATACAGATCCTGCGAAGGGATTAAAAAATGGGAAAAGATCACAATGTCAATAAGACTGAATAAAGGGATGAAGAGCGCACTGGGAAAAGGTACACAGACTTGCTGTGGCAATAAAGACAATGTTTGCAGCACCTTAAATATCTTTACCAGAACCGGAAAAAAAACTATGTGTCCAAGATGAAAGGAAGCCATGAGGTATATGTGGTGACTTAGTGGGATACATGAGGAGGCAGCCATTATGGATTACAGCCAGTAACAATGCAGCCCTTCTCTCAACTTGACGCCCTCTTGATCCAAACAAATGAAGGCACGTGGAGTAGAGTTCTTTCCTAACCACTCCCCACTAACTTATAAGGGAATTCCACCAGGCTGAGAAACGTAGGCATGGTGAGCAGCACCACACCACCGCCGGCACCCCTACTGCTCCAGATGCCAGTCCTGTGATACACGCAGAGACAACCTGTAGACTTTCTGCGGCCACCTACAACAAGCTAACAATGGCCCATTCCTACTTCACAATCTCTGGAGTGCTGTCCCAGACTATAAAAGGAAAGGTTGTGAGAGTGTAATACAACTCAGCAGAAGCAAATATCAGCAGTACCTGACCATGTGACACACAAACAAGTCTCCATCTGATACCCATACATGATAAATAACAATTTTGAATTCACATATCTTGTTACTCAGCATTTATTTGCTAGCTGTTCAAATTATATTTGCTTTATTCCCATGAACTCCATTGACGTGACCTATGGATTGTCTGTTCCTTCACTGCCCAAATGGCACATATGATGCCTTGTTGACTTCCAGACCTTCCAGATATAAGTCCTTGCTTGTCCTAAATATGTTTGCCTTTGTCCTGTTTCTTGTACAGTGTCAGCTGGTGCTTGTATCATAAATAAGCACTTTCCCTAATATCAATACCCTCCTGGTGGCACTGAATTATCAGGTTGACATTTCAGGACTTCAAACTAGATTTTAGTATCTCACTCTTGCACTTGTTTTTTGTACTTTACAGAAACACAACTCACCTGAATGGGAGTATTGGGATCATGGATATTTGGATATACGAAGAGCTTGTTATATCTGTTTTGTGGATCAAAATGTGATTTGGTGCGAGTTTTAGTTAAGGTTACATGAGTGTAACTATTTCATTTGAATAGTCAGAAAAACCATCAAACTATGTTATTGATATCATTAGACCTAGTACGTCACTAATGAATTAACTATATGAGTTACAGGTACAGTGTAGCATAGATTGATAGTGCTTTTTGAAATTTAGGGGGAAATTCCTCTTTGATTGCAACCCACCGTTCTTATGAGTTAATTCAAGCTTGTAGGTCTGGGATGTCCTCTCTTGACTCAGGTTTCTAGGCTTATAGGGTACCTTTTGTGTTCTCTGTTTTAATAAATGTACATGAGATATTGGTGATAGCTTGATTAAAATAAAATAATTTAGACATTTTTCATTATGCTTCAAATCCAGACTGGGTATCTTGTCACTGAACTTTGCCTGTCCAAGGTTTTAGTATTCATGGATCCCCAATAAGTGAGGCTTAGCTCAGAGAATTTAAAGGTAATGTGAGGTAGGCAGGAAAAGCAATTTGCAAACCACAAAAGTAGATATCGTTTGAGTAATCAAGTTAAGCATATTGAGGTTGCAACATCTGCTACCAACTGGGTTTCAAACATCATTTAGTCTGTGCTTTTTATTAGTTTAAGTTATCACCTCACCACTACAAATTTTCAATTTTGTAGTAGAGTAATGCCATTCAGAGTCTTCAACTTCTTATATCTCTTTTTTTCCATTCCAGGATGCACTGACAAATTTGATAAAGCGATCCCAAATCCATTTTGTCCATTGTCTTGTCCCAAGATCTGGGGCAGAAGGTTATGAATGGAACATTTCACATCCTTGCAGACCTGGAGCAGAAGTAGAGTCGTTGAAGGCTGCAATTGATGTTCCACCACTGAGAGTACAACTGTTTGGGGCACAGCTACTTGATGCATTACGCCTGTACAGAATAGGTGAGTTTTCATATTTGTGCACATGAAAATGGAAAATATGATTTCATCTTGTATAACAGAAATTCTGAATTAAATTGTCACTATTTTCCTTGTGTGATTTATTGTATTAAATCAGTTTAAAATGTCGATGTTTTTAAGGATTTAAAGACTTAGATGCTATGTAAATGTTAATGAAATTTGATTGAGTTTCTTCTTCTTTCTTGAGTATTGCCTTCTTAATTTCTAAATTCTAGTATTCTGAAACGTGTTGAACCAGGAGCAACATACTTATTATCATACTTTGGACCACTGATTTAGTTTTCTATTAATAACAGTGTTTACTCACTTTGCCCCTGATTTACATCAATATATTTTTTTAGCTAAATGAGCAGAATTATTATATTCTCTTAGATTTTGGTCTTTGTGTCATAATACAGTCAATTGACTTAAATAATTTGTTATATGACTCAAAAGAAAAAAAATAATATCACAAACATTACAATTAAATGATCAAATCATAATTTAAAAAGTGCAGGCCATCATGGTCAAATCCATTTCTGCAAAACAGTCTTGACCATCTTGAAGACGAAGACACAAAATGTAAACTGAATACAGATCATACAAATGAATGCCAAGGAATGGCATCAAGAGTCCTAGCAGAAACAGAAGACAGTAAATAGCTATTGGCTAAAACTAAGGCATTTAGGTACAAAACATGTACATCTACTATATATATGCTGGCTAAGGTACTTAAAAATGTATGTGAGTCTATTGATTGCATCCCCCAAATATTGGTTACGACTATTACTTTGCATATTAGTTATATAACACATTTTAACACACTGCAAGAAGTGATGACCACAGAAAAGATGTATTGATTTGAACTTTAGATGATATAACACTCTGTACTTCAATATCTCATTCAAAGGTTGTGATGAATGGTACCTGCTCCATCTAAATATAGAAAGCAGACATGCCAACACTCATGGTGTCATCGTGTGTCACACTATTTCAGCTCCCTTCACACCATCACTGGGGTGAGGAGCCAAAATCGCACTTGGCAGGGATAACAAGGTGAAAACCACCATAAACATTTGATATCCAGCTCGTTTTTGTAGGCAGTAAGCAACTGATATCCATTAGGAGGTCTGAAAACACACCAGGGCATCGGCGCCAAACTCAATGACCCTTTGTTTTTTTGTTGGGAGGGGGTAAGGGGCAGAGTTACTCTTCGGCTGGAGAAGGGATGTGTTAGTTGTAGCAAAGATCTACAGAGTGGATTGTCAATTCCTGTTCCTGTTCCGATGGTGAGACGTGAGGCGGGGCTTACAGACAGAGAAACTTGAGCCAGAGCTCAGTGGGTAGCGAGCCTGGGAGCCCCGGAGTCCGTGAACACGGGAAAGCAGGGGAGCAGAGAAGGGAAAAGCTCCCATAGACAGAAACCTCGAGCCACACACAGTCTTGTCTTGCACAGGAACTACTGGGTGGAATGAGTTCTAGATAGCAGAAGGTGCTTGGCAGTACACGGAGGCAGCCGGCATTAGGCCGGTGTGGCTTGTGCCTGCCGAGGGGCCGGGGTACCCACCGGCAAACCACATTCCGCTTTGCGATTAATCAACGTAGGCAGCCAGGCAGTGGCTGAGTTTCAGAACACTCCCATTAGCATTGAGACACCGAGAACCTGTGTAACTGAGGGCTGGTGGCAGCCATTGTGGGGTAAGAGTTACCTCCACCTTTCACAATTAATTAATCTAGCTCTCCAGCCTGCCTGCACATATAATCTGCCCTCATTTGGATTCGATAGTGTTTATACTGGGCCACGGGGGAGCAAAGTGGGCTCAAAGAAGCTGAGAATTGTGAACTATAGCTGTGAGAACTTGAGGAGTGATGTGAGTGTGTGGTCTGGGCAGTCTGAGGGAGTCCCCCAAGAGGGGGGGTTGCACCGGGGGGGGGGGGTGGGTCATGTCTAAAGGCTTTGGAAGCGGCTGCATCAAGAAGAGGTGCTGCTTGCAGCCTTATGTCCCTCTCCGCCCCACTTCCTTTTGTCTTCCTTCACTCATTAGTTCCTCGTAACAGAGACAGTTAGTCGTAAGTGGTGACACATAGAGGACTGCTATTCTACTTTAGGTAAAACTATCTCGGAAAGTTGTTTGCCAATCTCTAAATCATCAGGCACCCTTATAGGCCAGGGGTGTTGGTGGTTCTTAGAGTTCCCTTGAGAGGAGAGTCAGTGGTGTTGGCAGAGTATAGAAGCTGCTTGTCCAGGACTAAAGCACAGTTTGCCCGAGGCCCTCTCAAGTTTATTTAATTATTAGGGACACAGTCCTAAAGTAACTTGGGCAATTCCTTGTCCTCTTAATTATTATAATTATAAGAATCCTGATTGCAACTCCAGCACCAGTGAAATTGGTGTTGGATAATTAAAATGATGATCAGGAAATTGAGATCTGGGTGCCTGATCATGGGGAGGGCCTGTACTAAAATGAAATCTAATCTACTGCGAAATAGGCTCCTCTCTACCAATACACTGAAAGGCAAGAATCAAATCTTTTTGCTGTGGGGTAAAGAGAAAATGTCCCAGGATGACCCGAAGGCTAGTATGAACCTCATTGGAAGGCAAAAAGAGCCACCTCGGCTGAAGTTTTTTGTGCGCTAACCCCAACTGCGGCTATGCCAGCAGTGTCATGTGGTGCAGAGGATATGCCAATAGTAAAGTGACATGAGGATTCTTCTCAAAGTAAAGTTTCTGGCATACCAAGTGATGATCTTAATCCTTCACCTAAACAATCTTCCTCATTAATCCCCGTTGTGGTTAGGCCAATAGTAAATTTCGATGTGGAGTACAACTTAAGAGCAACGACCTGTGAGGGTTTACCTCAAAGAGAAGTTTCCTGAATATTGGACAAGGATTTCTCACTTCCAGATATTGACCCAGACCTTGGTAGGAACTGTAGGTCGCAAGATATGGACTATCTACCCCACATGACGGTTACACCCTCCCTGACAATGACTACTGGCCTGCAACTTTTTTGCAGTACACCTTTGAATCACACATTGTTAATTTCCCAAATATCACCAACCCCAGATCTGGAGATATTTGATAAACAGTCGTACAAACCTGCGGACCAGGAGGTAAAGGTCTCTACTTCATTGCTTTGTTTGGAGAGAGTCTTATCATCTATACTAACCCTACTGGATATATTGTAGGGGGATCTGACGCTATCCATGATACTGTGATAGTAATATTAAAGGTACTGACTAATGGGAAAAAAGACAAGGGAGAGATGCTCCAAAATGACCGGTGTGAGTCTGGCCAAATAGTCCTAACTGAGGTGTCTAAATCAAGAGTAACTTTTCAGTCAAAAATTGTGGTGAATATAATATTATAAAATTGTGAAAGTTTGCAAAGTAGAGGTGTTGATGTTTTTCCTGTGTTCGAGGGAGGAGAGAGACAGAAATAAGGGCTGATTATATTACAAAGACATTAGATGGATGTGGGGTTTATTCAATGCTCTCCCCTTATTGATGACCCCCCGGGGTTGAAAGTCCACATTGGAAAGAACTGTAGATGGGCGTCATTTAGGACATCTAAGCTTGATGATGGCAAAGGTGTAAAAGATGATGATCAAAAATGGAACTGGTTGCCGAGAGGTTTAAATTGTGCATGTGCATCTAGCCGCCCTCTAATGCATCATAATTAGCAATGAGCTGAAAATCGTCTCCTGGAATGCTGCGGGTCTAAAGAACAGCAGAGAGAAGCTGCTATACTTGAGTTTATTAAAGGCAGACATCATTTGTCTCCAAGGGAACTGGTGTGATGGGGAGGTACATTGTGATGATTATTTTATGCTCAATTGTAAAGCCAAGCCCTCTAGGAGCGGTCACACAAAAGGGGCTGGGTAGCAATTCTCCTTACCAACAAGCTTAAGTGGAAGTATGAGTGTCATAAAACCACTCTGACCTTTTTCTGGTGGTGACGCTGTTTCATTCTGGTGGGGAATTAGGTTCTTCTCCCCTCTTTTTGGTAAACGCCTAAATTCCACTGGATACACCCTATGATCCACATCATATGATCATTAAAAATACTTTAGACAAAGAGCAGGCCCGCCACGTACATTAGTAGGTGAATTAAATAGTAAAATCTCCAATCTTACTCTGTCTCAATTAGGTGATGTAACATCCCTCTTATTGCTTTCCCGACAAAAATAAGAACGAATAAGAGAGGGAAGTCTTAGCTGAGGGGGGGCATTGTAGACCATGTGGTGGTTAACTGCTCCTCGTTTTATTTGTTGGGTGACATAAAAGTAATTGATACCACCTTAGTGATCATTGTTTGATGGTCTTCTCTTTGGGATTAAATGTATCCCCTATTTGCTTGTGGAGGTTTGATGGGGTCTCCTCTAAATTCAATAAAAAACCAGAGAGAACCCAGTGTGACTACATAATAATCTCAAGCCTAAAGAGTACATTAGAATCAGCCCTTAACAACCTAGGTGCCAGGGTGAACGATGTGTTAGAGAGTTTCAACATATTTATGAAGCAGATTGTGGCAAGTACTAAATGGAAAACATCTAAGGGTAGTTTTAAACATACCCCCCTTCCAATTCTCTTACTAAATAGAGAAATAAACACTTTAGTTAGAAAGCAATACATGCAGTACACGTCTGAGAGGAACGCCAGGGTGTCCTTATTAAAGATGCGTAAGGAGCCGGTTAAAGACCTGCCTAAAAGATTAGGCGAGTGATCGGCTGTGGGTTGCACTGAGAGAGGCTGCTGTTAAGGGCCAGATGAGATCCTTCTGGACCTTAGTTGCAGAAGGGTGTGGGTCAAGAGCTAGATCCTCCCCCTCAGCAATAGAGGCAGATAGCTGGATTCAATTAATTTCTAATCTTTATGTGGTAAATGGAGAGGTGGATAGCTTTCCTAACCCAGAAGTTAGTTCCTCTACTCATATTTCCCCTTCTTTGAAAGTTATTGAGCTGGCCATTTGAGGAATGCATGCATCTGCTGCGATGGGTCCAGACGAGTTCCCAATTTCCATAGTAAAACAGGAAGTTTGACTTAAAGTAGTATTTTGTTCCCTGTTTTTAAAAATTGCTTGAGAACAGAAGTGTTCCCCCTCCTGTACTCAGAGTAAAGGTATTGCCCGGTCTATTGGTGGAAGAGCAGTGGCTTGCTTGCTTTATGCAGACTACATAGTAATCTTGGACCTTACCCCCAAAAGCCTTTATAGTCGACTGGAGGCCTTGCAACAATTTTCTGCTGCTCATCACCTGAAGATTAACATCTCTAAAAGTAAAATAATGTGCTGTAATTGGCAAGAAGAATGCCAAACACGTGAATTTCTCTTGGTTTCTGTGGTCTCAAAAGATAGAAGTAGTAAAGTCTTACACCATCTTGGAGAAAATAATGTGCAGTAACCTGAGCCATAAGGCTCATGTTGAGAATAATACAAGCAAAGCACAGTCTCAGGCTAGAGAGCTGTGTGCAATTCACAGGGCGAAGGGAGAATACACTTTACCTATTTTCTAAAGGTCTACCGTGCGAAAATCCCACCTTGCTACTCTATGCGTTGGAAACTATTGACATAGCTAAATGGGGCTTCTTAAATAGCCCCTTCTGTTGACAGTCCTACTCAATCATTAAGATATATCTTTGACTCTACCTTGGTTAAGCCCAAAGTAAGAAGGACAGATGGGAGAGTATTAAGAAACATTACTTTGTGCAACTTCACGGTTTCAGTGGTGTTAAGGCTGGAATGGGTCTAAAAAGTGGTTTTACTCAGGGTTTGGTGGGGGTGGTTTGCTGGGTGTCTTGCCTGGAGAGAAGTGGTGAAGATACTTTAAGGTTTCTTATGAAGAAAGAAATTCTGGTAGATATAAAAGGAACAGTCACTAGTCTACAGGAATTTTCTGTATGCTGTAGATCAGCTTTGACTAAATTTAAACACAGTTTTCACATTGCCTGTGTTGCAACTAAAAGCTAGTTTAAAACAGGCCATGCAAACATCAAGTTTCCCCCTGTGGTGTGCCTTAAAAAAAGGAGATTTCAAAATATTATATATTCAATTGTACTGAACATATCACAACCTAGTATAAAATGGAACTTACTGCATGGAGTGAGGCGTTTCTGGATTATGTTGCTATTAGGTACTCTACCTTTAAGTCCCCTTATGGCAAAAGGCTACGGAATCGCTGCTGAATATAACCTGAACAGGATGCAAGACTTGAATCACTTCCTCTTTGTCTGTCCAGCACTTCGATTACAACGGCAAAGTTGGCTGAAGCCAATTTGCCTTCAGTTGTCTACAAAAACCGCCTTGGAAATGCATCAAGCACTTTATAACCCCCCAATGAAATATGTTTTTTACTTTTTAAAATGTTTTTTAAATTTGTATTGACTGTAAACTTTTTAATTCAAGTATGTACTGTTTCATAAAGCACTTTTAGGTATTTGAATGTGTTAAGAATTTGTCTTGTGTCTAAATAAAACTTTGGACCTCTTCGGAGTTCCGTAACATAAATAAACTTGAAACTTAAGTGCCTTTTCAGCAGCTATGGGAATGAGGTCCCGCCCCTCCAAGGGCCCGCCCCCTCCTCACACAGAAACTTTCATTTGTAAATTGGCAAGTGTGGGAAAGAGGAAATTAAATATTCATCCTGCAACTGATGCACATATTAATATAGCCTTAAAGCCCGCCCTAGCGGGCTATACCAGCCATTGTATTTCTATTTGTATTTGGGATTTGAAACGCGCACGGCTACTCAAAGAGTGTCCCGGTGCGAGCCTGGAGGTAGGAAAGAGGAGGCGGCTAGATGAATGGGAATGTGTTGAGCCTTTTCCTGAAAAGCATGGAATCCTGAATACTGCAAAGATCCAGAGGGAGAAGGTTCCAGGCCGAAGATGCCCTGAAGGCAAGAGAGCTCCCACCCATTCTCTTAAGACGAAACCTAGGGACATAGGCGAGTAGCTGCATCGCAGAGCGCAGCTGCCTGGTAGGAATATAGAACCTGAAGCGTTTTTTCAGGTAAACAGGGCAGTGTCCCTAGAGAGGTGAATGTGCCAGGACCAGGGATTTAAACGTAATCCTCTCCAGTATGGGCAACCAGTGGAGATCCTGCAAGTGTTGTCTCACACTGGTCTTTATAGGGACATTAAGGAGAGTTCTGGCCGCGGCATTCTGAACCACCTGCAGTTTGTTCAGACTGTAACCAGGCAAACCTACATATAAGGCATTGGCGTAATCCAGGCACAAGGATACCAGTGCACGTATAACAGTTTCCTTAGCTGACCTAGGAAGAAGAGGAAGGACATTTTTTAAGGATTTCAAAATGCCAAAGCATTGGCCAGTGAGCTTCTTGATCTGAGTGGAGAAGTTCAACTTCTCGTCAATACAAATCCCCAGGTTTTTTGTGGGGAGGCCTTCCGAGGTCGGCAAAGGAGAATCGTCTGGCAAGAGTGATTTTCGAAACTGAGGAGGGAAATCTCCAAAAAGGAGGATCTCAGTTTTTTCCTCGTTACATTTCAACTGAGCAGTTAACAGCCATCGAAAAACCGCTGACAGACAGGATTTGGCAAGCGTGGCGTCAGAATCATTTTTCTTCCATGTAAGGAGGAGCTGGGTATCATCAGCATAAGCGTTGATCTTAGCGCCAAGCTCCTCAGCCAGCTGTATCAGGGGAGTGGCATAGATGTTAAAGAGAAGGTGGCTCAAAATAGACCCTTGAGGCACTCCCGTGGTCACTGTCTGGGAAGAGGAAGAAAAAGGGGGAATCCAAGTCTGTTGCGTTCTACCCTCAAGAAAGGATTTTAGCCATCTCCAAGCACACCCTGAAACACAAATATCTAAGAGACAGTCCAGGAGCAGCGAATGTGGCACAGTGTTGAACGCCGCTGATAGATCTAACAAGACCAGGGCTGCCCGACCACCTGAGTCCAACGTTTCTCGGATGGATTCAGAAACTTCCACCAGAGCCGTTTCAGTACTGTAAGTGGCTCTAAAGCTAGATTGAACCGGATGAAGCAGGTCATGTCGTTCAACATACTCTGACAATTGCCTGTTAACCAATTTTTCACAAACCCTTGCCACGGCAGGAAGGAGGGAGATAGGGCGGTAGCTGGAGGAGATGGTAGGGTCAAGAGTAGGTTTTTCCAGCAACTGGACAATTCTGGCCTGTTTCCGAGCTGTGGTAAGAGAAAGGTTAATCAGCTTATTAACCACTGGATTGATAGTCTCTGCGACCAGAGACAGCAATCTAGCTGGGCAGGGATCAGCTGGTGAGCCAGATTTAAGAGACTTGAGGACCGCCAAAGAGTCCTGCTGAGCAATGGCTGTAAAGGCGACCAAAGTAGATGGCGAAGCCAGGGACTGCTGATTAATGGGCGCGTTCAAAGCTGAAAGCCTATTGCGGCGTCAAAATTAGCTTGGAGAACTTTCATTTTGTCAATGAAAAAACTAGAGAGTTCTTCGCAACAGGCAGACGAGGCAGGATGAATCATAGCCTCTGCTCTAGGGGAGAGGAAACTTTGAATGATTTAAAAAATGTCTCTAGCATTGTTCCTGGAGAGGGCAATGCGCTCTGCGTAGTGAAGGCTTTTAGCTTGCATGATCAATGCATAATAGGCTTTTTGGAGCCTTTCTGAGGGCCGTCTTAGCAATCGGACAGTACTCCTGTCTCCACTTCTGTTCGAGTTTTTTGCACAGTTGTTTCTGGGTTTTAAGAGCAGGTGAGAACCAAGGTTTGGAAGGGGACTCCCTTGTATGCCCACGGCGAGTGTTGTGGGACAATTTCTCCACCGCCTGGGAAATCCAGTTGTGAAAACTGTCAAGGGTTGCAGTCAGGTCACTGGAGAGAGACGGACATGACTCAGCTAGGACAAGACTGAAGGCTGAGGGGTCTATTTTGCCGGGGGTTTTCGCTTGTGGCCTCCGACTAAGGGGATCAAAGGCTGCTCCAGCGTTAAAGCTTTAACAAGTGAGCGGGACTTTAATGGCTGGTATAGCCCAACTACAGAGGGCTATAAAGCTATTAGAACATACTGCCACTAGAGGGCAGAATGTTCTAACAAATTAAACAAATGGCTCTCAGAGCCCGAGGGGATATAAATCCCCTTGGGCTCCGAGAGGCCTTTGTTCACAGCAGCAGCTGTGAATGAAAAAAAACATTAGAATGTTGCTCTGCGGGCTTCTACCGGCCCGTAGAAGCCGGGAGCACTCCATTGTCTGCAATGGAGTGCTCAACATTCTAATGTTTTAATACAAATTAAATACTGCAAGCAGCAAGAACTGTATTACCTGCAAACTTCTAGAATATCATTGGGGGTTCGATGCTGTCCCATCATTTACACACACATTTATGCATAAATATGAATGTAAAAATTAAGCAGGGGATTACATAATTTTTTAACATTATATTGCCCTCATCCATGACCAGCGAATAAACCCAGGAAAATATTGTCAGATTTCCATTCATTTGAATCACCCATAAGGTCGGGGGGTTAAGATTTACTCCTGGGAAATGTGCTCTTGCCTAGTCCTGAGGGAAAAAAATTAACTGGCGTACCTGCATATAAGCTAACACTGCCTAAGCTGCCAATACTTCTGCTGCAAGTTTTTACAGGCAATCTTCTACTGATCATATTTACTTTCTTTGCTGGTAGTCTCCTTATTATAGTCTCAGCTTGAGTGTTCTTGCTGTGCTCTCTTGCTCAAACTTGGTGGGCCGATTTTCAAAGACATTTGTATCTGTAAGTGTTACTTATTCGCACAAATGACTTGTTTTATGAAAGCGAATCCAGGTGTGGCATTGACAAAACTGATATTGGCACTCAAGACATTGGCATGATATTACGGCAAAGGGAAGTAATGTGATGTTTGTATCAATTCTGCTCCTGAGGGTAGCGGATATTGAGGACGGGAGGCGTTGAAAGTTTGGGAACATCCACAAAAGCCCATATATGTAGCATTTAACCACGTGCCTCTGACGTATACCAATCTTAGGAACGTTCAGATATTTACTCCTGTCAAAGAAAGGTGTACTTCTGTTCCCTGTTGGACCCTAACAGCCGTATCATTGGTGGGATCTAGGGAAAGTTGTTTCTCCATGAGCAAAGCTATTTTTCCTGATGTGTAAACAAAATACCCAATACAACATTTGCATAGACTTCCTTAGATGCCAAAGCTACTCTACATACAACTGCAAATGCAAAAAGCCCTTTGCATGAATGCAAATAGGATTTCTCAGTGGTTTTGCAGGCGTAATCATGGAAATATGCAACTGTTGCAGGTTTCTGAGAGTACTCAGTGAAATCTTAGTGAATTCTCAACTATTGAAAATCTACACTTGTTGCGAGGAAGTAAACTTGCAAGTGTAGATTTCAGAATTTTACTGTAAATCGGGCCAAATGTGCTTAAATGGATAGGACAACCCTTTGGACTGAAGTGGGCTGCACTTCCTGTGAGTTAAGAGTTGTGAGTTAAGAGCTCTCAGGACAGCTGCTTGGAAGGGTTTACAAATTAGAAAGTAGAATAGGATTTGTTCTATCAGCGGAAAATTAATAAGATTGTGACAGAGACAGCACTGGTGTATATTGTACAAGTGGGAGCCTCGTGTCAAATCAGCAGTGGTTGTTTTGGATCAGTAGGACCCCGCCAATGTCAGGCTCTTTTTGGACAAATACTAAGTTCAATCTCAGGACAAAAAATTGACACGACGTGTTTCCCATCATGCCTTTCAGATGCCCATTATATCAATACAACAATGTGATTTCTTTGTAGAAAAGTTCGAACGGCAACCAAGTTTAGTATATTTTCCATTGCTTCATCTACAAATTTAAAAACCCACCAATCACGTTTAGGTTTGTGTTTATTTAATGGGAAATGTGTGAGGCTTCACTGAACGTTCTTCAAGGTACATTACCTTTCCACCTATGTCCGCCTGTCGGGCTAAAGTAGGTAGAACTAAAGATTGTTCTAGGCTAGGTATAGCTAAAGGGTGACTCCACCCCGAAGGCTAGAGGGAACACATCGCTTCATTATTGATTTGATGAGAACAGCCATGAAGTTGCAGCCCAAGTGTCTGTGAGCAATGAGGTGCAAGCGTGGAAGCTGCAGTGTGTTAGATTCTACATATATCCCTCTTCCTGCCGGGGTATCTGCATGCTCCTTTATGCAGACATTGTAGGGGCACTTCCCTTGATGTTTTGCCTCGTGCCAATGATGGACGTATACCTCATAGGAGTGTCCTGAGTACACCTCTCAACAAACAAACTCACACACACACTCTCTCTCTCACACACACTGACATATGTTAATATGACAGTCAAAGGTCTAAGAGGGCTTCATCAGCTCTACATAAAAGCCCGTTTGCTGGCTAGCATATGAGCCCCTCGTTTCCACAAGCATTGATGCCATGTGCTCTGGTCCTGGAAGCTGGTATGGATCACGTTGGTGCATGGACAAGTCCGGTGCTTGAATTTGCCATTTGTCTGCATTCTCCATGAAAAACCTAAGTCATTGAGTCAATTTAAAAGCATCAAGCTTAGTTTTGCATTTTCTCTGCAGTGCTTCAGGTCAAAAAAAGTCTCACCCTAAAACTTTCTCCATGTCCAAGTTCTTTATCGAGCAACCTGACTTGCTAACGCCATCTGCTTCCAATAGCAGCTTGTAAGAGCTTTTCCTTCGAGAACCATGATCCAAAGAGTTATCTGCGTAGATCCAACCTAGTGATCCAAGGATCACTCTTTCTCAGCCTGCTGCGGCCAACTCTGCCCTACACAAAATGAGCTCAACAGTTCCTTTCAGAATGTAAGGTAACTAATTACAATATGTTGAGCCTCTTCTCACAACTCATTATAGTCCTGATGTACCCTGGCGGGCAGCTTAACCCCATTAAAACAATCTTTAAAAATACATATGAAAATGCATGGCTATATTTAACTTATTCTTTACTTTAATGATGCTCATACCATAGACTTATTAAAACCCCTATTCTTTTACCATAACTAAGAATGTGGTGTCTTTCAGTCTGGTTGTTCCTATTTTACTAAACTAATGGTTTACATTTTATACATTTTTACTACTTTGATTGAAATTGCGTGTGTGCCAAGTTAAGCATCTGGACCTGGTCAAGTGACCAAAAGAATATTTAAAACAAAATAGCTTTGTGGTCCACCATTGATTATCAGCAGCTGTACGTGTGTCTCATGTCAGCCTCCTAAATTTCCTCCACTAGTATGCTGCCTCTGACTTCATCAAAAATCCGGGAAATAAACACAGATTCTTACTAGTGCTTTATTTTAGGTAAGATTGTCATCAGTTGTAAACTATCAAGTGGTCGACGCCTCTGTTCCCCTAACTTTTATTCACATTGTTTGCACTCCTTGTAATGGTCTTGTGAGAAGTTGGCCTGGTATATGCTGTCCACTAATTAAAGTGGGCACCTTGCACCAGTCCAAACAACTCTTATGGTGATTTAAGAGGTCAAAGGTAACCTTAGAAAGCTATCCAAGTGGTAGCTGTGGAGAGCAGCCTTCAGGCTTAGTCTTGAAGGAATGTTAAGCAGCTTGTTTTACCAGAATGCAACCTTATGGTATTGGTTAAATGAAAGGAGAACCACACAGTTGTTATAAAAATATGTATTTATTAATATTGCACTATCTAGTATGCCACAGTATCTCCTACACGGAGATAATCACAAAGCACACAATACTGTAGCACAGAAATGAAAGTAAATAGCACAAATACACAGTGGGCCCGAGGGGGGCACCAAACCATTTACTAAAATAGTGGTATAAAAACCACGACTCAAGTCAAGACAGTGTCTAGAGGTTGTAGAATCGCTGGGACCCCAAGGAACCACCCAAGGCATTCGACACAGTCAATCACAAGGTTCTCCTGGATCGATTGGAAGGAGTGGGGGTAGTGGGCCTGGCTCAGAAGTGGTTGCACTCATATCTGTCTGACAGATGTCAGGCTGTGGCCCTCCCCCCTTTTCAGTCTAAGTTCACCAAGATACATCATGGTGTACCGCAGGGCTCTGCAATCAGCCCTATTCTATTTAATGCCTATATGCGTCCCTTGGTGGATGTTATTAAATCCCACGGCATAGGCCTTGTAAATTATGCGGATGACACCCAGTTTATTCTCTCCTGGGAGGGAGAACAGTCATCCACTGTGGAGAACTTCCATGCATGTATGCAGAGTGTGGTATATTGGCTGAGAAATAACTCCCTGCAATTTAACGCAGATAAAACAGAGTTCCTTTATATTGCAGGTGGGAGAGTGTCATATCCTCTCCCAGCCAATTTGTGGCCCATTGCTGCCGATGCCCCGCTGGCTCCTCTAAGTCGGTTCGCAATTTGGGAATCTGTTTTAATGAGAAGTTGACTTTGGAAAATCAAGTCTATAAGACTGTTGGGAGCTGTTTTTCCCTTATTAGGGCCCTCAAGAAAATTCTTCCCATGCTCCCGGTACATACTCGCGCATTGGTAGTAAGGAGTGTCATCATGAGCAGGTTAGATTACTGCAATGCCCTGCTGCTGGAGTCCCCTAAATATTTAACTGGGAGACTGCAGAGAATCCAGAATGTAGCGGAAAAGCTGGCCTTGATGAGACCTCGTCAGTCCTCCCCCTCTCAGCCCTTGTGGACCTTCATTGGCTCCCAATTCTGCAGAGGGTTCACTTTAAATCCCTCTGTGTCGTGTTCAAGGCACTGCACGGTCTAGGGCCAATACCATTGCAGAGTAAATTTAGCTGGTATGTTCCCACTCGTTGCCTTAGGTCCTCTTCTGCCAATTGGGTGAAAGTGCCTAGGGTCAGAAGAGCTAAACTGGGGGGGCAAGCTTTCAGTGTTGCTGCTGCAAGGCTCTGGAACAGCCTACCCACGGAGTTGCGACAGATGACGGACTTTCTGCCGTTCAGAAAGAAAATAAAGACTTGGCTCTTTCCCAGAGTATAATGCCTTCCTGCCCTCTGCCACAGGCTTTGTTCCGTCTCTCAGCGCCAGGATAGGCGGCGGGTTGCAGTGCGCTTTACAAATACCCCTTACATTACATTACAAGGTGAGTAAGTAGGGACCCCACAGAGAACGGGTGCAGTGTGGGAACACAACCGCGTGCTCCGTACAATTCTATGAGGAAGTTGCGGTTGAAGTTTTAGAGTTTAAGAGCCCTTCCCAGTGGACTTCGAAGAAACCCCGTGGAAGTTAGGAGGTTGGGAAGCTACCCCACCCTTGGATACCGAGGTACCCAAGTTACCTATCCCAGGGAAGAAGGGTGCTTAGGTCTGGAGTGGCGTCGGAAACCACTGTCTGACCCAATGGAGGACTTGGAAGAAGAGCTGCTACTGGAAGGAAGAAAAGTGTCTGTTGGAATCCAAAGGTGGATTCTTGTTGAAGAGTACCTGAAAGCAGAGAGGACAGAATCTGGGTCACTCAGGAGTGACCAGGGGCTCGGTAGACGAATGCCCACCGATGTCAGATGCTTCAGGTGTGTTGATGGAGTTCTTGACTCTGCAGCCACGGGGACCATGAGACGTCGAGGATGACCAGGAGCCGGATACGAGCTGTCCCACAAAGGATGTCGAGAGCTGAGGGTTCGGAGTCCGGCAGGAGCACCAACAAGTCTTGGTAACAGCAACCCATGCAGAAGGTCAAGGATGGTTACGGTTCGGACCAGCAAGGTCCAGGAGACTCACCAAAGCAAGGAGAGTCAGGGCAGGCCTGGAGCAACCAGGGGAGCCCAAGAAAAGCAAAGTTGACCCTCAAGTGGATTCAAGGCCGGAGGCACAGGAGCCGCGAGAGGACCTCAAGCGATTTCACCAAACAGCAGCCTACGGAGCACTTGGTGTGAGAAGGCCGGAGTTCTTGGTAGGAAATGGTGCTAGAGGTTGGGGCTACTCGGAGCCTAATGCACTTCCTCGGGAAACGGCAACAAGCACATGCACCTGCAAATGTACGTAGTGCACAGGGGTTTCGGGTATTGCAGCGCCCACGAGGGATTCTGACCTCAAACTCGGTGAAAGGGCAGCTCGGACCTCGAGGGATGTAGAAACCCACCTCCTGTGTTGCTGGAGCTTTCGGAGTCTGTAGGAGCTCAGGATCAGCAGGCCGGACAGCAGTGTTGTGGTGCCTGCGAATGCAGGGGAGTGACTCCTTCACTCCAAGGGAGATATCTTGTGTTGTCCTTGATGCTCCACAGGTCCTGCACGTATCCTGTATGCTGCACAGGCACAGACGATGCTTCAGACTGAGAGGGAGACAAAGTCAGGCCCAAACGAAGTGCAGCGAAGTCCAGAGTGTCCAGACGGTCGAAGTTCAGTGGTTTCTGGTTCAGAATCTTGTCCACGTCGAATCTAGGGTCCTACAGCCAGGTAAGCCCTTTTGTACCCACGGGAGAGGGTTGGACAGATTCAGGGGACCCTCCCAGGGGAGGGTCTAGACAGTGGGGAGGTTACTCCCATGTCCTTTGTCCAGTTTCATACCAGAGCAGGAGCCAACGGCTCCCAGGACTGGTTTGAACTGGACTATGCACAGGGACACCAAATGTGCCCCTCATGCAGACTTTCGGTTGCTGGCAAGCGCACCCACCCAGCCCTAATACACTAAATCCTGTCGGGGAGGTGGTCACACCACCCTGTGACAGGATGCTTATTGTCCTGCCATCCCCTGCTCCAGCGTGGCTCAGCAGCAGGAGGGCAGAATTGTGTCTCTGGTCAGCAGCAACCATTTTGTGCTGCCCGGGACTAGAAGGCGGGTACCGGGAACACCAGGGACCCAATGAAGCTCGCTTCTGACTGGTGGAATCATACCTCCCACCCGGTGTGGGGGTATGGTTCCACAATGTTTGACACCAAACACGATAGGGTTACTTTCAGCCATTTTAGAGTTGGTCATCATGCGGTCGCATAATGTCACTCTATATGTCGTACGTGGCTGATGCACTGACAACCCGGGAGAATGAACTGCGTAGGCTGCAGGGGTGTCCTGCTCCTGCAGTGGCACCCTCTCACTTAGAACCAAGCACCCTGCCTTTAGGACTGTTAAGGCCTGATATAGGGGTGACTTATAGGTTTTAAGTGCAGTGACCCTTAGATATAGTAAACCTATATCTTAAGTAAGTGGTGCATGCACCAACTTACACAGGCTGCAATGGCAGGCCTGTAGGTTCCATTCTCATGGGTGGCATAATACATGCTTCAGCCCATGGGAGGCCTCTGGGGTACCTATGCCCTGGGTACATGGGTATCATATACTAGGGACTGACAAGGGTACCACTGTATCCAATCTGGAGTGTACCAAAGTACATAACATAACAGTTTAGGGAGAAAACAGATAGACTGGGGTCCTGATTAGCAGGATCCCAGTCAGACTAGTCAAAAACAGTATCACATTCAGCAAAAAGTGGGGGTGACCATAAGAAGCAGATCCTACTTTCCTACAGGTCTGTTGCTTTTATATGATGGCTTCCTCACTAGAAGGCGTGTTTTTTTGTATTGTTACATGCATTGCTTTCAAAAGGGTTCTGATTGCTGGTCTCTCAATTTTTTCACACACCATGTCTTCTGGACAGGTGGAACAATATGTTTTATGAATGTGCTAAATATCATTGCTTTCTTTATGTTTGTATTTTGCATTGGTTCTGAAAGATTATACTTTAGCATGTGCTGTCCGGATGTGTGCATCTTTATGCCTCTGAATTCACAGCCTTTAAAAATGTGCATGTTAAGCTGGTGATTTATAATGGATTCTATCAATACACAATCTTTGGAAGACATATATTGAGCGCTGGCAGTTGCATCTCAATAGTCACATGGTTGTTGTTGATTCAGAGAAAGAATTTCAATATGTGCCTACTAAGACATGCTTCTTGATTTGAATTCTAAATGTGTGGGAGCTCTATGGTGCAGTTCAATATGAGCCGAATATTTATTTCTGTACTCAAATGTATACCAGGACAATATGCAGTCACTGCTTTCATACAACTGTAGCTATTATGTCATCTGATTAAATATTCATATAAACATGTCATGCTATCATGCAGCTTTTGCATTGTCACTGAGATCATTCACTCTGTCGCAGGTAATCAGTGGCAGCATTCCTTGTTCTGCAGTAGCACATTATTACATAAAAGTCTGCTTGGGTAATGTACAGAAACGAAATGAATCCTGCTGATTAGTTCTGGTATCAATTGAATTCGATCTCAATCAATTTTCTGTTATAAACACTTACCTATGAACGCATTTTTATTCAGAAACACCTCCTATTAACGGAAAACATGTAAACTTGAATATGTAAAAAGTATGACATTACCAACGTGAAATATGTTAAAATGGATAAATGTATGTAACATGTTTATTTTCTGCATGCAAACACTTGCTTACATTTTAAGTACTTCTTCAAAGTTTCAGCTCCTTTAAGACAATTGGTCTTGATAACAAAATATATGTGCCAGCATGGCTTAAGGGTATTGGATTTGTACAAAGTTAAAACATGGGGTAGACCACAAAGAAATATCTGTGCTTGTTCATTTAGAGATGTAAATGGCCATACAGAAACTCCCATACACATCTTTTGCACAAGGTGGAGCTGAGGTGTGTGCGTGGGATGGCACAATTCCAGGAGTTCTTGTGTTCAATAACATATCAAAGTTTTGCTGACTGGCACTAGTTTCTGCAAGTGTCGCTCCTGGCCCTCCTGAGGTCTGTTCCACAATATTTCTATAACTCCTTGTAGTAAGAAACTAGGTCAGTTTCTCAGAAAGCCTGATAACGAGGGATTTAACAGTGAGCCTTAACATTTCTGCTTTGTCACACCGATTGATTCCTGGTGTCTCCAATAGACTATCATCCCTGCAAGAAGAGAAAACTAATCAGGAAGGTGGTAGCGCAACCTTGTTGCACTGCTATCTCACTAATAAGTTGGGAACTAAAGCTGTGAGTAAGCGATATTTGTGGACTGGAAATACAGACTAAAGGCAAAGTAACAAAATGACACCAACATTTATTCTGTATTTACAAGCTTTATATTTGTGTGTGTTTTTCAGAGGTGATGGCTCTCTGAAATTAAATGTTATCCGTTGGAGCCTTAGCTAGCTTCAACCAGGCGACATATTGGACAATTCTTTGTCGGCTTGTGTACTTTAGAATTCTAGATTGTGTGAAAATTCAATGCTTTAACTTTAGCAATTGGCAATAGGTGAAATTACAAAAAAGAAGAAAACTATTTGCTACAATACAACACCAACGTGAGAAGTGCGAAGGTGAACAGGCTGTCATTAAATCTGTGAATTAGTGAAGGGTTACCCCTTTAGAAATAATAAATAAGACAAAGAATGTAGATTAAGTGAATTTTCTAGATGCAAACATACCTCAAGTTATAACCAGCGGCTGCCAAACTGAGGTGGGGGGGGGCGGGAAAAAAAATAATAATAAAAATATAAAGTACCTTTTCTGCCAGCAGCCGGGATCTTCTGCTCCCGTGCTTCGCTGCTTCTCTGCTCCCATCCCGGCACGAAAATTCCCATGAGCACAGGATCCCAGACCCCACGTAATCACAGCGCTTCTCTCATGCTCTTAATCCCAGCATGAGAGAAGCGCTGTGATTGGGCGGAGTGGGCCATTTTGCGCTCCAGCAGGGCCTGGGCACCTGTGCCCCGGAGCACTAGGATATCTCCAAGGAACAGCCTGGAGATATCCAAGTGTGCATGTCAGTTGGGCCAGCATTGGACGGCCGGCCGGCCAAACCGACATACGCACTTTCAGTGTCTAGCAATCCTCCTCCCCCTGCTGTGTGACGCTGCGGCATGGTCCTGCCCCGCCCTAGACCCGGCGAACGGAAAGTAAAAATAAAATGACAATAAAATAGTTTTACTGTCATTTTATTTTTCCTCTGACTGCTGCATTTCAGCAGTGGGCCGACACTCCTCCGCCATAGCAAAGGGGCCGCCCCTGGTTGTAGCCAACTACATCCTAGACATAAAAAATTTAATTTCATCAAAGTTGCTCCTACTGGATGTCTTCAGGAAAATACTTTAAAGGTTTATCATTGATTTACAAGTTAAAAGAAAATGCAAAGAACTCTTCTCTCACGTTAAACAGAAAAATTTGAATATTGACGTCACTTGTTTTGACTGAAAAATACATTGATGATGCAAAAGTAGTTTATTAGATCTCAGGTATATTTAGGCTATCCTGTTTTAGGTATAAAACCTATAATAACAGATACATCCCCACCAAAAGGGAAATAGACCTCACCAGTGTAAACATGTAAACACTGAAAAAACACTTGCAAAACTACAAACTAAATGCCATTCAAAGAAAGGAAAAGGAGAGTGAAAGAGTCATTTTTATTTCTTCCTGAAGGGGCCAATTCAATATAACTTTGTTATACAAGGTAGCAGTAGGAAAGACTGGCCTAACAGTAGCGGCCCTGGTGGAGGCTGCCGGGCGGTGACGTGGGGCAGGGAGGGGCAGGGTGGGGTGAGTAGCACGGAATACGGGCGTATAGAGGCAGGTAGACATATAATAAATAGAACGTTCATGCGCGCTCTGCATCGCATTTGGCGATGCAGCGCGCGCAACAAAATTCATTTTATTTATTTATATGTCTACTTACCTCTATTCGGCCGTATTCCATACTTTACTATCCCCCACCCTGCCCCTCCCCCGCCCCCCGTCACCGCCCGGCAGCACTCCCACCACGGGCCGCTACTGTGGCCTAACATTATTCTGCTTGAGTTTTGTTGTTTAGGGATGTCGCTAAAATATCGTTTCTTCTTCCTTTTGCTTTTTCAGTTTTGTGGTCTTTGGTCTGCAGGGTTTAGAAGTATGTTTTAGGTCTTATTTAATTATTTTATAAACTAGAGCAGGATGAAATATCAAAATCATTTGATATTTGGGCTACATTTGATCCTTTCACTGATAGGTAAAATGGCTGGTTTCATAAGACTCTTTCCCAATATGAACCATCACATTTACCCACTGACAAAGCAGGGGTGAAACCCTTTGATACATCAGCCCTCTTTTCTAGCCAGTCAGTATTGATAGTAGGTGAATTGTCAAACACCCCAGGCTTTAAAAATTCAATGCAAGGTGTAGTGACAGGTATATGTGAAAAGAGTGCTGTCACCAAGCATCTGGGATAGTCGTGAAAAATGGCACCAGACTTTTCAAAAACATGGAACGCAGTGTCACTTGGAATGCTGCTGCAAAATATTCTTACCAAGTTCAACAATGATTGGAGTGATATTGTTTGTATTTTGCAGTGATTCAGCTATGTATTTGAAAACGTTGTGTGTTGACCTGTAAAAATTGATACCTGAGCTGAAGTGCTTCCCTGTAAGAGATCCTTGCACTTGCTAGATGGTATGCTGAAAGCATCTTTACAATCTTCAGAGTTAATGAAGAATGCTACTGACTTTGTAGTCCATTCTGGTCATTCCAACTGTGTCATTAAGCCGATCATTCTCAGTCCTAGAGGCTGTGAATGCTATATTATCCATGTGGCAACCGTTTACAGAATTTTTGATAGGATGTGAGGATCTTCGTTCGCATATTGATAGTAATGTGAAAAAAGTACACTGTACTGCATTCTTAGATTTTTACAGGAAAACATGACTGCTGTAGTGCACATAATAAAAAAACTAGAGTCTGAAAACATCCTTGTCTACCAAGTGTTCAGCGTAATTGGTGTAGATGCGAAACATCTCCTTGTGAGTATGCTGGACAACAGTTTAAGTGACTTTGGCACTGCAACATGTTCCATGGTAGAATGCTTGCCACTTAGTAAGCAAAGAAATGTTGAGGAGCAATTAGGCAATTTTATTTTACAATGCATGAGAAATGGCTTGCAATGATGCATAGAAACGTCCCTTCACCGACCATGGCGTTTGAAGTCAATGAAGCCTCACTGTGGTACTCTGCACAATTTCTAGATCCCTTCCGTAAAGGCGAATTGTCTCCAGACTTTGAAAAGTACTGCTTCAATAACTTTGAGGGCATATGCGCCCAGTTCAATGCATATGTTGCTGAACCTGTCCCAGAGAATCGTAATCTTCAGGTGCACCAGTATTGGCATTGAAAGCTATGTCAGTAGCCAGCATTAGCAAATTGTGTCCTGGCTGTTATAGCGTTGCCCGTCTCAAGTTCCAATGTTCAGAGGGCCATTTCACAGATAAAAGTTTACATGGGAAGGAAAGAGCGAGCCGCATGACCAAAAACTCACTAAAGAAGTATTGTATGGTGTACTACGATAAGTTTGATTTGTAAACATGTTTTTCGACTTCATATACACTGTATGTACAATGTCTGTATACCATGCACTATCAATGCATAAAGCAAGCAATGATCAAAGCAAAACGTTCCATAAACACCGGAAAAACACTGTTTCTGTTGTTTTTAATGGCACAAGAATGTGTAACAACTGATAACCACTGTTTTTAAGGTATTGAAATCACTGAGTAATCCCCACCAGAATTTACTAAAAATAGAAACTGAAAACAGGAAAGCCTAGGTATACTTAATCCTAATCCTTCAGTTTTGAATGTGGGTTTCAGCTTTGGATTGAATACAGAACAAAACTATGCACATACCATTATGTTTTAAAATTACATTAGAATGAGTGCATTGGTGTTATACAGAAGACAAACATACCAGTTTCCATTTTGAGGAAATAAAGCTGTAATAATTGCACAATCTACCTTAACCTATATTTAGATTTGTCTCCCTTTGGCATTAAACTGTACATTGGCGTTGTCTACTTCACAAGCGCTTTCACTTAGCATATGTTCAATTTAATTTTCACATGTGATCTGTTTCGCATGCTGTGAGTCTATATATTTAAATTTGGAAAGTGAATACTCTGCATTCGCTATTGAAGTAGACAATCCCAGTTTCATTCAGTTGGCCCTGATGCAAAATCAACATTTCTATCCAATGTTGATAAATATTTACTTATTGATCACAATTCTTTTCTGCCAAAATTATTTGTAGGCCTAGCTTACACATGTATAGTGGAAGGAGCCTATTAGCAAAAAGTACCAGCTGCTCTTTCCCTACTCTTAGAAAATCTCTGCCTCTGCAATCAAAATGCAGCCTCCAGTTGGAAATTTTGGAGAGGTTGGAGTTTCTAACAGTTTTAGAAGAGTGGAAGTAGTTATCCATACCCGCTGCACCACAGGGAAATAATTTTCCTTAGCAGCTAGGACCTGTCTTCTTCACGTTGGCCGCAGAGAGAAAGAGAAGTCTGCTTTGATTGAAGTGTCTTTGCTGTATGGCTGTGAATACATTGGACGCTTTACAACGCATGCACCCCAGGTTAAATATTTAGTAGCTAAGGAACGAATCTGCCCTGAGCATTTTCTCTGAGCAAGATCTGTTACACTTAAAAAAAACCTTGTACCCATCTTCAGAACTCTGCCATCTGAGAGTCCTGCTCTCCCACGTGGTACCACACCAGTCCTGAACCCTTGGAAGTTGGCCTGAAGGTGCTTTGCGGAACTGCAGAGCGATGCATCGCCTCACAAAAACTCTGCATCGGAACTGCTGCATGACGCGGCCACGATGCAGAACTTCATATCGCAGGCCATAGCCTGCTCAGAACCGGTGTGCGATGCATCCTCAAAGCATGCCTTCGAATCACAAGGCTCTCGTCAACGGCACCCTCAATGATGGAGGACTCCGCATTGCAAGCCCTGCAACTTATTTGGAACCAGCCGTAGCGCGACTCATCTTTAATGCAGGACTACGCATTGCAAGCCCCTTACCAACAGCATCCTCTCTGACAATGCAGGACCTCGCATTTCAGACTTGCAGCTTCCCAGAACCATCGCTGTGTGATGCATCTCCACACCAAGACCTCCCATCTCCTCGGCAATGCAACATATCCTCGATGCAGAATTTCACAACGCTCCGCAATCAGGATTTAAGGTACTTTTGTTCAACGGGCCTAATGTGTCCTTGTAGTCAGCCCCCACTCTATCGCAGTCGGCCTGAACTTGTGGCTTTGTCGCGAACTGGCGTGACAAGATAACAACAGTTGGCCCTTTCTACTTCTAGGCACTATTTTCACCTAAATCTTTAAAATTGCGTAGCTCCGGTTAGATTATTGTCATTTTGGTGTCATCTCATTCATTCATTTTTACTTTATGTTTCTAAATTAGTGTGGGATTTCTCTTGTGTTGTGTTTTTACTTTATTACTGTTTGAAGTGCTGCATAAATACTGTACGCATTGCTTCTAAGTTAAGCCTGACTGCTTTGTGCCAAGCTACCAGTGGGTACTGGATCACATCCTAATTCAGCAATGTCCAACAAAGTAAATATCCTCTCAAATTGAAGGCCAATGTCCATGATAAAAATATTCACAATAAATAAATATACATAAAAATATACATACATATATCTTAAGACTGACTGTCAATCTAGCTCAATGAGCACCTAGAATGATGGCAGAACAGAATTTGAATGCTGAGGGAAGAATGCATGCAAGAACAATCATACAAGACATATATGTAAATTATGCCATTGCAAGACCCACCTGTGCCCACGATCACTGTGCCAGTATGCTGCCGCAATGGGCCTTGTACTTACATGTAGTTACAAAATGCTTCTAGTGGTTGTCACCATGCATCGTACATGCATAGACAGTAGGCAAAAATGTCACTCCAAGATGGTGCCCCACAGAATTGCAAAGTGACCTTTCTTTGTGTTTTACACTGTAAGGTGTGGGTTGGAGACATGTTTCCTGTGCTCAAGGCCATGAGACACCAATACACGTCATCTTATTGATTTGTTGATCATGCTGTGCAAGTAATAAATAAACTTGGATGTTATGCCCTGAGTGAAAGCTTTATCATTTTCTTGGGGGGGGGGAAATTATATATATATATATATATATATTCACTGAAAAACCATAGGTTTTAGGGACAGTTATAGTTAGTTGGACATTTCACTCGTACAAAACCCGTGAAATTCCCCCGTTATATTTAGTTCAGCTAACTATAACTCGCGCCCCCGCAATGCACTGCTGATGACGTCACATATTACATCACTCATGACATGGTCAGTGACATCACTCATGACATCACTGATGACATCTCAAATGACATCACTGATGACATCATGCAGTGACTGTGTTTCTGTAAAGTTTAAATATTTTTAATATATATAGGAAAAGACGTATTGAAGAATGAGTGGGTGTATAAGTGTCTGTATGGATGATTTAGTAGGTGCGTGACTGACTCTATAAGTGAGTGATTTAACGTATCTTACTGAATGCATGGGTTAGTGACTAAACTGGGTGAATGTCTGTATCCGTCTGTCTGTTGCTGTGTAAGTGGCTGCATGTGTTTGTGAATAGCTACATGAGTGTCTATATGAGTTATTGAATGGTTGTCTGAGTATCTGTATGGGTGCCTGAGTGTTTGTGTGGGAGGGGTGTGTGCGACTCTGTGCATAGATGTGTGAGTGGGTGATTCACTGGGTGGATGGTTTCAAGAGTGCATCTGTGATAGACTGTATGGGTGGGTAAGTGTGTGTAAGAGTGTGTTAGTGAGTGAATGTATGTCCCAGTGGTACATGTGTGACTAACTACATATGTGAAAGGCAGTATATATGTGTGTTGGAGTATATAAATAGCTATAACCGAGAGTGAGTGATTGTGATAGTGGCTGTATGGATGAGTGTGTGCTTGTATCAGTGATTGTATTAGGAGCGTAACAATGTGCTAGTATTTGTATGATTAAGTGAGCTGGTGTGTGTATAACTGTATAGGTGATTAAATGGCAGTGTGTTTAATTATTTGCATGACTGACTAGGTGTGTGAGTACCTCTATGGATGAGTGGCGGTGTTTGAGTGTCTATATAGGAGTAAGAGTGCATATGATAGTCCTGTACTGAGTGACCATAAGTATGAGTGACTGTACGGGTGAGTGAGTGGATGTGTGTGTGTAGACCTAAGAATCAGTGAGTGGGTATGTAGTTATTGGTGTTGGAGTGTCTATGGTTTTGCGAATGGCAGTCTGTAATTTAGAGTGGGTGTATCAAAGGTTATATTAGGGTGTGAGGAGGTGCATCAGATTATCACGTGGATGATGTCATCAGTGATGTCATCAGTGATGTCATTTGAGATGTCATCAGTGATGTCATCAGTGATGTCACTGACCATGTCATGAGTGATGTAATATGTGACGTCATCAGCAGTGCATTGCGGGGACGCGAGTTATAGTTAGCTGAACTAACTATAACGGGGGAATTTCACGGGTTTTGTACGAGTGAAATGTCCAACTAACTATAACTGTCCCTAAAACCTATGGTTTTTTCAGTGAATTTCAAAGGTTTTTTAAATGCTAATTTCTAACTATAACGTGCCTGAAACCTATGGTTTTTTCAGTGAATTTCAAAGGTTTTTTAAATGCAAATTTCTAACTATAACGCCCCTAAAAGCTATGGTTTTTCAGTGAATTTCAAAGGTTTTGTAAATGACAATTTTTAAATGTATTAATTGTTATATTTATTTTTTTGATACTGATTTACTACATTTTTTTAAACTATTTATTTTTAGATATTTTATTTATTAAATTACATTGTAATTACATTCTACATTACATTACAAAATATACTTTCTCAGAATGAATTACTTTAGTTTAAATACTTTGCAAATAGGCAATAGAGTTTTAAGTACAGTAGTTACAGTTGTTGCAATGGGCAACACAATTTCAAAACACAATGCAACATTGAGCTCAATGTGAATTTCTAGTTAAATGCAATTAGTTACTTTATGGATTACTTTTCTAACCACAGGACTGGATCCTAGATTCAGTCCTGGGACATCTCCTGTAAACAGTTGAGTAAAAGCGTTTTGGTTACAGTAGTGATTTTTAAGGAATATTATTGTATTTTAAAAGTTGACACTTTGAAACTTTTTCACATAGAATCACCAATGTTATCCTATGTGAGGAAATTCACTTAGCAGGTAAGTAGTGTTATCGTTACTTTTTCTTACTCAGTGTTGGATCCTGGATCCAGCACTGGTGCATCTCCTGTAAACAGTTGAAAGAATGCGTTTAAGTCATACAGGCGATTTTTAAGGAATATTTGTAGTTTGTGAAAATCGACACTTTGAAACTTTTCTGCTGAAAACCAGACAATGGATTCCTATGGAAGGAAATATAAGTTACTGGTAAGTACGGTTAGAATTACTTTTCAGGGTCAGTGCTGGGCTAAAAGATGCAGCACTGGGTTCTCTCCTGATAACAGGTGAGTAAATCGGAATTCGTAGTTCGGTTGATTTTAGAGGAATATTATAAAGTTCCAAAACTCCACACTTAGAAGAATTTCCAAGTGAAACCAGTCAATGTTAGCCTATGGAAGGAAAATCAAGTTGCTGGTAAGTACGGTTAAAATTACTTTTCAGGATCAGTACTGGGCTGAAAGATGCAGCACTGAGGTCTCTCCTGATAACAGGTGAGTAAATCGGAATCCGTATTTCGGCTGATTTTAGAGGAATATTATAAAGTTCCAAAACTGCACACTTAGAAGAATTTCCAAGTGAAACCAGTCAATGTTAGCCTATGGAAGGAAATTCAAGTTGCTGGTAAGTACGGTTAAAATTACTTTTCAGGATCAGTACCTGGCTGAAAGATGCAGCACTGAGGTCTCTCCTGATAACAGGTGAGTAAATCGGAATTCGTATTTCGGCTGATTTTAGAGGAATATTTGTATGTTTCAAAAATCGACACTTAGAAACTTTTTCAGCAAAAAGCAGGCAATGATATCCTATGAAAGGAAATTCAAGTTACTGGTAAGTACGGTTAAAATTACTTTTCAGGATCAGTACTGGGCTGAAAGATGCAGCACTGAGGTCTCTCCTGATAACAGCTGAGTAAATCGGAATTCGTATTTTGGCTGATTTTAGAGGAATATTATAAAGTTCCAAAACTCCACACTTAGAAGAATTTCCAAGTGAAACCAGTCAATGTTAGCCTATGGAAGGAAATTCAAGTTACTGGTAAGTACGGTTAAAATTACTTTTCAGGATCAGTACTGGGCTCAAAGATGCAGCACTGAGGTCTCTCCTGATAACAGGTGAGTAAATCGGAATTCGTAGTTCGGCTGATTTTAGAGGAATATTTGCACAATGGTGAAGGAAGGGAGTGGTGCCTGAGGTGACATGTCTGCAAACACGCACTGTGGCGCATTTTAAGTTGGAGAATTAATTCCTCCTCAATCCCGAGGGTCCCTAGGGGCAACTGGCCCACCAGATACCTCCAGTATGCGCCAGAGAGCTGCGTTGCAGAGAGGTGTTCAGAGGCCACGCCCCTTTTACAACACTCTGCAACGCAGCTCTGTGGCGCTTACTGGAGGTACCTGGTGGGCTAGTTGGCCCCCAGGGACCCTCAGGATTGAAGGGGATTTAATTCCCCATCTTAAAACGCGCCATGGGGCCTGTTTGCACACATGTCACCTGAAGCCCCGCCCCTCCCTTCACCACTGTGCAAACGCGCCCTGTGGCGCGTTTTAAGTTGGGATTAAGTCCCTTGAATCCTGAGGGTCCCTGGGGTCCAACTATCCCACCAGGTACCTCCAGTAAGCGCCACAGAGCTGCGTTGCAGAGAGGTGTAAAAGGGGCATGGCCTCTGTACACCTCTCTGCAACGCAGCTCCCTGGCGCATACTGGAGGTTCCTGGTGGGCTAGTTGGCCCCAGGGACCCTCAGTATTCAAGGGGAATTTGTTCCCTCTGCAAACGCGCCAGGGGGCGCGTTTGCAGAGTGGTAAAGGCAGGGGCGGGGACCTGCGGACGATCGTTTTTTTTTTTTGATTTTTTTTCCTCGAAGGGGGCTGTGTGGCCCCCTTCCCTTTCCTTTTTTGGGCCCTGGGGACCCCATCCCCCAGGGCTATACCCCTTTTTTTAAAAAAAACGGGAAGGGGGCCGCGTGGCCCCCCTCCCATGGCCGATTCCGGCCCCGGGGACCCCATCCCCGGGGCATGGCCACTCTTTTTATTATTTTTTAAGGAGGGGGCTGCGTGGCCCCCTCCCCTCAGGCCTCCTTTTGCCCCGGGGACCCCATCCCCGGGGCAGGCCTTTTTTAATTTTATTTTTTTGGGGGGAGGGGGCCGCGTGGCCCCCCTCCCGGGCCACTACTTGCCCCGGGGACCCCATCCCCGGGATGGCCCTCTCCGTTGGGGACCGTGGGGGTCCCCAATCCCCCCCACCGTCTCCGGCATTGCTTTCCACATGGGGAGCTGCTGACATGCAGCTCCCCATGTGGAAAAGCTGTCTGCTTTGCTTCATTGAAGCGAGAGCAGGCTTCCCTGCTCTCCCTTCAATGAAGCAAGCAGCTTGCACTGGCAGGACGGGAGCCGCGAGGCTCCCGTCCTGCCATTGCAAACTACAGTGTCCCGGGGTAGGCACCCCGGGACACTGCAGGAGCCGGCCCTGGGGGTGGCGGTCCCCAGGGCCACCACAGGCTCCAGGAGGGGGCCGTGCGGCCCCCTCCCATGTCTTTAAAGCCCCGGGGAGGTGGTGATCCCCGGGGCTCGGGGTCCGTTACGGACCCCCGCATTTACATTATTAGTGCCCCAAGGAGGTGGCGGTCCCGGGCGTGTGGGGGCTCCCCCCACACAGGAACTGGTTTTTTTGTAAAAAAGAAGCCCCGGGAGGTGGTGGTCTCGGGGCTGCGGGTGGGCCGAGTGCCCTCCCGCAACATTTTATTAGAAAGCCCCGGGGGTGGCGGTCCCGGGCTTGGGGCCTTAGAGGCCCCCCCATTAACTATAAACCCACCCCCCGCATGCCCCCGGCGGGATTCGCGCACCCTGAGCGCATCCCGCTGATTATTTTTTTTAAAATGCTTTTTTCTGCCCAGGGGGTCCTTGTGGGACCCCCTGAGCAGACCTAGGGGGTCAGGGTGTTTCTACCCTGCCCCCTTTGTGCGTTTTGCGCACTTGTTTCTTCTGGGTTTTTCTTCTAATCGGCAGGATCCGCGCACCCTGAGCGCATCCTGCCGATTTTTTAAAAAAATGCTTTTTTCTGCCCAGGGGTCCTTATGGGACCCCTGAGCAGACCTAGGGGTCAGGGTGTTTCTACCCTGCCCCCTTTTGCGCTTTGCGCACTTGTTTCTGTCCCTCGGTTCTACCGAGGGATAAAATGGCTGCCAACACTTCCTGATTTGGAGTGTTGACAGCCACTTGACAGCCAATTAGCATGCAGCTCGTGGTCGGGAGGGTACGCGGACCCTACTCGGCCATAGATATATATGTGACTTAACTTTTGATTTTCTCAGGAACTACTGAACGGATTTACACCATTTAACAAAAGGGTTCTTTCTGAACCAAGAACTACCTCTTTGCCAAATTTGGTGTAATTCCGTTCAGCAGTTCGGGCTGTAGCCGTGTCTAAAGTTTCCTATGGGAAAATGAATGGGAAAACACGCTTTGGGACCCCCTTTTTCTCGGCCCCCGCTTGACGAATCACCCTGAGACTTTCAGGGTAGGAGCGGACCGGAGCGGGCCATAAAGTTTTGAAAATTTCGCGAAGATTCGTCAACCGACGCAAGAGTTATTTCAAATAGAATGTCGCGGATTTCCTATGGAAAATAGGTCCTAACTATAACTATCTACTGGCGACCGCCAGTAGATAATATATATATATGTATATACATATATATGTATATATATATATATATCAATCATAACATGTTTCCCACCAATTCCGCCGAACTCGCAACGGGTGCCTCCAATAAGCAGGGGTGAGACCTGCTACGTTCAACATATATATATTATATATATATAATGTGTATAAATATATATGTCACCAGTAGATAGTTATATGTAGAACCAAGTTTCAATATGAAAAACCTTTTTTTGTTTTGCCAATAACTTTGGCACCATTTGACGAATCTTTAGAAATTTTTCAAAATTAGTAGGACGGTCAGTCTAGCTGCTGTGTTGAACGTTTTGAGGTGATTCGTCAAGAGGAGGCCGAGAAAAAAGGGCGGTCCCAAAACGCGTTCTCTTCATGCAAATTCCCATAGTGATTTTAGACACGGCTACGGCCCGAACTGCTGAACGAAATTACACCAAATTTGGCAGAAATGTATCTGTTGGTCCAGAAAGTGACCTTTTTATGAATTGCTGTAAATCCGTTCAGTAGTTTTTGAGATTTTAAAAGTAATCCAAATTTGTATATATAGGGACGAAATTTGTATATATAGGGACGGGAAGGCTCTGCAAACCCTCTCAATCTCATGCTGATATCTGATTGGCTGCCAACACTTCAACCAGGAAGTGTTGGCAACCATCTTGAGACTCGGCTCCAGCAAAAGCCCTGGTCCTGAGGTCCCCCTTCGACCCCGCCAGGGCAAAAAAGCACTTTTTTGTTTTAACTCTTGCCGCAAAATCACGACAGATTCGCAAATCCACGGCATAAATTTGAAAAAACAACCTCGGTCTACCGTGCTTTTTTTTAATAAAGCCCCCAGGTGGGCAAGGTGCCGGGGGCATGAATACTTTATTAAATGAGTGCAGGGGCACAGATGGCCCCCCTCCAAGGGCATTTTTATACTCCGGGGACCACCACCTCCCCAGGGCTGCATAGACATATAGGGGGGCTGTGAAGACCCCCCGGTCACCGGGACCACCACCTCCCCGGGGCTTTTTTTAAAAAAGGAAGGGAGCTGTGTGGACCCCCCTCCTAGGGCTTTTAGAAACTCTCTGGGACCACCAACTCCCCAGGGGTAAATAAACAATATGGAGGGGGTCTGCGCAGACTCACGGACTCCCGGCCCCCGGGGCCACCACCTTCCTGGGGCTGGCCCATGTAGAACAAAGGAGGGGGGCTGCTCGGCCCTCCCTCCTAGTGCCATATATGGCCCTGGGGACCGCCACCACCCAGGTCCAGCTCCTGCTATCTCCTGAGGTGCCCACCCTCAGGAGATAGCTGTTTGCTTTTGCTTGGCGGGAGCTCACAATTCCCACCAAGCAAGAGCAAACAATTGCGGAGTTTTCAGTTCTTTCTCTGCCCGCTGTCATGCAGACAGGAAAAGAGATGAAAGTATTGCTCTCACACGCAGGGAGCAGCATTTCTAGCAGCTCCGAGTGCGAGAGCAATGCCAGCTCCCACAGGAGGCGGGGAGCCGGCTAGGACCATGGGGACTTTGAGGCTCCCCCTGCGGTCCCAAAAATGCACACTGGGTGCCTTGGGTGGGAACAGGGCACCCAAGGAAATGTGGCCAGGCCCTGAGGGATGGGGCCCCCAGGACCGGAATCATTCCAGGACAGTCATAACTGGAGTGCTCTTATGACCCGTAAAAGGGCTGTGTACCGTTTATATAATATAAACCACACTGTGTTAGAGGTACAGCTCTGATGCAATGATATGTCTAGATGTTAGAAGCTGTCTCCGAACGGGCAAAGCAAGTACTAGGATATCTTCTTCTATGTTCCGAGGCTTGAACGGAGTGTACTGATTACATAACTAGAAAGGCTTTCTAAAACAAGCAACATGTGCAGCATCCTCTCAGAATAATATTGTGCAAGCTAAACATGTAAATATTACATTGTTAAACGATATCTGCTAAAATGTGTCAAATATCAAACTAAGAAAGAGTACCAAAGTGGGTCCAATAAGGCCTCACAAAAGGTATCATTCTGTTCTGCGTTTTCTCTATATCATTGATTGATTTTTCCTGTGGAAATTCCAAGGGGAAAATATGTGTTGTGGTACTCACCTTTTTCTTGGCCCCCACTTGCCAAATCATCCCAAAACTTTCCAGGCAGGGGCTGAGTTGGACGAACTGTTTTTTGGGAAACATCTGTGAAGGTTTGTCAAACAGCGCCAAAGTTGTTAGCAAAACAAAAAACGCTCTTCCTATGGAAACTCTGACTCACTACAACTACACTGCGGCTGCAGCCACTGTGTAATACATATATTCACAAAAAAAACAAAGGTTAAAGATAAGTTATAGTTAGGGAAACATTATTTATGTTTGGTATACAAAGCCAGCTTAAGTTACACAAACATTAGAAATTCAGAAGTTATAGTTATCTCTTAAAGTTATGATTTACAAACCACTTACAGAATTTGTGACAAACCCAACTTAAAGTACACAAACATAACAAATTCAAACATTATAATTATGTGCTAAATTTAGCATTTACACACCACTTTCAAAATACTATAAGACATACATATAACTCGCATTTATAGTTAGCACCACCTTTAAAATAATATCACTTGTGCACCTCCATACACAGTCTTATCGCCTCACTTCCCACACAACATTAACTGTAGCTCTCGTCCCTTCTCAATGCACTAGCTATACCATTGGAAATAACTTTAAGTTATAACATGTGAAATCATTGCATTAATTAAAACACTTATGTCATCTGAAATGATATTATTTGGCAGAACTTAGTGCATGGTATAGTGGCAAGTTATAGTTAATGTACTGTGGGGTGAGGTATACTGAGGTGTGCGAGTGTTATTCATTTAAAGGTTTTCAACTCGAGGGGCAGAAAAATCAACTCGAATGGGTGTGCTCTCTTGCACAAGCATGGTGCAGTTCGAGCTGCTTTTCATTGCTGCTCACGCTACCAGCGCTAAATTGCAGCACAAGCAGTACGAGCTAAATATTTTCCTCCTGTTGGAGCAATTCTGTAGAATCTCGCTGAGTTTTTCTGTAATTCCGCGGATTGAAGCTCCACGAATTCTACCTACCCCTATTTAGTGTTACCACTCAGATGGACAACCATCTTCTTCTTCTGGGGCCTTACATTTGGGATGGGAATGCAGACTGAAAACAGGCATAAATCGTATTGCTTTTGGTAAGGATTTTGTACTCTCGAAGGGTCAACAAACCTTATTTCCACCTTGTCTAGTAATGAGTGGCTCAGTAGAATTTCCCCATTCATTCAGCTTCCAGTTTGTCGGCTAATGTTCTAACTACAGCGATAGTAAATATCTTGCTAGAAAGAACAACTATGCTTTTGAGCTCTGCTGAGACAGAGGCGGATTGCAGAAGTTGGAATGGTGCTCAATTAAAGAGCTTTGCCTTATGCTATCTGATATGAGTCTCCTGTAGAAATTATGTGAATGTTTTTTGGTTTTCCAGCCAACCCACAATTGCCTTTTGTTTAGTGGGATTATTTAAGTTGTTAATGTTTATAGAAATAACATACAACTTTGGCATGGACATAAGAGTCAGTTTTCATCTGGAATCTTCCCAAGCGACTTGTGCATCTCTTGACATTCTCTCACCCTTCTGGAACCTGTCCTTGAGAAAATTGCTCTCGCTTTTCTGGAAACTATTTTCTCACCCCGATTGCCTCCTACTTAAGCATTGAGTACCAACCACCATCACCCCATTCCCTATGCCCGCAAACCCCCTCTTCCCCCAGCTCACCCTACCAAAGCTTTTCACAGTTTTGGGCCGAGAACTTCTAGGGATCAGCATCTGAGCTTTGTCCTCTTGATGGTTATTTGAGTCATCTGATTTAATGTTGCTGACCAACAATTTTGGTTGGGATTAAGTAGGGGCAAGATTTTGCAAATAACCCCAGCTTTTCTTCCAGTGTGCTTTGTACCATACAGAGAACTTAAACTTCTCTTCTACTCTTTCTGAAGTAAGCAGCAAGATTGTTTATTCACAGATGTTTTCATCAAATACCTTAAAATTACAGTGATATTACCAGGAGTGACAAAAATAGTAAAAGCAAATAGAGATAGATAGATAGATAGATAGATAGACAGACAGACAGACAGACAGACAGACAGACAGACAGACAGACAGATAGATAGATAGATAGATAGATAGATAGATAGATAGATAAATTAGTAATGGGCAGGGTGATAACATCTTTGCTAGGTGGAGCTGCTGATATGAATGAAGGTAATTAAGTGAAGCATTATAGATTGCTTTGGCTAAAAATTATAGCACTGTTCTGGCCTTCAAGTGCACGTGCTTATTGAGACAAATTAAATGATATGTAAGACAGTTAAGTTTTTACCATTAATCTATTGTGCATTACCACAGGCTACAGCCATCGAATGGGGATTGTCGAGTTCCGACGCCGGTTCCAGGTCTTGGCTCTACCAGCAATGAAGAAGTATACATCAGCGTATGATGCAACAGATGAGAATAAGGTGGGATACACAAGGTCATTGGAAGGAAATCATTGGAACGAAGCAAACCATTCCAAGTCACATTCATGGGGATAATGGGGAGTTAGCAAGCATATTTTGTTTATGTTTTTTTTTAAATTAGATTCTTAAAACAATTTTTTGATGTACAGTGTAAAGTGTCAATCAAATCATGACCATCGCTGATTTTTAAAAATAAAAGTGTAATCTTATGATATAAGTTGAATATATACCAGCATTAAATCTCAGATATGAAAATATATATAGCAACAAATATTCATAGATTTCACGTGGAAACTGGATAGGCATGGATGAAACCACAGACTGTAGAAGTGTAAAATGTGCATTGGACACATTTATTATTACAGAAAACAATACTTTGTATTTAAATTCAAGAGGCAGAATAGCAGATATTGAGCACTTTGCAGCAGCTTGGGTGCACCATGGAGAGACTCCGGTTATAAAATTTCCAGGTATAAACACCAGACCTCCTTCTTATAGCAGATTTAAAACATCTGTAGGAAAGAGAGGTTACTATCTTGAGGGTCGCTTCCTTGAAATCTCAATACAAAAATGTCACTATGTAATTAAAGTTAGATTTATAGTTACATGAATCCCACTGTATGAACCCTACAATTTAAATTACTTCCTAAAAGTACCATTAATTTAATTAATGTAAGTAAGTTATTTATTGTATAAGTTAATAAAAACCTTTACACAAAGGAATTGCTCAAGGCGAAAGTTCATAAAAAGTACACTACAATTTCATCATTTATACAACCAACAGAAAAAAAAAGAGCTATGGGACAGTTTGGCCTGGCCCTGCGTTTCCTTTTCAGCTGACTTGTGCCTTGCTCTGACCGAATGTCTCTTCATCTGGTGAGCTTTGAATCGGTCCTTATTACCAAACATATGATATAAAAACATGAGTTAGTAAAATTTATGGGTTACATTTATATTTAAAAGTAGCAAAATTAATAATATTGTTTATCATGCTTGTAGTCTATTTTTATGATAGAGATGCAGCAAGACCGTAGCCTCTCAAATGCCCAATAGTTCTCAATGTGGTGAGAGGAGAGTTTTTTGTATCAGGCGTTTTCCCAGTTAAAGAATGCCAATTCCAGGGAGCGGAAAACCCTTGATTGGAGCTGTTTATGGTGCGCCGGATCTCTTCATTTTCTCCTCTGCTGCCCCCATGAATTGTACGAACCGGCATGCCAGCTGTATGTCTCTTCCTCCAAAACAAGCCTTCACTGCTTGTCTGCAGGTTCATATCCTCTTGATGTTAAAGATTGATTTCAAAAACAAGCGTCGTTCTGGGTCCAGTCCATGGCAGATGCATAGTAGATGCGTGATACTCTCTTCTGCTTTCCCGCAAAGGCGGCACTTAGTTATTTCTGCGGATCGCTTCCATGGTGGAAGGTGCGGCAGGACAGGAAGAATTCCCAGTCTAAACCGGAGATATTTCTCTTTTAGTCTCCTGCTGAAGCCAGCACACAGATAATTTTGCGGGCCAGGGTTTATATAACTCTGCAGCACACACCAACCATGAGACCTTCCCCTGAGCGCTTCTTTGTCCTCTAGTACTGACAGCCTTTTTACTGTCTTATTTACCAAAGACTTGAAGCTGTTCTGCGTTCCCGTAGTTGCCCAGAGCTCTTTCAGGCCTAGGCGATTTATGGATGCGGTCAGGTAATCTCTTGGGGTGCAGGCTTTGCTTGAGTTTATCTCTTTCCATAGGTGGAAATTCAGAGAGCTCTTATCGGAGGTTCTGATCCTAAACCAGCATTTCACATAAGCGGCGTTTCGAGCTATTTTTTGTGACTGTAGACCAAGCTCCAGGCTAATTTGTGCGGGAGAGACATAATTTGGTAGGCTGAAAATTATTCTTGCTGATCTCAACCCAGTTTGTTCCAAAGTGTCCCCGTCTTTTCCCTTAAGGCACTCGCTCCCGTAAGTGATAGCTGGGATTAACTTTGCTTGTAGAACTTGTAGTAAGGGAAAAAAGCTTGGCCCAGCAGTTTTAAGTTTCAGAGATTTTAGAGCTACCGCTATGGAGTTTCCTCTCCGTTTTATGGCTTCTTTTTGTGGTTTAAAAGTGCCTTTCTCGTCAAGTATCACCCCTAGGTACTTGTATTCCGCCACGACTTCCATGGGTGCACCTGCGAGGTTCCAGTGAAACCCGATTGTGTTCTTTTTCGGGTTGAAGCGCATGATCTTTGACTTATCTAGGTTGATGCTTAAACCGTTAGAAGCTGCGTGTTTGACAGTTGTATTTAGCAGGTGTTGAAGCCCGATTGGAGTTCGGCTAATTAGCACGACGTCGTCAGCATACAGTAGGTTAGAGAGTGACAGCCCCCTCAGCCTGTGTGCATGTGAAATACTGTTGTTTAATTCTGAAGTAAGATCTGCCATAAACAGGTTAAAAAGCGTGGGGGCCAACACGCACCCCTGTTTAAATCCCCTTGTAGTTGGTATTCTCTTTGACAGATATTCACCGGTTCCTAACTTTACTTGAACCCAAGTGTTAGTATGTAGGAGGATTATCTGCTTTAATAGCGCTACTGGAATTTCCATCTTCGCTAGTTTAGCCCACAATTTGTGCCTGTTTATACTGTCAAAAGCAGCAGAATAGTCAATGAAGCAAAAAAAGAGGGGCAGGTTTGCTGCTTTGGCGCCGTCCATCAATAGTGTCAGTGCAAGTAGATTTGTGATGGTCCCTGTTCCTTTGGAAAAGCCTGTCTGATTGATAGGGATGAGGGTTTTTTCATTTGCCCATGTTGTTAATTCGTCCAGGAGGAGACCAGCGTAGTATTTTGCCTCGACATCTATTAGGGCTATAAGTCTGTAGCTGGTTGCTTTATTCTTATCTCCCTTCTTGTAAATTGGAGATATTATGGAGCCTTTCCAGGAGTCTGGAATACCGGCCCCTTCTCCTATGGTGTTAAACACTAATAGGCAATGCGGCCGCCCAGTAGTTCGGGTCAGTTTTGAATAATGTTGGGGATGCCGTTGGGGCCAGGTGCGCCCTCTGGCCTACCTTTGGCTACTCGATTTTTAATCTGCAAAGTCGTAAAATGCAGATCTTTTGTTGACCTCCTGCTTGTGTTTCCATGGGGGCTCAGCTTGTCGGGCTGACCTGACCCCACTGGTGCTGTAGCGGTACTTTCCCCTTTTAAGTTGAAGTGTTCCAGAAGGTGGCCTGCCCAGGTTTCCTCGGTTAGGTGGGAATTGATACCCTGCGCGTTGGCGTTACCTAGGTTGTTTATTGTTCGCCAGAATTTTGCGCTCTGATTTGTCTTTGCGTCATACAAGAGTTTAGCCCACAGAGTATCTTCTACTACCCTTTTTGCTTGCCAGATCATTTTTTTCTTTGTTGCTTTTAACTGCGCAAGGGTTTTTTGTAGAGTAGTTTCGCTTTCCCTTTGTCTTAACCTTCGTAAAGTTTTGTTTATATCTTTGTTGAGGGCCCTCAAGTTTGATATTTCGGAGATTGGTAGTTGGTTTCTTGATCGCGATCTTACAATCTGGGTATTGGGTGGTCCCCTACCTGAAACGGGGCCTCCTGATTTTTTGGCGTACTGTTCCCCTAATTGTTTGGTCAATGTTTCCCAGTGGTCTTTCGCATTACTATGTGCCTCTGCTTGGTTTTCCCAGATTGACTTAGCTATGGTTTGCAGTTTGTCTGGTTGGCTTGTTTTGCAGTTGAGCCTTCTGAAATTCACGGTGTAAATAGTTGCTGGATCCCCCACTGGGAAGATCAGGGGCCTAATTTAATTAATGTGTATTTAATTCTATATGTATTTAATTCTATTATTCTATTCTATAACATAATCCTGCCCCTTATTATAACCCTAGATCTAAAATTATTGTACACAGTCTCAGTGTTGTCATTTGAGATGTCAAAAGTGATGTCATCAGTGATGTCACTGACCATGTTGCAAGTGAAGTAATATGTGAGGTCATAAGCAATGCATTGCGGGTGTGTAAGTTATAGTTAGCCAAGGTAATTATAACTGCTGAATTTCAATGGTTTTGTACAGGTGAAATCTGAGTCTAACTATAACGTCCCTGTAACCTTTGTTTTTTTCAGTGAAATCCTAAGGTTTTTAAATTCTATCTCCGAACTAGAGCATCCCTGTAACCTTAGGTTTTTACCATGAATTTCTACTTTTTTTAAAGTTCTATTTCGTAACTAAACTGTCACTGTAACCTTTGTTTTTTCAGTGAATTTCAACGTTTTTTAAAATTGTAACTGTAACCTGTAACCTTTCAGAATGGGTGTGAGTGGCTGTATCGGTAGCTGAGTGGGTGTGTGAGTGTCTGTATGGGACTCTGAGTGGGTGTGTGAGTGGGTTTTTGGGTCTGTGTGGGTGTGTGAGTGACTGTATGGGTGTGTACATGGCTGTGTAAGTTGATGTAGGAGTGCCTATGTGGATCTGTGAGTGGGTGCATGAATGTCTGAGTGGGTCTGTGAGTGGGTGCATGAGTGTCTGAGTGGGTCTGTGACTGGATGCGGGAGTGTCTGAGTGGGTCTGTGAGTCATTGCTTGAGTGTCTGAGTGGGTCTGTGAGTCATTGCTTGAGTGTCTGAGTGGGTCTGTGAGTCAGTGCTTGAGTGTCTGAATGGGACTATGAGTGAGTGCATGAGTCTTTTAGTGGGTGTGTGATTGGGTGTGTGAGTCTCTGAGTGGGTGTGTGAATGGGTGCGTGAGTCTCTGAGTGGGTCTTTGAGTGGGTGCATGAGTGTCTGAGTAGATCTCTCAGTGGTTGCAGGAGAGTCTGACTGTATCTGTGAGTGTGTGCATGAGTCTCTGCGTGGGTCTGTGAGTGGGTATGTGAGTGTATGAATGCCTCTTTCTGCTCGTTCTGCTCATTTCTGACCTCTATTTTGCCTCTTTCTGCTCATTGCTGACCTGTTTTTTATTTGACCTCTTCCTGCTCTCTTCTGATCTCTATTTTGCCTCTTTCTGCCCATTTCTGACGTTTATGTTGCCTCTTTCTGCTCGTTTCTGATCTCTATTTTGCATCTTTCTGCTCCTTGCTGACCAATAGTTTGCCTCTTTCTGCTCATTGCTGACCTTTAGTTTGCCTATCTCTGTTCATTGCTGACCTTTATTCTGACTCTTTCTGCTCCCTTCTGACCTTTATTTTGCCTATTCTGCTCGTTTCTCACCTTTATGTTACCTCTTTCTGTTCCTTGCTGACCTTTATTCTGCCTCTTTCAGCTCATTGCTATTATTCTGCCTCTTTCTTCTCGTTTCTCACCTTCATTTTGCCTCTTTCTCCTTTTTTCCTGCCGCCTCCCCACCTCCTGCAGGAGCTGGCATTGCTCTCACAGACAGGGGGCTGCTAAACATACAGCTCTCTGTCCGTGAGAGCAATTGTTTCGTCTTTTTCCCTGCCCGCTTGACAGCAGACATTGAAACAGATGAAACCTTTGCTTTCAGCAAGCGAGAGCATTTTGTCAGCTCCATTTGCTGGAAGCGGAGTTTTTGCTCTGACTTGGCGGGAGCTTTTCACAGCAAACTGCTATGTCCCTGGGGTGGGCACCCCGGGATATAACAGGAGCCAGCCCTGGGTGGTGGTGGTCCCCAGGGCCATTATTGGCTTCAGGAGGTGGCCGTGTGGCCCCCCTACATTGAGTTTCACAGGCCTGCCCTGGGAAAAAGGTAGTCCCTGGGGCCAAGAATGGCCTGAGAGGGAGGCCACACAGCCCCCCTCCTTCTTTAAATAAAAAGAAAACCCCGGGGAGGTGGTGGTCCCAGGGGCGCCAGAGGGTCTGTGAAGCCCCCACTCCATATTTAAGTGAACCCTGAGGAGGTGGTGGTTGCCGGGTCTTGGGGGGGTCTGCACAGGCCCCCAAGCATTTTATTTTTAGTCCCGGGGAGGTGGTGGTCTCCAGGGCTCATTTGAGCCTATGGAGGAGGGTCCACGTGGCCACTCTCCAAAATTTAAATAAAGCCATGGGGAGGTGGTGGTCCCGGGGGCTTAAAGAGCCTCAGGAGGGGGGCCCCATGTACCCCCCTCCATTTTTTCAGAAAATGCCCCCAGGACCTGGCCTACCGGGGGCCCTTTTCAAAACAAGCACCGGAGCCCACGCTTATTTTATTAAAAGTATTTTTGCTGCGAATTTCGTGGCAACATTTTTTTTTAAATCCTTTTTATCGCCTGGTGGGATTTCTCTGGGGCCCCATGCCCAAGTTTAGGGGCTCAGGGTATTCATACCCTACCCCTTTTTCTTTTTTTTAACATTGTTTGGGGACTCGGTTTAAGCCGAGTCTCAAGATGGCTGCCAACACTTGCTGGTTGAAGTGTTGGCAGCCAATCAGAGCTCTGCATTTCCCTGCACAAGCTCGTTAATATTTGCGAATTAGCCGCGGCCACAGATATCCTTATTGCTTTCCCTTAAATTACTGAATGGATTTACACCAGATAACTAAAAGCATGATCTGCGAATCAAAATCTACCTTCCTGCCAACTTTGGTGTAAGTCCGTCCAGCGGTTCAGGCTGTAGCAGTGTTCAAAGCGCCTATGGGAATTAACATGGGAAATGCACTTTTTTGCCCCCCTCCCTTTTTCTCGGCCCCCGGTTGAAGGATCACCCAAAACTTTCCTTGTGCAACAAGAGTCACCAGCGCACTTTTTTGGGAAAATTTCGTGAAGATTCATTAAATGACGCCAAAGATATAGGCAAGTCAAAAACGCTTTTCCTATGGAAACATGGTCCTAACTATAACTACCTACTGGCGACTGTAATATATAAACGGATGGTCCAGTAGAAAGCTTTTTGCTGAAAATTGTTGGGCAGACATTATGAGCACAGAGCACTTTTGAATGAAATGAAAACAAAATAAAAATCTTGTGGAACATACCGAAGGAATACTGGAGTTTAATAAATATATATATATATATACATATATATATATATATATATATATATATACATATATATATATATATATATATATATATATATATATACATATACATATATATATATATATATATATATATGTATGTATATGTATATATATATATATATATATATATATATAACGAACACAAGCAGTTATCTGGTCCAGTTTACTGCGAATAATAGAGCACACTCTTGGAGCAAAAATAACTTCAGTTATTTATTCCACAAACGCCAGGATGACAGACGCATTTCGGCACGGTCGCCTTCCTCAGTGTCAACGACAGAAATTCATTCAAGTGTTATTTAAATAAAGTTAACTTGATACAAAACAAAAAATCAGTGACAGCGAAAGAGGGAGAAAGTGCATCCCCCACCGCGGTAACTATGGCGGCCATCTTAAAACATTGTTGTAAATGTACTCATGACAACCGGCAAAATTACATGTCAATGCATTACATTCCCCAAGTGCCTGTCGTGCATCCGTGGGACTGTCCTATATGGCGCCCTGTATGGGCGATACAATGATAGGTAAAGTACCCCCAGGAGTATATGATTATGCAATTTACAACAATCACGCTCTGAATGGGCAAAACGTCTCCTATAGTCATCCATTGTTCTGCTTGGGTAGTGATTATCCTATATGGATCCAAATTTCTTCCTCATTATTTAATCCTCTCGGGCCTTGCTTTGCAATTGGATTATGTACCTTGATTCTAAGGTTCGGAGTCTTCTACCTCTATCTCCACCTCTCTCATCTTTGCCTACCTGGTCCAGACAAAAAAATCTCAGTAAGCTGCTATAGCTATTGTGTTCCAGCTCAAAATGCCGGGCAACCGGATAAGTTTGATCTTTATTGGTGATTGCTCGCATATGTTCCAGGATCCTTTTCTTTGTGGTATGGATTGTGCTCCCCACATACTGCTTCCAACACGGGCAAATTAAGCAGTAAATTGTATAATCTGAATTGCAGTTCAGAAACTTTCTAATCTGTGTATAGATTTACTGCCTGGTACCAAGTATTCCCTCACTTTTTGACTGTTTCTACAGGCTTTGCATCTTGTGCATGGAAAAAACCCCATGATTGGATCTTTCCTCCTTACCCTATCTGTAAAGTGACTTCTAACCAAGTGATCTTTGAGTGAGGTGCCTCTTCTATAGGTGACGAGTGGTGTGTCTGATATACGTCTCCCAATAATACTGTCAGATTTAAGGAACCGCCAATTCCTTCAGAGGATTTGGTATAGATCTGACGCCTTCTCAGTGTAGTCCGTGATCAATCTTACATTATTGCTTGCCTGAGTCTGTTACATTCTGTCATTTTGCATACCTGCTTTATCTACAAGTAGCTGACTTCGTGGCATTTCATACAAGTGATTCTGGGCAAATCACTTACCAAAAAATGAATGTATCCTTGTATATCGTAACTGGTGCTCATGTAAAGCGCTCCAATACCTTGGGTTGTGTTCGCGCAATATAAAACTGGAAAACAAAAAAATATATAGCTCTGCTAACTATAACTGGTGAATTTCTGTGTTTTTTTAGTTCTCTACATTAATGTTGTTACTGACAAATTCACCTAACTATAATGCTATTTTAACCTTTGTTTTTTTCAGTGAATTTCTAAGTTTTTTTAAGCTGATCTTTTTATCACACCTAACTATAATGAAATGAAATGAAAAAGAAATTTGTAAAGCGCGAGACAATCACCCAAAGGTGTCAAGGCGCTAGCTCATCAGACAGGATTAACTGGACAGTTCAAGGCCACATCAGAGATTAAACAGCCAAGTCTTCAAGGCCTTCCTAAAGGCCAACAGGTGCGTTTCTTGTTTCAGCCTCAGTGGAAGGGAGTTCCACAGTCTGGTCCTGCCGACCAGAAAACTTCTTCCACCCCAGGAGCATTTTTTAAACCTGGGAACTATCAGGTTATGGGAATGAGACGAGCGAAGATTGCGAGCAGGTATGTAAGGCTGTAAATTATGTTTAAAAAAGCCCGGCCCTATATCATGCGTGGCCTTAAAAGCGATACAAAGAGCCTTAAACTCGATCCGCCTCTTCACTGGCAGCCAGTGTAGTTCTTTGAGCACTGGTGAGACAGATTTGTGTCTTGGGATGTTCAACAGAAGACGTGCAGCAGCGTTTTGCACAATCTGTAGCTTGGACAGGCACTTCTTCCGAAGGTTGATGAATAAGCCATTACAGTAATCGGCTCTAGATAGAACAAGAGCCGAGACCACTAGCTTCCGCAGCTCAGCCAGAATAAATGGAAGAATCCTTCTCAGTAGTTTTAGTGTGTAAAAAGAGAGGGATGTGACCTGATTAACGTGGCTTTCGAAAGAAAGCATAGAGTCAAACGTGACTCCCAAGTTTTTCACCTTATTCGTAGGAGTTGGTAGCGGGCCCAATTCCAAAGGCCATAAGGTAGGGCACCAGAAATTAGTATGGCCACCAAACAGTAGGACCCCGGTCTTACTGGAATTCAGTTTCAAACAATTGGTGGCCATCCAATCCCCAACCTGACGAAGCCAGGTGTGAAACTGTGCCACAGTATCAGCAGGCGAGCCTGTCACTGAGACTACAATCTGGGTGCCGTCGGCATAAGAAATAGCAGAGAAACCCAGGGACCTGATCAACCTAGCCAGTGGTGCAACATAAATGTTAAAAAGGGTTGGGCTTAACAAAGAACCCTGTGGCACTCCGCATGGCAGTGTGAAGTTCAGTGATTTAAACTCATCAAGAGCCACAAATTGTTCCCGATCAGACAAGAATGATTCAAGTAAAGCAAACGCTTTCTCTTTAATACCGATCCCCTTCAGTACTTCCAATAGTTTTTGATGGTTCACCGTATCAAATGCGGCAGAGAGGTCAAGCAGCACAAGTGCTGCATTGCCTCCTGCATCAACTGTCTTCCTAATCAATTCGAACGCTGTGATCAGTGCCAGTTCGGTGCTGTGATGCTTTCTAAAATCAAACTGAGTAGCAACCAGGAAAGCATGCTTCTCAATATATTCAGATATAGCACCATTCATGGCTTTTTCTACCATCTTAGCAAGCAGAGGGAGTCTGGAAATTGGACGGTAGTTGTTAGGATCTGCCCCATCCAGGTTTGGCTTCTTCAACAGGGGGAGAACAGACGCCAGTTTCCAACTTGTGGGGAATATACCCGAAGAGAACATTTGATTAAAAATAGGAGACAACTGTAGGGCGAACAATTCTGGTAGAAGATGGAAAATTTTAGGGGGCATGGGTCCATTGGGGAACCAGATTTAATGGACTGCAGAAGGTTAATGGTCTCCTCGGTAGTCAGTGAAGGAAAAAACGACAATTCAGGGGGTCACTGAGGTCTAGGGGGGCTGAGGAGATTTCACTGACTGCATTAGATGCAGCTAACGTCCCAGGAGGCGGCAAAGTTCCTTGAACAGGGAAACTGGAGAAGCCATTGTAAACCGCCTTAACTTTATCTTGGAAAAATGTAGCCAATGAGTTACAGAATGTCTGATTTTTAGGTGACTCCGTTACCTCAGAACATTTGGCCAGCTTTTTTACCGTAGAAAAAAGTTCCTTTGAGGAATTTTTGCAGTTAGTATGGCTGTAGTAAAGTAACGAGTTTTTTCCTCATGCACAGATTTTTTGTACTCAAGCAAAGCTTGTTTATAGACGATTCTGTCCTTCAAATCGTAGGAAGATCTCCACTTCCTTTCTAGACGGCGGCATTTTTGTTTTTGTGATCTGAGGTGTTCTGAATACCAGGGTTCAGAGGGTCTTAACCTATGACTAGTTATGGATTTAGCTGGTAGCACCTGATCTATTGACCGCCTAAGCCATTCATCAAAGGCAACAGCGGCCGTATTCGGATCCTCTATAAAATTTAGTGGGTTCTGAGATAGGGACTTTTCGAGAGTGTCCGCAGCCATCTTATTCCAAGGCCGCACACTTTTCTGTTGCTTATTATTTAATTTCTCTACCTGTGAATTTTGGAAGAGAAGTGAGAACATGACAGCTTTATGGTCTGACCACAAAAGCGGTAGCGATGGAAGGCATTGTAAGGACTTATTACTAGTGAACACTCCATCAAGCAGGTGTCCTCCAGAATGCGTACTGCCAATCACCTGCTGAGTGAGGCCAAGGCTGTTTGCGATGTCAATAAATTGTACTGCATCTCTGTCTAGTGAGTCCTCAAGGTGAAAGTTAAAATCGCCCAAGAGTGTGAAGTCAGGTGACTGGGATATTACATCCAGGGAGCAGCCTATTGCCTTCAGGAAATCAGCCCGGGGGCCAGGGGGTCGATAACATAACACCCCGTTGAAAGTATAGTGGTTATGTATTAAAATTTTAAACAGTAAGGATTCCATGGTTAGCCCATTGTTTCGAGAGGTAAAAGTTCCTTTCCATGCACTTCGAAATATTATGGCCAGCCCTCCCCTCCCCCCCCCCCTTTGCCTACTCGGTCTTGTCTGAACATAGTGTACCCAAAAGGGACAGCCATAGCTAAATCAGGGTCTGAGGAGGCCTCCCCCTATGTTTCGGTGACGAAAGCAATATCAACAGTGTGTGCCTCTACAAACAAAGCAGACTCAGAGGCATGTTTACAAAGGGAACGTGCATTAATAAGGGTGCCTAACACTTTCCTCGTCTCATTCACCTTAATCCTTGGCCCTAGGCATGGGTCAATCACTTCAGAATTTGATGCTCAAGACTTTTGTTTTTGCTATTGGTCCCTGGGGGAGGGGTCCCTCAGGGTCCTCCCCGTGGGGCCTAGGGGGGTCAGGGTATCCCTACTCTGCCCCCTTGGACGATTTTCCTTTTTTTATTTCAGGACATGGAACTAAGTCCCCAAGTCCTGTAATGGCTGTCAGCAACATTTTTCTCAAGTTGTCAGCCCATCAGAGCGCTCAAGGCTGTGGAGGGGTCTGATTCCTGCGGAAGTGGATAGCATAAGGGAAAAAAAGCTCCCTGGGCCAATGAGAATGCTCCATTTTTAAATTGTTGCTCCCATGAGAGTCCCTCAAGCCTGTTGTGGACCCAACTGTCCAGATATACAATTATTTTTTACCTTTAATGTCTCAAAACTACTGAACAGATTTACACCATATCACAAAAAGCACAATCTGCATACCAAGTCCTGCCAAATTTGGTGAAATTCCATTCAGCAGTTATATATATTATATTTATAGTACCCCTTCGGAGTACATGGAGCCTGGGTCTGCCGAGTGGGCAGGGGAAACAGAGTTGGGAACTCCACTTAGTCTGAGAAAGGACTATTGTTACAACAGATCCTTCAAGGGCACAAGTAAATAAAATTGAAACCAGAGAACAGGGGAGGAAATCCTTATTAGTGCAAGTACCTACTGCTACAGAGATCCTCCCAAAAAAGATGGAGTTTCTTTCCTGGGATGTGGCGGGATTGAGGTCCAAAGTGAATGATGTGGAATGGGGAAACTTTTTAGATCGCTTCTATATCTCTCTCTTTCAGGAGACATGGGCCCTACAGCTGGTTTCTAGAGTGGGCTGCTTGATTTACAGCACAGACACTGTGCCTTCACCAGTGGGGCGTCCTTCAGGGGGCTAACAATTTGGATTTAAACGACCCTGAAATGTATTGTTACAACGCTACTGACATAATATTTCAGCACCTAGTGGAGACTACTCTCTTTGGCTGTTTAATATCTTCAATGGGTTTTCAACGAAAAACCATGATTTACCCTCTTTACTTATTTTCGATGAGTACCTGGAACAGCCAACACTTCAAGCCATTTCATTTTAGCAGCTGACCTAAACATGACATTTGAACCCCTGGATGAATTTGACGGAGGAAGAGGATGAAGAGATGGACATTCTCAGCCTGAATATTACGCGAACAGTTAGCAACTCAGGTGGAAACACAGGTTGCATTAATAACATTAAAGTATAGTCTCAGAGCGTGTAAAAGGGGCAAGTCACACGTTCAGAAGGGACCAGGATTGATTATATACTTTTAGATATATCCCTATGTCCTCATCAAATGGATATCGAAGTGATTGAGCGTCCTGATAGCGACCACAATGCTTTGGCACTAGATATGGCACACATGCCCTTCTTTTCTTTAGTAGCCCCTTGTGATGAGTGGAATGCCAATTGTAGTCAGTAATGACATGAGAAGCGTAAAATAGCCTGCAATTGAAAGTAAAGAGGATATTTTATCCCATATATGTATGCTTCTGTAATGCACGCATTATTTGGAATTAATACCCTGGAGCAAGATGCACAAACTGTTGCATGCATTTATACAAAATGAACAGGAATGATTAAGAAGTGTTTTCTAATAGAGGGAAAGAGGAAGGTAATTAATTCCAATGGGGTTCCATGGTATGATCAACAATGTAAGGTGGCTAGGCAAAGGCTGATGACTTTCATTAAGGGGGGCCGTAAGGACACCATAGCTGAGGAAAGAAAAAATATAAATCAGCCCAATTAAAAGCTAAAAAGAACTGGTAAGATAAGCTGTGGTTCGATCTAGCTAAGGCTGCTTAATGAAGGATAGCAAGTCGTTCTGGCACTGGATAAGTAAAGGGACTCCACACCAGGGAGGAAGACTTCCACATTCAGACGCAAACATGGGTCAATCACTTCAGAATTTGATGCTCAAGACATAGTGAAATGTTGGACGTTAGATGTACCAACAGCTATAATGACTATTGGAAGAGGTGGGAAAGAAAGGGTCAATACCAGGATTATCTTTATCTTAAATGAGACATTGAGGGCACTTGATAGCTTGAAAAAAGGTAAAGCCCCTGGTTTTCGCAAAATACCAGGAGGGCTCTGAACCACTTATCTTGCGGTATATTTTAAACTGCTTTTTTAATGCCATCGCTAAAAGGATAGATATACCAGTTACATGGAATGATGCCCAGGGCCGGACTGGCCGTAGCGGGCACCAGGCGTTTCCCCGGTGGGCCGCTAGGTTGGGGGCCGGTTTTGGGCCCCAGGGGGTTGTTTTTGTAACCTGGGGCCTGCAATATCGGCCCCCGGTAACTAAATCAACCGAAACCGGGCCTAGGAACAAGCTCGGCCCTCCCCCCAGGGGGGCCGGCCGAGCTGTTTGCCAGGGCCGGTTTCGGTTCCCAGTCCGGCCCTGATGATGCCGAAGTGGTGCCAATTTATAAGAAGGGGGACCAGGGCAAATTTCAGGCCAATAAGCTTGATTGATTATTCTCAAAAGTTATTTTGCAGACAGCTGCTGATGAGGTCCAAACATGGATGAAAGAGGAGCAGGTGTTAACCCCTCCACAGGCGGGCTTCAGAGCCAATACAAGTACTGCTGATCAAGCATTTCAATTTCAACTTATACTGTGTAAATGTATGGTCCTAAAGAAAGAGCACTGATATGTAGTGGTAGTAAATCGTTTATTTCGGGCACAGCCCATAAAGCACATCAAATTAATACAGCAAGAGTACTCTTAGATACATTAAGAGATTGTACAATATAAAAACATATAAAACATCATGGTACAGTTGCCATACTATAAGAAGCAACTTAAAAATCAATGTATCGCCATTAAAAAAGAGAAAGGGACGTCATCTAAATAAATCGGTTGTGGGTCTGGCAAGGCAACCAATTATACAATTTGATGGCTACTATTACCACCAGTCAAGATAAGTTCATATATTTACAACAGGGGAGATGTGCAAAATGGCAATCATCGGGGGCTATGGAGAAACAAATTTTAAAAATATATATATGCGTCATTTCATAATCATATATTAGATGGATAAGAAGATGGATTAATAGGTAGGGAATAGGGAACAAGACTGACGAAAGCACAAAGTATCGTGACAGGGCTTGTATTTATCGAATTCTCTGTCATGCTTCGGGGTTTAGAATGGCCTTCTTCCTTAATACCCAGGCAATGTGAAAATACTTGGAGACCGCAAAAGCTAAAAGTTCTCTAGTGTCACTCATAAAGAGTCTCTCCGCTTCCCAGTAACGTCACACACTCATGTGATTGCATGCGGCCAACAGCCATTTTTTACAGGCCTTCCTGTAAAGGGGACAGAATACCATAAAATGGGACTCCGTTTCCACTACATTTGGGCAATTTGGACAGGAATCGGTCTGGCAAGATGCATTAGCCCATTTAGAAGTGTGTGATCTCAGGGGCAGAACCCCACACCTATATTGCACATACAAACCTTTTAACTGATATGGATACATCATGTTCATGTATAGTTCGAAACTTGGTGTACTCTTGTGTTTCAAGAACTTGCCTGTGAGGGTGTTAGTCTGGTGCACTTCCTACGTTTGGGCTAAGACTGCCTCCCAATAAGACTGTTATGTAGTGTATGTAGATCTATGTGCAGCTTTTGACCTTATACCCAGAGAGAAACTATGGGCAGCAATTGATGATATGGGGATGCCGACCCATCTTTTACATTTTATAATGCAGCTCCAAAGTGATAACTATGCCCAGGTGAGGTGGGAAAGGAATGGCGAACTAACTAACGCATCAGTGTAAAAAGAGGAGTCCTGCAAGGATGTGTATTAGCTCTAACTATTAATGGGCTCATCAAGACATTACTTGATTGCAATGGCAACCCACCGAAACTAGCGGACCTTAGTGTGCCAGCTTTGCTCTTCGCAGATGACATGCTACTGACATCAAAGACACCCATGAGGTGGCAACACTTACTTAACCAATTTGTAGTGGGTTGCAAAAGGGATGGCCTGGAGAGTAACTTGTCTAAAACAAAGTTTATGACTTTTAATCCACACAAGACATTCAGAGGTTAGGTTAAGCTATGGACAGCTTATCTGGAACAAGTAAATTACTTTGAATATTTAGAAGTAAGAATTGCTAACACACTTACATGGGCTCCCCAGGTAACCAAGAGTCAGTTGGCTCTAAAACATGCAGGTTAAAACAGTTAAAAAACTCAAACTATAGGCCAACGACACCAGCTCTGGATATTTCCCGCACAAGTGGTCTGGGTGAAGTGCATTATGGAGCAGAGATCTGGAGGTTAAACCCCACAGGGAATTTGAGAGAGTGGAAAATAATTGTATAAGATCAGTACTCATGTTACCCCGGAACGCCCCTTTGACCCCAATGCATTTAGACCTTGGCCTTAAAGTGTATGTGGCAACTTTTAAACCAGTGGCCTAATTGCTTAGGGTTTGAACTAACAATTTCCCATTACCGTTGAGACAATCATTTAGGGAAGTAAAATTATTAGTTAAAATGGGGTGCCTACCTTGGCTCAAGTACATCAAAACTTGGTTGTCTAGTTTAGGGATATCTGAATTTTGGGATAAGCCCAAACAAATCACAAAGAACACTCTGGAATGTCTGAAGGGCAGATTTTGGAAGAATATCTGTGAAAGATGGCCGCACACCAACAAAGCTGGTGTGCCAACAGTGAGGTTTCTAGATTATAAGGGCACTATGAAGTTTGAATCATTCTTGGATAGAGTTGAGCCACCGCAAGTCAGATCATTTTTTCTAGAATTTAGGTACGGAATTCTGCCAGTAAACAAATTCCGTAGTAGATGAAGGGATTATCACACGCAGCTATCATTCCCTGCTTGGGGGTGAGCACTGAAACTGAGGAGCACTTTATCTTTTTTTGCCCTGCGTCCTCCCCATAAAGGAGGGCATGGATAATTCCAATTTACCGCACCCTGACTATATCAAATAGGAGGGATGCAATCAGGATATTGAAAAGTGACAATACTGAGTGGCTAGTTTTTCGAGATATCTACTGTACGCCTGGTGATTAAGATGTAACATAATGAAGCAAGATACAAGACTTAGACATGTATATTAAGTACGTTTTAAGGTACATTTTAGCTGGGAGGAACCCTTAGGAGTGAGGTCCTTAGAAAATAATCATACTTTTTGGCACTGTATTGTAAAATGCACTTTATTGCACAAAGCACTTTAAGTAAATCAATTTGTTCTAGTTCTATATGTATAGTACAACCACAAGTGTCACATTTGAATGTATTCTGCTGTGCCTACGACCTTGTGTGTAGTATAAACCTCTGACACATATGCGTGATAATAGTTTTTAAACAAAGTTGTTTTTAAATGGTTGTACTTATCTTATTAATCTGAATTTTATATTACGAATGCCAAGGGCCATTGCTTCAGGGTAAGCTGCTCGGTTTTACCAGTAATTCCCAGGATTTAGCTGCTCTGATCGTTGACATTTTAATGTCAAGCACTTTTTGCTTTATGTTTACATGACCTGCATGCAGTACTGAAAATAATCAAGTAGGGGCACACAATAATCATTACTAATCAATAATTGTGATATGTGAGCTGTGAATAGCCTTGGTCTTCTGATTTAATTGCACTTTCCACATTAAGAATAACTGTTTGTAATATATGTTTTGCATCTGGATGAATAAGTGTGTAGACCATGAATGATGACAAAGTTGATTCTAGTTGCAAATGCAATTTAAATGTAGGGTTATGCTTTTAGGAACTTTTATTGTTTATCAACAATGTACATAATTTTATGGTTTATTTCTAAACCAAATAAAGAACTATATATATATATATTGTAATATGCTGTTGTTTATTACCATTTGTGAGTTTTTGAGTCTCAACTCACCAGACGAAGCCTTGAGTAGGTCATAATGTCCTTCCCCTCCCTCATCAGTGGAAATAGATAGCATTATAGACTGCACATTTGCACATCACATCGGAGAGCCCTCCTGAATTTTAGGAGACTCGTTTCCCTGTGTAAAGATATTGTTGCTCACAACCTGGAAAGCAATACCAGTATTTTTCTCATGTCAATTTTGCTGTTCTTTGGTAATAAATTTGACCTCTACACAGTAATAATAAATGTGCGACTGAGGCGTGGCCTGAGGCGTCAAGATGGTGGTCGCACTTTAAGAGTGCTCCGGACCCCTTCCGTCATCCGCCTTCCATCCGCCCGTTAACAGCTGCCACCGGACCCTTTCAATCATCATCGGAGGTTCCCTGCCTCACCAGCGGTGCTCTGATCCCCTTTTGCTGCGGAACAGAGCCTCCGCTGCCTCATTTTGGACCCCCTTCCTCCCGAGACCTTGAATTGAAAATGGCGGCCTCCTTGGCGCTCCGTCTCCGGGCCTGACACTCTATGCCCTTGTCATTCCGGTGGCGGTGGCTGTACCTGACCGGGGTCCGCTTGCCTTCCTCATCACCCAGGACTCACCTTGAGGCAGCGCCTCTGTGCTGATGGCGGACCGCGTCGGAGTGGTACCTGAGGCCGTGGCAGGGGGCTCGCCTCCCGCGTAGGGGATGCCGGAGAAGTACGGGAGGCGGGCACGGCCCGGCCGCGGTGGCACCCTCTCCTTGAATCCTGCGCCTGTCTGAGGTCCTCCGAGGGGCCCGGCTTGGTTTCTCCATATAGACGCACACCCGGTGGCGGGGGCAACCGTCGAGCTCGGCTGACGCTGTCGGGCGGCGGCATGCAGGATCTGGGCCTCCCTCTGCCCCGGTGGAAACAGCCTCATTTGCCCTGGCCCCGGCCGTCCTGGCCCCCGGGGCTGAAGTGAGGGGTTGTGCTGGCCTGTCGGAGGCTGCATCTCGGCCTTCCTGCATTGTGGCCTGACGGAGCGGAAGGGAGCCTTTGAGTTGGGCCCTTGGTGGGGCCCTTGGATCGCCGGAGGCCCCCTACCCCAGGAGTGTCCTGGCCGGGCTCCATCTGCTGTGCGGCCTCCTGATCTGGCCTAATCTGGACCCTCCTGCTCTTCCGGGTCCGTGGCGGTGTGGCGGCCTTGTCTCCACTGCCGGGGATTGCTGGCCTCTAAAGACGACGAGAGCTCCCCTGTGGACTACACCGGAGGACCTGCGGGGAGTGAGTCGGGGGCTGGGAGTCGGCTACCGGGCCGGGTGGCGGTGCGGGGGGCCAGTGTAGGCGCTCCCGCCCCCCTCCCTCCCTCAGTGACTTATCCTCTCTCCCCCCTCTGCCAGCACCTGCTTGTTGTCCGTGGAGGGGCCAGGCCCGGCCCGGGATCTTCTCACCGCCGCTCACTCGTGGAGAGGGGAATCACTGAGCTTGGCTGCCATTGTCGGGTAGCGGCGCGAGGGGTCGGGACCTCTGCCACGCACTGCATCCGGGGGTGTCTTCGGGGGAGTGTTGGTTTGCATGTGTGGGGTGGACCTAGCTGGCCTCCCCTGCTCTGTGTCGGCCCCCGTTGACAGCGGGCCCCCCCCCCGAGGGACCGGGCCCTCCTCTCTTCCCCTTGACCCCTTCCGGTGATCAGAAGAATCTCCGCAGCTGCGAACCAGATCTGGGCCGTCATTGCCGGACGGCGCGGGGCCCGACACCGGCCTCCCCTGACACTATCCACCCACCTGAACCTGCCTATAACCCGGTGCTTAGGGCCCGCGGTCTGCCCTCGGACAACTCCGGCGATTGGCGCCGGACCCCTGCACTGGATTGGGCCTCACCCGACTGCGTTGAGAAATAACGGACCGGCTCCCTGGGGCCCCCTCATCACTAGCTCACTGCGGCCTATCTGGAGATTTTCGACTGTCGCATCGGACGGAGGTGGGAGAGGGGTTCACGGACTCGTGCTGGTTGACCCCAGAGGCTCACGGGGACCTTGGAGGTTTGGCCTGGATGCCCAGGCCCGAGTATTGATGGTCTGGGTGCCGGCTTCCTCCCCCTGTGGGCCTGTCGACTGCCTCCCTCACCCGTTCAGCGGCTGGGCCCCCACACCCTAGGGAGCGATGGGCAGGGACCGTGCCCCAAAGACAACTGCCCCACAGACCCAAACGAAAATGGACCAATACACCACCAATGACCGGGATCATGGAGGGGGGGCGTCCAATACCCCTGCCCCCACGGGGGAGATCTCTCCACTATCCTCCAAGCAATTGGCGCTTCACAGGCCTCGGTGGAGAACAAGATTGGCGAGGTGAGGGTGGACATGGCCCTCATTCGTCAGGACCTGCGTAACGCCACGGCCCGGATCTCGGAGGCGGAATCACGCATCTCCACGGCCGAGGACGATATAGGCCAACTCAAGACCCAGGTGGCCCGCCTCCAAACTCAGACCTCGGAACTCCACCGTCGGGCCGAAGACGCCGAAAACAGGTCGAGGAGGAACAACCTGCGCCTCATAGGATTTCCCGAGGGGGCCGAACAGGGTCGAACGGACACATTTGTGGAGACCTGGGTGAGATCCTGGATGCCCAAGGAGTCCCTCTCCCCGTGGTTCGCGGTCGAGCGCACCCATCGCTCCCTGGCTCCACGACCTCCGCCTGGGGCTTCGCCCCGGCCCATCATCATGAGGGTCCTCAACTTCCGGGACAGAGACGCTATCCTTAGAGCGGCAAGGACACAGGGTCCAGTGCTTTATCAAAATAGCACTATCATGCTTTTTCCAGACTATACCAAGGAGGTACAGGCCCAACGACGAACTTATGACGATGTCAAACAGAAGCTCCGTAATCTGGGTCTTCGCTATGGTCTCCTCTTTCCTGCCCGACTCAGAGTGGTATTTCAGGACAAGACACTCTTTTTCGATACCCCCCAAGCGGCCTGGACTTGGCTCACGGAGGAGCGCCCTCTCCGGACCCGTCCTGCCTACCCCCTGGCCAGCGGGAGCCTACGCAACCCCATCCGACCCTTCCCAAGCCACAGCGACGTCGCACTAGGTCCCGCAAGAAGGGTGACCGGCGCGGCGGGGCCTCTCGATCACCGGATGCAGTGTCCCACTTGCTCATTATCTCTGAAACACCTCGGCCGTCTGGGGCCCTCAGCCTGACTGGTTCCTTGATTGATCTAAGCCGGATCCCGGACCCCTCTGAGACACTGCGCCCTGCCATATCTGACTTATCAAGGAGCCCCGCGCTTCGAGGAGCTGGGGAGGACGACAGAGTCTGACCCCTGGGGTCCACCGACTTAGAGTCCGTAATTCTGCTATTTAATTGTTCCTACAGCTGTTAACGTTACCATATCCGTCTACATGGAGGGGTCCATCTCTGCTACGCTCATGCTCCGCTAACCGTTTTAGCTTAGCACTCAGATTTCTTTGTATTTTTGTTTTGTTGTTTTCCTTTTCAGGGCGACAGATGCTTCAATTTCAGAAGTGTAGGGTGGGCGGTGTTGGGGGGCAAGGGTGGGTGGGAAGACCGTTGTCTCCCGATTGTTTATTGTTAATGACCACCTTCGGGCCACTGTTTTTCATCCTTCACGGCAGCTTTCTGTGCACACATGCCACCAACGACGGCATGAGAACTGTTAGAACACACAAGCTCTTTCCCCACGCCCAGGCTATGGGATGTTGCCTCCCCTGGGACCCGGGTCTATCCGCACTGCTCCACGCACACACTACCCACTCTGATGATGTCCACCCTTAATAGACCCCTCCACATTTTGTCGTGGAACGTCAATGGCCTATTAGACCGTATAAAGCGAACCGCAGTTCTTCGCAGTGCCCAACTCCAGGCGCCCGACATTCTCTTTCTACAAGAAACACACCTTCTGGGAACTCATTGCACCTTCCTCGCCCGTTATGGGTTTGACAGGGTCTGGCATTCTGGTTTCACACGGGGCTCCCGGGGAGTGGCCATATTGATTCGCAAGGGTCTCCCCTTTACTTTGATACAGGTCGAGACTGACGCACAGGGCCGATATGTGGCCTTGACCGGCAGGATCGAGGGTCATCTTCTTAATCTCTTATGTATATACATTCCCCCTGCCACAATGCCCTCGGCCCTCCGACGTCTCATGCTAATAGTCTCAACTTTCCCTCAGGGTCTGACGGTCATTGGGGGTGACTTCAACGCTGTTATGCAACCTCCTCGCGACACGACAGGTGCTCCCTCTGCGTCCCACCTTGCCTCTGCGAAGCGCCTTTCTGATTGGTCCTCCGCCCTAGGTCTCTGCGACGCTTGGAGGGTGTGGAACCCCCGCCGAGAACAATATACTCATACTTCGGCGGCCCACCGTACTCCCGTATTGACCTGCTCCTGTTTCCAGCCATCGACTGTCAATTGGTGTCCGGGGTCACTATCCTGCCCCGAGGTATCTCAGACCACTCCCCTGTCTCCCTCCGACTCGGGAATTCCCCCTGTGGAGTCCGTATGACTTGGCGGATGAACGCAGGATGCGGAATTCGTCGAGACCCTCGGGCAGGAACTGCAGCAATACTTTTTGATCAATAAAGGTTCGGTCCCCTCACAAGGTACACTGTGGGAGGCCGGCAAGGCCACTATACGAGGTGTGGCTAGAGGCTTGGTCCACGCGAAGCGCACAGCTCAGACCGCCCGCCTTGTGCAACTCGAGGCCCGCGCTGCACAATTGGAATCAGCCCAAGCTTCTGCTGAAAGCGCTGGCTCCACCCGACAGCTCGAAATGCTCCGTGAGGAGATCTGTCAGATCTCTCTGGAATCCGCTAAAATGCTATGGCGCTCCTCAGTGGCGCGCGTATATGGCTGAGGTGACAAAAATGGCAAACTACTCCATAATCTAGTCTCGTACCCCAAAGCCAACCGCATAATCCCTGAGGTCTGCGATGCGGCCGGCGCTCACCAATTCACCTCTCAGGCTATCGCCCAAGCCTTTGCGGGCTACTATGCTAATCTTTATGCGGTCCAACCTCCTGAGGCCTCATTGTTGTCAGAGACAATGACCCAACTGCCCCGTCTTTCCCAGGCAGTCTCGGAGACTCTGGACCTCCCCCTTACCCCGGAGGAGATACACGGGGCCATCTCACTCATGAATTCCGGTAAGACGCCAGGGCCGGATGGCTACCCCCAAGAATACTACGCGACCTACTGCGACTTGTTGGTTCCGCACTTAGTGGATTTGTTCCAACATGTGGTGGACACAGGGTCCTTTCCCCCAGAGACCAAAGTGGCCACTATTGTGGTTCTTCCGAAGACACAACCACCTTCCCTCGCCTGTGCGGATTACCGCCCCATTTCCCTCATCAACACCGAGGTGAAAATCTTTGCCACTGCCTTGGCCCAACGGCTCCGTCCCCTCTTGCACGATTTGGTCCACCCAGACCAATGTGGCTTTATGCCTGCCCGGGGTACCCGGCATTGCATACGCCGTCTCCACCTCGCCCTTGCACACCGCCACCAACTCACTCCGTACTTGGCCTTGCTTTTCATTGATTTTGAAAAAGCCTTTGATCCTGTTGACTGGAGCTATTTGGAGGACGTGCTGGAGGTGATGGGATTCGGCCTTCCATTTCGGCGCCTCATCCGAGTTTTATACTCCAGTCCTAAAGCAAGGGTCCTAATTAACGGCGTGCTCTTGGAGGCTTTCCCCATCCAGAGGGGCACTCGCCAAGGTTGTCCGCTCTCGCCGCTTTTATTTGCGCTAGCGATGGAGCCCCTGGCCTCTCTCATACGCCAAGACCCCCGCATCCGGGGTTGGGCTTGGGACCCCTATCTGGTCGACAAGGTCGCCCTTTACGCCGATGACGTCCTCCTATTTCTGGCGGACCCTGAGAACTCCGGCCCACGGTGCTTGGTCGCCCTTTCCGCCTTTGAACGGGTCTCTGGCCTTCGGCTCAACCCGGCGAAATCCACTCTGGTTCCCCTCCACCCATCCCGTGCATGCTTTGACTGGCAAACAACCATTCCTCTGTGTAGGCAATCCTTCAAATACCTGGGGGTCTGGGTCACCCTGCTTCCAGAACTTGAATGGGCCCTCAACATTACGCCCCTGGTTACCAAGGCCAAGGCGGACCTCAGGCGATGGCAATCCCTTCCTCTTAATCCCCTTGGCAGAAGTGCCCTTTTTAAAATGATGGTTCTCCCCCGTTTTTTATATATTCTACAAAATATAACCTTTCACCTCCCGGGGAGTTGGTTCCGTGAGATTGATGGTTTCCTCACCCGGTTTTTATGGGGGGGCGGGAGACCACGAATGTCCCTGGCTCACTCCCGCACGCCTCCTTATGATGGGGGCATGGGTGTGACCAATCTTCACCTTTACTATCTGGCCACAAGACTCATCGTGGTTCATGACTGGTTCGCCGGCGGCTGGTCCGATCCTGCGTACCAGGTTGAGCTCCGATTGATGGACTTTCCACGGCTCCAAGCCTACTTGTATGGGGCCCCCATACCACAGGTCCTCCCCCCATCACTAGGACAGTCCTACTGGCTTGGCGCACTGCCCTGCGCCACACGAAATGGGATGGGAAACTTACCCAACATACACCCCTGTGGCATGGTACCTGGCTGCGGGAGGCCTCGACTCTCCAGGACTTCCGTCGGTGGGACCACATTGGGATCTCGCTTCTTGGGGACGTCTGGGTTGGGGGCCACATCAGAACCTTCGCGGATTTGCAGCAGCGCTACTCCCTCCATTCTTCCCAATTTTACAAATACCTACAGCTTAGGCATGCCCTCAAGGTGCACATTCCATCTCCCACCTCCCTCCCTGAGTTTAGTCCCCTCGAGGCCCAAGTGATGATGGGGAACCTGGGTAGTGGGGGGGTGTCGCGGATTTACCGCTCCCTAGTGAACAATGGCCCCGCAACCCTAGACTCACTGCGTGCCCACTGGGAGGGTTGGCTAGGCCCCTTAGAGGATGCGGACTGGAGAGACGCTCTCATGGCCCCCAAGACCCTGATGACCTCCTCCAAACTGCGTCTAATCCAACTATATTATTTATACACAGCATACCTAACCCCTGCGCGTCTATAGAGAGCCCGACTGCGGCCCTCCCCGACCTGTACAAGATGCAATCACGCTCCAGCTGACTTTTACCACATAGTCTGGCAATGCCCTGTCCTTGCACCATTTCGGGCGGGTGTGGAACTTGGACTTACACAGTGTTAGACCTGTCAGCCGTGGGGTGGTCTTCCCCTACATTTTTCTCCCTTTTTGCCTCTCATCTGACTGCCATTTTTGTTGGACATAGAACTCTGGGCGCCTTACCGCTGCTAAACAGTGCTGAGGTGCAGGTGCTCTCTCCTAAAAACATGGTGACAGACATGTCTGCCACCGACCCCTGCTACTGCGGTGAGGCAACCGTCCTGTCTGCGCACTAGTAGTTGGAATAGGCTGGGACTGGATGCTACTGTAACCCTGACGGCCCCGCCTCTTGTCACCATAGACAGACAGGACAGAGGAGATAGGGAACACCCCTGAGCTCCTAGTTTCTTCCAGAGACTTCCAAACCCCCTAGTTGCCGCCAGAAATTGCCGCCTTTTTGGTCACCTGACTTTAGGGTATAAAAGGGGGGGTTCTGGCCACACATCTTTGTTACACTGCTGGACCAGAATAACTCTCTGCAGGAGTGTAGACTGCGGTGCCAGGAGGATTGCCACACTGTTGAGGCTGAAGTCTCCCAGGATCTGCTGCACCCAACGTGCTGAGCTGCCCTACTGACTGCTGATCTTGCCCTGCCAGGGGGACTGAGGTAACATCTCCAGAGTGTCTCCACAACCTGCTGTGAACTGTTCCCCCCTGCCTAGTGGGGACTTCCTAGGGCAGCAACGTGTGATTATAGCTATAGACTGCCTCTACAGCGCAAACTGTTGTCCGCATCACCGGCTGCCAGCCTGGGCCCCCAACTGCGCTGTGCTCTAAAAGCGCTGGGGGAAGAAGCGCTGATTACTTTGAACTCACCGCCGCTGCCCGGGTTCCCAAATGCTGTGTGCAGCGCTGTGGACTGGAAGCGCTGAGAGCCTGGAATCACCGCTGCTGGCCCGGGCAGAGTGCGCCTCTGAAAGCGGCCCATAGTGCTGTGTAGCGCTGGCAAGTATCTGGAGTTCCGGAGGCCGTGAAGTCACTGCCGCCGCCCGGGGCCAAAGTGCGCCTTGTCGCGGGAGCGCTGTGGTTGGGAAGTGCTGGTGGCCCAGTGATCACCACCGCAGGCCGGGCCCTCCAACTGCATGGCAAAGCGGAGTTCTGCCTGCCCGACAACACCGCTGCGGCCCGGGTGCCTCGGAAGCCCTGGGTGCGTCATTGCAGGCAAGCCGGGGAAGCCGCGCTGGGATTGGCCCCCCGCGCCGGGTGTTGCCTAGCACCCTGGGGGCTCGTCCTGAGGCCCGGCCGTGGAAGAACTCCGGAAGGGCTGGCCAGCCCTCCGTGCACCGCTGCAGGAAGCACCCGGAGGAACGGTGGGGCTCCACGCTGGTGCCGGTCTCACCCCCAATGCCAGGTAAGACTTAGCGGTGGGCGCTAAGTCACGGTGGGGGCTCCTTGCACCGGGCGGGTGATCTTCCTGAAGAGCGGGCCTGCCGGGGACTACACCAGAGTGCTGGCGGGCCGGGGACCATTGTGGGGCACGTATCTGCCAGCGGGACCTCCTTCCTCTTCCCCGGGGCAAATCACGGCCTGAAACCCCCCCGGAGGGGCCTGGCGGGATTTAACAGTGCATTAATTTGATCAAGAAGCTACGAGACACATCCTCTCTCCCCATTTCTGTACGATGGGGCTCTGTCTCAATTAAAGGGGCCCCTCCAGTCCCTGCGCACAGGTTCTTTCTGTAGCCTAGAACCCTGAGATTGAGCTAGTGCCCAGAGAGTGGGCCCAAGAGACTGAACTGGTGATTCTTATGAACAGTGTCCGGTACCAAAGATTCACCTATTCTGCATAATTGTGAGATAAAGAGACTCGTTGAGCCTGTACATTTCGTTTATGGTTATTTTGCACAAGGAAAGTCCTGATTATACGTGCATTTCGTTAAGACAGATTCCTCCTGAACTTAAGATAAAGATACTTGTTCTTCTGCATAAAGCTGGAGTGGTGTCGCCTTCTTGTGTGTGATTTACTGTGTCAGTGTGGATGTGTGCTGCACAATCAGTTTACACATTGCCTCATGCGTGCCTACCTACCTCGCGCCAAGCTACCTTGTCAGAATCAGTGGTCCCTACTTGGACTAGGGTGCAGACTCTGGCCAACTGGAGACCCCGATTCTAACACACAGACCCTGGGGTGGACGGTTCCCCACGAACCAATACGTCTGATTCTAGGTGTATTTGATGGCCTGGACGGCTCTCGGGCCGACAAGCGCTTCCTTGGGACTGCAGTGGCGGTGGCGAAACGTGACATTGCGGCACTCTGGTCTCAGGCCAAATCCCCTACTGTACGGAGGTGGAGACGGGGGGTAGACTGGTGCGGAACTCAAGAGGAACCCCTCTTTGAAGCCCGGGGCTGCCCTGAACTATTCGAAAAGATTTGGGGTAAATGGTTCAATCTATTGTCCTGAGGGGTGTGCGTGTACATATGTATCATGATAACCTTGCGCAGGACTCTATTCTGATGAATGATTTACAGGTCTCTGTCATCTTCCTTGCGGTTGTATAATACTCAGATACTGTGCTTGATTTTGCTGCCAATGTATATTTGTGGTTTGGTTTAAAAATCAATAAATGTGATTATCAAAAAAAAAAAAAATGTGCGACTATGATTTTATTAGTACTGTTAGTCTAAATAACGTGTTATTGGGTCACATTAATTTTCAACTTGTTTGCCTGTGGTTCAGGGGTCTTGCCTTCATGTAGGGATTCTTATCCACTGAATCTTAGGATGCTGGTCCCCTCTTCATGTTAGCCATTAATATTCTAATTCAGTTCTTTCAACAAAAAAGCAGAAATAATGAAGTTATATGTCATTGTTTGATTGAAAGGGTTCCGCTTGATCTTCCTATAAAAAGAAGCCAGCAGCAGCGCTGGGGTGCCAGCTGTGGTTCTCTCTCTGCTCAAAGACTTTGGCCAAGTTAGGATTGCTCATCTGGGAAAGAACTAGCAGCTGTTGACAACATGGCCTACATGTACTATTTTAGTGCAGCAAAATCCACTACTGCTACCAGTTTCAGGGCCAGATGTACAAAGAGCAAAATTGTGCCTCCCAAATTGCGACTCATTTGCGAGTCGCAATTTGCGAGGCTCAATATGCCATGTACAACAGTGTGGAGCACACTGTTTGCGATTCCCAATGGGGTCGCAAATTGAGAGGCTCATGAATAATAATGAGCCTCTCGCAATTTGCGACCCCATTGGGAATGGCAGGCCCTCCCAGGTATGGTGGCCTGCTGGGCTCAGCAGACCACCATGTCTGGGACTGCTTTTAAATAAAGCAGTTTTTTTTTAAATGCAGCCCGTTTTCCTTAAAGGAAAACGGGATGCATTTACAAAAGAAACAAGCATTGGCATAGCCAATAGGTCTCGCTTTTGGGACCTTATAAGTATTTAGTTATGAGGCACAATATCCTTGGTGCAACAACATCAACTGTTGCATGGCTAAACACTTATAAGGTCCTAAAGGCGAGACCTATAGGCTATGCCAATGCTTGTTTATTTACTGTAGCCGCCACCGAGTATTAAACGACAGAGTGGGATAAGCCCAGTGGGCAGAGCATCTCATTATAAAATCCCCAAAAAATAATCCACAGGGAAATGATGGTTCAGTGCCAAGAACAGACAAGGATGCTTGCTATACAAATCCACAGAAATTCCCCTAAAAACTTCAGTTGCAATGTAGCGCTAAAAATACACTGAATGGTGTCGAGCAAAGCAGTCAAAACACCCCAGAATGCACTGCTCCTGGCCTCATTAAGGTGTCCCCGTTGATGACGCAAGGGTTCGGGCTTCGAAGCAGAGTCAGTCACACGTCAGGCTCTGGCTGTCATCCAACTGTCCCTGCCCCAGCCCTACTTGCCTCTGGGAGCCACCGGCCTGCCGTGAAATCTCCAGATTTCCATGCAGGCTAGTAGCACTCTGGCACCAGCGCGATCTCTGGAGAGTGCCTCTGCAAGGAGCAGGGTGCCCGGAGAGCACAGCCCGCGTCCCGGAGCCAGTAGGGGAGGTTCCGCTCGGAGGTAGCAAGCGGAGGGAAGGGGGAGGAGAGAACTTCAAGCACAGACATCAAAGGCTCTCTGCACAGCTGATGAGCAGATCTTTCCTGGAGTTCATATTTTATACAGATGACAAAAAATGTGTATTAACTCCTTGTCTCTCGGACGAAGACGGGTAAGAGGCTGTGCAAGTCCGAGGGCTCTAACCCTAGAAGACGGCATGCCGGGGAACAACGTGCTTTTTCGACTCTATGAGGAATGCACTCATGATACCGAATATGCAGAGCTCCTAAGCGCTTTGCGTATAATGAATATTCAAAAAAGGAGCCCCAAATCGGCCTCTAAGGCATACCCGCAGACAGCAATTGAGCATCAATAGGACAACAGGGGAAGGTCATGGAGTGCATTCTACTCTGGGCTTCTAAGCACTCTAGAGCTACAACCAATAGGGCACGGGACCATGCCCTTGAGCCACAGACCACCTATAAATGAGCTCTGTGTAAGTTCACAGACATTCCCCCTGGTGGTCTGAGACGCAGATATAAAACACACGTTTCAAGATGAAAATCCCAGTGACCTTTCCACAACGACGTCATACCATGATGTCATGCTGTAGACGCAGTGTAACTAACAAACTTATCTGGAAGTCTGCAGCCGACGCCCTCCGTTCTAGGTAACACTGGGGAATCTGTAATGCAATACCGAATTAAGCACTTAGCTTCTAGGAGCGCAAGAGCGAGCAACTTTAAGATGGAAAGGAGCAAAGAGCACTCCCCCTGAAAACCATGACGAGCTGAGCTCGCGCTCACATCCAACAACTCACCCTCTGCATATGTATCAACGCTGGAAATGCTAGGCGCTCTAAAATGACTCAATAACAACTTTAAATATTCGTAGATAATCTAATTGGTTCGTCATCGCTGCAGATGCCGTATTCTGTGTCTGTAGTGTAGCACGCATACTCAGCAAGCGTAGCCTCGTAGCACATGTGGGCAGAGAGTGAAATACACATACGCGTGCCTACCAATATTATGAAAACACTCTATGTTTATCCATCAATGTACAGCTCACTAAGATATATTGCCATGGAGCCGGCCGGCCATACGTTTTCTCGCAGCTCCACCGCCTGGATGTTAATTTAAACAATCTGCAGGACGAGAATAAACATCTGAAGTACACATCACTCGATCACACTGCAGGGACCGGCACAACGTGTGTGTGCAGCGGTCTTTACGCGTCAGTTCGCTGGCACAGGAATGGAAAAAAAAAAACAGACCCACAAAGCGTTTCTCTTGCGGGAGCGAGCAGGGGCACCATCTGTTTGCAAGTTAATTACAAACAGATGTCGCCAAAGCTCGCTCCCGCAAGGGAATCGCCAAACGTGCACGCGTTGCCATTGAAAGCAATGCAAAGCGTGCACGTTTTTGGCCGAAAAAGCGAATCGATTCCAAGAGGTCCCCTCCTATGCAGCGCATGCGCGCTGCGTAGGCGAGACCTAAAAAACAGTGCGTGTATGCTTGTGAACAACTAGTTTCAAGCAAAAACAGGGTGTCAAACCAATTTTTGTGTTGTGATTGCACCAACTACACCCAAGGCCAGCAAAAAATTGGTACACCCAGTGCTTTAAATTGTCAGGTACTGTCCGGTACGGAGTACCTGCACTTCTTTATATTGAAAGGAGGGGGGGTGGGGGGGAAGAGTGCCTGCACTTCTCAGCGCTGCTGCACATCTATATTTCCATTTAAAGCACAGGGTACACCTATAGAGTGAACTGTGTAATAAAGGATTTACTACACTTTACAACCCTCTGCCGAATAACTGGAAAATGTTAATGAATGAAAACAACTGATCCCAGGGCTTTAAGTGGGATGAAAAAACTGGGGGGGGTCTCTCAAAGGGGCGCGGCCGATGTAATTAAGGGCGTGGCTTAAAACCACTAAGCTAAAAATCTGTGCTTAGCATAGCGTGCTGCCCGTCTGGTATTTTGCTGCTTCGATCGTCCCATCCAGATATATAATACAAAAAATAAAATTACACCTACAACAAGCCCGGACTATTGGCTTCTGTATATAATAGTGAAAATGCCTCAGTTCTGAAATGATGAGACTGAAAGATCTATACCGAGTCTCTTTGAAGTTACATCAAAGGCAGTGGAGGGTGGCATTGCTGCAAAGTTAAAATTTATTTTTTTCACCCTGAGGGTGAGAGCAAAAATGAAGAGCCCGATAGAGACCCGACTCAGCACCTGCTTTTACAACTTCCGGTGTTGAGCACCGACAGGACCCAGCCCACTTAAAGCCCTGACTGATCCGATTTCAAACGGATCGAATGTTATTAAAAAACACATGCGGTGAAGGGCAGTAACAGGCAGTTTGTAAAAGTTATCTGGTCATATCTCAGTTGATTAGTATATTAAACCGGGATTAATGAGGTGAATTTTTTTTGTTAAGGCAGTACTAATCGTTATTTCTTAGAGACTACGGTTTTCAATAAAATCTGGTGAACCTGTATACGTTTCCATTGGAAGAAACCTTTGTAGGCTGCATAACATAGGGATCACATTTGTACCAATGTGTTCCAATGACAAAACAGGGAACACTACCACTGAATTTACCACACACTGCTGCATGATTTGATTTATTATACCACATAATTTCCTACCGCTGTCACAAAATGGTGTTTCCCACTGTCTCATAATTCCAGTTGCTCTGACTGCACCAGATTAGGCCTGATATACTGATACAGTGCAGAGTGCATGGAGAGGGAAAATGCAGCAATTCTATCAAATTGGATGAGGCGAGGATGGGCGGCTGCACCAGATCAGATGAAGTGTGTTTTGCAGCTGCTACCAGGAAGGAGCAAGAGTACGATGGTATACACTCTATGAGATCGTATGAGGTGGGGAAGTGATGTACCTTTTGGGGAGGGGGGCCGGGGGGGTGTTGATGGGCCATCATGACGGTTGGGTTGGCGCTATACTATAGAATAAACTGTCGAAGGAGTGAAAGGGAAACTGCTCTCTCCCAGACTTGGTGTTAGGGGATGGTGGCCGTTTATAGCACTATGTTTTATTGGTGGTTTCTGATCTCCCGAACCCACTCTCCCAACTGCACCTGCTGGTTCCACTCAGCGCACTCCAGGAAGAAGCGCGCCCTCTCTTCCTCGGCCCCGGTCACTGCCACAAACTCCCGCACCGCCTCCTGCTGTAGCTGAGCCATCTTCAGTGTGCACCGATCACAGCGCTCCGACGAGGAACAACGGCATGCGCTCTATGGTTCCCAGCACCAACTCTATGATTTCCAGGCACAGATCGGCCACATCTCCTTGGTTACTAACCTTAGAATGTGCTGGTCTCCAGATCTGACGGACAGCAGAGAACTACATCCGGGACAGGCGTTTTCTCTATGATCATCATGGCAAAAAGCCCTGTTCGTCTCGAGGGCTTCAACTATAAGCACATATGCAGCCCGCTTATGTCCTATTTAGTTAGCATCTTTATGCGTTTGCATGCAGCTTCTCGGGACGATTAATTCAATAGATGTAACAGTTTTAAAAAACAAGCACTGAAACACAAGTGCTCCGGGTTAAAGAAGTGGGAGGGGTGGGGGGAGTGCGATTCCCTTGCGGGAGCGAGCGGCGCCAGGAACGATAATTGCTACCATATGGCGCCAGCTGCTCACTCCCGCAAGTGAATCGCCAAACGTGCACGCGTTGCCATTGAAGGGACCACTGCCTGCCCTTAAAAAATATTTTCCCCTGCATTTGCAAAGGGGAAGGGGTCCCCTGAGGACCCCTTCCCTTTTGCGACCCCATTACCACCCTCTTGAAGAGGGTGGTAATTTGCCAGTGTTTTGCAACCACAATTGAGGTCGCAAAACATTCATACATGGGGTTGCATTCGCTATTAGGAAGGGAACGCCCCTTCCTAATAGCGACTCGCCATTCCAAAATAGCGAGTCACAAATAAATTGCGACTCGCTATTTTGGAATGGTACATACCCCTATTGGTTTTTGCATGCGCAAACGGGTTCGCAAACCCGTTTGCGCATGCAAAAACCGTCGTACATCTGGCTCTCAGAATCTTAAAGTTTAGACTATGGATGTCCTTCTCTCATGACCCCATCCAGTTTCCTTGATCGAGATTACTCATTCAGATTTGTTGATCACTCTTTTTTGCGCAAGAATGTTCTTGTTTTCCGACAATGTCAATGAGGAGAAAGAGGATGTTGGACTTGACCCTCTCTGCAGGGTCATCCCCAAACTTTTTGCCTTCACCCTCCTGTTTTCTGAACCCATTTTTGTTGGCCTTTAGGACTCTGTGCACTTTACAACTGCTAACCAGTGCTTAAGAGCTTGCTCTCTCTCCCTTTACTATGGTAGAATTAGCTTACACACCATTGGCACATTTAATGTACTTGTAAGTGCCTAGTGAAGTGGTACTACATGTACTCAGGGCCTGTAAATTAAATGCTACTGTTGGGCCTGCAGAACCTTTTGTGCAACCCATCTAAGTAGCCCTTTTTTAAAGATGTCTCAGGCCGGCCAGTGCTGCTTGTGTGTGCAGTTTTAAGTTTAACTGCCATTCAACAGGCTTAAACTTAAACCTTCCATTTTAGTACATTTAAGTCACCCTGAGTGTAGGCCCTAAACAGCCCAGGTGGCAGGGTGTTTAAAAGGTTCACCATGTACTTTTAAGTTTTACAAGTCTTGGGAGTGAAAAACTATTGCATTTGTTTTTCTCTACTGCAAGACCTATAACTCCCATAGGATAAAATTGGGTTATCTTATTACATTTAACAAATGATAACTTTCACTTGGAAGCAAGTAGGAAAGTCGAGTTTGGTATCTATAGAATTGTCATTTAAAACTCTCTTTGATTGTAAAATCGGACTTTAAAGTCGAATTCTGAAAATGACACTTTTAGAAAGTTGGCATTTTCTTGTCCTAACCATTTGGTGCCTGCAGCCTTCATCCTGGATCTTATGACTAGGTGTAGGTAGCAATTGGTCTTTGTCTATTGCTCCCAGACATAGAGACAAAGGGGGAATAGGTGTTGGTGTTGGGGGAACTCTAGAAGCTTCTCCTACTTCAAACCTGGGACCAAGTACAAATATTAGGCCCTCAGACCCGAATCTTCAGTGCACATCTGAACCTGTGGAAGACTCAGAAGAAGGACTGCTGGGCTGCTCTATTGCAAGATACTCTGCTGCCCCGCTACTCTGCTGCCCTGATGCCTGAGAAAGAAGGACTGGACCTGCATCTTGAGCCCAGGACCACCAGAGTGGCTCCAAGATCTAGTTGGCTGACCTCCGTATCTGAACCTCAGGGACAGAAAAGGCTCCTACTCCCTTGCACCCAGCACCTGACTCTGTCTGAGTCGTGCCCTCCAAGTGATGCCACACCAGTTCTGGACCCCTGGAAGTGGGCCTGAAGGTGCCCTGCCAGCATAGTTGTGCTCCAAGCAGAACTGACTCAGCGCAGCACATCACAGCCTCATATTGGAACCACCACTGCACGATGCATACTCGAAGCAGGACTCTCCAGCTCTTCGAAACCGCTGCTGCATGACGCATCCTCAACGCAGGACCTCACATCGTGATTCCAAAGCTCCTTGGAATCGCCACTGCACAACGCATCCTTAACACAGGAAATCATATCGCAGCCCCGCTGAACCAATGCTGCATGACGCATCCTCGATGCAGTATCTCTAAGCTGCTGCTGAGAAATGCATCCTCAACACAGGACCTTGCAACGCTACGCAGCCCAGATTTGAGGTACTTTGATCAGCGGGCCTAACTTGGTCCCTATATCTGGCCAGCGCTCCATTGTAGTCAGTCTGAACCTGCAGCTTGGTCCCAAAGTTGGCACTATGCGATTTTAAGCACTATTTTTACTTAAACTTTTACAATTTGCATATCTCCGTGTTTACTAATTGGATTTTTGTTATTTTTTATTTTACAGAGTTTTATGTAGCGCGAACTTGACCCAAATCAGGTATCAGAGCGCTTTACAAAGCACCAGTTGCATTACATGAGGACACATTCATTTTTGTTAGGCACGGGGAGATTTGGGGGCATATTATCAAGAACGGCGATAAAATTATCGCCGCTTTAGCGGCAGAAATCTGCCGCTAAAGCGGCGATAATGGGCTTGATAATATGCCCTGGAGAATTCCAATAGAAGCCCATGTTGACACCAGAACATGGACTTCTATTGGAATTCTCAGGGGCATATTATCAAGCCCATTATCGCCGCTTTAGCGGCAGTTTTCTGCCGCTAAAGCGGCGATAATTTTTATCGCCGTTCTTGATAATATGCCCCTAAGTGATTTGCCCAGAATCACAAGATGTTCAGCGTCATTGCCGAGACTCGAACCCAGTTCCCCAGATTCGAGGTCGACCGCCCTAGCCGTTAGGCCAACTCCTCTCCTTGTTGTTTTCATGTTGTTTTCATGTCAAATAATAATTTATTACATTTTACTCTACTTTCCTAAATTAGTGTGAGATTTTTCTTGTGTAGTGTTTTCACTTTAAAACTGTTTGAAGTGCTGCATAAATGTGTTTCACCATGACAAGAATTGTCGTTGCTGCTTGAGGAGTGTTTGTGCCCCATCAATCAGTAATCCAGCCCTGCATACTCTCCAGATACTCCAGTTGACAGTTTGGCCCTTTTGAAGGCCAGTACTTCAGTGACTAAGTTAACAAATTCGCTTTCAGGGGTCAGAAATCTTAATAGGATTCCACCTTTAAATTTCATAACCTATATTGAGCACCTTACCTGAATGGTGTATAATAAAGTATGTACACCCGTGAGCCTGTGAAGGGGCTTAGTCCTAGAGTTTTGCATTGCTTCCACAAAGAATTGGCTGTTGCTATTCTCAAAGTTTAGTGGTCAGCCACTAGAACTTTAAAATAACTTGAAGTATGTTTGAAGGACTTGAGGCCTCCTGCTCTGCCTCTGTTTAAAGGCTGGTCTTTGGCATGTCTCATTTCCAAATCTCCAATGCCTCTCTTGGATCTTGCTTTGGTTCTTCATGCATTACAGGTTTCTTCATTTAAGCCTTTGGAAGAAATCATCTTGAAATGTCTTTCTCTCACACTTTTTTTCACACAGCTATCAACTCTGCCAAACATCTGGGAGAATTAAAGTCATTACTTTGTGTCCCTTTGTACCTCAGGTTGTTTCCTGATACAGTAGTTCTCAGGTTAGGCCCAGTGGTGTAACAAAGGCCCCCACAGCCCCCACGCAGTGGGGGCCCTCATAGCACATTACCCTGGCGTGAGAGCCCCTGACTGAGTCCGGAGGGGGGCCACCAATGTAGTTTGCAGGGGGACCCCCTCAAGTTTCGTTACAATAGTGGTTGGGCCCTACTATTTAGAAGAAAAATCCATCTGATCAGAAACACGACCAGGAGATCTTTCTTCCCTCTGTTTTCCAGTTCCAGTTTAAGAGGGTGATCTCTAGGTACCTTAGCAGGATAACTGACTTTTCCACTTTTATTCCTTCTTTATCAGTTTATGGTTTAACAGGAAGGGTCTTAATCCTCCCGTTTCTTCTCCTACCACGTGTCAGGTCAGTTATATCAATACCATTTTCTGCAGAGCAATCTGCTTCTCCTTCTCGTATTCAGTGGAGATCCACAAGGGGGCTGTTTACCTCTAAGTCCAAATTCCAGGGTGGTTTTGTGCCCGATATCAACAGGGATGCCTCTTGGGAAGCTCCTTACAACGTCATCCTCATTTACAGTTCCCAGCCCAAGTGAGCAGTAGTGGAGAGCTGGAGGTTGGCTCCATAGTACTATATTATGCTACTTTTTGTTAAGCATTTATTTTGAATCTTTGATTACATTCCCTACGTGTTTGCAGTATCTAGTCTCACCTACTGTTTGTTTCAGTATGTACATATATCCCATCAGTATTTGCAGATAATTTATTAGGAAACAATTAAAAAATGTGGACCTATGTTATATAATTACAAAAATATGGCCAGAAAGATAATTATTATTTCAAAATATATTTTTTATTAATTTGAATGATCTGATATACTTTCTTTATGTCGTTCGTATTTGATCACATCATTCTTTATAGATAGATACAAAAATAAACATACATATTATGACATACACAACTACAACACATATGTTTACAAATGACAATTTTGATACAAGTATTCAACCCACAACATCATTATAGATGAAAATTTTAGATCGAAAATTAGTGGATCATGTCATATTTTTTAACAAATTAAGACAAAAAACAGAAGATGGCTAACATTATTTGAATCTACGCGCGTTTCGGCAAAACGCCTTCTTCAGGTAGCCATGAATCTAATGGAAGCTCGTCCGGTTATCCACGCAATTCTTTGTATGTCTAGTCAACCTTGAATCAACTGGAAAAGCATAAATGTTGTCCTGGCAAATAACGAGTGCAATGTTGCCTGTTACTTTAGAAGATGAACAGTATTCCCGTTGAAAGCTTGTCAAGTTGCACCCGCAAATCTTTCCATTTCCAAACAGCCTTCAATCTCAAAGTAAACCATAGATAGTGTCCTTCATGAATATGACGTCTCTTATTTGCAGTGGTCTGACTGCCGTCTAGTTCATATGTGCAGTTCCTCGATATCCACTGCCACTCCGTCGTGTTGACCGATATATATTGATGGCAGGACAACATTTATGCTTTTCCAGTTGATTCAAGGTTGACTAGACATACAAAGAATTGCGTGGATAACCGGACAAGCTTCCATTAGATTCATGGCTACCTGAAGAAGGCGTTTTGCCGAAACGCGCGTAGATTCAAATAATGTTAGCCATCTTCTGTTTTTTGTCTTAATTTAGGAATCTGTTCAGGGGTACCCTTATTTTCTCATATATCCCATCAGTTGCAGTTTGAATTGGCACATCCCAACGTAGTAATTAATGGGGTGAGGAAGTGGCCCCAAGAGGTAATGCCACAATTAATTGCCTATAAACTTTACTACTTCTGAGGCCATCTTTCTCACCCCATTACTTAGAATCCTGTTGCTTCCACCCAGTTTTCTTGCTTTGGATAAGATACATTGGCTTGGAGATTACAGGTAATAATTTGGGAGTGTATACCTTTTATGGTGTCCACCTCAAGTTGGGAGTGGTTTAAAAAGGAGATTCTAAGATATCTTTTTTTTGAAGAACAAAGTCCTCAGGTAGTAAGAAATGAAACGAAAAATTTGTCACCTGGAGTAACAAAGATCCCAGATTAGCGATTAAGCCATTAATGTAGATTGGGCAGAGCATTGTGGAACTTTCTAGACTCCTGTTGTGTTAACTATACTAGAGTTTCTTTTTTTAATCATCTTGATTAAGATGTTTAGTTTTCATTTTCACATGTCAATAGACAGTCTTAAATGTTCAACAGATAGTTGTATCAGCTGCGGACGCTGCAGGTAAGAGCGGTGGGGCCGGCTGGGGGGGATTTCGAGAGACGATCACAAGGGAAAATTAAATAAATAATTAATCTTCCCTCATGGGCGTCTCTCGAAGTCCCCCCCAGCCGGCCCCACTGCTTTTACCTGCAGCGGCCGCGGCTGAGTTGTATCAAGTACAGAGCCGGTCGTCCCAGTGTCTCTCTGTTGCATGAGGACAGTCTATATGCCTTTAACAGAATAGAAGATAATTAGATCAAAGAAACAAATCATATCATTTTGCCTTGGTCTTGCTAGTTTTGTGATTCAACAGTACTGCAAAGAATCTTTAACCAAGGAAAATAATAGTACTGCTCCCCAACGAGGAGGGTACACAACCTCATGGGTGAGAATAAGTGAACTGCTATTAGCAGGGACCTTTGCACCTAAAAAGTAACAGTACATCTGGTTGGGCTTTAATACCTCCTCTATTGCTAAAGGTAAGTGAGTTGAACCTTTCTCTTGGGGTACTTTGTCAACCGTCTACAATCATGAATTGTGGTTGACAAGGTCAGGCAGGAAAAAAGGGTAGGGGCTGGCCAATGTTTGATGGAGGAATAAGAAAGGGGCAGTGGGGGAAGGGGTGTTGACATAAAGTAGCATCTCCAACGTGATCTATCAGATACATAGCCGTTTTTGACACTTTGCTGGCAAACATAAGATTTCACCTAATATGTATCTGAAGAAAATGTTATGTACTACAGGCCGACCTTTCCTGTGAATGTTCTGGAATTCATGGCACTGAACTAACCTGCTCGTCTTAGTTAGTTGGATAGAAGCTCATTCAGTTCAGTGTGTGTAAGTAGTTCAGAGATGCATGTTGCTCTTATAGCGCTTGTGTGGTGCTTCCAGGGCAGCCTCTGGTTTCCATCTCAGTATATTCATGTATGTTTAGGTAGTGCAGGTTGAACGTAATATTTAAGGCACTGTACCCATAATCGGCTAGAGAGCGTACTTTGTTCATGGAATCCATATATTATGATTTTGGTGCCTGTCTCATTAGCTCCGACGTCCATCCCATTTTTTTTTTTTAAATATCTTTATTTGCATTTTGTCAAACAAACAGAGTACAGTGGACATAAATGGAGGGGAGAGGAAAAGGAAAGGGGAAAGGAGAAAGGGGGAGACAGGTAATTGATTTTGTGCAGATAAGAGAATAGGCAGTTGACTAGTACAGGCACAGGAGAGGGCCAGCAGTCATTACTGGTGCAGTTGCTAACTGCAATATACATTAAGTCCACGTGGCCAACTGCTGATCACAGAGTGCATTTGTGACGTAGCAACTAACAGGGGGACCACTTTTTAGTGCCCCTGCAGATCAGGGAAAAGGAACTATCCTATCTCAACTTTACACATCCATAACTGTACCTGACTACATAGGTCCATGTTAAATTGTGGGAAAATCAGATACAATTTGTTATTCATATAAATCTTGCAATGAAACATAAAAACAAACAAAAAAAAACGTCACATCGTCACGCCCTGATTAGTGTGCATAGAGTAAATATGTCTTCTAAGTAGCCATACTGAAGGATATGAGTCCCCCATCCTCCTGATGATTAAAAGAATTAGCAATTATATCTTCGCTACCTTGGCTCATGGAGAGTTCAAACGTGCCTGCATCCACCCCACCATCCTCATCTCTTCTCTCAACCTCCTGGGAGGAGACGCACCCCTCCTCCCCGCCTGTACGCATCAGGGCCGTCAGTATAGCGTCCCATAGATGGGCAATAGGGTATTTACACAGTCCCGCTATCTCCTCCCTGTGTAATGACGTGCTTTCCGCCTGCGCCCATACTAAAAGAGAATTCCTCCATCCGGCCATTGCAGGGGGGTCGGCATGTTTCCAACGTTTAGTGATTAACCTCTTAGCTACAATGAGGCCCAGGTCAATGAACCTGGATGTAACTCTGTGCTTCTTGGGTCTAGGATATAAACCCAGTATGCACACCTCCCATGTCTGTGGTAGTGTCCTGTCAGTGCACGCCGCGAGCGCCATGTTAACCTCCCGCCAGTATGCGTGTAGAGAAGGACATGTCCACAGCATATGTAGAAAGTCTGCGTTCACCTGCAGACAGCGGGGACATGCTGATGTATTCATATGAAAGTATGCATTTATTTTATCAGGGGAAAGATATGCCCTATGTACAATATAAGTCTGTATGAGCCTGAATCTGGAGTTGCGTGGTATATTCGTGGGGGTAGCTAATATCCGGGCCCATGCGCTGTCTGTCCATGGGGTGCTTCTGTCTACTTCCCACTTAACACGGAGCGACGTCAGCTGTTGTACAGTATGCGTAAGCAATGCCTCCGCCAGCCAGTGGATGATGTGGGACCCATTGCCCATAACATGTAGATATTGCAATAGTAAGTGCGTCTCCGGTTCAGTGCTAACGTCGCCCAATGCTGCGGTGAGGGATCGCAAAATGAAGGTGTATAGTAAAAATTGACCTGCGGATAAACTATGTTCTTCAGCTAAACTTTCAAAAGGAAGCAGGGCACCCTCAACATAAAGGTCCCCTAGTGTATGCAGGTCTGCCTAGTGCCAGGACACCAGCGCTCCATTGGTGATGCTCGTCCTGCCCCTTGGCAACCCTAAAAGTGGTAATGACGGGGCATAAGGGACAGTGTTCCTAGTGAGGTATAAGCTCCGTTTATAACAACGATGTGCCAGAGCAAGGCATGTCTACGATGGGCGTATGGGTCGAGCAATAGGATGAAATAATTTATATATCTGGGATTGGAACCATAGGGGTTGCGTGGTAGCCGTGTCATCGAGATTAAGACCCACCAGCCACTTCATTACCCACTGTAACTGTGCCGCTAGGTAATACAGTTCCAGGTTGGGGACCACCAGGCCACCTCTGTCGGTAGGGGCATAGAGCTTCCAGAGCGCCATCCGGGGCCGACCCCTGTTCCAGATGAGATTGCGGAGCAATCGCTCTAGCTTGCGAAAAGTCGCAGCCGGAACATAAACCGGGAGATTGCCAAAATAATACAATAGCTTCGGCAACACCACCATCTTGGAGAGTGCGACTCTACCCATCACGTTCAGTGGGAGAGTCTTCCAAAATTGGATCTGTGCCCTGATGGAGGATATCGCTCTAGTCAGGTTACCCTCCAGGATGTCGTTAAGGTCTCTGTAGATGAAAATGCCAAGGTAACGAAATGTAGATGAGTGCCAATGGAGGGGGGAGTCGTTCATGTGAACATTAGGATTAGGAATTCCATCTCTGAAGGGGTACAGTCCTGACTTTGCCCAATTCACGCCGAGGCCCGAGATATCTGCAAAGGAACGAAGGGTGTCCGCAATAGTAGCAGGAATATCATGTAAATCCCTCAGATATAGTAGCAGATCATCTGCATACAAAGAAACTGCGTGCAAATTATCCCCTAATTGGATGCCCCAACTCCGATGTCCATCCCATGAGGGAGGGTATGTTAGCCGTAAGCAAATGTCTGAGAATGTAGACTCTCACTGCGGTGAGTGCCGTGGCCACCCATCTCATCTAATGTGATATAATATTGTTGATATATTGCATGTCGTGCAACATCATCAGTTTTGATAAGGATTGTAAAGAGCAGTCACTAGTCTTACCAAGAAAATGACACATGCCAGCCAGTATGCAGGTGTGGGCAAGACCATGTGATTTGTGGTTAGGGGACTTTGCACCTCTAGGTAGTGTTTACTAAAGTTTTATTTTACAGTGTTGTCATTGCAGAACTGTTCAATAAAAACTAAAGGTAAAGTGCATGCACTCACATCAGGTCCCTCATTCCTGTCTCGTCCCGCTTCACTGGCTGTATGGTATCTGCTCCTGACATAATTTGTGCTGCTAGACATCAGCTCATTCTCTACACTTAGCTGCCAGGTGGTTAACTATTTGCATTGACGTACCAACCTTTCAAATTGCTCTTCCCCACTCCTACGGTTGAGCAATCTTGTGGATTCATTCCCCCTTAAGGACCTGGGTCCGTTTGCCACTGATGGTACCCATGATGGTACCCACAGGTCATCCCACTGTTCTGATGACCTCAGTCTCTTCTAAATTCCAGACCATCCCAGATTTATTGCAGGCATTTTCTGTCCCAGGCATAATTGCTTATGCCCTGATGGTGCCCCATACATTCACTTAGGGGATTGAAATGTCGTTGGCCACAGTAATATGACTCAAATTGTTGAGGTGTAATTGTTTATATGAGCATAGGTATTTGAGATTGTATGTGACATGACCATTAGGTTTTCAATGTAGTCTCATAGAGGAATGTCTGAGCTTAAAACCCTTGGGCTCTCCCTTGTTTTGGACAAAATACACACAACCCGTATGCAGGTGTGGGCAAGACCATGTGATTTGTACTTAGGGGACTTTGCACCTCTAGCTAGTGTATAGTAAAGTTTTCTTTTACAGTATTGTCATTGCAGCACTGTTCAGTAAAAGCAAAAGGTAAAGTGCATGCACTCACATATTTACTGATAGAACCGGCCCGCACCAACCGATGCAGACGATGAAACACACAAAGAGAGAGCAGCTGAAAAATACATCTGGTTACAGATGGAGAAATTAAACATATAATATCCATTGGCTCTAATTGGTAATGCTGCAACATTTCCTCCTTACGAATTAATGACACAATATAAGCAGGGCCACTGCAATTCTGCCGCCGCTGCATTTTTCGCATAATTATGGGTATGCCGCCTTTTTTACTTAATCATATATTCCATCAGCTGCTGCATAATCTGCAAATTTTAACCAAAACAATTTTTTCCTGCTCAAACAGTTCATAAGTTATTAAAAACACAGCAACACATGTTGTCGCGCAAAAGTTGACTGGTCACCTTTCTGTTGCTTACTGCTGTATTTGGATATCAAATGGGTACGAATGAAGTGCAACCGATGGTTAGACGGTGTAAAACAAATGTAAAAATGACAAAATAAGGAAGTAATAGTATTACAAAACGTGCTGCATTATGCTGCATAATTTGCTTTTTCTTCCCACATAATTTAATCAACCCTGCTGCATAAGTTGATTCTCCCCTGCCGCATAAAATTCAGTGACCCTGAATATAAGTTGAATCTCATTGAAAGGGTAGATTCTAGCATGCAAGTTGCCCCCACACCCCGCCGTAAACTGCCCTCTCCCACTGTTAACACTGCCACTCCCATCACTAGCCAGCAATAACGAGAGGCAAACAGCAACACGGATTTGAATATACTGCAGCACAGAGCTTTGGTGTCTGCTGCAGAAAAAAAACTGCTTCTCATGAAAAGTCTGCTAAATATTCCTGAGAAATAAAATTCGCTATGAAATGAATTATACATTACAGCAGCCATCCTTCCTCAAGCTGTCCGGGTTTGTGAGCAAATTCAGTTAAGACCTCGCGAATTAATAGGACATATTTGACAGTTGGAAAAGGTCAATATTATTAGAAAACGGGGGAGGCAGATCGAGGATGCCTACTCAGCACTGTGTGAGGAGCTTCTTGTTGAAACTCAGCACCATAGGCAGTGCGTAGCGTTCTAATGCGTGCAGCGAATGCAAGTAGCTTAGCCGTAACTGTCACTTTTTGCATATTTATTCATGCCTTCACTGCGTTAGAAATCGGAAGGTCTCCAGATGAAGGCAAAATAAAGCGACAGTGTGATAGAAAAAAAGTAAGACATCGAACACTGGTGCTGGAGCTGGAAAAGAGCGTTCCTTTACTCTAATCTGTGAAGCAAACACGTGCATACAGACAACCGAATAAAGGGACTGAAAAACAGTTTAGGGCTATGAAACAGCAAAGCCACCAGAACTAAAATGTTTTACAGATAATGGAAGATATTCTCAAGAACGTGTGTTAACTATCGCCAAATTCGCCTAACGCAACTTCTCACATCGCAGTCTATCGCGGGAAAATAACACCGTGTTAACGCAGTATTCTCAACCCGGCGGCACCATGCGATAGTCTCACGATAATGCGACAAATGCCCGCGTTAAAGTTAACGCGACGCCGAAAAAATGCGAAACACGAACGCCAAAAAAGTTGCGATGTCCCAACTCGCGAAACAAAAACCAGCGATAACCAGCGACAGGCCTGCGATTCCCACGCGACATGCGGTAAAATGCACTATAAAAGCAGAGAAAAATGTAGCTGCGTAGCACCATGGACGCACCCGGACCGAGTGTAGAGGACAACGTGAACCCCACAAGCCCCACAGACGACCAGCCAGGAAGGGCAAGGAGAAGAGGGAGAGGAAGACGGGGTTCAGTCTGCAGGAAAACCGGATCATCGTCACGGAGGCGACAGAACACTACCAACAACTGTTCGTCACCTCCACTGTGTCATCGGCAACACAAACGGAAATATGGCAGTACATCGGGAACAACGTGAATGCAGTCGGAGTGTCGAGGAGGACAATGGAAGAGGTCAAGAGGCGCTGGAATGATGTGAAGGGCAAAACCAAGAAGAAACTCAATGCCAACGTGAATGCAGCAACGCAGATTGGAGGTGGGGGACCAGCGGCACACCAGGAGCTGGATGACATTGAGAAAATGGTGGCCACAGTCATCAGTCGGGATACGGTGCCAGGAGTTGGGGATCGGGACACTGCTCAACATGACCTGACATAACACCAACAGGGTGAGTACCGACCAGGGACTGGGGGGACGGGGGGAGATGGGCACAATGGCACACATGCACAATTAAGTAGAGCACACTGCACACCCACAATGACTCTGGATCATGTCCCTGATCCCCGTGCCACACTGCAGCACACATACAGAAACTCAGGGAATGTGGGTTGAAATGAATTTATTTGCACATGCTGTGCCTGTGGTCATTTTGCACTGTCTCATGATTGCTAAGGACTGTCACAATGTGACGTCCTCATGTGAAGAAATTGTCAATGATGTTGTCCCTACGGGCTATTCCTGCTGCAGCTGCAGTGGGGTGTGGTCTACCTGCCTCATCTTCCTCATCAACGTCCGGTGCATCTGGCACTTGTAACCATGGGGCATTGGTGCGTACACATATGTTGTGCAACACACAACATGCAACGATCAACTTGCACACGATGTCTGGGCTGTACAGGAGCCTCCCACCTGTGATGTACAGGCACCTGAAACGTGACTACAACACGCCAAATGTGCATTCCACGATGCCCCTGGTGCGTTTGTGGGCCCAATTGTACTGCCTCTGGGCCTGTGTGTTTGGGGCTCGGAGGGGTGTCATCATCCAAGAGCAGAGTGCATATCCTTGATCACCTGTGACAGTGCAGAGAGACATGAGTCAATAGTTGGTTCTGCATGATGTGTTCACAGGCTCACTAGTTGATTGGCGTGTGATATGTGTGTCATAGTGATTCCTGTGTGACATGTACTGCTTGTAGCAAATGAGTGCCATCAATGTGTATTACGTAGCCTCACTGCTGCTCCTCCCTCCCCCGAGCCTATTTACTTGTGTGCGCTGCGTGGTTGCATCACTTGCACTCCTACGGCACACCATTGTCATGCCTGTCTGCGCATGTCCACAAACCTGACAGTGACACTGTGATGTTGTGCGTTGAAGGTGGGCGGCCACGTGTGTGTAGGCCTATGGTAAGGATAGGGCGGACACAGATGTAGAGTTCATGGCTGGCTGAACTCGCGATGTGGTCGAGGCAAGACCTTTGGCTTATGCTGCGGTAATAGCGATACACACACAACAGTTGGCATGTATGATCCCGGACCCTGAGCGGGCTTGCGCTCATTCATTTATCCCTTCGGCCGAGCCCGCACTCCGGGGGAATGTTACATTGCAACTTTGTCGATTGCGGGATGGGTGGCGCTGACACTACAACAGAGACACACGCATTAGGTACTTCATTGGCAAGCCCAACACATAACCACGCCCAGAGCCCCGGGGTGATTATCCACACCCCTACGCTGGACTGTCGTATGCCAGCCCACTCCGGCAACGCCTACAGGGGGGTACGACACAGCTACATGTCCCAGGTCTCCCCCACTGCCTGAGGTGACATGGTTGCGTCCGCTGTACACAGCACAATGCAATGTGGTAGGGCCCGGGGCCCTCATGCATACACAATGACCACACAGACACACTTAGATACTTTGTGGAACTGGCTACGGGCACGTGCGCCCGGCCCCTTTTATTTCCAGGGTCACATGTCCAGTGACGCCTGTGCTGGATGGGTGTGGGTGGGGTGAGTGTGAGCCAGCCCTCCAGGAAAGGTTGGTGCTGGCAACAACTACAACAGTGATCAGACAATCAGAAGTTCACAGTTTAAACAGCAAGGGCCCATGACTTGAGCTGCACAGAGTTAGTGGCCCCGGATGCACAGCGGCCGGCACATGGAACACCGCCACGGGACGGTGACTACCTGTGCACTGAGGTAGGGCCACGAGAGCTGAGCGGGTCCTCGTCGATGTCCAAGGTGAATGTCGCAGAGGGTTTTGGGGGACAGTGGAAGGTGTTCTTCCAGGGCATGATACAGAGGGCAGTACCAAGCAGACACAGGCAATATGGAGGAGATGAATGCTACAGACTCATTTTTGACAGCAAGTCAGTATCAGCTACATGATGATGACGACACCACCCAGGCCATAGACTCAGACGCCACCAAAGTTCAACCAGAGAGTGTCCATGAATTTCGGGGCACGGAGTCAGTGGCACCAAGCTGAAAGGGGATGCAGTCTGCGATGAGGCCTGTACAATGGTATAACCTCTGCCATAAATAAATCAAGACTCAGTTCCAAATGTGTGACCTACTGGACCGTAGTGTAGGCCGGAGGCAGCGATCAGCAGGAGTCCCCAGCCACGTGTCCTTGGCTTGCGATGCACAGAGTTAGTGGCACCAGAGCAGTTGTTGGTAGTGTTCGGTCAGCTCTGTAATGAGGATCCTTTTATCATCCGGACTGAACCGCGTCTTCCTCTTACTCCTCTCCTTGCATACAATGATATGGACTCTGCCATTGAAAAATCAAGACTCAGTTCCAAATGTGGGACCTACTGGACCGCAGTGTAGGCCGGAGGCAGCGGTGGAGTACGTCAATGAGAAAGGAGTACTGGGGGCCTGTGTCGTGGAGGCTGTGATGGTCTGAGGAGGCTGCCAAGATCGCGGGCCTCGGGCTTGGAGCTTGCACCGGCACGTGGTGGGCCCTCTTTGACACACGCCGGTGTCGGCAGGTGAGCAGTGCAGCCTGGGTTCGCTGGGGTGGGCAAGACGTGTCTTGGGACCAGCGGCCTGGGGTGCAGCAGGCACACAGGATCGCAGGCACCGCCGCTCATGGCGTCAGCCTCGTGGCGGGGTGAGAGGCGCCGCCCTGGCAGACACGTTGGCCATTCTGGAAGAGAACCACGCCCAGAGTAACGGGCTATTTATTCACACCCCTACGCTGGCCTGGCGTAGGCCGGGCCAGCCCACTCCGCTCACGCTTACAGGGGGGGACGTAACAAGCTACATTTCCGCGATCTTCCCCACTGGCTGCGGTAACATGGTTGCATCCACTGTCCAGTACACTCCAGACACCAGCAGTGTATGTCGACATGGGAATGTCTGTAGTCTGCATACTCGAGTCTGTCCAGCACATCCACGCCACACTTGGCATTGTGTACATTCCCATTCATGGGTCACTTGCCTCCTTCGCACATGCCTGGTTCCCACCTCTCCCCACATTCTGCTATTGTGTTGCTGAGGTGCCATGCCGTTGATGGCTTGTGTACATGGCTAGCCCAGGTTGCCATTGTAAGTTGTGTTGTCGTGTCTGGAATGTGGGGATGTTGGTTGTCATGTTGTATGTGATTTTGTAACGTGTGCATTCCCAGAGTTGTGAGTTGTATGTTGGTGGAGTTGAGGTGTGTGGTGTGTTCAGTTGTTACTTACCGACGAGCAGTGCATTTCCATAGGTGCCATCCTGAAAGCGCTGGTTGATGATGGACTGTCGGAAGATGAAGGAATCATGGACACTGCCTGTGTAGTTGGCGACGACATTGGTGAAGAGTCCCCGGTGGTCCACTATTGCCTGCACATTGATGGAATGCGTGTGTTTCCTGTTGCGGTAATTTCTTGCAGTGGCGGCAGGGGGCTCGAGGAGTACATGTGTGCAGTCTATTGCCCCCAACACGTGCGGGAAGCCAGCTATGGCGTAGAAGCCTTGCTTGATCTCCAGCTGTTCCTGCGCAGTGTGTGGGAAGTAAAGTTGCTGGGGTACCAAGCTGATGATGGCATCCAAGACAGGTGTGAGGAACTTTGACAGGGCTGGCTGTGAGACTCCTCTGACTCTGGCAGTTGTTGGTTGGAAGGTCCCAGAGGCCAACAGGTGCAGCACGGCCAGCAGCTTTGTCTGCGGAGGGAGGTTGGTTCTCCGCTGTGTTGGTACCGTCAGCCTGTGGGCAATGAGGGTCAGGATGCGGAGGATGGTTGTCCTCTTGAGCCTGTAGTGGGCAATGACTTCCTCTGGCGTTAAGTCTCCGAGGCTGGTGTGTTTTCGGAAGGTCCGGTGTCTTTGTCTGCACTGCCTCTGTGGTAGTCTGGGGGGGATCCTGGGGGGGGGTGGGGGTCCTGGGTGTGGTGGCGGTGGGTGTTGTGGCCCTCTTGGGGCTCCGAGCTGCATGATCAGTAGCTCCATGGCATCAGTTGTTCTTCTGGTGTGGCTGTGGGCTGGGTTCCCTTTTATGGTGCAGGTTGTCGTCCGACTTAACACCAGGTAGGAGCGGGTGTTAAATCCATGCTGCTAACGCGCCTTATCGCATGTTTTTGAATCTTATTGCCGATCTGGCTGGTCGTTGAGAATGTTGTGAAGTGGTGTTCCCGCGGCTTTTTGCACGGGAACGCCTGCATCTCATTAGCGTTAGTTGCCGGTGTCATCCGTGGCGATGTTTTTTGCGGCTGCTGTCGCAGGAAAACTGGTGATATCGGCTGTTAGCACCAGCTTGTGAATGGTACGATGAATTTATCACCACTTTGGCTGCGATAAAGTGCCGCTAACTCGGCGATGAGTCCTTGTGAATATGCCCCAATGAGTTGACGTATAACCACTTTAGTCAAAAATCTATCCACGCTGTGGTAATGTCTCTGTGGGTCAGAAAGGTGCAGGGGAGCAATTCCTTTTCACGTCCCCCACAGATTCCCTAACAATATTTCTACTGAATGCATGGTTGGTATTATGCAGACACTAACACAGAAATAATCAGGGTTTGCTTATTTTTCCTATGACTGAGCCGATTCACAAAGGTATGTAAGAGTGTGTAAAAGAGTACTCCTGGAGTAAAACTTCCCATACTCCTAAATGCGTTTATGATTCCACCCACTTCCGCCATTCCGAATTAGCCACTTAATCTGGACTCCGGTTCAAATGAGCAGATTCCACATTGTGTGTGGCTCGTGCATCGAGCAGGATTGTTTCCCACTCTAAGGCCCTGACTTAAATTTGGGCAAAAATTAATATCTGAAAGGGTGATGCTGTAAATAGACCAACTTTGCCCTGTCAGACATCCCGTCCCCAAATCCAGAGTTGTCCTCTGGCCCTACAGACAACTCTGAACATTGTCAAGGACAGTCGCGGCTCCTGGAAGGAGTGCTGTGGGGCGGGCGGGGGAGGGGCAGGATGGGGGGTAGTAAACTCCGGCATACGGCCGAACGGAGGTAAGTACATAAATAAATAACAAAACCGAATTACATTGCGCGCGCCGCATCGCCATTTGGCTTTGCAGCGCGCGCAATGTAATTTGTTTTATTTATTTATTTATGTACTTACCTCCGTTTGGCCGTATGCTGGAGTTTACTACCCCTACCTGCCCCTCCCCCGCCCCCGCCTCACCGCCCCGCAGCACTCCCTCCAGGAGCCGCGACTGGTCAAGAACCATCGTCATGGCAGTTCCTGTCAATGCTGTAAAAGTTTGACCAATGGCTCCGTCAAACAGGATGGCCGTCCAACAAACTTTTACAAAGTTTTTCACACACAAACTCCCAAGCAGGAGTTTGTTTTTGTTAAAATGAAAAACGAATTTTCTCCTATGGTGTGGAGTCATTTATTTTTTAGTGTTCCTCATTGCCTGGTTTTACATGGCGGTGACAGACAGCACACAAAAAACACATAACACTGCCCTCCTAAATGGGGCCGACGGTGTTATGTCATAATGTCTGGCAACCTGTACTCTGTCAGGCCACCAGAGGAGTGTCAGTGATTCAGCCAGAGTAGGCTCTGTCGTTGACCTACATAAGGTCGCCCACTTCTAAATAAAAAGAGGGTACTCTGTCACCGTTGCTATGGAGTACCCTCTCCGACAATCTCAAAATCAGCCCCAGTGTCCAGCAGGTATTACCTGGAGAAATTTGCATGGAGAAAACAGATCAGAACCAAAGAAAATGTGTGGTTTTACCAGGCAGGAAAACCACTCAACAAATAATTTTTAAATCTGACCTAAGATATGCTAGTAAAACTAGCCCCAGAAAAAACTGCAAACATTCAGTAATGTTTTTTCTACTGCACATTTTTACCACGCGCAAAAAAAATCCATTCTCAGAATGTGAGAAAATGTATGTATGTGTGCAGATTTAGGGTCTGATTTACAATTGGGCAGTGACAAAAAATGCTACCATTTGTGGAGGAAATGCAAGCACTATAGCCGGCAAGAAGGCTTGCTTAGTAAAATGCTCATCTCTCATCTGTAGCTATGTGCAGGTGACGAGTTTGAATTGCAGGCAAAGCCAGCTCAGCCTTCCATCATTCTGAATTTACATTTGGGACCAAATCTACCTTCTTTATGCCTGCCAGGAATTCACCAAGGGATTTTTAGCAGGTGTAAATCCAGCAGAAGTATAGAGGTCTCCGCTATTGTTAATCTTATTCAACGGGTTAACGGGGACTATCCAAGATGTGGCTCGAATAGCTACCTTTCGATTGGCGGTTTAGATGTATCCTCCTGCATTCAATTGGAAACATGAGGGACTATTGTACATCTAAAAAGTATGGTCATGTAGTATTTTGGCAAGGCCACTCATCAAGCATTCACTCTTTTAATGCTCCTCTCTTCTACTTCATAGATGCTGCTCTGACCACTGCTGCCTTTATGCCTCGCAGATCCCCTTTGATCTCTGCCCCATGGCTCTCTACCCTGCCACAGAGATGATGCTCATACTGTGAGCTTGCCTAGCAGCTGTTTGCCTGCTGCTGGGTTGATTCTACTGTTACACATGCTTGGTGACTTTCTCCTGCTGAATGCAAACATTGCAAAATCCAATTCGTGTAAACTGCAAACCACAATGAGAGCCAGACTTAATGGTGTTAATCATGTACATCAAGTGGGGGTTTTACATACTTGAATTGCACATTTACATATCAGATAATTAGAATTGAATTCCCTCCATAGGACACATTTTTTCCAGTTTCAGGCACAGGGAGATCAGTGATTTGTCAAAAATCACACACTTTCAATCCAGTGGGGAAGGCAGAATTAGTATACAAAGTTGCTAGCTCAGCTACTCGGCCATGCCTCCTCCTCCTTGGTACTCAGGGGCACTTCATTTCCTGAATTAAAAAGGAAGGACAACAGAGTCACTCGGGATGGGAATTGAATTTGTGATCAAAACTTGTTTCAGCTCACTGAGCTATCCTTCTCGCTGTGTGAAACAAAAATTATTTTAGTTTACTTTCAAGAAGCAGTTGAAGGACGTTTTGCTACTGCCTAAGTTTGGCCATAGCATTCATCCATCTCATTTTTACTGCTTCAACAGTGTCAAGAACTCACTAATGGACCACATGGACTGCAGAAGATAAAATGACATCACATATTGTACTTAATGCTTTGAGCACGCATATGGATGGTTAGGAAGCCAGGCATAGAAGATCAGCATTTATGGATAACATTCATATTTATATATAAATTATTCCGTCACTCGTCAATGCATGTGCAGGACTGAAATGCAGATGAGTAACCAAACTACGTCTAAACTATCAAATAGCGACATGGAAAGGCCAGAAATATGTATATCTCAGTTTGCAAATGATTTTCCCTGTCTTTGTGAATGGATCCACATGATGAAAACAATGACGGCCCAGATATGTTACTTATGACCTAGGGGCTACCTGCGTCTGAGCATATTGCCCCTGGCCAATGATTAATAGGTATTTTAGGCCAGAATGCTTTAAGTCACTGGGTGAAAGAACACTATATCCTTGAGCACACAATGTGGGTAACAAGTTGTGTTTAACTCCTTTGAGCAAATTAATTCAGGTTAAAGTTTTAGGAGGCAGAAAAGTCATATAGACTCTTTGAATGATACTTTGTTGAAACTGAAACACTCAGTGGTGGCTCCTCCTCTAAGGCGGAGGAGCGTCGCCCCACTGCCAGGAAGCGGAAAAAGAAAGGAAAAAATAAAATGATCATAATGAAATGTTATTATCATTTTACTTTGTCGTCCTGCTGCAGCAGCGTGCTTGAGGGGGTGGGGCTGCGGAGTAGGGGAGGAGTGGTAGAACACTCCTGTGCGCAATGACTGTTTGGTCGGCCGCCCCGGGCTGCCCAAAACAGTCATGCGCACTTCCCTGTTCTCCATGCAGGCTCCATGCAGGCTTCATTACAGCCTGCATGGCAAACATGCCCACCCCTCCAGCTCCTGGCTGAGTGCCCTGTCACGGCGCTCAGACCAATCACAATGCTGCATAGCAGCATTGTGATTGGCTTAGGGGTGGGAGCCTGGCTGCCAGCTTTCTGTACCGACCTGGAGTCGAACACAGGCGAGCAGGTGAGAAAACACAAATGTTTTGTTAAAATTTACTTTTGTGCTAGAAAGTTGTCTAAAAGTAACAGAAAGCAGTGCTTTTCGATGCTCTGCATTATTTTGTATATGGAGGTGTTCCATGGGAGGTACACGGACATTACCTTGCAACCACCCCTAGGTTTTGATGCAAACCTCCATGTACTAAAAATAGTAGACAGGGTTTTGCACCAATAATAACACCTTTTTGAAATTGTTGTTAACTTTTATGTCTCCAAACATTACCAAGTTTGCATGTGTGCTGCAGTGTCCAGCACACATCCAAAGTAGGAAACGTTTTAAACAGTCGCGGTCCGTGTAGGAGTGCCGGCCGGGCGGTGACGTGGGGCGGGGGAGGGGCAGGGTGGGGGGTAGTAAAGTACGGATTACGGCCTAATACAGGTAAGTAAACATTTAAATCAATAAAACGAATTTCGTTGTGAACGCTGCATCGCCAAATGCAATGCAGTGCGCGCAACGAAATTCGTTTAATTGATTTAAATGTTTACTTACCTGTATTGGTCCGTAATCCGTACTTTACTACCCCCCACCCTGCCCCTCCCCACGTCACCGCCCGGCCGGCACTCCTACATGGACCGCGACTGGTTTTAAAGTTTATCTAGACATAGTATTTTGTACTGGAAGGGTATCCTTCCAGCACAAAAACTATGCTAGATATGGTGCAAACACCTTTCCACTATGATGCGAAGGTGTGTGCGTAGTGCAAGGGCTGCCTGATTATTCGTCAGCATTAGGGAGCGAGTAGGGCAGTGCCCAATCTTTGTAAATATGGTACTTTTCTGGTCTCTCCTCTCACATAAAGCAGTGCAGCAACATTGCGTTGTATGAGTTTTCTGTGAATGTAACCCCAAGAGTTCCTGGATCTGGTTCATGCGTACTAAGATAAGCTGTTCTAATGTGGCTAAGTGAGTTAAGCGTTCTATAATATGCATTCTGTCCACTGTGATGAATTGAGCTTCATTTTATTACTTACAGTGCTCGAAGCAGCAAAGTCTGCGATAGCAAGCACTCTATAAAAAACATTATTCTATCATTTAATTGTATCAGCTTCTCTGGGGTCTCTTGCATTTCAGAAGCTTTTTAATTTCGGCATCTTTTTTATTTTATATATAGTCAATATTCTGTTAAGACTAGATACCTCAGCGAATCATAATACAATCATAATAAAATTCTATCCTTCAAACTGCTTTCATGAATACCTTATGGAAGGCTAGTTCAGTGCATTATGTCAACAGTATATACAACTGCGAGAGTACCGGTCACGTGATTCAGAAGCTACAGTGAATCTAAAACGCATCTGTGAGCCAACTTCTTAAACTTATTATTCGGATATGCCGGGAGGACATAGGGGTAGCATAATGTGGCCCCCAGTTTGCTCTGCCTGATGCCGCCTGCCATGATTATCAAAGAGCAAGCTGCCCCTTAGAACACCTTTCCATTTGCAAATCAGTTACCACACCAAACCAGTTGTTGGTAACTAATTAATGAGAGTCGCAGCCAATGCAGGTAAGAGCGATTGGGCGGTGGGACGGGGCGGTGGCGGGAGAGAAGTCGACAGATGACGAGGGAAAATACAAATTAAAAAAAAACACTTACCTTGTGCTCGGCGATGAGGCGAGCGCAAGGTAAGTGGTTTTCTTTTTTTTTTGTTCAATAATTTTTATTGAGAAGATCAACACAAAGTTAACAAAAGCAGTACAAAGTAGAAATAGATAAAAACATCTTCAGGAATATCAACAAGTGAAACAATCATTTGAATAAGCAAAAAGAGATAGTAACATTGGTAAGTATTATAAATTAAATATATTCATTAGGAAAAGATATGTACTGAATTAAAGCAATTATGTCAATAATGTAGAGAAGTGTGTTCTCATGAGAAAAAATAGTAGGACTTGTGTGTTTTAGGAATGAAGTAAGAGAAAGGAAAGGATAGGAAATAGACGAAAGAAGAAGAAAGTAAGGAAGAGAGGGAGGGAGAAAAGTGGGTGTTATAAGAGAGATGAGTGTGAAGAAAGAAAGGTAGTAAAGGGTAACCAAAGAAGGTCTGATTTAATTTTTAGATAAGTTGATGAGTGAGAAACAGAGGAAATTCTGTGTTCGTCACAAATTAAGTTCCACCAAAACAAAAAGGATAATTTAGAGTTATCTTTCCAGCAGGTTAGTATGACTTTAAAAGCAATGGCGATAAAAAGGTCAAGTAGTATGGTTTTGGAAGGGATATAATGGAAGTCTTTAGATAGGGTACCTAGAAAGATATTGTGGATAGCAAATGGTACATTGCACGAAAAGATTAGTAGACACTTCGACCAGATAGCTTTCCAAAAATCCTGTACCCTTGGTCAGTAAAAGAGTAAGTGCAATAGAGAACCTTCAGCAGAGAGACATGACCAGCATGATGGAGAGTTAGAACGGTCAATTTTATGTAAGAAGAGGGGAGTAATAACGACCCTGTTGTAAATAAAATATAGAAACTGTGTAATATTGGCCGCTTTAGATGTTTTAAAAATCTTCTGCCACACTTTGTCCCATTCATAAACTGATAACGTTTGAGATAAGTCCAGTTCCCAAATTAATTCAATAGGAGTTTTACTCCGAGTGGTTATAGATGAAGAGAGTGTTTTATATATAAAAGAGGCACTAGGAGTAGAGTCAAGGGGAACATGGAATAGGGGTGTAGTAGGAGAGAAGGTAATAGATACAGAGTTAGATTGGAGTTTTTGTAGATGTGTGTGGAGACTGGTTGTTAATGTATTGTATTGCTGAATGTAAGAATCCGGAAGATTGAATTTTTCTTGAAGTTGAGAAAAAGGCAAAATCGAATTATTGGTAATCAATTGGTGTACATAAAAGATGCCCGGTTTTCTTTTTTTTAATGTTATTTTTCGTCATCGTCGTCTATCGACTGAGCAGCAAAACAGTGAAATAATAATTTAGTCCGTTGTTATGTCTTGGCAACAGACTGCTTTGCTGTTTGTTGGCCAGATCTATTGTTCCAACTATATGTAGAGTGGGCTTTGGGTCAGTCTCTTGCTCATGATTTGAAGGAATTGTTGACTAGCTCAATTGTCTACTCTTGATTGAGTGGCTTTTCACCCAATTATTGTGTTTGTCCACCCAGGAGCATTTCAGTCTCGCAGGGTTCTGATTAGTTAACTTGTATCCCCCAACTGCTGGTATTGCTTCCAACCCGGAAACTATTTTCTTCCTTTAAGCGCTTCATGAGAGTGCATGGGTTTTCTTGCCCTCTCCCTGTGAGTTACTTCCCCCTCACTTTGCCCTCACCCCTTCACTCTCCATTTTGCTTTTCCCCTTGTAGACTGTTGTTTCCTACGCCATTTCCAATCTCACTCTTTTTAAATGCACACGCCCATTTCTCTCTGGACATTATCATGTAATTTTCCCTTTTTAAAGCTTTTTGCACTTCACATTCTATCAGCCCATGCCCATTTTCACATTTTTTTTACTCATTTCAAGATGGCCACCTGTGAGTGCATATGCTCATATGAATGGGCACCAAGAAATGTGCCTTTGATTTTTAAAAAACTCATTCAACAATGGCCTCACACATCCATCTCAACCTTTAAAAGCCATTGTTAAAATAATACAAATGCATTCACAGCTGGTCGCTGTGGATGTGTGTGCATCTATCGCAGCCATGTTACATAAAAAAAGCATTGGCAGGGCCAAACGGTTTCACTGCTGAGAGCTACTAGCTTGCTTAACACAGGTTTGCTTAACATAACATATTCCTGAGTTTTTGTTTAGAACTGTATTCCAGATTCAAAATAATTTGTAAGCAATGCATATTTCATATATTTCTTGCACTAGCCCCTTCAGTTTTACCAAGAATCGGAGGTCTTAATGTAACATGGACTGAACCGAAATCTCTTTGCTCTGATCGCTTTCCTGTAAACGTCCAATATGCTGCAAATATAGTATCTTTGTCCTCGTGAAAGGATGTATATATGGCCAAAATATTACATTACAGAAGGCAGCGTGTGCCTATGTCTCTAAGTAAACTATACCAATGCTACCTCTTATGGTTTTGAAATATGTCCTGTCTTGTTGACTTAATATAATTTACTTTGTGAAGTAACTCTGGCATTTCCCTGAGTGCATGGCACCTGGAGATGTGACTGCCCCACCGCCACTTTAGTGTAAGGGAAAAACACCTTCCCTTTAAATACTGAACTGACAGAAACAATGGTATTCTTGGAATCGTACATAGATTCTGAGTTCCAGGAAGGCAAGCTCCTTCTGTTTCAGTCCATTTGCTAAAAAGAAAAGGTGAAATGCTTGCTGACACGTTAGCCTCTACTGTATTTAATTTTTCATCACATCCTTCAAACAGAAGCCAGTGTCAAGCTCTCACTTTAGATGACGTGGCGCCGGAAGGCAGGGGATGTGCTCTCTGCCCTGCTTAACCGCAACAGAACTGCTTAGCGTCCACAGGGTGCGTGTAACAGAGGCATTACTGCCTTAAAGGGACAGGGTCAATACATTGACATCTCATAGAGGGATATTGGGAACCCTATTGAATATTAAATTAGTCTGTGTCTTGCGGCACAAAGCAATGCATACTTCCAGCATGTACTTTCAGAGAATATACTTAGCTATCATTGGTCTGTTGCATCAGTATTGCTAGTGTTTATGATGGTCATTTTAAAAGTACAAATCTTGGGCTGCACCCAAAAGATATGAGACCATTTTACAATACATGGTTCAGCGTGCCCATTATATGTTGCTGATGTTATTGTCATGGTAAGGCTGGGGAGAGGATGTGGCCTAACGGCTGGGCGGTCGACCTCAAATCTGGGGAACCGGGTTGGAGTCTCGGGAAGGACGCACAACATCCTGTGGTTCTGGGCAAATTCCTTAATCTCCCCGTACCTATCAAAAATGAATGTGTCCTCATGTAACGCAACTAGTGCTCGTGTAAAGCACTCTGATACCTGATACATTCGGGTCAAGTTTGAGCTATATAAAACTCTGTTAAAAAAAAAATGATAATAATAATAATGGCAAAGACTGGAGGTGGCAGGGGCTAGATGAGATATGTCCAGCATAGGTCCGGTCCAGAAGGGTTAGCTCCACGCCCACTTTTGAGGATTGCCGCTGATTCTGTCAATAAGCATCATTGAGATTAGCTAGATATAAAAAGTTAAGGCTGACCGTGATGGAGCACAGGATGGATACAGGGACCAGGTTCTTCTCGGTGGAAAGTTTAGCTAATGACCTAGTAGTTTTTCTGGAATAAAGTTCTCATAGACAAGATTGCCGGTGGGTCAGGTTGCAGGCTGGATCCGAAGAAGGGTTCATCGATGCCAGCCAGCTGAAGCGCTGTTCCTCAGTGGGAGCTGCAGCTCTGATGGGAAGAGTCAAAGGCTGGAAAACTTTGAGAGGGCATTGTCAGGAGTCAGGGCACAGGAAGGTATTGTCATTGTCGGAGTGCTGCTCAGCGTTGGTCCTGGTGGCGTCCTCTACATATAGACTTTAAAACTTTTCTGGAAGTCAGATCTCATGCAGTGGGGCAAACCAGCAAGTTGAGTCTGACTGGCAGTTCGACGTTGGCAGCTGCTACTTGGCAATGTTACTCTTTGGTTCTTTTGAAAAAAGTTCTTCACATTTTGTAGGTGTTCAATTTTGCAATTTTGAAGGGGGGAAGAGTACACTCTAACACCAGTCAATGGTCTAAGACATTGTGGGCACTGCTTGGGGGTCAAGACTCAACCTCCCAGAAGTCACCTGCAGAGTCCAGGGCTTCGTAGAGGTTTTCGGCTTCTTGCAGCTTTTGTGTTCCTGGGGCTGAATAGGAGGCTAGCCAACTAGCCTCCAGGTGATATATCACCATTTGTAACCAAGACCCAGGTGTGTATCAAGTTTTGGAGTCCACTCTGCTGTCCTGCATATAAGGGATCTATTTTTATGCCCGGTGCCAGACTGTGGGTGGGGGAATCTTCTGGCCATTCCCTAACTAATGGGGTAAATGTTCCCACGGGTGCTCCTACCCACCTTTGCAGCACTTTCTGTGTGTTTTACTGTAAATCCCACAGTGCCCCTCTCTACCTAAAACCAATATGGAAGAACTTTAAAAAAAAAAAAGAAAGATTAGGCCTGGCAAAAGATTTATTTTGCCAAATCAAACTTGCAGTTTTCAAACTACACGTTCAGGTTGCAGGGGTAGGCCTAAAGACATGCATTGCCTTGTCACTTTAGTGGTAGCCTAACAGGTGCTGCAGTCCACTAGTAGGGAAGGGGTTGTGAGCATATGTTCCTCCTTTTCAAAAAGGTGTATATTCCCGTCAGTAGGCTAATTCCTTATTTGAATGCAACACAATACGAATAGGTTTGAGTGAGAATAGTTCTTTTTATTCACCACTTGATTGGATCCATTTCACTCATTATAGATTTTTCATAGAAAACGTTGTAAAAGAAAGGGAACAGCCGACACGTGTTTCGCCCTGTGTGGCGAGAAGAGCCAGGGCTTTCTCAAGGCTAGTCATATCGTTCCAGCAAAGCAAAGTCTCAACGTTTAATTTGTACATTTCCAAGATTTGTAACGTAACATTGTTTTATAGCATCCAAATTTCAAAAAAGTTCAGTGTAGTCTCTCGTCTAGTCCCCGGTTAAATCCGCTGCCAGAGCCTTGAGCAAAATTCCTCCAGAACTCTAGGGATTCATATCCAGATTCAGGATCTCTGGACCGTTCTCCTTTACCCTAAGCTGCAGTCCACTAGTGACATTTAACTTACAGGCCCTGTGCACTTTGGGTACCATATACTAGGCTCTTATATGTAAGCTAAATGTGGCAATTAGGATTTGTAGACAAATTGACTAATTTTTAGGCATCAGAGCTCATGCACTTGGCTTTAGGTAGCAGGGTACCAGTGTACAGAGTCCAAAACACAACAGTATCAGTTAAAAAAAATGGGGCTAATCATGCAAAACAGGCTATTTTCTTACAGATTTGCTGCAACTTTTACACAGTTTACATAGAAGTTTAATTTTTTAAAACTGCACATGTAGGAGAGACTGATCCCTGGTGTTGTCATATTCAGTTTTCAATTTTGTATGTAGGAAATAAACTACAGCAGTATGCAGACAATCATTTGACAGAGAATAATGTGCCCATTAACTTAATCAATGGGGCTGACATAAATAGAGAACACCCTTTTACTCCTGGCATGCAAGCATAAGACCCATTCAGCCCTGATCTTTTTGTGAATGTGAAGCCTTTCAGGATGATTCTAATTGATGTCTGTAGTACGTTACCTTACAGATGAATGTGCTAATGTTCTCTATTTACACCTTATGTCAGGTAGCTAGTCAAAACTCTGAATTCCTAGATCAGACTAACAGACTGTGCATTATTTTTCTGCACATAAATCTAAAATAGAGAGTCAATAAGTGGGCATTAGAATTGCCAGCATCACTAATCTTCCTATCCGAAATCGTATTCTCCTTCCTCGCCCTCTAAGTCCATTGTGATCACGAGCTTTGATGCCTTTCATTGGGCTGGAACAATTACTTACAGTATTTGTAGGGCAACACACCTTCAAAGCCTCAGCAATAGAGCACTTTTGCTCTCTGGTCTACATGGCCTTATTGAGTATGAAGGGCTGTGAGGCTGTAAGCTGATTTTGGGTACACACATTTATAGGTGGAAATACTTTTTATACAGCTTTTTGTACTACACTCCTAACATTTCTAGGCACTGTAAATGATAGATGTGGCTATTATCCAATTTAATGGTACTCATTTTTAGGTCTCGCCTAGGCAGCTCTTGCTCTGTCTCTTCGAGACATGTTGTAGTCAGGATGTGGGCATTAAGCAACACCCATCTTTCTAATTGGCTCCTTTTACTGTCCTTTGTAAATGGCTGCTTTCTGATAGTTAATTTGGTCACTAGTCCCTCCTTTTTTTCTTTTGTTACCTCCCATGAGTACTGCCCCCCCTTACATGTGGTGTTACTCATCGTGCTATTTATTACTGTCTAAGCACTCTTTTTTTTAATTTAGGCTCAGGAACTCACTCGCGTCCACGCTTGCTCCCTCTCCTCTTTATTCTCCTCGTAATTATGAACAGCGGCAATGGCGGCTGCGTGCCTTTCTTTATGAGCGGCTCTCTGTATTAACTTTCAAAACATCAAGTCTTTATTAAAGTTGCTGCTTTCACTTTAATTTTGCCTTTATTTGTTCAGAATCGGCACTGCTTGCAGAGCTGAGCACCGCCCTTTAACACACATGCCTTTACTTCTGCACGGTGCCGTGCACTCCTTCCTTGTTGTTGGTACAGAAAGTGTTTATTTTTAAATCGCAACATGGCGCGCTTTCACTTAAACAATTGCGGCATGCACCTTTCTTTATGCGTGGCTCGCCATATTCACTTTTAAAAACATCAAGTCTTTATTAAAGGCGCATCTTTCACATTAAGCTTGCCTTTATTTGTTCAGAATTGGCGCTGCTTGCAGAGCTGAGCACCGCCCTTTAACACACGCGCCTTTACTTCTGCACGGCGCCGTGCAACTCCTCCATTGTTGTTGGTAGAGAAAGTGTTTATTTTTGAAAGCGCACCATGCCGTGCTTTCACTTAAACAATTATGCGTTGCTTGCTATATTCACTTTTCAAAACATAAAGTCTTTATCAAAGCAGCTGCTTTCACTTTAAGCTTGCCTTTATTTGTTCAGAATCAGCGCCGTTCGCGGAGCTGATTTCCATTACAACGCCAATAGCTCTAACTCTAAAAAAATGCGAGACCTATTGCATTGCAGGTGACCTCCGCAATATTGGTGCAGAGCCTCTTTTTAGGAAAATGGTTAAGACGGTTAAGACATGGCTCTTTAGGTCAGAGTAGGGGTTTGTGATCTTTGGCTTTTGGCTCTCCATCTGCGAACTGCCGACCGCTATAGCGCCGGGACACCTCTGTTTGAGGTAGCTGTTGCGCTTTACAAGTGTCTGTATTATTATTATTGCAAATGCTTGTTTTCAACTTTGGCAGGATATAAGCCTGAGGAGCCACGCCAGCTTTTGAACCATTTATATATACATTATATCAGGTGTAGTGGCAACTCTTGACTCAATCAGATATCGTGACAGTTTTTCCTCTATTTGTAACATTGATAGACGCATTGTGCAGAGTGGTCCAGAAATGTTTGCATCTAAGATAATATAAACTCAAATTATGGGTGATTGTATATCATGTGGTCAGGAAACCATATAGCATGTGCGATTCTGGTCAATAAGTTGTAGCAGCCTAGGTCCACCGCTGCTGTGATGAAATCAAATAACTCAGCCACAGGAGGCTCCTTTTCAGTACTTTATCCTTAATTCTCAAGAGCAGGGACAGACATGCAGCATACAAGCGATCAGCCCAGAAATGAAGTCTCCAGCACATTGACGGTTCACATTCCCTTTTTACATCATAACATTCCAAGCCATCCTGCCATCAGCATTCTCAATTCATACTGCCACCACATTTACTTGAGTAAGCATACTATTAAGACATTACGTAAGTCTACTAAAAAATGGAACGAAAACGTGTTTTCAAAACTAAAAAAGCAAGAAATAAAGCGTATTTGTTTCCCCTGTATACATGATGGGCCCAATTTAGACCCTGGCAGTTGCTCCTTGGTCAGCCATGGGGTGGAGGCCATGACTTCTGCCAAGATGGAGGAAGACCATTCACCATATTTAGAGATCCTTGTTTGCCTAGCAGGGATCAGTATGGTGAAAGGAGTCATCGCCACAGTGCCTCAACATTGAAGGTTTGCTGAGCGGTCGCCATGTTTAAAGCTTAAAGCTCCTGCTCTGCAAACTTTCTATTTTAGAGAAAACAAACCCCCAAGTCAGGAGTTTGTTTTCTGTGAACAAAAAGTAAATGGCTACTCCCCCCTACACAGGAAGAATTTTCCCTGCGCATGGGGTCATTTAATATTTTCCCTGTCTGTGTCCAACATACCTCAAGTTGGACACAGGCTCGTAAAATGATTGGCAGAAGTTCTGCCCTCAGTAGGGTGAGACGACCATCAATTTGACCCAGTGGTCATCTGATGAAGGGACAGCTGGTTCATGGGTTAATTTTGGCGGAACTAGTGGATGTGGTCCTGGTCGCAACCCAGTGATTCCCCTGGAGCTAAATAGAGCAAGGAAACAGTGGGTTTGGTGAGGTAGGAGCATTACCGGTTTACAACACTCCTCCTGCTTTGACAAACCACAATTGAGGATCTATGATAGCAAAAAAGGTTCTTGTATATCAGGGATTACAAACAAAATAAAATGCTTTCAATTTATGATGTGTGTCAATTATTTAACTTAACTTGAGGATTCCATAACATTTTAAGTCCAGTCCCTCAAAGGAAAAGAATGATATATGTTTAAACTGTGGATCCAAAAGGAAAAGAGATGTGTTACTGTGTTCTTTTTTATTACATTTTAGCGAAAACGTTAAGGGGTAGGTGAAATCGAAAATTCAGCTAAATGCATTTTGCCATTACCGCCTTCTCCCAACAATGTATTTTTTAACCGTGAACCAACCCAAGCCTCTTGTTGTATTTACTTGGAAAAGCAATGCTTTGTGTTTTCTCAGCAAGACTATTGGAACATTACAGAAAATTCCATAAGGAATAGGTTCTTAACTGTTTTTCGTGGTTAATTCTTCTCATAATATCCTTTTGTGCACTATATAGTACATGCTGAAGATCACATGGTGGATCAGTGGAGGTATAATCTTTTTTAAGTAGTCCTATTAGAAATGTTAGTATTTACATAAAAATTAATAACACAAGTATTTTGTGATCACTAATGCGCCAGGAAGGTTCTTTCATTTCACCGCTATCTACTAGTAATATATGTGAAAGAAATACTTCCACCCTTTTCAGCTACTTAATATTTTTTCCTGATTTCAGGCTATCGCAGAACTTTTCCAGTTACTTGACCTTGAAAAGAAAAGTGTTGTTGTTGGACGGAGTCAGGTATGTTTTTCAACTTTTATATTCTGTCCATTTTGTGTACCTTAATAAGTCAGTTTCTCTTGTGACATCATCACATTTTCAATGATAGCGATTAGTGGTATGAATAGTCACATATATACATTTGTTAATACGGGTACTTTCATGAAATAGAATACTAAGAGGCATATTGTTATTCTACTCCCAAATATGGATAAGAATAAAGTTGGGCGATGGCTCCAGATTATCAAGAAAGCTGTACACAAATAAAGGCTTAAAACAAGTATGCGTGGTGGCGACGTACCTCTTTAATCTGTTTGTGTCTGACCTGACGCAATGGCTTAACAAAATCAACTCTCCCCCACTGCAATTGGGAAAGCTATCATTATCGCATCTTTCATATGCAGACGATGTGGTGCTAATGAGCCTAACAAGGTTGGTTTCCAAAGGACACTTATTGAAATGGTGGAATATATAACAGCTAACAAACTAGAAATCAATACATCAAAAAGTAAAACAATGCACATTAGCAATCATCCTAGCACCAAGCAGAACATCTGGCTTGACCGTAAACCGCTAGAGGAAGTAACCAGTTACAAATACTTGGGGTTTTACATGGCCAATAGATTAAATCATCAAGAGCAGAAAAACTATATGTCAAAGAGAACCAGCGCATTAGTTTTCGCCTTTAGGACCCTGGCAAACAAACTGAAGGGCCCATCATATAAACCACTACTCACCGTGATAGCGGCAAAAATGCTGCCAACAATGTCTTATGCCAGCATTGCCTTACACGGCAAAGACTCTGCGCTTTTGAACAAACTGCTAGTTACAACCTACAAAAAGGTCTTTCAGATTCCCCAGTCAGCATCACCAGCACAGGTGCGACTTGCATTCGGGCTTATAAATGAAACAATAGGTAGAATGTATACCACAATAAAGCTCTGGCATCGACTGAAACAAAATACAGCATGTTACCCACTCAATAAGGCCCTATGGACAGAACTTGAAAATGATTAAACAAAACAGTATGCATTCAATATCTCCAAAAAGCGCTAACAACTACATGCACTGCTGAGCTATGGAACAACAATCTCCCTTTCTCAACTTTTAAACAAGTCATTAACAAAGCAGCAAAATCCTATTCCTCGCTACTTGACAAAAACACCTTCAGCAACAAAGATCGCATGCCTGGATGGTGATTAAAAATTATAAGATCCTTGCACCAGCACCTTACTTAAGCATAACATTTTCGGTACATCTAAAAAGACAAATGATGGCTCTATGCTTTGGAAAACTACAGTCGATTACGGACCAGCAAAGCTGGGTACATAATGGGCCTACAGTATGCTGACTTTGTGGCAGCAACAAAGAGGACCTCAGCCATTTAATCTGCATATGCCCCAAACATTATACAGCACAAGCCACTTTATTAAGAAATGACCTAATCATCAGAGGAACAAGGACATGCAGAGCTGCTATAATGCAAGGGCTAGATCCGTCAGATCCCCAAATGAACTGCAAGCTGATAATATTTCTCAACCTCCACGACCAGGCTCTGAAAACTGAAACTCAATAGGAGCATTGACTACATCCTTTCAAATTTAAATGTTGGCATATTTTGGCTTCAATGCCTGAAAAAACCAAAAAGCAATATGTAAATTAAATACTGCACTGAATTTTATAAGCTAGCGGTCTTACGTCTTTTACATCAGAACAAATCATCATTTCATTCATCCAGCCATTACAATACCCTATTTTACTATGAATTTCTTCATTATAAAGCAAAGTAAAAAAAAAAAGCCTGCCTGTTAAAGAAAGTGTGCTGCCGATTTTGAAAATTAAATCAATCATGGGTCAATTTTTAGATTATCATGTATTGAAGTTTTACTTGACCTTTGCTTATGATGCTATTGAAATGTATTACCTACGATCATGAACATTATTGGATGCACATGAAGACTACCGATCATAAGGATTAAGGGTGTACGCCATAAAATGTGAAAATATTATTTTAAAACTATGAAGATATTTTATGTACTGGTCAGGGTGCATAGCCTAAAATGTGAAATCTTGTTTTAAAAACATAAAAATATTTTATTGTTCTTTTTTGATTTATTCGAAAATTGTTAAGGTTTTAATTAACTAAACAATAAACACATTAATTAATTCATTCATGAAATACAGGTCAATTATACTTGATGTTAGGGTAGCTAAATGCATTGAACTTGAATTATCCTTCATGTTAGAAAAGATTTGAAAAGAGATTAAAATCTCTTAGGCATTTCCTCCTCAATAGTATGGTTTATAGGATGTTTCTAAGGTGCTAATAGAGGCACTGTAATATATCGTAGATTGCTTAGCAAATTTCTACAAAGAGGGACAGCCTGCTTTCCCCCTTGCTCCAGGTGTTCCTCAATGAGCCTAGATGGGGTCACATTAAGGGTTGGTCTCACACAATGTCCTAGAGGTGGTCTTAAATCTCTGCCAAATAAAAAAGGCAATGGGGGAGCATGAACAATGAGTTAATCAGCATCAACAAGGGTTGCTAGGTAAGGACCAATTTGTATGAAGCAAATGGGAGGGATAAAAATCGCGAGCAGACAAGTGCTGTCAAAGAAGTTGAGTAACCGACACAGTTAATAAAAGCAAGTAAGAAAATTAGCATTCTTCGAAGAATAAAACAGAGCTCCTTCTTTGACAAAAATGAAATGAATAGACTAAATATTGAGAAGCCAAGTACCTACTTAGTAGACGGAAAGAGAAAAAACGTGTGACAAACAAAAGAATTAATAAATCGTGTTAAACGCAAGCAACTGTAATTAAATGTTGGGCTAGGAGCTTTGGAGGAGACAGAAAACTTAGACAACCAGCAGTTTTGTGAAAACACAAATAATGGTGCACCACAAATGTTGGCTTGTTCCATATCTTCTTTTATTTTGCTTGTATAAAAAGAGGCTCCAAAGATTACAGCAAACTCAGCCAATGCATTTTTTCACCTATGTGAACTTTTTCAGGGCATTCATACTATATATTTCAGTGAATTGGATGCCAACTCTAACTTCCACACTCCACCATGAAAGAATCCTATACATATGTGGACGAGATTAGTGTCAAATGTCAAACAAAAGTTCCCATATAGTTCAGGCCAATCTGCCCATGTGGTTGGCACCTTAGTCCATGTCACGAAACCGCACAACTGCTGTTCCTCACATCACATAAGCCATGGCAAAAAAGACTCTTTCATGGTGGAGTGTGGAAGTAGAATTTGGCATCCTATTTACTGAACTATATAGTATGAATGCCCTGAAGAAGTTCACATATGTGAATGAAACGCGTTGTCTGTGTACTGGTTGACATTTAGATAAAGGGCATTGCAGTAGTCCAATTGAGATGTAATAAGCACAATGACCACTGACACCCTCAGCTATTTCGGGAGAAATGGCAGAATTTTCTTCAAGATCTTAATTATCCAAAAGCAGGATCTCACTGTTCTATTAACCTGGGTGTCAAAAGTCAAGATGTTATCGAAAATCACACCCAGGTTTTTGGCCGCAGCTGCCAGAACAGGTGCAGTACCACAAGTTTCCGGCCATCATCGGGTGGTCCAAATTGAGCTATCCATTCCGAAAACCACAATCTCAGTTTTCTGCTCATTCATTTTGAGACAGTTTTCCCTCATCCACCTGATGATCTCTGTTATGCAAGCCGTAAGCCTGTCAGCCACATTTTCCCAGTCATCAGAGATGGAAACGATGATCTGTGTGTCATCCGCATACTACGACACCTGGAAACTGAGAGAATGCACCAGCTTCGCCAGAGGGGCGACATACAAATTAAATAGGGCATGGCTAAGGGAGAACCCTTGAGGAACCCCACAAGGGAGCTGGAAAGGTTTGGCTCTGAAATCCCCAAAGCTGACTGTAAGAGTCCTGTCCAACAGGAAGGAATCCAGCAAATCAAGTGCCCCATCTTTCAGCAGGGGCGCTTTGATCATAGGGATGGGTATGTGGTGCTCATAGTGAGTGCACACCTAAATAGATGGTATTCTTTGAATTATCGATCTTGGGACAAGGGGGAGGTGCAGTGTACATTAGCTTGCTGGCCTAATGTTTTTGTTGTAATAGCCAGCAGTCTTGAGCAGATTTATGTTAAGTTTGAGTTATCCACCTCACATAAATCATACATTAATAACAAGGTCCTGCCACCTATTCAACTCAATTCTTAATTTTTCTAGCCACTATACAAATGATTTTCAAAATGTTTAGGATACTCTTTCAACTTGGAACAGCAATACCCATTCAGTAATCTTCTTCAAAATCTGTTATAAGGCAAACATTAAGCATGCTTCCTGATGCCTCTCTAGCTGCTATGAGAAATTAAACTGGAATTAGGCAGCGGATATGCAAATCACCGCATTTCATAACATCACTAGGGAACAAGTGTATGCTACAGGACATGACTGGCAGTTGTTATGCTCACAAGGGGAGTAATTCTCAAAACGAAGATTGATGCTACTGACCTCTTTTTTTATGCTTGCTAATGTTGGTAAATCATGCAAGCAATAACTTCTAATACAACATCAGTAACATTTGTTTACAAAGACAGAACAAAATAATTTGCACATAGTTGCATATTATGATTATTTAAAATGAAAACAATCTAATTTACTTTAACAAGTGAGTGCACCATGTTGATGAGGATGCAAGCCATACCAATTTATCAATTGAAGACTGACGAAGGAGTGAAGATCACTGTCTTCAAGAGCATTCTTTGAATATGTCAAATAGTTGTATTCAACTGCACTCAAGCTATACATTTTTTGAGGGAGTGATCATATTGTGAGTGGCAAAGCTCTGGAAGCTTGTTTTTTAGATTCTGTTAGACCTATCAGCCTTAGGGCGGTCTTCCCCCAAACGTTTTGCTTTCCTCCTCCATTTTTACTGATCTTGTTTTTGCTGGTTTTAGGACTCTGAGTACTTTACCACTGCTACCCAGAGCTAAAGTGCATGTGCTGACTCAGTGAAACATGGTAATATTGGCTGATCCCTAATTGGCATATTTAATTTACTTATAAGTCCCTAGTAAAGTAACACTACATTTGCCCAGGGCCTGTAAATTAAATGCTGCTAGTGGGCCTTCAGCACTGATTGTGCCACCCACTTAAGTAGCACTTTAATCATGTCTCAGGCCTGCCATTACAGCCTGTGTGTGCAGTTTTTAAACTGCCATTTCGACCTGGCAAAGTAAACCTTTTGCCAGGACCAAACTCTTTTTTCATACATATAGGTCACCCCTAGGGTAGGCCCTGGACAGCCCAGAGGGCAGGGTCCAATGTATTTTAAAAGTAGGACATGTTTTACATGTCCTGGTAGTGAAAAACTCTTACATTCTTTTTCACTACTGCAAAGCCTACCTCTCCCAAGGGGTAACATTGGGATTACCCTATTATATTTTATAAGTGTGATTTCCAAATGGGAACAGGTAGCCCCTTCATGTTTGGTGTCTCTGGAATCACAATTCAAAATACTAACTTATTGTGAAGTCAGATTTTGAATTGTAATTCTGAAAATGCCCCTTTTAGAACGTGCAATATATAAATGCCACTTTTAGAAAGTTGGCATTTTCATGTCCTAGCCATTTAGTGCCTGTAGTCGGCACCGGGGTCACATTACTGAGTGTAACCGACAGTTGAGGTTTGTATATTCTCCTAGACAGCCACACACAATAGTAAGCTTAGGTGTGCCTGGATGGGCCATCACGGGCAGGAAGGGAGGGGGTACTGGGTACAGCCCCACTTACACCCAAATAGGCTATGTCCTGCCTCCACACAAAGAGCTGCATACCCCCTGTAGTTAGAATGGAGCTAGGACAGGGAAGGCAGGATGCCTGGGGACTTCAAACAGAAACCTCTAAAAGTTTCTCCCCCACTTCAAAGGCACAACTGGGTATAAATACTAGACCTCAGACACCAACTCTTCAGTACACTTCTGGACCTGTGGATACTCTGCCAGGAAGAGTGACTGCTGATCAGCTACAAGGACTGCCACTCTGCAGGACCTCTGCTCTAAAGGAACTGCTGCCCTGTTGTGCTGACTTGCTGCCTGCTGTCCTCTTGACTGGGGAAGAAGAACTGCACCTGCAACTTCTTCTTGAACTCGGGACCCCAGAGTGACTCAAAAGGCTAGTCTTATGGCCTCCTAATCTGAGTCTCAGGGACAAAAAAGGTTCTCCAAACAGCTCCTGGACCCAGCTGCAGTGAGTTCCTGACCTTCAAGTGGTGCCCCTCAGGACCTGGACCCTTGGTGTGGCACACAGGCTCTTAAAATCAAGAGTGTGGCCTCTTCCCAAATGAGCCAGTTCACACCGAGACTGTTCGCTTGCACCAAAATTCAGCATGAGTCGCTGTCAGCCCCTCTTTATCCACAGCAAGCATCGATTGGCCATGGAGGACCATCAAGGCGAAGCACTATCCCGCCTGTCCGCGACGTTCAGCCTGCTCTTTGTGCCACGCGACCATTGCCTGTGAAACTCTCCTTGCTCTCCAAGACCCTCTCCAATGCGAACGGGACCTTTGGCTCAAAACTTGAGAAGGCAAAACTTCAGTGGTAGGGATGTGGGACTGTAGCCGACCTGCGTTCCCTTGAGATGGGCCTGAACTTTTGACTTTGACCAGGTACAGCATGACCAGCAAGCTGCAGTTGCCTCCTTATGCTTTTCAGCACTATTTGTAAGTTTATTCTTTCTAACTCCAGTTCTACTGATTGAATGTTTGTTGTTTTGGTCTTGTTTTATTTATTAAATTAACCTCTATTTTTCTAACCTGGTGTGAGATCTTTTTGTGTGGTATTTTCACTGTTTTACTGTTTGAAGTGTTGCACAAATACTTTAAACATTGCATCTAAGTTGAGCCTGACTGCTCTGTGCCAAGCTGCTAGTAGGTTGAACACAGATTAATTTGGAGTCTGCTTGTGCCTTACACTGACAAGGATTGTGGTTGCTGCTTGACCAGGGCTCACACCCCAGTCAACCAGCAACCCAATTTCTTAAAGATTATGTAGAGACTACATGGGAAGCGTGCCATATTTTTGTGTATTTTCAAAGGATGAGGTCGCAAGCCTTCTTTGGTGAACATAGTACACATGCACCAAGCTTTGCTGGAAGGTTCTTAGGCAAATAAGACTGGTGTTTCTAAGTTAATTAGATCGTGACTTTGTGGTCATATTGATAAGTTTCAGAAACCTGCAAGGGCCGGAGCTTTTCTGTGTATTGTGTGTTTGTCCATCAGTCTTTTAAAATACTTTTTCGGGCACGGGCAATAGCGAATCATCTCAAAGCATGGTCCAACATATACACACTGTTGTGGCCATCTATTGCAGGATAGCTAGGCCACTTAGAATGTATCTGTTTAGCAAATAAATGATAACGAATACATCTAATGCTCCTGTAGAATTGCCACAGAAAAATACCAACTCCATAGTATTTACCATGGCAAGGTTCTGCAAACAGACTCCTGGCACAGGTAGTAGCTGCTACAGTTCAGCAGCAAAAGCCCAATGTGTGGCCATTTATTCCATGACCTACTGTTGCGGGATACCCATTGAGCATCCTTTATGTTTGGGCAAAGCAGGTGTCAGAGAAGATAAGCGAGCTGTGGAACATTTTGTTAATTGGGTGTGGAATAAAGGCTGTGTGGTGTGGCAAAGTGGGTCTGTGGTTGTGTTATCAACATTAAGGTTGAGAAGGGGTGAGGTTTGAGTGGAACCTCACCCCTTCTGGAAAGGGTTAGTATTTTTACCAGTTATTAAAGGAATAGTCTTCTCCAACCTTTACATTTTTTGTCCAATTGAATTTCAGAAACATAACAGAAAAGTAATTGTATGAGCTGTCTCAGGATAAAAGGAGCACTCTGGGGCCGATTACGATGGTGGCCGGACCGCAACCGACTGCTCCTCGGTTGTGGTCCAACTGCGATCTGCTGCTGCGGTCCGACTGACGCATTACAATGCGTGTTGTCAGAGGCAGCAGGCAGTGGGTCCGTCCGACGCTTACTGACGGGCTCCGTCGAAAACTCTTCATAATCCCTTAATGACGGCGGCTTTGTCATCTGGATTATGATGTCGGTTTCTGACAGCCATTCTATGTCAGCCTTTCAGACATGGAAAGGCTGTCAGAAAACGACATTGAGAGCCCCTAGCAGGGCCCCCTTCCCTCCTGGCTCTCTGCTCTGGGGCCTGGGGAGCACCTATGGTGCCCCCCTTAACATCCCTGCACCGCACAGTGCAGGGATGTTTGAAAACATCAATTTTTAGATGGAAGCTTGTACTGCGGGCCTTTTTTACCTGCTGCAAAAGCTTCCATTGAAAAATGGGCGGTCGCATCCAAAAACTGCGGTCGGAACACCTGGCCTAAGGTCGGGCGGTTCCCAATCTGCAACGGTGTCGGGTAGACGTGAGTCCTCCCAACATCGTAAAAAGCCCCTATGTTTAAGCCTACTAATCAAACAGCAGTGTCACCTGTTCCCATTAGTAGTATATTCTAATCCCTCTACAATAAGGCATTTGTGCACCTAAGCCCGGCTGCGGTGCAGAAATGACTTAATATTCTCCAGATGCAAGAGGAAACCTATGAAGGCAAATATCTGTTTTTTTCATCATACTCATGATACGTATTTTATGAATTTTAAATATGAAACCCTTTTGTCTCTTTGTCCTTGGTTAGGTCTACTCTAACATCTCCAGGTTTCTCATGACAAAGTTCAGGTTCATTGAACTCAGTATCCAGAGAACCTCACTACCTGGAAATGTGTGAGACACGCTACATTTGGTGTGTGTTGGGTGGCAGTGGCACTAGCTGTTCAGATTGAAATCATGCTGCTACTGTCTTCTCATTATCCTGGAAATTCCTGAAGTGAAACAGGCAGAGGTGTCTGATGCATGCCCTCTACCATGTCCTTTGCCCTCTGCACAAGGAGCCTAGGGGTCAGGCATGGATTACTGACACCGTAGTATCTTGGGATAAGTCCTTGGGATCGAACCTTCTCATGAAGTTTGTGCACCAAAAAAGACACTAAGGGGCATATTAGCAAGAACGGCGTTAAAATTATCGCAGGAACTGCCGCTAAAGCGGCGATAATTTTAACGCCGTTCTTGCTAATATGCCCCTTAATCTGAATGTATGTTTCTTCACCAGATCTAATCGACCATCCATAGCTAACAGTGTGCATTCACAAGTCAGATCCCTTTTTATTTAGGTGAAACATGATAGTCCCATTGACTTTATCACTATATTCTGAATTTCCTATGCATCAGGTTCCCTAAGAACACCTGATAATGGTTGCTCAGATTTCTTCAGTTGTTTTGTGATTTATACAGTTAAATATTTTTTTCTTTACATGGATTTGGCAATAGCCTTACATCCCTTAATATTTAACTACATTTATGTATGTGTTGAAATGTGCTTGTACACCTTTGAGGCTTCCTATGTGTAAGTTTTGATTTAGAGGTGGGCAGTACTAGGATTCCCATAAAAGTACCCTGTTAATAAAAACATTACTCTCACAGGGGTCATTTGTCTGATTTGGGTTCAGATGATTACTTCAACCCTGCTGCTGTCCAGGGACAAGCAGTGAGAATTTCCATCCCTGTAACTTTGCTCCTACCAACATCTTTGATTCAATAGTTTAACAACTTCCAGCTCTGTGTCTTAGTGCTCTAAGAGGCATAGTTATGACATACTTGTCAAAGAGTGTAGCATGCACATTAACATATTTGCTTTGTTATCTTTTCATCTCCCTTCATGACTGTCAACCTATCACTAACTTTTTGTTTCAACCTGCTAGTATTATGAAAATACAATGCTTTTGGATGATACCTATAGTTTTTTTTTAATCATAAGATTTAATGTAAATTGGATTAACATTTTAATGAAATTAAAAGAGCAAGTTAAAACGTGCAAGACACATTGATCAAACAACTCAAGAAGCAACTCAGCCTAGCTCCACATTTATTTAGATTTTGAGCCTTCAGTTGCCTAATGCAATCTTTATATTTTTATATTTTTCATTAATGAAATGAAATTAGATCCATTTATCCGACCAGAGTCTTTTTCAATTACAATCTAATTTAAAATGAAGAAATTATAATATCCTGTGACCACTCAGGGCTCCATTACCGAGGTACGTGGTTTTCTGCCGGAGAATTGGAAACTTCAGAGTGGGGTGGGGACGGTAATACTCCTGATTGTGAGATTTTGGGGAATAACATGAATTAATCACTGTTCCACATTGCTTATTGAATGTGTTTGTCCTGTTATCCACCTGCTGATCTCTATTTACTGGCACCATCAACCATACTGGGGCACTCGCAATGAGGTCTTGCTGTAGCCTAAATGTTCCCAGAAATGTATGCCTTGTCTTTGATTGCTTTGCAAGAATATAAAAAGTAAGTCAGCATATGCGCATAGCATGCCTTTAGAGACCAATAATGAAGGAAGTTTGCCTGAAATACGACTGTCTCACATACTCCAAATATCATTGCACCACCTTAAGGAGACATGAGAGTCGCGAAGGAAAACAGCTTTTCTTATCTGGATTTACATGCAGTGTTTTTTTTACAGATAAATAACTCCTGGGGTGGCTTAAGACTGAAACAGAACACGTGCACATCTTTATTGGATTTAAAAACAAGTGATGAGCACAACATAGTATTCATAGCACAGCACAGCACGTGGACTATCAAGTCTACTTTTTCAAGCAGTGCTTAATTTGAGCCTGCGGTTTCCGGTGCTTGGCCCCGGCAATTCATTTTCAACACTGCGAATTATGGCAGTCTACCATGTTGTGGCGCTGTTTGTCTTATTTAGAAATTAACACAACAACAGTTGTTTAATAATTCAATATACATTAAAAATGACCAACACCTGCCGCCCAAACCATTCTTATTGCTTTGGGTGACTTGGAATAGTCTGATTTGTAAAACATGTAGCAGTTTGATGGTTAATAGTTGTGTTGTTACTGTCAGTAGCTGCGGTGGCAAGGGCAATGGGTGGTGCAAGCTGCACGGGCCTCCTCAGGAGGGGCCTGGAACGTGTTTTGTTATATATTTTTTTTTTACAAATTAAGCACTGTAGCCATGTACCACTACTTGGTATACTCTCAACTTAATTGACACTGAATGGATATAGAGGGCAGTCTATAGAAATGGTTACAAACTTATCAGCATTAATTCCACCTACTAATGAGGGAGACGCTAGAATATGTATATGTGAACGATTTATCAATAGTATAGAGAATTTTAAAGCTAACGGCTATACTATTGCTACATGGAATATAGCCGGACCGGCAAGTAAACAGGATACGCTGGGTTGGGTGGACCTCATTAGTAAATTTGATATAATTTGTCTACAAGAAACCTGGAGTACTATTCCTGTTTACATTGCAGGGTTTACCTCCCATTATTTACTAGCTATACCTTCTACAGCTGGTAGAGCAAAGGGTGGCCTGTTAATCCTTCTGTCGAATAAACTGCCTTTGGTAGTTAAAAGGGTTATCAATGTAGGACACCACTCGCAGCTATTATGGTTGCATCATAAAGATGACCGGGATGTCTTACTAATTAATTTCTACAATAATACTTTCGACTCAACCCGTCATATTGTAGTCACTGATATAGAGAGGGAAATAGATAACCTGGTCACAGCTGTAAATACAAACTTTGCTATTGTATGGGTCGGTGATTTTAATACTCCAATTTGCACACAATCTTTGACTAAAGTCTGTGGGCTTAGGAGTGAGGAGGGGGATGATTGCATACATTTCCCGCACAATATTTATGGAAATACCCTTAACTCTGTTATGGCAAAATATGATCTCGATCTAATGCAAAGTGCTCGGGATGAGTATGGGAAGGAGATACCTACTTTTATTGGAAGAAATGCTAACACCACGATTGATCATATTTTAGTATCTGCAAATATTTTACACCTATGTTCTACTCCATGGATAGCCGAATTGCTACTTAGTGATCACAACTGTATTATTATGTCTCTGTTTATGTGGGGCAACAAAGTTTTAATTCAACAAATGGCTACCGATAACATCACATTGTGTAGGAATAATGGTACTAGAATCAGGTGGAAAGGTACTAATTCTGCTAATAATTTAAAAAAGATTGTTTTGGAATGTGGCAAGGAGATATTCGACTGTCTTGAAATGGAGGTTGAATCAACCATGATACTAACTAATTTTGGTAAAATTAATGATATAATTGATAAGATATTCACTGCCCCAATAAGTAGGAAATATAACCAGAATAGGGGTTGGTTTAACCATTCCTGTACCAACTCATTGAGCCAGTTGAAACAAGCACTCTCCAGTAGACCTAGGGATAAAGTGTTAGTCCAAAACTTAAGAGCAGATTATAAACTAGTACTAAAACAGAGGAAGAAGGAGCTCCAAGAGGAGGCTTGGGATAATCTCTCATTAGCTGCGGCTACGTCTGACAATAAGTTGTTCTGGGTAACCGTTAATTCAAAATTTCTTAAAAATGAATCTTACCCAGAAATTATATGCCATGTCAGCTGTGAGGAATGGGTGTTACATTTTACAAATATTTTTAACCCCTGCAACGAAGGAACCGAGGAGTTTACAAATCTTAGTAAATGGCCCATTACCCCGCTAAATATCACTCTGGACGAGGTCGAGTTAGGCATCAGAGGAAGCAAAGGAGGTAAAGCACCAGGCCCAGATGGTGTACCCATAGATGCCTATAAAACAGCGCAAGATCTATGGGGCCCGATACTCACCAGAGTTTTTAATGCAGCAGTCACAGAGGGAGCCCCTATGTCTTGGGGTCAATCAGTTATTATTCCCATCTATAAAAAGGGGAACAAATCGGAACCCAAGAATTACCGACTGATTTCCCTACTAGATTCATCAGTGAAGGTGATGAGTAGGGTTCTGCTAGTAAGACTGGAAGAGTGGGTTGTAGATAATGGGATTTTAACAAAAGCTCAATATGGTTTTAGAAAGGGGCTAGGTACGTTAGAACAGTGTATTAATTTGGAACTTTTAATTGGCAAATATACATGCGTTAAACAAGGAGGTCTCTTTTTATGTTTCGCTGATCTTAGCAGTGCCTTCGACTTAGTGGACCATGCTATACTCTGGCCAGTTCTACTTAACCTTGGTGCCCCAGAGTCTATTATTCATTTTCTTGCAAGGCTGTACGAAAAATTATTAACTAGAGTTCGGTATGGCCAACGGGGCGAATGCACTCCTAATTTTAAGGTTAAACGTGGCATCCGCCAAGGCTGCGTCCTAGCACCATTGCTTTTTACCTTATTTATTGACGAAGTAGACGCAGTTCTTAAGTCGATACAGGCGGATGCCCCCCAAGCAGATGGTCATGATATACCGGTTCTGCTTTATGCAGATGATGCAGTGCTTTTATCAAGGACACCGTTAGGTTTACAGCGATTAATTGATAGGTTCACAGATTTTATTAAGGGGAGGAAGTTGTTGATAAATAAGGCTAAAACATATACAATGGTCTGTAGAATAAAACCCAAGAAAATGAAAAGCTTTTTTATAGATGGGGAAAGAGTGGAATCTGTTGACACCTTTTGTTACCTGGGGCTAACCTTTTCTGGTAATGGTAAATGGTCACGTGAAATATCTAATGTCCGGGTTAAGATGTCTAAAAGTGCACATGGGGTGTTCAGGTTTGCTTCCAAATTAGGGGATCGCCGTATTAAAGATATGACCGATATCTATAAAGCTAGATGTGTCTCTATTGCACTATATGGTGCAGGGGTTTGGGGCTACCACCCCAGTTTAGATCTACATATAGAGGAAAACTCTTTTTAAAAAAAGCTATTGTGCCTGCCAGCATCAGCATCCTCCGAGTTAATCCATCGTGAAGTGGGGCTTGAATACCTGTCAGATTTGATTGCACTGAGACCGCTTCTGCTCTGGAGATCGATCTGGTCTAAAGAGGAGACTATATTCACGCAAACAATTATTAAGGACTGTTTGCGATTGGACAATTGTTTTAAGATCCCTTGGTTAAAATACATAGCATATGTTAGTAGAGACCTATTTAAGCTCACGATCTCGAGAAATCCGACTGATGTGATAGGTCTGCCCAAACAGGAGATGAGGAACATATTTCTGTCCCATAAGAAGGACTGTAGGATGAGAAATGTGGAGAAACAACCTACATATCAGCTTTATCAACTGTATATAGACTTTGTTGGTTTTCAAAGTTATCTATCACTAGTTTCAAGATCCTCTCACCGTTTTGTACTAACGAGGATGAGACTAGGTCTTGTCCATCATCTAGTCGCGTTCCCAGAAACGAAACAGCATCCAGTCACCCCATGTCCATGTGATAAGCACACTAAACAGAGCACCATGCACTTTTTACTATTATGCGTATTGTACTTGAACTATAGAATCGTCTATTTAAAACCATTGTTTAAGAAATATAATGTCACAACTATTAATGCTGCTATGAGTCTACTGTTTACATTAAAAGAGCCTGAGATTTGTTTTTATGTGGCGACATTTATTTTAAAATCTATTCATGCTAGGAAAAGTATGGTCTTTTAATGTATCTATCAATTGAATCTATATTTTTATAATTGCACTAAACCGAATGTATATATACTATATGAAACTGTAATTGGATTTTAATGTTTGTGTATGTATTTTTGCTTTTATGGTTGCTACCCAAACCGAATAAAGCTTTCTTTTCTTCTTCTTTCTTTGACACTGAATAGCAGTCTTAGAGGCATCTTTTTTTTCGGTTAAATAAAACCCTAACATTTCTTACAACACAATACACACATTTTAATGTTAAAAACATGTTAAAAATAGATATAAAAAACGAATCAATACATTGTCCAGGAATATTTACAGACCAATCATTTAGGTTAAGGGGTGGGGAGAAATTAAAAGGGAGTGCAAAGACTAATCTTCCACATGTCCCTCCTACGCCAGATGTTATGGCTCCTGGGTTTTCCCATGCGAAAACAAGGAAATTGGTGCAAGCCAAGCATAGTCTTGTTTAAGATTTCTCGCAGCATCTTGTATTGTCTCGTCCATGCTTCCAAGTTAAAGGACAAAGGTGTTAGTGCAAATTTTACTAAAAAGTGCAGAAAAGGTAAAAGTTATATTCTAGTGCAGGTAGTATCGCCACGTCCATGTGTTCTTATTCCCTTTATGGCTTGAGGTAGAGATGGAAATATTAGTGCGAACCACACCCAAGGAAGCAGACAGTAAAAACTATATTACAGCCCTATACTGGCAGCTCGAATTGTTTATTGTGCAGACTGTGAGGCAGTCATCGACCCTTTCGCTGCCAAATAAACTGTCCGCTTTCAAAAAAACATTTTACAAAGGCTGCGATCACTTAGAGGCATCTTCAGTTTGTGAGTCTTGGAATTTCATACAAATAAATTAGCCTTTATCATTTTGGGGAATAACATCCTTTTTTAGAAAATTTAGACCAAGATGAGACATAGGGGTCGATTCCGATTCGGGCCGGAAAAAGCACCGACCGACTCGGATCCGGAAAAAATACCGACCGACACGTACCCGTGGCGCACGACACGCCAAGTACGATGCAAGGCGCGAAAAATCCGACCGACACGTACCGAAACCAAGTCGACCGACCGAGCCGCACGGAAAACAGCAATCCGGCCGGAAAAACACGCGAATCCAACCGACCGACACGCACCCGGAACAAATCCGACCGAAACGTACACGCGAACTCCAAACCGCTAAGTACGATGCAAGGCGCGAAAACCACGAGCGAGTCGGACGGAGGACAAGCCGTACGACCGACACGCATACAAAACCGAGCCGAAGCAACACAATACACCGCGACCGACGCGTACGCAGCATAGAAAACTGCACAAACACAGCGTGAACGAAACGGAGAACACCGTACGAGACCAATGCAGGGTCCGACTCGGTCACAAGAACGTTTCCAACATACACAAACAGCACAAAGGAAAAATCACCCAAAAAAGGCCAAACAAGCAATTACCAAGCCAATAAATACTGGGGGGTGGGGACAGAGAACAAAGACACACCCACAACTCCACCTATATAAAGGACACAAATCACAACCATGAGCCTTTGCAAATGCCATTCCACTGCCAGCACCCAAGAGAAAGCAACCACACACCCACAGCTCATCCCTCACACAAGCCACACACCATCAGCACACCAACAAATACCTACCTCACATACACCCAGCAAAACACACACTCACACACCCTCACCTGCACACCAACACACACATCACCCACCATCACCACCCATCACCATGCCCCCCAAGAAGAATCCCAAGTTCCTAGATAGTGAATTGGAAGTCATGGTAGACGAGATCCTCAGGGTGGAGCCACAGCTGTTTGGCACACTGGTCCAACAGACCCCCATGTTGCAGAAAACCAAGATGTGGGAGAGGATCATCAACAGGGTGAACGCCCAATCACCATGTCGGCGCACAAAGACCGACATCCAGAACAGGTGGTATGACGTGCGCAGGAGGGTACGGAAAATGCTGACGAAAGACTACATCAACAGCCAATACACCGGCAGTGGCCCTCCTGCCAAGCCAATATACCTCAGGCCCTGGGAGGAGAAGGTACGGGCCATCCTTCCGCCAGTGAGCGTATATGGACTAGAGGACATCCCAGAGCCTGGTGAGTACACAACAAATGTACACAATATACTGCCACAAAACACACACATCACTGTCAAGGGGAGAGTCAAACCATGCACTCATAGCAATTACACAGCAACCAGAACAGAATCATCCCAAAATGTGTATGTCAGTCAGATAAACACAACACATGCCATCAAAAAAGTCACATCCAACTGTGCCAACACATGTACAAACACAACTACAACTACAGCTAGGCAGTGGCACAAATAGAACTAACAAACACATCCAGACATGTAGCCACCACAACAACACCAACACACAGTGAAGACCACTCAAAGGAAGGAATTCTGTGTATGCTGGCCAAGTCAGTGTAGCCAATAGCATCATGAGAGTCGCAGTCACACATATTGCCCCCCACAACTGTCCCATCAACACCACCATGAACCATGCGCACATCACAGGGAGTGGAGAAGGACTCACAAGATGGCTGACACTGGCAACTGCTGTGGGGAGCACAAGGCCCTGCTGGCAACTGTGCACCAACAAACAGCAGGACACCACTGACTGACATCCTGAGAGACAACTTACACTCCCTGCAATGCAAGCACGTTCCATGGTGGGATATCTGGCTAGCTGGGTGGGAAGGGGGACTTGCAGCACTGACCATAGTCACAAGCACCTCCCCTCACACCCCCAACACAAACTCCACAGAACCCACCTGGTAGAATGCAATGCCCCCATCCTAACACAAGATCCCACAAAGAACCACCACCCTGGGTTATGTTGTGTGAAGCACAGGGCCACTCTTGGGACTCTTAGCCAAACAACTGCCAGGACAACACTCCCAGCCATCCTGTCAGCACAGCCAGCCCACCCCACAGGGAAGCAGAATCAAAAGGAAGGAAGCATGGGCATGCTGGGAAGGGGGTGGAGGCAATAGCATGATGGGAGTCGTAGTCACTGATATTGGTCACCCCCACAACTGTCCCATCAACACCACCCTGAACCATGCTCACATCACAGGAAGTGGAGAAGGACTCACAAGATGGCTGACACTGGCTACTGCTGTGGGGAGCACAAGGCCCTGCTGGCAACTGTGCACCAACAAACAGCAGGACACCACTGACTGACATCCTGAGAGACAACTTCCACTCCCTGCAATGCAAGCACGTTCCATGGTGGGATATCTGGCTAGCTGGGTGGGAAGGGGGACTTGCAGCACTGACCATAGTCACAAGCACCTCCCCTCAGACCCCCCAACACAAACTCCACAGAACCCACCTGGTAGAATGCAATGCCCCCATCCTAACACAAGATCCCACAAAGAACCACCACCCTGGGTTATGTTGTGTGAAGCACAGGGCCACTCTTGGGACTCTTAGCCAAACAACTGCCAGGACAACACTCCCAGCCATCCTGTCAGCACAGCCAGCCCACCCCACAGGGAAGCAGAATCAAAAGGAAGGAAGCATGGGCATGCTGGGAAGGGGGGTGGAGGCAATAGCATGATGGGAGTCGTAGTCACTGATATTGGACACCCCCACAACTGTCCCATCAACACCACCCTGAACCATGCTCACATCACAGGAAGTGGAGAAGGACTCACAAGATGGCTGACACTGGCTACTGCTGTGGGGAGCACAAGGCCCTGCTGGGTACTGCACACCAACCAACAGCAGGACACCACTGTCAGCCATCTTGCCATTGCTCTCACACCCACACACACTGAACTCCACACAAATGCAAGTAAGTATGGGAATGCTGGGAAGTGGGGTGGAGGCAATGGCATGATGGGAGTCGTAGTCACAGACATAGCTCACCCCCACAACTGTCCCATCAACACCACCCTGAACCATGCTCACATCACAGGGAGTGGAGAAGGACTCACAAGATGGCTGACACTGGCTACTGCTGTGGGGAGCACAAGGCCCTGCTGGCAAATGTGCACCAACAAACAGCAGGACACCACTGACTGACATCCTGAGAGACAACTTACACTCCCTGCAACGCAAGCACGTTCCATGGTGGGATAACTGACTGGCTGGGTGGGTGGGAAGGAGGGCCGGCTGTCAACCAAACACAACCAATGCAGACCATGTTCACACCCCAGAAAATACATAGAAATGCCCAAATAATGCAGGACAATGTGCCACACCAATATCAACCCCTGACTGTGACGACTTAGGACAATGCAATGTACAGGCCCGCACCCAGAGGCACAGTCACAACTGTCATGTGTGTCAACCATTGATGCCTGCAGAAACATAACATACATTGTTTGTGTCTCCCAAAACAGGTGATGATGGGGACACAGCAGCAGACGCTGAGGAGTCCCAGTCCCAGGCTCAAGAGGATGCCGAGCTCACTGGCGTCGTACAGCCTCTGTCCTCCTCGGACGATGAAGAACAACCTGGCACATCCGGTGCAAGTCAACATGCAGCACCAGCAGGACCACCAGCTGCACCCCCTGCACCCACCCCTCCAACGACTGTCACCACGAATACCATCCCTGCCGACATGGACAGAACAAGGAGCAACACCAGCACAGTGACCCTAGACCAACCTGGGGCCATGGAAACCACCACCACCACCAACCCCCAAGGTGGACCAGGGTTATCTGTGCGTGCCACTGCACGCACTGCACATGTCAGCAGGGGTGGTGGGAGGGGTGGGAGACAGAGGTTGCTGCTTGCAGACGTTGCTGGTGTGCATGATGACCCACAACTGGTACGCATAGCTGATGCGTACCAGTCCAGCACCGGAGACCTCAGCCAGGTAGTGGGGCTCCTCAGAGATATTAAACAGCAGCAGGCTGCCCATCATGCCCGCTTGGACTCCCACATGTCCCACGTGGAGTCACACATGTCCCGTGTGGACTCACACATGTCCCGCGTGGAGTCCAAGTGGGATGCACTGCATGAGATGACGGCGGTGCACAGGGACATTTTACAATGCCTCCGCCAGATGAACAGCAACCAGTCCACACCTCCCTGTGTGCCAACAACATCTGGTGCCGAACAAACTACAACTGCCACAGGGAGGGAGGAGGACTCTGGCGGAGAGTCCCCTGCACCGCAGCAGCCTGTACTTGAGGGGCCCCCCCCCCAAGAAGAGGGGTCATCCGAGGAGGGAAAAGTGAGAGGCCGATGGCGAAGCGCAACTCCCAGGAAGCCTGAACCTGTTCTGGATGTTCGCCTTTGTGCACAGACTGTTCACCCTGTTGACGGCAACACTACTCCCACACATTGCATGGGGAGTACAAGTTGGACCAATGTGTCAGACAACTGTGGCCCCGATACTGGGGATCCTGTCTACCAGGACTTTCAATTCACCTAGGAACTTGGGATTGCAAGATTTATGTACAGCACAACCCATCCTATGCACTATTAACACAAATGTATCACAATAAACACACTAATACACCATACTTGCCTCTGTCGTGATTCCAACGTGGGTGCTATTATGGGGATTATGAACTGCAAAATTACACTGTGTATGCGAACTGCAACAGCAAGGACAACACAGGCATGTGAGTACAGGCAACGTGACACACATGAGGGAGACACACCACCAGGGCTACACAACACATACACACCTAGGCCATCTGACTCATTGCCTACACTGATGTTGCCAGGGAAGACGGTGCAATGCACAGACACCACACCCATTCCCAGTTGTAGTCAAGTAGCCCACAGGTGCAGTAAGCAAATGGCAGTCAAATGTGTGACCACAGACATCGCACATCACAAAGTGAAGCACAGGTTTATTACACAGTTGCAACATGCCGTAACCACTACAGATGCAAGGTAATCTCACCTGGCAGCGGGCACACAGTCAACAACTGTAGACGGAAGGAAGTCCATGGGTGTGGCGCACATCACCTGTAGGGACACAACAGCTACCAGCCTGGATGTGCAATCACGTCGTCGGTGGACACAGTTGACCAAACGAATCTGAAAGTACCCTGTGAAGGACAGAAATGACACACAGTCAAAAGCAATGGAGTACAGGACAGAACAGCAAAACTCATGCACAATACATGTTACAAGATACCCACCCAGAACCAAGTTAGCATGTCAACACTGTTGGGGAGTACAGCCCATCTGTCACCACACATCGCAACACACATCCAGTCAAGTAGCCCATGGACACACTCCAACAGCACCAGAGCACCACCCACACATCATGCCAACTCACATCATTGACATGACACCTCAGGATACTCACATTCAGCTAAAGAAGTTGGTGATGAGCTGTGTGCGGACATCACCATCACCATCATCATCATCATCGTCACTGGCATCGTGGTCCAGGCCAGGATCCTCCACAGGTGGCGGATGTTGGTCATTGTCATCCTGGATGAGAGGCAACTCCTTCCGCACTGCCAAGTTGTGGAGCATGCAGCAGACGATGATAATCTTGCACACTTTCGCAGGGGCATATGGGAGGGACCCTCCGGTCTTGTCCAGGCAGCGGAAGCGGCTCTTCAGGAGACCAAAGGTCCGCTCAATCACTCTCCTGGTCCGACCATGTGCCTCATTGTAGCGCATCTGGGCTGGTGTCACAGGGTTCCTGAGGGGTGTCAGCAACCACGGCATGTTGGGGTATCCCGAGTCACCTACGGACAGACAAGTGCACATTAGCTGACTTGGAAAAGTGGGCGGAATACTACAGATCAGATCACACACAATGGCACAAAGTCAGTACACACCGACAAGCCAGGCACGCTGGTTCTGCATCTGTGCCATCATCCTGGGGATGCGACTACTCCTCATCACAAAGGCATCGTGTGCTGAACCAGGGAAACGGGCACACACGTGTGTGATGGTCATGTCTGCAAGACACACCACCAGTGCATTGACCGAGTGGTAGTGCTTGCGGTTCCTGTAGGCCTGCTCCTGGGCCTGTGGTGGTACCAAAGCCACATGTGTCCCATCAATGGAGCCAATTACATGCGGCATCCTCCCCAGGGCATAAAAGTCACTCTTCACGTCAGTGAGTCGTCGCAGTCTAGGGAAATAGATGTACCGGTTCAGGAAGAGCAACATTGCCGCCAAAACATCGCGGAGCACACGGCTGAACATGGTCTGTGACATCCCACCAGCAGTCGCCACAGTATGTTGGAAGGTACCAGTGGCAAAGAAGTGTAGGGCTGCCATCACCTTCACCTTGGGGGTCAGCGCTGTAGGATACGGCCGGCCAGGCTGCAAATGTGGGGACAACTTCACTGCCAAATCCTCAATCAGCTGCCTGGTGAAGCGGTACCGTCGGATGCTGTCCCGTTCCACCATCGTTGCCAGGTCTGGGAATGGTCGATGGACAGCAGGAGCCCTGCAGTGCAGAGGAGAAGTAAGCAAGATTGTCAGTCACCCCACATATGCGGCATTGAACACACTCAAGATCCCAACATACATCATTATGAGGCACAACTACATGAAGTGTGCAGTACCGGAAGGACATGTATGGTACATACATAGCCAACATCTGTCAACACGGTCCAACAGGTGGCATCAATTAGTCCCAGGTTGGCCCATTGGATATCATGAGGCCGTGTCACAGTTCCCATCTCCTGCTGCCGTGTCACAATAACCCCCACAGTGACATGTGAGGACAGATGTGCCCCAGGCACCACAGCTCAACGACAGGTACATTCCCAGGGACCCTGTAATGCCACATGGACACTGGCATTACATGGAGTATCATGTATACACCACAGCAAAACAACCATGACCCCCACGGGTAGTGGCCCCACTTGCCACGGCAGGACAGACATGGATGTCTGTGACACACACGCACAACATCAGAGTCCATGCACACACAACGTGGATGTGGAGACTGTCTCCCATTGTGCACATGAAATCAGAGACATTGTAAACACTACATGCACAAAGACTGTGGAGGACCATCACTATTGTGCCACTGGGACACCCTGGCTCAAACATACCGTCCCACATGGGACTCACGGGGTATGTGACATGACATACACATACACCACTGTGAAATGTGACCATGGCACATGCACAGATATGAACAGTTGCACATCACAGTGGTCATGTACACGTAACACCCAGGATCCTGTCCCCATGAACACGTGCACAGCCTGGGGGTGGCTGCCCACAGGTGACACCCACAGGACAACATGTACACCAACATACACACAATAGGAAATGCATCCTTACATGCCTTATGATAAAGTTTGGACAGGCTGTCGTGATGTAGGTGTGCCCCTCACTCCCTGGGAGCTATCTGTGGCTGGCATATGTCCATCTGAGACAGGCATGCTGACATATGCCAGTCACATGTACAGTGATGCGTTGTACCGCAATGGACCGATCGGTGCCTCCGGCCGGCCCATTGCATTCAATGTGTGCGGGTACGCGTTGTACCCCTGAGCGCGTTGTACCGCAATGGACCGATCAGTGCCTCCGGCCGGCCCATTGCATTCAATGTGTGCGGGTACGCGTTGTACCCCTGTGCGCGTTGAACTGCAATGGACCGATCGGTGCCTCCGGCCGGCCCATTGCATTCAATGTGTGCGGGTACGCGTTGTACCCCTGTGCGCGTTGTACCGCAATGGACCGATCGGTGCCTCCGGCCGGCCCATTGCATTCAATGTGTGCGGGTACGCGTTGTACCCCTGTGCGCGTTGTACCGCAATGGACCGATCGGTGCCTCCGGCCGGCCCATTGCATTCAATGTGTGCGGGTACGCGTTGTACCCCTGAGCGCGTTGTACCGCAATGGACCGATCGGTGCCTCCGGCCGGCCCATTGCATTCAATGTGTGCGGGTACGCGTTGTACCCCTGAGCGCGTTGTACCGCAATGGACCGATCGGTGCCTCCGGCCGGCCCATTGCATTCAATGTGTGTGGGTACGCGTTGTACCCCTGTGCGCGTTGTACCGCAATGGACCGATCGGTGCGCACCCATTGACAATGGGCTTGCCTGGCAACGGACGCGTTTTCGAATTTCGAACGAGTCGGTTGCTGTAAATTCAGTTGGTCACCCACAACAATGTTGCAAAATCATGTATGTCATGAAGTTGAAGATTTGAAGGATGCTGTGGGCGTGTTTTGGTGCTGCTATTCCATGGATTGGCCAGATTCCGAAGATGCAAACGACTTGGACCTATCACTTTGGACACAAGGGACAGTATCTGCCTCTCCAGCACATATATATTGCTGGCTGTTCCCCTGAGAGCTCACTTGCCTGCACTACATGCTCCAGGACGACATCTGCCACTGCACTGCTGCTGTCTCTGCCCCTCTGGACCCTGCAATGGCACGTACTGTGGAGAGAGCCCCAGCCTTCAGCCTTGAAGAGAACCAGGCCCTGCTGGACAGCCTACTTCCACAGTACAGCAAGCTGTATGGGACACCAGGGGAGCAGGTGAGTGTTCTGTGCACTGCCTTTCTGAATGTGCATTTTGTGTGACTAGCAAGGCTGAGAGTCTGCACGCCACTGGCTAGCAGGCTCACTGAGTAGTTGTCACCCCCCATAGTGTGTAGTGACTTGCACTGGACAGGTATGGTGCAGTGACAGTGCATTTGAACATGGTTTTACTTCCCATGCAATGATACCATGTAGTGACGTCTGGCAAACTGTCCATGGTCAGCTTTGCACTGCCTGTGTACATCATGTGCCCCTGTGATTGAGACATGTATATACAACTGTGTCATGCACGGATATGTTGCATGTGTGGTAATGGCCTTTTCACTTTGTCATCCTGACAGGTTAATGCCCATCGGAAGCAGGAAATCTGTAAGGACATCGTCCGGGCTGTCCGGTCCGTGGGGGTCTACAAGCGCCGGATCCACAACTGCCAGAAGAGGTGGCAGGACCTTCGGGGCTGGACCCGGAGGATTGCACGGGTCCAGCTGAAGCTGTCGCCTCCTCGCAGGAGGGGCGGAACACGGACCCTGACCCCCACATGCTCCAGATCCTGGCGGTGGTTTTTCCAGACCTGGATGGGCAGCTGAAGGCCAGACAGCAGCAAGGAGGGGGTGAGTCAAAGACTGCACTGTGAACTCTGTATTACATGCTTTGTGCCCTCCTCTGGCCTGGTTCAACTGCCACAGTGCAGCAGTCATGTTGTCCAGGAGCCATGTCCCTCTATTGTGCACTGCCCACTGCTCATCTGATACCCAGGTGTGGCCCTTACATTCAGGGAATTGTGTCACTTGGGACTGTGTCCTTGCAGTTTGCTTCACTAAAGGTGGGGGACAGCATCTGTTTCCCTAACTCTGTTGTGGGCATCATGGGTGGGTCCATTGTTCACACAACGCCTGGGTTTGGACATGTGATCTGCGTGTTGCTTTGATATGCGGTCCACTTGCTGAGCTGAGCCACCACATGTGCCTGGGGTATGTGGCACACGCCCATGCAGCGGGTGGGAACAATGTTTGGGCCCCAGGAGTGTGCAGATTACGTGTGTCACACATACATAGCCAGCTATCCACTGTCCAGGGCACATCCCTCATTTATGTGGAGCAGGACAGTCATGCCTACTCCAGGCCATGCAATGCACTCTGTACTCCCATTCCCGTGTATCAGCTGACACATTGTGCACAGTGATTTGACCCCTCAGGTGTCTGCCTCTGTGTCAGTGTGCTGTGGATTAGTTGCCAGGACTGCTGGGGTGTTTCTTGGTAGGGGCTCAGCATGCCCCTGGAGATGTGACCATAGGAGACGATACTTGTGTGTCACATAGGTGTTTGATCAGCTGCCCGTGCAGACTGGGGTATGCGAATGTGAAGTTCAGGCAGCTGTTCCCCATTCACAGCAAATTGTGAGGGGCTCAGGTTCAGAGGGTAGTGTCACAGGTCTCCCATACGTCCAATAGGTGTGACCTGGACAGATGAGGGTTAAGATGATGTGTTGTGTGGGGGATGTACATGTGCACTTGTGCAGCTCCAGGACTTGCATTCCCCATGACATACTATTGTGACACAGTGCATAGTGTTGTTGTCTGGCTGCCAAGTCATACATCACTGAGACAGTGATGTATGACTTAGCAGTCATGCCTCTGCCATGGCATGTGTCAACTTATTGGTGGTCCTGCAGGGGAGTGACATGTGCTACATGCACACCATAGTGGCGCTGGCTATCAGGACATGGGTGCATCATGGTGTCTGTCGCTGGTATGCATCACATGCATTTCCTATTTGACTCTGGGCATCCCTTTCATCCGGAAACCTGTACTGACTCAGTGGCAAGAGCTGTGATGTGTGCATGTCCACATGCCACACCGTGTCCTCTGCACTGTCCAACTACTGTGTACTTGGTGCATGTGTCCACACTGGGGTGTTGCAATCCAACAGACACCAGACAGATGGGTGCAAGGCCATGTGGGATGTGAGTGCCATGCTTGGCATCAGACTGACAATTGGCTTCTCCTGTTCAGTTAGGGCACTTTTAGCAATGTACAACTAATGATGCCAGGGCTTGCTCTGTAATGTGCTGTGCTCACAGTGGTGTGTGCGTTTGGTGCAGGTGACTGATGTCTGTCTGTTTCCCCATTGTTTGCAGATACATCCACGGCCACGGAAGGGGACAGCTCCACGGACCAGGAGGAGCCAGAGAGCCAGACTGGGTCAGCAGCCGAGGAGTGGTCGGAGGGACCCAGTGGCACGGAGGGCGAGGGGAGCCACACCGAGGAGTCCTCAGCACCATCCACCTCAGCTGAGGACCAGAGCAACTCGGAGGATGACTCCCTTGTGGAGGCGGGTGTCAGCAGCCACCACACGCCAGCTAGTGTTGCTGTCCCCGCCACCACCAGCACCACCACCGCCCTCCCATCGGCTCCCATTCCCCAGGTCCGTGGAGGCTCCCATGTTCGGGAGCGTGTCTCCTTTGGCCCAGGCACCGCACCCCCTGCCCCTGTGTCCCCTGCTGCCCTGAGTGAGGAGTCTGTGTACCTCCTTCGCCAGCTCCATGTAGGGCAGACAGCCATGCTGAGTGTCCTCCATGCGCACACCGCACTGTTGACTCAGCTGGTGTCGTTCATGGAGGGCATCTCATCGGGCATGTCTGACCTACAGAGGGGCAACAGGTCCATGGACTCCTCCCTGACGGCAGCAGTGTCCCTCCTCAGACAGTCCCTCACCCCTCCTGCCTCTGCCCCATCCACACTCCCCAGCACCTTACCCGTCCCAAGCACACACACACTGGCACAGGCACACACACGTCCAGCACACAGACACACACGCCACAAACAAAACGCACACGCACGCACAGTCAGGGGACTGAAACCAGACTCACAGGGGATGGGGCCCTGGTACACACACACGCATCCACGGGCACTGGGCAGTCCTCAGTTGCCTCTCCCTCCAAAGCACCCTCCCTTGCCTCACCTGCAACCCCAAAGACCCAGCGCCTCTTCCTCAGTGACCTCGGCCTCTTCCCCTCCGATCCAGCTGCCCCAGCATCCAGGGGGAAGAGGAAGCCCCCCCACACGGAGCAGAGTGCCCCTCGCCCCCGGACACCCTCCCCCAGGCGCAGACAGACTGAGGCCCCCACCCGCAAGTCCCTCCGGAGTGCTAAGAGCAAGACCCTGCAGCTCAAGCACCAGGTCTCCTTCCTCCATCCCTCAGGCCCCCACTCCACAGGTGCCCCCACCACACCCTGCCCCAGGTTTCCCCACCCACAGATATACCATCCCCAAGAGGCTCCGGCCTTCTCCCCTGCCACTTGCTCTCCCGGCACCACACCCCCGCTGCGCTTGTCTGTGCCACTGATATGGTGAGGGTGTCCTCCCCCTCTGTCCAGCCCACCTTGCCTGTTCCCCATTCTCCTCCCCTGGTGGTAGGCACTGCAGTGGAGTCCACTACCACCCTGTCTGACTTGGGCACTGCAGTGGCGGACCTGTCCACTCCATCTGCAGGGTCCACTGCAGTCGTGCCGGCACCCACAACATCTGAGCCATGCCCCCCAGTTGTGCCGGCACACACCATGTCAGACACCTCCACTGCAGTTGTCAGTGGCTCTCCAGCACCCACCACCCCTTCCCTGCTTCCTCCTGGTGAGCCCTGATCCTGTCCCTGCGGTGCCTGGCCTACCCCCCCGGTTGCCCCTCCTAGTGGATTGTCCCTGGTTTTGTGCAGGCATGTGTAGGGTGGCATCTGCCACTGTCACCCACTTGTGACTTTGTTGATGGACTGGCCATTGGCCTTTGTTTATGTTCTACCGGACTTCTACTTTTAATGCCACATATGCTGAATAAAGCAACTTTCTGTTCTCTAGTGCTTTTGCTTCTGATGTACATGATGCTGATGATGCTAACCATGCCCTTGCTGCAGTGATGGTGATATTTGGTCTCATGATAATGAAGTGTTACTGTGCAGGAACCCATGTGGTCCAGGGGGAATGTGTCCTATCCTGTGGTGTATCCATGTCATCCATAGCAGCATCTGAGGGTGTCATGTGTTCAGTATTTGGCAATGGGATTTCGTACTTAGATTGGCAATTTCACATCTGTGGCTTCCACCCCTGCACATCTGTTGTGCCTGCCATTGTTCAATTCGTCTACTTCCCTGACCGTGTGGCCATCTCCAGTGAACATGCAGGTTTGGGCATCAATGGGGAAGGACTCATCTGTGTTGTCAGTGCAACATTGCTATACAAGTGTGTTGGATCTGTGCTGATGAGTCCGTTGGCACTTCCATGACCAGGCTGATGGGACGGGAGCCCTCATTTGGTGCTAATTGTTGATTGTGTGTCCCATTGCTGCCATGGTATGGTATCTGTTCACCTCACATCTGCAGTCTCCACAGGGTATCTGCATGTGTGTGCCTATAGGTGCAAATATGTGGGTCTGCATTCGGATGGTCACTTCTGTCATTGTGTCATTGATGATTGTTGACGGTGTCAGCCCCCATGGGTGTTGTTTGTCTGCACATGGCCAAAGTTATGTCTTATTTGCACTGCAGGATTTGGCTCCCCCAATTTATGTTGCAATGGGACACATACACTACTTTGCCACTGATGTGTTTGTTGTTCTGTGACCAGGAATCATCCATGCAGTTTGGCAGTTGCACCTCTTACTTTGTCAACACTTACCTTTTGGTCACTGTGATGATGGGGGTTTGGACCCCATTGCCACAATGTTCAAAATGTGCTGCAGCTATGGACCCCACACTTGCCTTTTGGTCACTGTGATGATGGGGGTTTGGACCCCATTGCCACAATGTTCAAAATGTGCTGCAGCTATGGACCCCACACTTACGTTTTGGTCACTGTGATGATGGGGGTTTGGACCCCATTGCCACAATGTTCAAAATGTGCTGCAGCTATGGACCCCACACTTGCCTTTTGGTCACTGTGATGATGGGGGTTGGACCCCATTGCCACAATGGTCATGGCCTGCTTGCGTTGTGTGTGCCACACACATATTTGTGTGGCACATGTGCTAGGGGTCACATTGTATGTTCGAAGTCATGTTCGGTGTTGTAGGCATTTGACACAGTCTACACACGCTTGTCATGGTGTTGGGGGATGTCTTCTTCTTGCATTCCCTAGGTTGTGGTGTGCTGGTTGTGTCATGCATTGTCCATCCTATGGGTGGGGGTGGTAGTGGTGGTAGGCATCCTGCCCCCCTGGCTAAGGGTGGTAGTAGTGGTAGGCATCCTGCCCCCCTGGGTGAGGGTGGTAGTAGTGGTAGGCATCCAGCCCCCTGGCTAAGGGTGGTAGTAGTGGTAGGCATCCTGCGCCCCTGGCTAAGGGTGGTAGTAGTGGTAGGCATCCAGCCCACCCTGGGTGAGGGTGGTAGTAGTGGTAGGCATCCAGCCCCCCCTGGCTAAGGGTGGTGGTAGGCATCCTGCCCCCCCCGGGTGAGGGTGGTAGTAGTGGTAGGCATCCTGCCCCCCCTGGGTGAGGGTGGTACTAGTGGTAGGCATCCAGCCCACCCTGGGTGAGGGTGGTAGTAGTGGTAGGCATCCTGCCCCCCTGGCTAAGGGTGGTAGTAGTGGTAGGCATCCTGCCCCCTGGCTAAGGGTGGTGGTAGGCATCCTGCCCCCCTGGGTGAGGGTGGTAGTAGTGGTAGGCATCCTGCCCCCCTGGGTGAGGGTGGTACTAGTGGTAGGCATCCAGCCCACCCTGGGTGAGGGTGGTAGTAGTGGTAGGCATCCTGCCCCCCTGGGTGAGGGTGGTGGTAGGCATCCTGCCCCCCTGGGTGAGGGTGGTAGTAGTGGTAGGCATCCTGCCCCCCTGGGTGAGGGTGGTACTAGTGGTAGGCATCCAGCCCACCCTGGGTGAGGGTGGTAGTAGTGGTAGGCATCCTGCCCCCCTGGGTGAGGGTGGTAGTAGTGGTAGGCATCCTGCCCCCCTGGCTAAGGGTGGTAGTAGTGGTAGGCATCCTGCCCCCTGGGTGAGGGTGGTAGTAGTGGTAGGCATCCTGCCCCCTGGCTAAGGGTGGTAGTAGTGGTAGGCATCCTGCCCCCCTGGCTAAGGGTGGTAGTAGTGGTAGGCATCCAGCCCACCCTGGGTGAGGGTGGTAGTAGTGGTAGGCATCCAGCCCCCCTGGCTAAGGGTGGTGGTAGGCATCCTGCCCCCCTGGGTGAGGGTGGTAGTAGTGGTAGGCATCCTGCCCCCCTGGGTGAGGGTGGTACTAGTGGTAGTCATCCAGCCCACCCTGGGTGAGGGTGGTAGTAGTGGTAGGCATCCTGCCCCCTGGCTAAGGGTGGTAGTAGTGGTAGGCATCCTGCCCCCCTGGGTGAGGGTGGTAGTAGTGGTAGGCATCCTGCCCCCTGGCTAAGGGTGGTAGTAGTGGTAGGCATCCTGCCCCCCTGGGTGAGGGTGGTAGTAGTGGTAGGCATCCTGCCCCCCTGGCTAAGGGTGGTAGTAGTGGTAGGCATCCTGCCCCCCCTGGGTGAGGGTGGTAGTAGTGGTAGGCATCCTGCCCCCCTGGCTAAGGGTGGTAGTAGTGGTAGGCATCCTGCCCCCCCTGGGTGAGGGTGGTAGTAGTGGTAGGCATCCTGCCCCCCCTGGGTGAGGGTGGTACTAGTGGTAGGCATCCAGCCCCCCCTGGGTGAGGGTGGTAGTAGTGGTAGGCATCCTGCCCCCCCTGGGTGTGGGTGGTAGTAGTGGTAGGCATCCTGCCCCCCCTGGGTGAGGGTGGTAGTAGTGGTAGGCATCCTGCCCCCCCTGGCTAAGGGTGGTAGTAGTGGTAGGCATCCTGCCCCCCTGGGTGAGGGTGGTAGTAGTGGTAGGCATCCTGCCTCCCCTGGGTGAGGGTGGTACTAGTGGTAGGCATCCAGCCCACCCTGGGTGAGGGTGGTAGTAGTGGTAGGCATCCTGCCCCCCTGGGTGAGGGTGGTACTAGTGGTAGGCATCCAGCCCACCCTGGGTGAGGGTGGTAGTAGTGGTAGGCATCCTGCCCCCCTGGGTGAGGGTGGTAGTAGTGGTAGGCATCCTGCCCCCCTGGGTGAGGGTGGTAGTAGTGGAGGCATCCTGCCCCCCTGGCTAAGGGTGGTAGTAGTGGTAGGCATCCTGCCCCCTGGGTGAGGGTGGTAGTAGTGGTAGGCATCCAGCCCACCCTGGGTGAGGGTGGTAGTAGTGGTAGGCATCCAGCCCCCCTGGGTAAGGGTGGTAGTAGTGGTAGGCATCCAGCCCCCCTGGGTAAGGGTGGTAGTGGTGGTAGGCATCCTGCCCCCCTGGGTAGGGGTGGTGGTGCGCATTCAGGCCCCTGTGTGCATATGTGGCATTGGTGATGGGCATCCCGCCCCTATGGTGCTGCTGTTGCTGGTGTAAGTATATTCTGCATCCCTCTGTGTGTGTGTGATGTGTCGTGTACGTGTTGTATGTGTTTTGTGGTTGGTGTCTGGCTTACCTTCTGCGCCGTACGCGTCCGTGCCTGTTCCGGTAGTATATGTAGAATATTGGTATGATCGGGACGAAGGGATTCATGGTTGGTTCGTGTCGTTCGTCCTTCTCGTTGCTTCGCGTCGTCCTCGTCGCTTCGCCTCGTCCTCGTCGCTTCGCCTCGTCCTCGTCGCTTCGCGTCGTCCTCGTCGCTGCCGTGTTCGTCTCGGAGCCGTGGATCGTGTTGTGGCGCGAATCGGAGCTTATGTGCGCCTCTCCCGGATGCTTTGACGTGCCATGCGTAGCGACGGGTTCGGCGCGTACGGAAAGCGCATCGTACTTGTCCGTCCGGACGGGGCTGCATTTTTCCTTCCGTGCGACTCGATTCGGCGTTTCCGGATTCGCCTCGGTCGGAGAACAGGACCTGGTTTGGGTGAGTACGGCTCGGCCGGATTCTTTGCTGTTGTGCGCATCGTACTTACTCGTTCGGTGTGCTGTACGGATCGGTCGGGAAACAGGCTTTCGCATGGCTTTTTTCCCGACCGAATGGTATTGGGTGCGCCTCCGACCGAGATCGGAATCGGTTCTGTTTTTGCACACATAAATTACTTGTATGGTAAACAACTAAGAATGACCTGTGAAAATTGTTTTTCGAGACAAAATTTACATTACCACTACCTCACAGTTTTTTCCACAGTTTCCTCCAAGTAGGATCTGGAGGAAATCGAATGAATGATATTCAACAGTGAGGCAAAATAGAGCTCTTCCTGTCCCTTTGCACAGGATCTCTTTCCAAATGAAGTGAGTAGCTGTTTTCTCTCTCCAACTAGTCAATATCCTTCATTAAATATTACCATTCAAAATCTCAAGAGGAAAATATACCCTCCGCAAGTTTATTCCATTCTTCGTCCCTTCTTTGCCTTACCTTAATTCATTTCTTTGTTTTGCCCGCCAGTCCAGACTGACAGACTACTAAAGCTCTTTTTGGTATGATCAGTTATGGAAGATGAGAAGCCGCACCCCTGTGGCTGCTTATGGAAGGGTTTCACGCTTACATTCAATAGATGCTCTTTCTTTGTAACACACCTGACCTTTGAGTGGGACATGTGTAGCAGCTCCGAAGACTTTGATGTCAGAAAGAATGTGCCCTCTTGTTACAGAGCAGAAAGTCCCAGCATGTGTGTTAGTTCTATGGGGAGCCGCAGATGTCTTTACATAATTAGAGAATCCACTTCTACAATATTTTGTACGACAAGCACAGCTGGAATCCGCCTTGCCATAAAACGGCATGATGCGTGGAATGCATAACTGCAACCGGTTATTAAACATTAATTGTAATTCACTGTTTCAACAAATTGACTTGATTGTACTAGGTTCTTATGTACATCATTTAATTACTTTTGTTCCCAACACGTTCGATCACATTTACAAAGGGCAAAATGTGGGCGCAGCCCCTAGATGGCTCTGCCATGTCCAGCTTGTTATGGAGAGCCATGTGGGCAGGGCAAATGCTGTGAAGCCCAGCGCTTTATCCACTCTCAACAGTGGGACAAATCTGACACTTTATTCTGCATCGGTTTACATCATTTGTGTGTGTGAAGGAACAGGGGCCTTCTGACGTCAGCACATCCCAGGACCACTACCCATGTGGGTGGTGGAGCTCTTTTCACAGAGCGGGCCTTACGGTGCCTGCTCTAAGAAGTGCGATGGTTTCTATTTCAAGTCCTAACAAAGGTGGAGAAGTGTGCACTACATCAATATTGGGATATTGGACTGTTAAAACATGCTATGCAAACATAGTTGTATCCTGTTTTCATTGCATCTTCCTTACACCAAGGGCCGTATTACGAAAGTGCCTCCGGGGCACTTTGGTATTACAGAAGGGGCCGCAGACGCTTGTGCGTCCCCTTCTGTAATACCGATAGCGGTGGCGTCCTTAAACCACCAGCGCTACCTTCAGAGGGCATACCCTCAGTTACATGGGGGTATGCCCCATGCAAATGAGGGAAGCCCTTTGCCTTTACGCCCACGCCCTATTACAGACGCAGGCAAAGAGGCAAAGAAGCTCTTAGGAGGTGCACTGATAGTACACCACCTTAAAAGTGGCACACTGTCAGTGCGCCCCCTGAGAGCAGCCCTCTGGAGGGGGGAAAGAGGGTCCCATGGAACCCCAGACATCCCGTTGCAGGTGGGTTCAGTCACTTACTGCACCCGCCTGCAAGGCGATTTCTACTCCCCTTTAAAAGTGCAGATGGCACAGTGAAACACAAAGCGGCTGCCTCAAAGCCCTTCCGTATTTCACTTGAATGCTCTGCCCCAGAGCAGCACGAGTTCGCGGCTGCCCTGGGGGCAGCGCATGCTATGTAATAGGGTGCACTTTCTCTGTTTGCACCCGGCGCACCTGTTTTAAGGTGCGCCAGGCACAAACAGGGAAGTGCGCCCTAATACATAATATGACCCCTGGTACTGAAAGGTACAGGAGAAGGTGGTAGATGTGTGGCCTCTGATTACACCAGCTCATGGAAATGCAACTGTCTGCACCACTAACCAAATATAGTTTTCATCTTCATGCATCCCACTTCATGAATTTGGGCATGTATCGAGGCCCGGATGACCTAAGAGTACATAGTGTGCCAGGATGAAAATAAAGAGGGCAATGTGCTTACAAATAGTTAAGGAACTCGAAAAGCATGTAGAGTAGTTTTACAATTGCAAAGTCTGTTTAACATATTTTGCATAAATATCGATGAGTCAAAAAAAGCAAATCTAGAAATGCTTGTGAATTTATTTTTCTATTTCATCACCAGTATATATTCGATAATTCAGGCTTTATGTTTGGACCTCTCTTTGTCCAACTAGCTTAGTTCATCTTAAGCACCATCCATTGAAGGAGGACCAAGAACGAATTTTTTCTTAATTCCATGGAAATCTAGAAACTTCCAACATATTATATTATCTCATTTTTCAAATTGTTGACAAGTATGGCTCATTCGTCTCTGAATCTTCTTCGTATTAATCTTAATCTGTGGATTAATAACTATTTCAAAACAGGTGCATCTAATCGATTCTTCACTCAATTAAGGCATTGAAATGTGACCCAAATGTATTAATGTAACTCTGCGTGTGTAGAAAAGGTCTATTATGGTAAATTATTCAGCACATTCTTTATGGCAGTATTATTTAGATTTTTTTAAGATTCCAACAACATTTTTGGTGAAATCTGCAAAGTATATGGCAAAGTATGTGGCTAGTGTGACAAATCTATACCTATGCAGTAAATCTTACGTCCACAGAATTGCATAATTCCTCTCACCCTGACTAGAGAGCATTGTTTTAGCTGCAGTCTATTCTGTAACGTAAGCACAACGTAAGCATTTTAATTTCAATCAGTGACCATTGTTAGCCACAACTTGAGGAAAACAGTTTCAGCAATCTCTCCCGTCTGCAGACAGTATGTGTTGCATAACAATAAGGGGTATTTTTTATTTTATTTATTCTACATTTTTAAGTCCAGAATTAAGTATTGTTCTCTTCTTCTTACTGCAGACAACCTGTTTAGTCCACTATCTTAGTGACATTACCAAATGACTTAGCATTCAGCCTTATGGTACATGGTGTCACCAGAGCCCCTTGGCGGGAATATTGGACCATATTGCATGGCTACCCTTTCGCTATTCCACTTGTTCAAAATAACACATTTTATTGGGTCACATGCATGTGCACGCGCTGGTTAACAATAACATTAAATAATTTTGTTTATATGTACTACATATGAAAACACATCTTGGGGTAAACCATACATGCGGATCCATTGAGTGTATTGAGCTATTTATTACCAGTGTCGAGGTACGACAGGGACCCACTTAAAGCTTCACCTCTCAGGATTTAAAGGAAACTCGAAATGAGGGTCTTAATGTAACACTTTAGAGGACAGTATAGTTGTTTTAGAATGATTTTCATTGCGGTGCTCTGGTCAAAAGTGATGCATGTAAAGGTGGGGTTATGAGCATATGTTTCTGTTTTTTCACGTAATCATGTTCAGCCAATAGGATAATTCCTTTTTTGTAACACAAGACACTAATCATGAACAATTTGAATAGAAGAAGTAATTTTATTGGCATCAGCCACTTTGTCATTTCATTGTGTAAGGAATTCACTTTTTAAAGAAAAAGAACAGCCGACAAGTGTTTCAGCCCTTCGTGACAATATAAGCCAGGGCTTTCCCAAGGCTAATTGTTGTATTCAACAGTCATAAGGTCAGAAGGTGCATATATGCATTCATATTTGCTTCAAAAGACTAATGTCAACATCAAAGGTATTTATGTCCATGTACTGTCTATACACTCGAAAAAGGTCCCGGGGTGTAACCGCTGGATCGACCCTACACGGGATTACCCCGGGACCTTTTTCGAGTGTATAGACAGTACATGGACATAAATACCTTTGATGTTGACATTAATCTTTGAAGCAAATATGAATGCATATATGCACCTTCTGACCTTATGACTGTTGAATACAACAATTAGCCTTGGAAAAGCCTGGCTTATATTGTCACGAAGAAGCAAACACGTGACGGCTGTTCCTTTCTTTAAAAAGTGAATTCCTTGCACAAAATGACAAAGTGGCTGATGCCAATAAAATTACTTCTTCTATTCAAATTGTTCATGATTAGTGTCTTGTGTTACAAAAAAGGAATTATCCTTTTGGCTGAACCTGATTACGTGAAAAAAAGAAACATATGCTCATAACCCCACCTTTACTCAACAATACGAGGCTGGAAAGGTCCAGAGCCTTGAGCACAGTTTCTCCATCATAATAGGAATCAATATCCAGATCCAGGACCTCTGGACCCTTCTCTTTTGCTTTGAAAAGTGATGCATGTACCGGAGGAAATAAGTTAATTTCAAACCTATTGGCAGAGAACACAATTACCTTTCATAAGTTGTTTATGCTTTGCCAGTAGGACACAAGGGTGCTGTCTTTCTGGCTAAGGCCTTGGAAGTAATAATGCAATAGGTGGTTTCAACGAGTAAACAAAAATAGAAATACAAAATAGAATCATGTGTTAAGTCAAACAAGGTATGTGAACGTTCTGCTTACTAGTACTTGGACTGATATATCCAGCAAACGTAGAGAGTCAAATCTCTTCTGTGACATATACTTCCTGTAAATGTCTGATTATTTCAGAGGAGAAAGGTCCTACTTGGTTGTTTGCGGCCTATTGTCAATTCATTAGCAAGTAGCTAGTTTAGAAATGTAAGCTGCGTGCCTGGGACATGGTTTTGTTTTATATTGCAATGCTGAAAAAGTTAGTTCTAAGAAACGCCTCCTCAATACCATTAAGACAATCTGATTACCCAGTTCCAGCGGCTCTTAAAAACATGCCTTCCCTTGGGAGAACCCAGACCTCGTTTAGTACCTAAGAAGAAAGAAGTTATTTTGCAGCAGTGATTTGGAAAATTGCTACACGTTCCCTGTACTCTGTACAATGCAGTAATCATCTCTGCTGCTGGCAAACGTCAACATTTAATGCAGACGCCCGGCAATGAGATGCCTAAGCCTGGCTCTTTTTGAAAAGCTCCAAAAGTGAAGGCAAGGACAAGCGACACCGTGGTAATAATGACTGGTGTACAGATGCACGTGGCAGGCCGTCCGAATAAGACGACGTGAATTTTGAGCTTGCAAGAACGTATTTGTGTGAGAAAGGGACAGCCATTTTGCCTTCGCCTTTTCATCAGGTGAGTTAAATTTTAGCAAGTGAAAATAGCCGACAACGTCCGTCAAGCAAAAGCATATTTTCTTGTATTTCGAATGCGCGAATGTTTAAAACCATACAGGGCAGGTCCTATTTGTGAAACCCAGTGCAAGCAAGCGATGCAGCACGCTATTAATATATCATGTAAAATAATCTCTTAACTAAATGCATAACAAAGTAAAAATATTAGTAGCGTAAAAAGGTCACGACTCTGTAGAACTATTGGCATCTTGTATAGAACATGACGCTGATATATCTTTAAAGTGAAACTATAACAAATAAAATCCAATGTAGGGACCCGGAGATATGAATTTTTAATGATTTAGCACTATATAGAAAACTATTGCACCTATTTGGACATCTGGTCGCTCTAGACCAGGACTAAGTCAAAGTTTCAGGCCAACTGTGATGGAGCCCAGTGCAGCTACCCCTTGCGATAGATCTCGGTCAACGTTGTTACCTTCTGACTTAGAAACATTTCTGGAGCTTTTCTTCCCAGGGTCCCTCGAAGCTCTCAGCCAGTCTGAATTCGGTGAGGGTTCGCCGCTTGCCTTGCGACGAACTCCCAGTCAAGCTTATGGTCATCTTTTCTACGTTCAGACTTAGAAACTTTTACAGAGCTTTTTCTCCCAAGATCCCTCAATACTCTTCACCAGGCAGGATTCAGTGAGGGTTTGCCGGCTTGGGTTTCGACCTGCCCCCGGTCAAACTCTGGAAATCGGACCTCAAAAGCTTTTCAGCAGGACGAACCTGGACGGCAGGCCAGTTCGCAGTTGAGGGTCGCCAACTTGACTAGATAGGTCAAGTCAGTCCACTTATGGAGCTTTTTTCCAAAGTTGCTCCAAGCTTCTTCAAACTTCTGGAACTTCTTCCTGAAGTTCCTTTCAGGGTCCCAAAGTGTCCAAAAGCTACTCCAAGGGTCTGGAAGCTTCAAGATGGTCCTTGAAAGTTTGGGACTTTAATTCCCACAATCAACTTGGACAAAACTCTTACAAATCCACTGGTAGTACTCCAGGCTGGGGATTCTTGGTGCTGATGGTCCAGTTGACCTCTACTAACATGTAGCTTGCAGGGAGTCAACTCTTTCGTCCTTTTGAAGCAGGTTTGATCCACAGGGCTGTAGTTCCAGATTGTGCAGCAGGCGCAGTCAGTCAGAGTGCCGGGCCTGGTTGGTGCAAATCAAACCTCCATCATGGACCCTTCTTCTTCTGTAGTTTCAAGCAGCGGATCGGAGAGGCCCTGCCCCCTCAGATACTTATTCAGTGTTCTCTGGTGTCACACATGAAGGCACTCCTGTCCAATGAGGTGCTGGGTGACACCCCAGAGCATGCCCATTTCCTCCAAAGTGTGGCACAATGGTCTCCCAGAAAGCACTATTTCTCCAAAATTCAATATGGCTGAAGACCCAGCAGAGAGGTAAGAGCTAAGTAAACCAACACCCGGAATGGCTCATCTCGATATTCTCCCTCCCCCTGGCATCTGCACATCCCTTCCTTAAGCCTGCCATCTGGCTGGGTTTAAAGAGTAGGAGTTGAAATGAAACTGGTTTCTCCTGCCTGTCTCCTCCTTCTATTGAAGATTATTGTTTACGACCCCTTCCCCTGCTCTGGCATTCCTGTGTAGCAGAACTCTCTCCTCCAAGAATGGCTCTTTAACCCCAGGGGTAATCCACTTAACTCTGACTAATCAGGTCAGAGCACTCGAAGACTGAATTTTGGCTTACAGACAAGAAAGTCTTATAACTTCTTGTCTGTACATTTTAGGATAAATTCAACAATAGACTATTGTTGGATTTATCAATACCATTCTAATAAGTCATTGAATGATACTTTTTATGATTTTCTTCAACATCAGGGCTTATAAAACATCTTTTATAAGGACCCTACCTATATATACAGGACCCCTCACCCCTGGAACACCTAGGGGAGACTCTAGGGGTTCTGAATATGTACAAATATTGCAGATCCTCCCTCCAAAATGTTCCTAGCACAAAAGCCAATTTTGGGAAGCAGTTTACTGCAATGTGGGCAGTGAAATGTGCAATTTTACTAAACCAAAGGCAGATCAAACCTATTTTATAAGGGTCCTCCTTATTAAATACCTGACTGCCCACCACTGGGACACCTAGTGGAGACCCTCGGGTACTTTAAATGCCAAAACATCATAGTTTATTAATTTGTAAGTGTCCAGACACCAAAGTCGAATTTGGGTTGCATCTTAAAAGCAGTCCTGCTACACAGGGCTACTTTTAAACTGACCTCAGGCCTCAGCAGTGCACACATGCAAGTGCAGAAAGGGCTGCTGGCCTCTAAACTGCCATGCCCTATTATATACTAGGGACTTAAAGGTAGTTTTAATCCCCCTGCCCTATTATGTACTAGGGCCTTATAGGGGAGGTCATGCCAATCATAGGGGTACCCTAACCTATAGTTTACCCTAGTGTATTTAGGTGTTTTCACTGTATTCTAAGTGTGTTTGCAGCAAAGCACTGGCCCTGGGCCTGGTTAGGCAGAGCCCAGGGAGAGTCAGAGTCAGTTACCACCAGTACCAGTCAGCAAGAAAAATGGGGGTGCCCCGGGCACAAGGATGACTTTGCAACACTGCCCTTCAGATCCAACATGTGACGTAGGATACGGGCATTACTGTGGGTAAGAAATTGACAGCTGTTAACATCCTGAGCAGAAGATAATGGTGTTTAATTGCTAGTAAAATCGTCTTTGCTTTGAGAATGATACCAGAAGAAGTGAAACACTGAGGCTTACCGATAGGAAACCAGTGAATTACCTACACACTGATGACAAAGCTATTACCCGCTTATTCGTCTTCCTCCTCACAGTCCTTACTCTATGAGAATGTAGCAGCACTGCAGTCCTTCACTGTGCCATCAAAGCCAAGAAGAACAGCAAAGTGGGTCTAGAGGGGTCCACCCAGGAGGAAACCACAATCAAAATCCAGAAAACAAAACTACTCTGATCACAAAGTCCAGGGAAGCAAACCCCCTAGGAGAGTGAACCAACAGAATCATGCATAGATTACAGCAAAGACTCCTAAAAAGAGCAAGAGCCCACCTGTACAAACAGCCACAGGACCCAAAAGGAACCCTACACACTAGACTAAATGAGATGAGCATAGGAGCCAAGATGCAGCTAAACAAGGACCACTCCATGGTAGCAAAATGAAGCATCAGAAGAAGAAAATTACAATGACATTACAACGTCCAGTCAATGAAAATTCCCACACCTGGTGTAAACTGCAACCACCAGGCTAAAAGGAAACATTGTGGCCCAGAAAAGTGCTGCAGAAATGGAGTACACTGTGCAGGCTTGTGAGCAAGAAGAACATGCACCACTCAAATGCACGGCAAAGATACCTTGATCAGGAGAAATCAGGAGACTGAAAATCAACCAACCATGAAATCCACAAGTGACCAACCCACATCAAGTGCCACAAAACAGAAAACATGCTCTTGAAATGCCAAAAGCAAACACACAAATAGCTACTGGCAAAACATGATTGACAACAGCCGTGTAAATCAGTGAACCCGCAAAACCTCAGGCCCTGGTTAATTTCTGCCAGAGAGCATAAGGATCACAAAAAAAGGGAGAAGATGAATATGACCACAGACAATATCTGAGCCAGTTAAAGTACCACTGCCCAATCATGAATAAGCTTTTGCCTGTAGGGCTAACCAAAAGAATAGGCATGTGCTGCACAGGCAAACAGCAGGAGAACCCTTCTTTCCCATGTGTAATACAAGGCCCAGTAGCTGGACAAACGGGTCCTCATTTTTGACGACCACAAGAGGTGCCCCCACGACTGTTAGAGTAGAAGATATAGGGTTAACAACAGAAACACAAACCTCGAACACAACAGGATAAACCACTACAACATGCCAAACTTATTGCAACAGGAAGAAAATAGAGGGGAGAAGCACAAGAGCCTCTGGGCTGACTTACGTGTCAAGAAGGAACTTAATAGGGGAGCAAGCTAGCAACAGGAGAATAAAGGGCCAGCTTAAGTCCTGGAGCATAGGAGGAAGGTAAGGAAACACAAAGCTGAGCAAGTCAGCATAAAGAAGCGGGCACACCATAAGCCTAATGTCAGCCTTGTGAGATTTTTAAGCATTCACATTGCATCGCAGGCATGAAAAATGTGTGCCACCAGTGCTTAAATAATATGCATAACAACTAACATCAGAAATAGAAACCGAAAAAAAGAGGAAAGGTCGTTATTTACTTTTGTGCCATAAGGGGAGGAGTTATCAGAAAAAGAAATGTTTCTGGTGGTGCCAAGGAATGAACTTTCTTGTCTGGGGTATCAAATGGATTTGTCCTTCTCTAGGGTGAGACTCACCCTCTTATAGAAATGATTGTTAAAATTAAGACTGAGAAGAAGATAATGCTGTTTGAGGGGGGTCTGGTTCAAAAGCGGTTTTCATTGGGAGGAGCCTTTTGTACAATTTTTTGGGGCAAGCGGCAAAACCTGTATAAATTGCAGAAGTGTATCTACACAACTAGGACTGTTGTAGAAGAAAGGTTGTTTGCACGTGAGAAGTTTTGCATAATACTAATCTGATGTAGTAAAAGCTCTCCAGTTTTACTTTTTCCACCCTGTAGTGATAGTTGTAAGACTGGTGTATATAAAAAGTCACTGAAAGATTCACAGCATCATTAATCAGTCTGAGGATTTGTCACCCTTCCTTTCAGGTCTTCATGAAGTCTGGCGTGCTGGCCAGGCTAGAAAAGCAGCGGGACAAGTTGATTTCCCAAAAACTGGTCCTCTTCCAGGCTATTTGCAAAGGATTCCTCTGCCGTCAGAAGTTTAGAAGTTTGAAGGTGAACAGCTTTGTGTTTATTACTATGCCATCACCAAATACGCGGAATAAACACCAACAGATCACTAGGCAAATAGTGACACAGAAGCACATTTTCCCAATACACTGTATTTCTCTTTACAAGTACCAGCATTCTGAATTCCAGTCACAATTATTGTCAGAATTGTTATCTGAATTGTGTCCTCCTGCACATTTTATTTCTCAGTTCACCCGGGATTTCAAGTCACAGTGGTTTTTGTTTGAGTGCAAATTTCAAATTTCGTTCATTTGGATCTAGATCATTGCCCGCAGACAACTTCAAAGGCCATCTGAAAAATGTTTTGACTTTTATTAAAGTTACATGAAGATGACTTACACACGATGGGGGCATGGCTTGGGATGGTGAGGGGTGTGACTTGATTGATAGCAAATACAAACCAGAAAATATGGATTCATGAGCAAAAAGAACACCAATCATTGCTCTCAGTGAGTGTGCTGGAAATAAGTGTGGATCCAGAAAGGGTTCATAAATGTGGGACCTTTGGAAGAGAAAGGGAAACTTGTGGCAGGGAAAACAATGGAACGTCTGGTATATTTTAAAGTAAATGCACATAACGTGAACAAGCTACTTACAGCATCACTATGACTCTTCCATTGTCCAGTGAGGTGTTTGGATTTTATCATGTACAGTAATTATCACCTATTTCAGGTTTTTCCCCGCAAAATGGGGTATAATGTCTTGATTTTGTTACTTACCATACCATCAGCAGCATGTTCCGATTTTTTCTGGGTACACTTCCCCAGATACATTTTGGCTGGCTTGGTCTGCCAGTATTTGTCTGCGGGATGCAAATATTATCACATCTGATATTAAGCAAGTGTGATACAATATCCTCAAGTCCAGCAAAAATAATTTAAAGCACAAGTTCCTTTCATTCTTTTTCTGAAAAGGGATCTCCCTCTTGTTGCTGGGGGTGTGGTACGAAAGAGGACAAAAGGTACTCCACTTGCAGTGCTTAATTTGTAAAAGAATGAGTGCCAGGGCCCAAAGCTCTGATCTGGCAGTGCTATTAAAGATCAGCATGCCGATGACCAGAGACCTCTTTAATCCACTACCATACACGGGTGGCATTTTATCCCACTCTTGCCGGTCCCTGCTTTTTGCCTTTGTGCTGGTTTTTCTGTCTTTTTCTTCTTCCTTCTTTCCTGTTTTTGTGTTTTTCTCTCTCTTGCTCGCAGTCAATATCTGATGAGGAAAAATAAGGGCCTCTCCAGCTCAAATTAACCACGGTGCAATTGTAATTATATCCCAGCCTGATGCAAATGCAATTACCATTACCACACATATCAGAATTGTTTGGTGTATAAGAGAAGGATAACAATGATTTAAAATTATATTACATTTGGGGACACTGGATTCCTTTATTCTGTACTGTTCCTTGATTACACAAGATTAACAATAGGGAAGATTTAACAATAGGGTAGGATTGGGCAGTGGATGAGTTAGGGAAACCTCCTTCATCAATCCAATCTCGGGACAAACCTGCTGAGAAGCAATAGTTGTGGCAGAAGACCAACTGTATGCCGAAGCATGCCACTATGTGTGAGTGGCGGGTTCTTTCCATTTTTCTGTATAAACAATCAAAGAAGTTGCCATTCCTATCTGAAAGTCTTAATAAGTAGGGATAATACTTTTCCTTCCTCAAAACCAACGCATAATTAATTGCCAATTGTTAAAGGGCAGTAGAACTGTGATTGCTGATAAAATGCCTGCTGCACCCATTTATGCTTGTAAATTTCAGTATTCAAGGCATTCTTAAATATCTCCGATGTCACCCACTGCTACGTTAATTAAGATATCAAATGAATCTGTTTGTTTGTTTGAGGAGCCAGTTCCATGCTATGATAGGGGGTGAAGCCATTCAAACCCTTCTCATACCCCATGGGCTGCCACACTTCAAGACTGAGCGAGAATAGGGATTCAGACTTTTTCCAGTTTTTAATTTAGTAAGCTAAGGTCCTGACTTGACACAATTTGCAGCTTAACCTTTCTCCTCCCTCTCCACTGTTAAGAGAAATTAAATCTCAACACCATTCCTATTTATTTATTTAGTGTTGTTATGTTGTGTACAGTTACAGCATTAGTGGAATTTACAGTGAACATAAAATTTGAATGCTCTCCCCCTGCAAGGGTTCTCCTAAAACAAGAAATTGGGGGAATAGAGATATTAGCTACATTGATATGGTTTCCGCAAGTCAATGATTTTCTATGACTGGTGGCTTTATAATATCTTAGAATCTGCAGCCAATTCTTCCCGTCTTTCACCTTGTACCAAAAGGCTTTGAAAACCACTTGGAGTTATGTATTTCTGAAGCCTATGTCTAGTTTCTGAAGACATTATTGCTTTCATGTTAGCCCACCTGTTCAAGTTAAGACCCTTTGGCATATTTCGGTTTCCAGTGTCAATGTCAAGCAGGCTCTAGAGCCTCTTTAAACCCCCCTCACTATTCTTTTGCATTTCACAGCCTTTTCTCTTGACGATCATGCAGCCTGTAGATGCAGTAACTATGACTACTTCGATTTAGAAAGTATAGATATCCCAACCATTATCAGGATTTGGTCCAGGAGGCCAGGGCTTATTGGACTCTGGGATTTTACACCTTAAATGACCTCAAAGTTATAACTTTAGATGCTATTGATGTGTTACGCAGAATGTATGGACGAAATAGCAAAATACTAAACAATTACATAAAATTACTCAGGACACTGTCTTATGCAGATATCACAAACCTCAGAGATTCAACTCAAAACCATTTGTGAATGGTGAAGTATGATTTCCAGAGAAAGTACCTAATAATAACAAGTGTAAGTATTTCCTCCACCCAGCTTTTCCTTTCCAGGTGGTTGACGGCCCCTCAGGTGCAAGGTTCTTATTGCTGACAGCTGGTTGTCTCCTGCAAAGATAGGACAGATAGGTCTTCTTTGACTGCTATCTATGCGGAAGTTGTTGAGGAATCCTCTTTGCAATGCACCTTGAATGGTACGTTGTCATAAAGTACTAGCATTGGTTATTATTAGGCTAGGATGAATCTATAAAAAATGATGCAAAAATCTTTTTATAACTTCTTGAAAGCTTGTGATGATTGTTGGGTCAAGTGCAAATTTTGGCAGTATGCTCCAAAGAAAGCTAATCTAATAAATGAAGAAAATAGAGAAATGGTTATAGATAGGGAGATGAATTGTGTGGGCTAAGAAAATAGGTGGGCGAAGAGTGTGGAGGGCAGGTAAGCAAACATTCAAAGAACAGGTAAAACAGCACACTAAATGCTGCAGTATGACAGCGCAGAAGGTGTCCTTTTCTGATGCAGACATGTACTTACTGCTGATGATGAAATCAGATCCCTGTAGTACATCTCAGTGGGTTAGTGCATTAGATACAGCTTTTCCATGTAACTTGCTTTTCCAAATATGGCAGCTCGGTGGGTTGACTGTTGGCTGTAAAGATGGGTTTGTCACCAATAGGTTACGAAATGGAATTCCAATAATATAGCTTGATGGTATAGCAAGCATGCTACAAATATATGTGTATAAAATGTGTGTCATTGGCTGAAATCCACACAGAAATTACTCATTCTTTCATCTATCTGAAGTCAATAAAATAAGTACAGTTGAATTTGCCAACATGTTCAGTTGTGTAAGGACCAGAAAAAAAAAATACCTCTACAAACGAAAAACATGAACCTTTCAACTGTAGATTACAAACAGATGTCAGTAGTGGATTTTTATGCAAATGCACTTTTTTAAACTGCCGAATACGAGTTGAACTTAATATACCCAGTTTCATTTTTTGCATTGTACAATAATTAATTTCTTGCCCCAGCAGAAACTGAATATTTTTCTCCCCCCCGTGAAATTGATCAAGGCAGGAATTTTAGTGGGCTTTCATCCCGCAGTGTAATTACATTTTGACATGGTCCACCTCTCACAAACATAAACTTTGACATGTTCCACCTCCCACAAAGTTATGAAACATACAGTTCTGAACTCAGAAAAGCATGAACATTCTGATATTTTGGAGGTCAACCACATATGTTTAGTGAGTACAATAATGCATTCTAAGGAATCAGCGTGCATAACTTTTGTTATCGATCCAGCATGGTGCCACAAATAAATGATACTGTGGCATTTCTCTTGATGTGGAATCATTTTACAGTGTAGTAGCAGCTACACATGTATGTTCATTTACTTTCCTTCTGTGAGTAACCTTTAGTAGGAAAGAAACTAAATAAATTCAGATTATATGGAAAGGCCTAGATTTTTTGCAGACTCATATAATTTACCATGCAAGTAAACAAAAAAGTAGCAAGCAATTTAGTAAAAATTAAACATTTGTTAAATGTATCTTTTATTTTCATTCATTTCCGTTAGATACAAAGAGTTGCTCTTCATTGCATACAGAAGAACCTTGCAAAATTCCAAGATATCAAACACTGGCCTTGGTGGCTTCTGCTGTGCCGTATACGTCCTTCGCTCTTTGCTCAAGTCAATGAGGACACCTTCCGGGAAAAAGAGGTAATCTTGAACAAATTATAAAAATATTAAAGACCTGATCACGTAGTACTAGCTGTGCGGTTTAGAGAAATTTAAGTTCTGGAGCTATCCATGCACACTAAATTTGCAGCATTCTACACCTGATCCACGATGTAAGATTTCGCAGTTAAGCTGGGTTTTCAGGGCTTAAATGTTTGTTGCATGGAGTGGGTACTTGTCCTCTATAGTTTGCTCCAAAGGAAAGGCATCAGTCCGTGTTCTAGGGTTTGGTACAAGAATATCGTCATCACAATATCATTTGACATACATATTATGACTTAAATATTATTTGCAAAAATATCTCCCCATTGAAGTTAATAATTGAAAATCTAGGCCCAGTGAAAATATATGTTTGTAAATGATATTTAGGACTTGATATTTGTATGAGACTAAACACAAACAGCAGTATCTCTCTCAAAGCTGTCTCTGGGGACAATTACTCACCCTTACTTGTCAATGCCTCCCTCACTCAAGGCATCCTGCTAGAAGCTCTCAAGACAGTCCAGATCATTCAGTCCTAAAGAAACTTACACTGGACCCTGATGACGTCTCCAACTACCAGTCCATTACTCTCCTTCCATTGACAGGATCATTGAAAAAGCACTCTACATTCAACTCCAAGAGTACATCAATGCTAACATCTCCTATACGACTAACAGTCAGGCTTCAGATCACACTGCAGCAAAGATACCGCTAACTTACACGTTGTAGACTATGCCCTCTTGACCCCCAGATGAAGATGGCTCCCTGCCTCCTGATATTGCAGGACATCTCAGTTGCCTTGGACACAGTCGACCATCGCACCCTTGCATCCTCATATGTTCCCTGGATTATTGAATAGGATTCATCAGAAATGTTCTTCGCTGCTTCTCCTTCTACCTTTCCAACCATAAAAGGTTTGTCCAAATGGGCACCTCCAGGTCACAAAAGATCCCTACCCCCAGTGGAGTCCCTTAGGGTTTCATACTGTCTCCTGTCATCTTCAATGTTTACATGGAGCATTAGGATAAAAGACACATTTGTAGAGCATACGAGCAGATCCTAAACAAACTTAAATTTAACAACCAGGATGTCACGTTATGTTATGTTATGTTATGCTATGTTATGTTATGTTGAATTCTAATGCTTACTAATCATCCATGAGGGTATTTAGGCGCTTGAGCAGGTGTGTAGGCATTTTGTCCCTGCAGAGTTATTCGAAAAGCCAGGTCTTCAGCTTCTTACAGAACTCAAGAAGTGAGGAGGAGGCTCTGATGTGTTGTGGGAAGTCGCTCCATATTTTGGGTGCGATGTAGGAAAATGAGCAACCTCCTTTTCTGCTTTTGTTAATGCAGGGGTGTATGCGAGTGAGGCTGACCGTAGGTGTCTGGTAGGCTGGTGAAAGTGTATGTGTTTATTTAGGTATGCTGGTCCAGTGTTGTGCAGACCTTGGTATGTGTGCGTGATTGGGACCTAGTGGATCTCTCTGTGATGGGGTGAGATGTGGGTGCAGTGAGGGAGGTTGGGTATGAGTCTTGCAGCAGCATTCTGTATGGTCTGAAGTCTGTGCAGGATTTGCTTGTCGTCTCTGGCATAGAGTGTGTTGGGGTAGTCTACTCTGCTTGTGATGAGTGCTTGCTATACAGTTAATCTGGTGTTCTGTGGCAGTCACTTGAAGATCTTTTGTAGCATATGTAGGATGTAGAAGCAATGCAGCACTCGCTGCATTTACTTGTGCCATCATGATGAGTTTGTTGTCCAGGATAATCCCCTGAGTTCTGGCGTGCTCGGTGGGTGTTGGTGTTGGTTCTAGTTTTGTTGGCCACCATGTGGTGATCCATGGGGAGGTCTTGTTTCTGAAGAAAGACCAGTACTTCCATCTTGTTGTAGTTGAGCTTTAGGCAGTTGGTTCTTATCCATTCTGCTACGATGGTCATGCACTTGATGAAGTTGGTTCTGGTGGTGGTTGTCTTGTCCATCAGGGAGAGGATCATTTGGATGTTGTTGGCGTAGGACATGATGGTGATGCCTTGGGATTGGATGATTTGGGCAAGTGGTGTCTTCTAGACTTGAACAGGGTCGGGCTGAGAGCTGATCCCTTGGGCATTCCGCAGGTCAGCTTCTCGGTCTTCGATTGAAGGGAGAGAGTCAGACTCTTTGGTTTATCCCCATGAGGAAGGAGCAGATGCAGCTGAGTGCGGGTCCTTGGGTTCCGATCTCGTCGAGTATTCTAATGAGTGTGCTGTGGGAGACTGTGTTGAATACCACGGAGAGGTCGAGGAGGATGAGGCACACTGTTTCTCCTCTGTCCATGAGGGTCTGGATGTCATTGGTGGCTGTGAAGAATGTTGTGGCTTTTTTCTGAATCCTGATTGATTGTTGTTCAATAGGTTGTGTATTTCGAGGTGGTAAGAGAGTTCCTTATTGATGGCCTTCTCTATTACTTTGGCTGGGTAGGGGAGTAGGGAGATCAGGCGGAATTTGCTCAGTTGGCTTGGGTTGTTTGGTGGCTTCTTGAGGAGGACATTGACTCTGCATGCGTCAAGTCTTTCGAGGATGTGGTGGATGTGATGAATGTGTTGATGATGTAGGTGAGGGTGGTGCTGATTGGTGAGGCTCTGAGGTTGTGGATGTGGTGGGGCCTGGATCTGTTGGGGCCCCTAAGTGGATGGTATGCATGGCCATCACTATATCTTCTCTGGTGAGTAAGTAAGGGTGACTCAACATTGTTTAGTCAGTGGGCTCCTAAAAATTATTTGATGTACTTGTTTTGTTTGGGATCTAATTGTACACTCTGCAAATGTGTCTTTTGTCCTGATGATGTCCCTCTAAATTCCTCCAATGGGTTGAAACATTGTCAACAGTATTGGGCATAAAGACAGTAAAATTAAAACGTTGGTCAATTAGGAGCTGTTGTTCTTCAAGAATTGATTCTCATTTATAACGGCAATTAATTATTTGATGTATTACTCTTACCAGTTACCTCTTTACTGTCCATTGGCTTTTTATCATCAAGTTATTGTCTTTTTATCACTGCACCTTATTGCACTGTGTGACTTTATTTCATAGAGCACTAGTTTGGCTTATTGTAGGTCTTTAGTTTTAAAATGTACTATATAAAGAAGTGTTGCTCATGATCTGGGTCTCCTGATGTCTATATTAATTTATTATTTTAATTGAATTATTTTGACAATTAACAATTGCTGTTGAATGTTCTGCCACATAAGACCTAGAAAGACATTTGTTGTTATATCTTTAAAACCATGTGCATCAATTACTATGCCATCACGAAGAGCACCTCTGCTTTTGCCGCCATTGTTCTGGCTGCGCAATTTGTCCAGCCTGCAGTAGGAAAAAATAGTGCTTACAGACTAATAAACACGTACTGTGTAACAACAGGAGTAAAGGGGCCAGTAGCCATGAGATGTTACAAATGAAGAAAAGGCGGTACTAAGGAGGAACTAACAAACCGATTACTGAATCAGAAGCCTGCAATGACGAAGGATAAAGACAGAAGCCAATGACAAATATGGGAGGAGAGTGGGCGAGGCTTCTCTTCCATACTCCACTACAACAGATCGCCAGAGCAGCGCATGCGCACTGACTCAGGCTCGACCTAAAAATGTTAAGTCAGATTTACAAGACATGTTAACAAACACAATTTTCTCCTATACTAGGGTTAGATTTCTAACTTTGATACAATTCATAGAAATTCCACAGAATTCTCTTGGAAATCTATGATAGGCATAGCTTTCCGGTACATTGATTTTAATACAAGGAACACAACTTTCAGAAAATAATCTTGGAAATCTCTGCTAAACAGGGATTTCCACTATGTAGTCAGGTGAATTGTCTAGTAGATGGACAATCCAGCTAACTAAATAGCATGGAATAGCCCATTTAACTATTTTTAGGTCGAGCATTCGAGACCTCTTGTATATACTTTAGTATATACTTATATACTTTAGTATGTACTTATTTGTGGGCTCTAGAGATCAGCCCTAGGACTTGTCCGCTTCCGCTTAGGGACTTTTTTTCTGTTCACCTGCCTCTATTTAACTGTCTTGATATAAAACAACCAGCAGAGGTCAGTAAAATACCAGAATTGCTTTCTGCTGAGGGACTCTTTTTTTAATTTTTCTGGCAACTGCCTCTATTTAATTTTCTTGATAGAAAACGACCAGCAGAGTTCAGTAAAATACCAGAATCACTTTAGCATTCTCTAGATTTCAGTCCATAGAAATTGTCTTTCACAAGCACCCATAGACAATAATATTTTTTTCAAATCATGTATTTTCAGTGATATGACCACCGAAGGCCCTGATTTTATATTAAAAACAGAGCTTTGGACTATACCATTTCCCGCTGAAAGGCAATATTTCTCTCCATGTGTTCCCATACCTGGCATGTCATGCAGTTTGGTGCTTATTTTCCCTCCATGTTAAAGAACAGTAGATGTTTCAGCACCCAGGCTAATGTGCTGCATAGCTAAATACATATAAGGTCCCAAAGGCGAGACCGATTGCATTGCAAATGCTTGTTTTACATTTGTTTCTTCACAGAAAAAGACAGCTTTTTTGAGGAGAAACTTCTTCCCATGTATCCCATGAAATTTGAGTGTCCCATTACTTTTCCAATCCTGGAAAAAGTTATGGGTGCTTCCAGATTTTGAAAGGCCACTGTTTGAACCCCACAACTTCACTGGTGTCTGCCAAAACCTAATCAGCAGAGTTGCCAAAATTTGGCTTGTTGGAAATTTGAATTAAAGTTGTGTAAAGAGCCAACTGTTCACAATTTGCTTTTGAACAGGAAAATTATAGATCATTGTTTTTAGTCACTGACAAAATACCTGTAATGTGACAGACAACTTTCCATGAACGCTGACAGGCAAGGACATCTGATAACATGCATGAAAATTGATAGCAAGTTGCTACTGAACTGCTTACCTGAATCAATGATGTCATTGTCCAGGAGACTAATGTCTATTTCTACTACCTATCATGCGGTTCAAATTAGTTTTACTCACAGCTTTGACATTGCAGAGCAGATTGTAAGGGGGTGAACATCTGGATTTCCTACGAAGCCTAGTGAGGATGATTTAAGCCACTGGAAACTGTGATGTTTGTGGTGCCAAGCTAAGGTTAGGAGCAATAGCTTAGGATGTTTTTAATATCACCAAATGAGCAAATCTTCAATGTATTGGACTAATAGTTTATGCCACATGGGGCCCTACTATGAGTTGCCCGGAGTGGTATCCCAGGGGGAATCAAACTCCAACCCGATAATTACAGGTCTGGAGAAACCAGGCCTGGAATCATGAGTGGAACTGTAGGGGCTACAGGCAGCTGCGTGCCCAGCCTCCACCCAACTGCATATTTCAGCATTGGGGCAGTAGAAGAAGCTCCCCTCAGCTGAAGACAGCAGCTCCTACTGCCCCTGGGCCCCTTACACCCACCCATGGGCAAGAGAAAATATCCACGGAGTACTTACCACCTGCTCTCAACATGTGGTAAATGTTCACAGAGTCGGGTCCGCTGTTTCCCCTGGAATTGGGAAAACATGAGGAATTGTGCTCAGTATTCCAGATTCCACATATTACACCCCATCTTGGGGGAAACAACTTGTTGTCTTTGTTACTTCACAGAGAGATATCACTCGGTATTGTAAATTCTAGTCTGGGTTCTCCCTGCGGGGATAATGGAGAACTTGTAAGAGGGCTCATAGAGGGCCAGTTGAACAACTTGTGATGTTTATCTCATGTCAATGGGAAAAAAGTGGTTACATGTCAAATGAACATGTCTCAGCAACCAAACTCAGAAATTATTTTGAAAAGTCCAGTACCTTATCGATGTGAGTAGAGCATTAATTATACAGTTTTGTCCTATTCAGGAAGAAATTTTGGCATTAAAAAGAAAATTGGAAAAATCTGAGAAGTCAAGGAACGAGCATCGACAAAATGCAGATCAGCTTGAAAGCAAGGTAAGCCAGATGTTGAACTTTCTTGATGTATGTATCAATGGAAAAGTCCAAAATAGTACGTCGTGCTTGCGTGTGGAAAATCACGCAAGCATTTAATGAGTCATAAAATATTTTCTATCTGAGAAAAGATTAATTAAACTAAATAGTAATCCAGAAGCCAGTAAGTTTATGTGAGTGAATTTGTGGTTCTAACTTCCTTTCTGACAGGTGACTGGATGCTGATGGGAGCATCCTTGATTACTTTACACTTTGTTCTCTCTGGACTAATACAGCACATTCAGATGAGTACTTCGCAAACCTTCTTACCAGGATCATAGTACTACCCCAGGGTTCAATACAGTTACCAAGTAGCTTCAACCTGCGTTTTGAGCTCCTGTAGGATCTGGTGATCAGCTCTGCTGTTTAACAAAAATCTTAAATATATATAATAAACATGCTGAGAGACTCCATTGTATGTACCTACAAGTACTGTCAGAATCAGACTACCGACATTTGAAGAATAGTATCTCAGAGACCAATGGCTGGATATAAGCAACTCGTTTAAAATTTAACCCAGTGAAAATGGTGTACTTCATCTGGAAAGAGCAACTCTGTGCATAACTCCATCTGTCTGAGTCAAAAAGGGTATTAACCTGCTGTATTTGAGCCAGCTATTTCACTGGCTTTATTCTTAATTTATATCTTTCCTTTCATATACATATAGCAAAGAAGATTTAGGCTACGCAGGCTGAGTTGTCGTATAATGCATCAGACTTTTTACCTCTTCATAAGTAGCGGACTCTCAGTACAAACGTTTGTGGGCAGTAGAAATGCAATGTTACATGGACTTTCAAAAAGCATATTTCTGCCTTCGGAGGGTGTTTTCAATTCTGCTGTTTGATTAAGTTCGAGCTCAGAAGGTTTTAAAAGAATCACCCAATTCAGAGACCTTTACGTTGCTTAACCCTGGGAATCCAGGTCTAATTTAAATTGGGTTATTTGGATTATAAAGACCTTGGGCCTGATTCACAAAGTCAAAATATAGACATATTTCCTAAATCTGAATAATCTCCTAACTCACACCTGTTGGAATTTTTGTCAAAATGTCATAGATAGGTGACAAATGTTTCTTAAATAATCATACAAAAAATGCATCTTATACACAGAACTGCATTAGTCAAATGTAACGATGACAGTTACCTCCACTGGAGCACAATGATGCTGACTCCCAATGCCATCCCCACACAATCCCATGAAACTCCCTATGTCTCAAAGAGATGAGCCCATATAGACCAAGGCGAGGGGGAAGGGAAATGGGATCATTAAAAGAATTTGCCTCTGAGCTTTGGCTTTTGTTCTACCCCCACTATTCTATCTTCTCATCCTGCGCCTTTGTGACCTTCCCCTTCAACCTCTATCTTCTGGCATAACTACAGTGAATACACATATGCAGTGAAACATCCGGGACTACGAGGCCAGAGCCACGAGTTCCGGAAGCCCTCAAGCGTAACCACGCTTGCCCGAACAATGAATTTGCCTTAACCACGCACATGCATGTTTAAGCCAAATGCGCTCTAGTGTTCGGAATGGGCAGGGAATGAGGAGCGTCGGGAAGCGGACACGGACAAGTAAGTGGGGCTGGGGCCGGGTCTGGGGGGGGTTTATGGTAGCTTTCTGGGGTGGTGGGGGTTCGGATAGTTTTATGGGGTGGTGGGGGTTCGGGTAGTTTTAAGGGATGGTGGGAGTTCAGGGTAGTTTTAAAGGGTGGTGGGGGTTCAGGGTAGTTTTCGACGGTGGTGGGAGTTCGGGGTAGTTTTCAGGGGTGGTGGGGGCTCAGGGTTGTGTTCAGGGATGGTGGGGGTTTGGAGTAGTTTTAAGGGGTGGTAGGGGTTCGGGGTAGTTTTCTGGTGTGGTGGGGGTTCAGGGTAGTTTTCAGGGGTGGGAGGTTCGGGTAGTTTTCAGGGCTGTAGGGGGTTCGGGGTAATTTTCAGGGGTGGTGGGGATTCGGGGTGGTTTCAGGGGTGGAAGGGGGTTCGGGGTAGTTTTCAGGGGTGGGGGGTTTGTGGTAGTATTGAGGGGTGGGGGTTCGTTGTAGTTTTCAGGGGGGTTCGGGGTATTTTTTAGGGGTTGCTTTTAGGGCTCAGGGAGGGGAATGGGGGTAGTTTGTCGGGATTAGGTGAGGGCGGGGTCATTTTTAGGGCTCAGGGGGAGGTCGGGTAAACTTTTAGGGGTTAGGGGAGGGCAGGGTAGTATTTAGGACAGGGTTTTAGGCATTAGGGCAGGGGAGGACACAGCATGGGGATTGGGCGGAGGTAGGGGTATTTGCACTTCAGGGCGGGAGGTGGGCGGGGGGAGTTTGTACCTTAGGGTGGTGGGGAGGGGGCTGGTAACCTTAGCCATGCATACCCCTTTACCATGCATGCCTTTACCATGAAAATTTGTGGTAAAGGCTTGCGTGGTAAAGCAATGTGTGGTTAGGACACTGTCGTTATACAGACCGCGTTGTTTAGGTATGCGGGTTTGAGGAACTCGTTGTTCCGTCATACAACCACATACGCACATTAGGCAACACGCATAATAAATAATTATATTTAACCATTTAGCCTTAAGCCTATTTATTCATTCAAAACATACCTATCAACCAGAAGATTTTTGCTCGTCTCTTGAGCGGTCTCGCCAGGTGAGAATTATTTAAATGAGAAAAGTACAGTGAATTAACAGTTCAATTAATTTTGGTACATAATCTGTCCATTGAAGACCTTTGCTCAAAGATGTGCTGTAGAATAGAGATTTTATTATTTGCAAAGTTTTTACGTCTCCTGTTAGTGCTCTAACAATAGTGTTGTGGAGTTGAGTATTCCTAAATTCTCCTTTCAGAGGATTTCAAAGAAAACCTACTGACAAATGAGGTCAGGGATAACCTACAAAAGTCAAGCCAAACCTGAGTGAATGTCGAAAATGAAAGTCGACAGGGATGAGGAACAAGAACACATTGTTAGGAAAATGCAAGTGTGAATCAAGACACTGTTCACTCAGACTGAACTTTGTTGAAGTGTGTAGAGAGAGGCTCAAGCACACCTCTCAAGTTGTTCTGTGGACTGGAAGGTCATTAAGAGAACTTTGTATTGGCCTTCTTCAATGTTCTCTAGAGCCCATTGCTTCCATAGAGATCTACATACATTTTAGGAGGATTCTTGGGTCTTTTCCTGTACAGACCCTGGTATATGGTAGTTTAGGGTACTACCTAAACGCCGGGGCTTCCTGCAAATTTAATGCTACTAGTGGGTGTAGCACTCATTTTGCCACCCACTATATTAGCACTGCTAAACATGTCTCCAAACCTGCCACTGCAGCTGGGTGTGCAGTTTTAAACTGCCATTTCGACATGACAAAACATACATTTTTTCCAGGCTGTAGGTTTCCTTTTTTAATGCCTATAAGTCACCCCTTAGGTAGGCCCTAGATGTCCACAGGGCAGGGTGCATGCTATTTAAAAGGTTGGGCATGTATTTCATGAGCTAGCAGTGAAAAACCTTCAAAGTAATTTCTCACTGTGGTAAGGCTGACACTCCCATAGGTTAACACTGATTTGCTCTATTACATTTAATAATTGCTAAATTCATTTAGGGGGTAACAAGAAAATTGGCCCAATGACTTATTTTAATAGTAATTTAAAATCCAACTTAATGGTCATGTTGGATTTTATATTGCTATTTTTGAAGTTTAACTTTTGCAAAGTTGTCATTTTCCTGCCTAAACACAAAAGACTTTCCTGACAGTGTCTAGCTCTCACTAGTACCCCGATGGCTCCCCTGTGATGAGATGTATATTGCTGTCAAACAGTGGACAAAGAGGTCTGAGTTTGGAGGTGCGGGTCCTCTCTTGTCAGGATGGCCTGGGTTCTGTGCCCAGCCCCTTTCTGAGTTTCAAAGGAAGTCTACCTTGTCACTGGCATATGAAGCTCACACATAAGCCTGCCTCTAATTGGTCTTTCCATTCAAATTGGCACTAGACACTGTGGGAGGGGAATACCTGACCAGAACTGGTTTAGGGAGTAGACAAAGGCTTGCTCTTCACCCACAGACTGCAACTGGGCATAAAAGTGGACCTTACATATCTCCTCAGAGCACTCCTGAACGTGTGAAGAATCATCACAAGGGCTGTTTTGCTGCCTGAAGAACCTGAAAGAAGACTGGGTATGCTTGTCTTGAACCCTAGACCTCAAAAGTGAATCCAAGGGTCTGTTGGCTCCTGTTTGAGCTACAGGGGCACAACCAACTTCCAGAGACCTCTCTCCCTGCAGTTGCCCATATGGCCGGTTCATACTGGACCTACCCTGGACTCTGCTGGTGCCCTAACTCCCAAGTGTTGCACCCCAGGTCCTGGACCTGTTTCTGGTATTAGAGTGTACCTCCTCCTGTCCCAAACTGCAAGAAGTGGGACTTAGAAATCTTTTGCCAAATCTATGGCTTGGCTGTAGAACTCATGTAGACTGGAATCGCCATTTAAGCCATAGTCATCAATTTTGAATCACTGGTCAGCCTCAGCTTACTGGTTCACCCCGCTGAAAGAGGTCTGACATCCATAAAAGCTTCTAACTCCAAACATAGAAGGTTTTACTGAGACTGACGCCGAGCAGCATCCGATCGATGTCAAGCCATCCTGGGCACGGACATGGGCTTCAGCCCCTCGGAGCTTTCCCACCTTCATCAACGACCTCTGTGGGACCCTGCTATTCAGCAACCTACCATCGTAAAACCCCACTTCAGATTCAGCTTGCAGCTTATCCTGCCGATGACTCATCGAAAAAAAAATTCTCCATGAATGTTTCTAAGTCCGACAGTAACCTTACAGCTGGGAGCAACCTGGTCCCTGTATGAGGCTTCCACTGCATCGTGGTCAACCTTAACATTTGACTTTGATCTGGTCTAGCGCAACAAGATAACTGTGGTTAGCGCTTTGTACTTTTTGGTGCTATTTTTAAATTAAACATCAAAAATTAATATCTCTGGTTTTTCTAAATTGGATGTTGTTGTTTTGATGTCATTTTTGTTTTATTAAAATGTACTTTATTTTTCTAAAAGGGTGTGGGATTTTTCTTGTATTGTTTTGACACTTTATTACCATTTGTGTGCTCCCTAAATACTTTACACATTGCTTGTACGTTTAGCCTGACTGCTTTGTGACAAGCTACCAGAGGGTTAAGGACAGGCTTATTTAGGGACTTACAAGAATCAATAAATGACATCATAAAATTGGCTGTAACCCCACTCTCAACCATCAACCAGTCACTCTCCCCAATCAGAACACTCTCACACACACAAAACGTTCACACACAAGAAGATGACGTTACGTGGGAAACTCCTGTCTTTTTCAAATGACATACACTCTTTCATAATTATGTGGTTTGACTCAATCTAAAGACTATCAATTGATGTGTTGTCTTAGGAGGGTTTCCCATTATTGATTCTTGTATGTCATTTTGTTGTTCTTTATAGGAGAAACCTTCATACAGACATTGTTGGTTTTGTATTTGTTAAATGCTATATGTTGTTTACACTTTTTTATATAAAAGTGAATTTAATGTACAATTCTGTCAAGAATGAATTGGTATGAACAAAAAGCTAAATAAAATCAATTCAAAAATGAAGAAAAAAATGTGTATTAAATAAAAATAAAATGTATTTTTGAATAATTTGTTGTTGTTTAGCTCTATGCTGGGGATCTGCCCTGAGTGTGAGCCCATTGAAGGCCGCATATAAAGAGATATAGGTCTTGCAAGAGTTTCCTTTTGATAGTTATTGTCTTTCCCCCTCACCCTTGGACCTTGAATTTCAGATAGGGGGTACCTTTCCTCATATTACATATGCAGATGAACTCCACTGAAATTGTTTGGCCAGGTCCACATGAGTCAAAACAATCTGAGTTGTCTGCTACGGGGAAGCTTTTCAATTGTACACATCCACGATCCATGATCAGTGCTGGCTAGGGTTATGGTTAAATTATGGCATGCAATATTTGTTTTTGGAATATTGGGATAAATACCCACATTTTTAACTTTAAGGGATTTCAAAAAGGGTTTGCAACACACTAGTTAAAACAGGAAATTGTTGGAGTAAGTTCGGGTGACAATGTGTGAAGTATTTGTAATCAGGCCTGTTCTTACAGAGTGAGTGGAGGAAAGTAAGATGTGGTCAGAAAATTATTTTTGTATTTGATAAAATCGTTTTTTCTACGTTATTGTCATATTTTGCATTTGCACATCTGGCATAAGGTATGCATGGTGTGAGATACTCCACTTTTCACAATTTGATGTAGATCCTTTTTTTCTGAATAGCGCCCAACTGCGATTCACACATGGGTCAATCTTACGATACTCTTCACTTGTTTCCCTTATTTCGTGTATAGCAAGATGGGTCGTCACATACAACTGTCATAAATTACATCCCTTCATGAAGCAAACCCCTAATGTTGCTGCGTCCATCATATTTAGCGAATAAACAACGATTAACTGAACGTTTTTATCTCACACGGGTTAAAACTCCCATTATGTTTTGGCTTTAATCTCAGTAAGGGGACCTTACCTCTGGATCTCTTACACTATGTCATTGAAGGTGCCCCTTGATTTATGTGAGAAAAACAACTTTTTCTAAAACTACCTTTCACATACTTCTGCAGGTTAGGAAGGTGGAATTCCTTTTAACTCCTGATCAAATTTCATGATTTATAACTTTACTTTCTGTGTTCTTCTATACTATATCGATTGTAACTTTCTCTTGTTTGTTTTGCTGTTCCAAATTCCACCGAGCATTGGCTAGGTATAAACTTTATAAAACACTGGTTAAATAGAAAATAAAAATCCAAACCTTATTAGTAGATATAATCATCAAGAAAGGTAAGAATGACGAAAACCCATATACATTGGTTAATTACAAGCATGGTTATTTAGACACTGTTTGGCTGCCCACCATCCCACCAGATCAGCACCAGCTAATATGTTTGAAGAGACCTTTGTTACATAACCTTGCCCATGTACAGCACTCTCCTGCCATTTGGCTAGGTTCGCGCTAGAGAAATACTATATATGGACATGCTATCTATTTGATGCAGTCATTTAAATTCAAAGTCATGGTCATGCATTCAATAAAGAAATATTACATTTTCAACATGAATCATGAGACAATGGATCATACAAATGTATGCTAATAAGTTAAGAACTGTAGGGCCTTGTCGAACAAGGACGTGTGCTAGATTCACATCAGTCAGGGTTCTGAGCCTGTTAAATCACGAAACCTGTCTTAATGGGTGTGAAGACAGTTTGCTTGTGACAACAATCAGAGGAAGGCTGAGCGTGCTAGATTTGTTCAACCTTCTGATGAACCGTGGTGTAACAACCAACAGTTACTTACACCTGTGTCCCTTAGAAATTGTAATGCGCATTAGGCCGAAAGTTTAGGACTGGGGTGCATGAAATTTATTGTACATCAGCAAAGTTTTGCAAACCTCGTGAATTTCACATTTCAGAAATTTACTTAAAATTCAGATTTAGTTTGCTTTCTCCTGTGCACAGGTTTTCCGTGCCTCGCTAGATAATTTTCACTGCGTTGTGTGAAAAAATGTGTGTCTAATCACACCCAACAAGGATGGGAAATGAAATGTATGCAGAATTTTTCTCTGCAATTCTAACTGTTGTAGATATCTCCTATGAACAATGACAAATGCATGCAAATTTTTTATAAGCAAGTTTTCTTTTAATTACATACATTATCGCAAAAGTCCTGAAATGCAAATGTGGGCATGTATAAAACTTTGCAGGTTTGTGAAGTTTGCAAAGTTTTCCATAGAACTTCGCATAGCTTGTTAGAAAAAACTTAAAACACTTTGCACACCCATCCTCAGGACTGGGTACAATTGCTTTTGGAAGCAAGCTCTCTCTCCTCACATAAACCAGAGCCAGCAGATGGAGGGCTCAAGGGGAAAGAGAAGAAATGGCAGCTTAAAGATTCATGTGACTCCAGGAAATAAAAGGTAGGACCCGACTCCTTATGACAACATGTTTTATTTTGGTCTTCAGGGCGAGTCTTTAAGTTCCTTTCATGAGTCACGCTATAGTACAATAATGTTGGGCCTGTTGATCATAGTGCTGCTACAATAAGCCGCTAAAAGGAGAAAAGGAGATTGAAGCAGACAGGACAGTCAGAAATTTGAATGTAGTCAAAAACTTTAGCGCCCACATTAGAAGTGAGCTTTTAATACTCATTTGTGACACAAGAGTCTCTGTCAAAATTGGTATTATGGAACTTAATTTCAAATGTGATATTAATGCATGCGGAATTACTGTGGGTGATTTGAGGGACAAATACTCTGAGCCAAACCTAGTGGAATCTGTCCCCTCAAAATGTCTGGGAATTCAGGAATGATATGCAGAAATCGTGCAGTAACACCAATTACTGATGTTATTCCCCATCCAATATGTGATCTGTAAGGAATTACTCGTAATCTTGGGATTATCGATACCACAAAATTACCATATCGCATTTACTGTAGTATCCATAATGATAACCTATGTGCGGAGCAGTATGAGTTACACTCTTCCTGAAAATCTATTTTAGGACATGCACTAAAATTTTTAGCACCTCATTTATTGCAATATGTCCTCAGGAATGTCCCCATTGTGCTTAATATTGTCATAATGTGCTCATTGCCAACTTGGGAGCTTTGATTTATAAGACTGAATGCTTTGCCGTCCTTAGGCCTGGGTGATTGAAAGGAAGTATTGTCCCAAAAAAGGGCGAGTCTGCTAAGGTAATAACAGTCTTTTCAATTTGCTGGCACACATTCTTACCATCTTGCTGACATCAATGGCCACAAGAACTGTAAAAGCAATCAGCGAAGTAAAATTCAAGTTTTATTATTCTAATTTCACACACCTCCCATGGTACCATCAGCTCAATAGCCTGGTAACATTTATTGCAGCTCTAATAATGAGAAATGTGCAGATGTCTGCAGATGGAAACTCTGGACTTTGAAGATGCCCTACTTTTTCTGGTTATTCTCCTAAGTAATTATCTATAAAAATGTCAAGGGGCGTCAGAGTTTTCCACATAATATTAGCCACAGAAGAATTGCTTTTTTGCAACATTTATTGAAAGGATAAGATTTCGTTTTCCAAAACAGGCTTAGTTTTGGTCTACAGTTGATAGAAGTTAATCTCATGCTAACTTCTAGTAGCATATAACATAACAAATTTACTGTGCTGGTATCACAGTTATGTCATGCATTAACTCCCATCAGTAGTTGTAACTACATCACTACTTCACTGCCTGATATGTAAACTGCTTGAATGTCAGTACTATCCAGGACAAAGAGACTGAGAAATAAATGAATTACAGTAGGAAGGTTATTGCATCACTTTGATATGACTAATTTAATGATACAACAACTGTGAAATATAATCTGTATCATGTGTCCCGCCCAATGAGGACATTGGCAAAGGAAGCATACTGTGCCATTTGACGATATGATTCATGTTTACATCTTCTTTCTCTTCTTATATATTTCACTTGCTACAGAATGCAAAATGTGTCTTTTTTGAGCAAATCAGTATATGAAGGGCACGAGGGACCAGAGGTGTGAGGGACATGCATCAATCCAAGTATAAATATGTTTTATTACACAGTCAGGGAAAGCTGGACCATTTTGCTTGCATATATGAGGGAGCATGGCAATCCTACTATGCTACTAGCGCTGTTTCACCATTGGAAAAAGCAAAGGTATCTCCGTATTGGAATGTATGGATGTCATTGTTCCAAGTTAACTAGCTATACCAATGATCTGTGATTGGAGAGTGAGACAAATAATGACTTACCTTATTTATACTTACACCCCACTCTGGGGTAAAGTGGACTTCTTCTATGTGATCAAATCTGCCCTAGGTCAGTTGATGTCACAATTCTTTGGCTGGGAGGCATAGGAAAAAGCCTCTTTTTGCTTGGTCACTCCCATTTTTTGAGGACGGACGCTGCTGTTTTTTTATTAGTTTGTGCACTGGGACGCTGCTAACCAGGCCCCAGTGCATGTGCTGTGACTCTTACAGGATTTTGGAATTGGCTGTACTACTAGAAGGCTTATTTAACTTTCCTATAAGTCCCTATTATATGGTGCATAGTGTACACAGAGGCTGTAAGTTAAATATCACTAGTGGACTGCAGCACCTGTTGTGCCATTCACTATAGCGACAATATAAACATCGCTTCAGGCCTTCCATTTTTGCCTGACAGTGGCAGTTTAAAATCTGCAATTCAACCTGTCAAAATAAACCCTTTTGACAGGCCTAAACCTTCCTTTTAAATATTAATAAGCCACCATTAAGTAGGCTTTATAGTCCATAAGGCACGGTGCATGGTATTTAAAAGTAGGACATGTAGAAACTTAATATTAAACATGCCTTTACAGTGACCAACACTTAAACGCTATTTTCACTACAGCAAGGCTGGCTGTTCCATTGAGAAACACTGGGATGCACTATTACATTTAATAATGTTATCTTCAGCTAGGAAAGACCTAGAAACGTCATTCTTGGACTCTTTGTAATATTTATTAAAAGCCCAATTTGCTGGTGAAGTCTGATGTTTAATGCAATTATAGGAAAGGTTCTTTTAGAATACTTCCTTTTCCCTGCTGAAAGCCTCTGTAGGCTATTTTGCATTAGCTCCCAGCTGCAAATGACTGAGTGCTTAAGCTCTGAAAACTGCTCCCAGAGAATAAATAAAGTGCGGGGTGTGGACAGGTGTTACTGTTCCTCTGGCAGGATAACCATTTTGGGAGTGCCCAGTAACTTTTTTTTATTGATCATTTTCCAAGTAACAAAACAGCCATATATTTCATTACAATGCGACATCAATACAGTAAAAAGCCTTTTGCAGGGAAAGGGTCAACATATCTCATCATATACCACAGTATTTTCCCCAGGGGTAGTTGTGATTGCCCAACACAGTACTCAAGTGATCAATAGATCCAATCCCACTCACAGTTTCAGAAACGGTCTGTTGAAACCAAACAGTATAGGGTGTATATTATGACATATGATAGATGGACAATTATTTGGAACAAACATTCAATGTCAGAAGCTGGCCTAATACATCAATGATAGAGTTCAATATGTCTTTCCACAACTTTTTTATACAGGCTGGGTCAGTGGGTATGACCATAGTGGATTCCAAATGTCCCTGGGCCTGCATGGTTGTGGCATGAGCTGCACATATTACTGCAGCTGTTCATTACAATATATCAGGCCATTTAACCATTGATTACATTTGAATAATCTTCCCCTGCCCAGCCACACACCAGCTGTCTCTTGGCTAGTAAAAGCCCCATCGCAATGAGATTCTTATGTTGGGTTTCCAGTTCCTTAACCCTGAGAGCAGTCTTAGGGTCCAATTGCATATCATATTCTACCATAACAGACAGGGTGGACATAAACTCACGCTAGTCCCCCTGAACCCTCCTACAGTCCCAGGTCAGATGCATGAATCCCACCTCTGAGGCACCACATCTAGCACATCTTGAATTGTCCCTCAATTCAAAGCTCCAGAGCATGTGCATGCTGAATTTGTAATGAATAATGCATAGTCTGCTACTCTTGGGTATTATAGCTGTCTGAGAAGAGCAGCTAAACTTCCACTCCTCCTCCTCCATTTCTATTCCATGTGACAAGCATGTCTAGGCACTTTTGTACCAATCAGTGAAAGAAGTGGAACAGGGTCTGCTCCATCTTTCTCAATTGCCAAATGTGTTAGGAAAGGTGATAGGTGATACCAGTACATAGCAAAATGTGCTTGGGAAAATAAGTAATAGATGCCTAGGTCTGGTCCTTCAAATCCCCCCGCCCCGTGAAAGGGCAGCGTGAGCATGCCCTTTTTGATCCTAGGTTGCTTACCAGCCTAATCTAAGCAAATCACCTGGGTCTTAAGCGTTGTGAATAATGGCACAGTGAGTGGAAGGGGTATCTTCATGAAAAGGTAAATACATTTTGGTACTATCACCATCTTCATCAAACCTATCCGGCCTGCCAATGAAAGTGGAAGAGAAATCCAACGTGTAACATGCTCAGTGAATTTGTTAATTACTGTACCATAGTTTTCTTGCATGGCAATTTCCCTGTCTTCCGTGGGAGGGAAATCTTGCTGAAACTGTATAGTGTTATCAGTCAAGGGGAAAATATGTGATGTGTTCTAATTCATTTTAATGCCAGATAATGCCTAATATTTTATGTATTCTCTAAGGGTTGCATTTACTTGGTTTTGCTGATATAAAACTTCTGCGTATAAGAATATTAGTATATGTCTACTAGACAGAAGGTAAAATCTGCAACTGGGTCATAGCTGGCTGGTGTATCCGAACCACGCTACATTACAGTCAGCCTCAAATTACACCTACGTCATAGGCGCTTCCATAACTCTGGTTCTTACTTACTTACTTACTTACTTATGCCTACCACCCCTCCTGAGGCATGGGCCATCAAGCAGGACTCTCTAGCCATCCCTGTTCTGGGCTTTTCTTTCAATCTGACTCCTGGTGTATTCCTCTCTCCGCAAGGCAGGGATGTCTTTTGGTTGACGTTTCTGTAACTAGGATTCTTTTGCACAGTGGGTTAGCTAGCCCCATGCATAGCCCTCCTCCTTACGCAGCTGAGCTTGGGATAGGTTTCTTGAAATGTTGTTGTTTTGGTGTCATTTTGTTCATTATATTATTCTCTATTTTTCAACATTAGAGAGAGGTTTTTATTGTGTTGTGTTGTTGACTTTTTAATTATATTGATACTTGCAAATGCTTTACACATTTTCTTAGGTTAAGCCTGTCTTTTCTGTCCCATATCTAACAGGGACTGAGCTCAGGTTTAAACTACTGAAACCATTACTGGATGTAACAAGATTGTGATATTATTACATGTGGTGTATTCCCATCAACTCCTACTACTAATCCACGTTCTCATGGCGATTGTACTGGGGAAGCAACAAGGGATAAATTGTGAGCAGTGGAATAAAGGCAACTGCCAGTTAATACTTCAGAGCCCAGAAGAGTTAACATGATGATTAAGATATTATGTCTCTGGAGGGAAACACAGCCTACCAGTTATCTTCTAGAATCAACAGCATGTGGATGTGTAGAACTGTTTAGAGCCATTTGTGTCAGTTGGATATGGTCAGTCCCTCACGGTTAGAAAATTCTGGGGCATATTATCAAGAATGGCGGTAAAATTATCGCCGCTTTAGCGGCAGAAAACTGCCGCTAAAGCGGCGATAATGGGCTTGATAATATGCCCTGGAGAATTCCAATAGAAGCCCATGTTGACACCAGAACATGGGCTTCTATTGGAATTCTCCAGGGCATATTATCAAGCCCATTATCGCCGCTTTAGCGGCAGTTTTCTGCCGCTAAAGCGGCGATAATTTTAACGCCGTTTCTTGATAATATGCCCCCAAGTTTTTGTGGACATGTTGGAATAACTGCAAGGGAAGGAAAAAAGAAAGTAGATTAGAAATAATAATGTACTGGGCAGCAAAGAGATGTGGTCTGTGATGTTATTGGTCAATTTTTGTGATTCAACAGACGGGGAGTGGAGTGATACTGCATAGCTTGAGAGGGTTGCAAAGAGTATTAGGAAAAAACCCTTTGAGAAATAGGAGAGGATGAAATACATTTCTTAACTGGTCGAGAGTAAAAATATGCAAAAAAGGAAGTAACTGGAGAACAGTTCTGTTATCATCTAAGGGTCAAAAGGAAGTTGGCAAGTGAGTAAATACCATTCTGTAAAAGAGAGTTCAAAGCACTGCTGAAAGAAAATGATGAAAAGAATCCTCCTTTTGGCAAAACAGGTGTTTGTTGAGAAAGGTGAGAGAATCAATAGGTTATTGGCATGGAATATATGAAAAAGCAAAATATAGGAATACCTGTAAGATTGTGACTAGAAGAGACCAGAGTTTTCAATGTGTTTATATATACCTCAAGACGGGGTGCATTTTCAGTATGATATCGAGGCTTCTGTCAAACCATAGAGAATATAAGCAAAGGTTGGAAGTTCAAATGACAGAAATCATTCAATTGATGTTGCAGTGGACACCCCCGTTAACAAAAAATAGTGGGGAAAGGCAGATGCCTTGGGTGGTATACAAAATGAAAAGAACATAGAGGCATGCCTCGAAAGTCTAAAAAAGCATTAAATCTGCATCAAGACCTGTCCACGTCATTAAGTATCTTACATCCATTCATGCTTCTCTGCCACTGCAGTTCTTGTATGAGGCATTAGAAGAGATCAAGGAAGTTTGACACCTATAGTGAGAAACACAGGTACATGGGGAGTGGTGCTGGGGAAACAAAAAAAGGCGGGTATCACTAGGGAAAGCCAATGAAAACTATAAGAAATGGGGTTGCTGGTTTACTGGGGTGTGAGCACTGGTCAAGCAACAACCACAATCCTTGTCAGGGTGAGGCACAAGCAAACCCAAAATTAAACTGTACCCAAGCCCCTGGTAGCTTGACACAGAGCGGTCAGGCTTAACTTAGAGGCAATGTGTAAAGTATTTGTGCATCGCTTTAAATAGTAATAATGTGAAAAACACCACACACAAAAAGACCCACACCAAGTTAGAAAAATAAAGTAATTATTAATAAGTAAAACAAGACAGAAATGAAAAAATTTAATCAGTAGAACCAGAGATATGCAATTTTAATGATGTCGGTGAAAATAGAGCCAAAAAGTACACAGCACCAATTGTGGATATTTGGTCTCGCTGTACCGGAACAAAGTCACATGTTCAGGCCAACCACGATGGAGCGTGGGCTGGCTAGAGGGACCCAGTTAGGCCCACTGAACAAAGTACCTTAAATCCTGGTTTGAGGAGCATTGCGAAAATCTGTATCGAAGATGCGTTTTGCAGCTAAAGCGAAGTGTCAGTTCCAAGGTGCGGCGAGACCGCGATGCGAGGTACTGCATCTTCGTCGAGGATCCCATAGATGAGGGTTTGCAATGCAAAGTCCATCATCTAGGATGTGTTGTGCAGCCGGGGAAGCGCATCGGTTCCATGGAGCTGCGAGGTTGCGATGCAGAGTCTGGCATTATCATCCAGGGTGCCGTTGACGAGGGATGCAAGGGGCTGCACAGAGGATGCATTGCGCTGCAATGGTTCGAAGGAGGCTGTGGAGGAAATGCAGGTCTTTGCAGCGGATCCATGCAGCAGCGATGTGTCGGTTCTGCTAGGGGCTGCGCCCGCAGTAGAGGAGATGTGTCAGTTCTGCTGGGTCCACAGAGGCTGGAAGAGCACCTTAGGTCCACTTCCAACGGTCCAGTACTGGGGTGGCACTATTTGGCAGGGTAGACTCACAAATGTCAGAGACCAGGTGCTGGGGTCGAGGTTGTTAGAGCCTTCTGTCCCTGTGGCTCAAGACAGGAGGCCAGCCAACTAGACCTTGGGGTCACTCTGGTGGTCCTGGGTTCAACAGATGCAGGTCCAGCCCTTTCCATCCAAGCAAGAGGGCAGCAGACAGCAGGTCAGCACAGCAGCGCAGCAGTCCTTCAGAGTAGCAGTCCCGGGGAGTGGCAGTCCTTTCTGCAGCACAGCAGTCCTTCTTCCTAGCTTAGTATCCACAGGTCCAGAAGTATACTGAAGAGTTGGTGTCTGAGGTCGAGTATTTATACCTATTTGTGCCTGTTGAATTGGGGAGAAGCTTTTAGAGGCATGCCTTTTGAAGTGCACAGGTACCTTGCCTTCCTGGCCCTGGCTCCAGACTAACTACAAGGGGTATGCAGCCCTTTGAGTGAAAGAAGGAAACTGGCTATTTAAGTGTAAGTGGGGCTGTGCCCAGCTCCTCTCCCCCATCCTGCCAGTGATGGCCCATCCAGGCACACCTAAGCTCCCTATTGTGTGTGGCTGTCTAGGAGGAATACACAAAGCCCAACTGTCAACTACACCCAGTCATGTGACCCAGAAACAGGCTGCAGGTACCAAATGGCAAAGGCAGGAAAATATCAACTTACTATAAATTGTATTTTCAATATTGTAATTTAAAATCAGACTTTACCATAAGTTAGGATTTTTCATTACAATTCCAGAGATGCCAAACATGAACGAGTTACCCGCTCCCATTTGGAAACTATAGCTTATTAAATGTAATAAGGTTACTCCAATGTTATCCTATAGGGGAGGTAGCCCTTGCAGTAATGAAAAACACATTTAAGAGTTTTTCATTAACAGGACATGTAAAATGTACAAGTACATGTTCAACTTTTTAAGTACACCTCACGCTGCCCACTGGGCTGTCCAGGGCCTACCTGAGGGGTGATTTATATGTATTAAAAAGGAAGGTTTGGAACTGGCAAAAGGTTTATTTTGCTAGGTCGAAATGGCATTTTAAAAACTGCACACACGGGCTGCAATGGCAGACCTGAGGCATGTTTAAAGTGCTAAACATGCGGGCGGCACAATCAGGACTGCAGACCCATGGTATAAGCCAATTCTACCATGTTTTAAGGAGAGAGCACAAGCACTTTAGCACTGGTTAGCAGTGGTAAAGTGTGCAGAGTCCTAAAATCAGCAAAAAAAGGAGTCAGAGAGCAAAATCTTAGGGGGAAAACCATGCTAAGGATGCCAGGTCAGATAAAAACTATAAAAAGAAATCACTGAAATCTACATGTAAAGTATGTGTTTGTGAGGTTCCCATAGATTAAAGTACTAGAACCTCTTGGAATCAGTAAGAGAAGCTGCTGGATTTAGTAAACTTTCTATATTTAGGATTAACCTGTCCACATTATGTAAATTCCCACTGATGGACAGGCCACACAATCCTGATGATGGTCTAATATTCTAAGGGATAACAATATAAGGAGAAAATAACAGATTTCTGTATATCAATTCCGGTGGCTACACAAGATGATCTGCCTACTCTTATTTAGGCTAAGAGAAGGAACAATGTACCCTGTCTCTTGTGAGAAAGATAACCTTCATCAAGAGGATTGCCCTTCGAAGGTGCTTATTTCTTTTCACCATACTTCCAATGGAGGCACCCAAAGAGTATTTTATGTTTGCTGGACCATATTCTTGGTGGGTTTTGTGTTTACAGGTAAAGCTTAAGATGTATTTTATGCCACTTGAGGAACTGGACCAGTGGAGGTTGCATTTTGACTTTCTGTACAGATTTGCAGGTTGCAAGTGAAAAGGAAACCCTAGATTCCAGCATAGCCTCACAGGATAACTTGGCAGAATTTTCTGGGGTGGCAAGAAAACATTCTGTGAGAGGGTGGCCAGACAGATGCACTGTCCTTCAGTCCTTCAATTTTTTATATGTGTGTTAGAAATTGAGTTTCTTGTTGACTAGGGTATGTACCTAAGCCAGGAAGAACCTACCACTCACGTCAGGGTAAGGAAATTACACACCCAAGATAACCCCTGCATCCCCTTGGTAGCTTGGCAGAACAGTCAGGCTTATCCCAGAGGCAAAGTTAAAGTGTTTGCGCAACACATACAGACACCAGTGAAACACAATGTACACCACAAAAGAGACTCCACACAAGGCTATATAAAAATATCACTTGTAATATATATAAAACACATAAACATCAAACACATAAATCACTTTGCCACTAGGCAATTGTCATAACAATACATAGGTCATCAATCACTTTGCCATAAGGCAATTGTCATAAGCACAACAATTAGTGCGCTGGGTAAATACTTATAAGTTGCACATGTCATGAACAGCATCATGAAAACATTATGCCAAGAAGTAAATACTTGTAAGGTTGCATACGTTATAAAACATCAGCAAACATCATACAGCTCCTGAACATAATATTTGTTATTCTAGCCAGTGCCAGCCAACCGATATACCTAAAGCATCAGGGCATAAAATGCAGTTCAGGTTAGGTCATCCATCTAAATCAAAACGAAGGTAACAGTAATGCATGGATACCAGGAAAACACCTTAAACATGGAGCCCCAGGGTATACATTCTCAAATGTGATTGGCTGCCAACACTTCAAACCAGGAAGGGTTGGCAGCCATCTCGGTACTCGGCTTGAGCCAAGTCCCAGAAAAAACACTCAAAATAAGAAAAGGGAGCAGGGTATAAATACCCTGACCCCCTAGGCCTCTTGGGGGTGGGGGGGGGGGGGGGGCACAGGGACCACACAGCGCCGAAAAAGCATTTTTCTATAAACAAGTTCTCAGGGAGTCACGCTGGATCCTCGACTCCTGACAGAAAAGAAAAATGAAGTGCGTTGTTAGTAATCGGCCCTGGGTGGGACAGGTTCCAGGGGCATTTTCATAATAAAGGAGGGGGCACACAAGCCTCCCCTTCTACTGGGGCTTATTAATGACCTAGGGACAACCCCCTCCTGGGGCTTGTTTACTAATAAATGGGGGGCTTCTTGGACTGTCACCTCCCTGGGGCTTTTCTTAAATTGAATGCGGGGCGTGCCGACCCCCAATCGCAGCCCCGGCAAACATCACCTCCCTGGGGCAAAATCGAAGAAAGGAGGTGGGTGCACGGCCCCTCTCCTGCCTGGAGCCATACATGGTGCTGGGGACCGCCATCCCCCCAGGGCCGGCTCCTGCTATAGCCCGGTGTTAGAAATGGCAGTCTCTAGATGGCAATGGTTTGCACCTTTGTCCAAGTAGGGACCCTTGCTTCTAGTCAGGGTAAGGGAGTTACGCCCTTAGACAACCCCTGCTCACTTGGCACGAGCAGGCAGGCTAATCTCTGAGGCAGTGTGTAAAGCATTTGGGCACACATACAGTAATACAGTAAAAACACTACAGATGGACACCACACCAGTTTAGAAAAATAAGTAATCTTTATCTAAACCAAGCAAGACCAAAACGACAAAAATCCACAAAACATATACCAAGATATCCTCAAAAATAGGTTATTCACACAAATAAAGCTTGTAGCAACAAATAACTCCACCTGTAGCTAATATGACATTGTGACAGATGAAAATCCAAAGTACGGCCTGACCCCGAGGTGCGCGGCATTTGGCGCGGAGTCTCACAGACGCCCAAAGAACAGTACCTTGGCTAACGATGAAAGCAAAGACGGTTTATGGCGTCAGGGTGGTGATGCTTCATTGGTGCCAAGCAGCATCGGTTCCTTATGACCACACCACAGAGGAAGTGATGCGGCGGTTCCTTAAGAAACCAGGGGCGGTAAGGCCTCGGTTCCTTACTGGCCTGCAGGGGAGGTGAGACATCGGTTCCTTACTGTTGTCAGGGCGGTGAGGCGTTGTTTCCTTACTGTTGCCGGGGAGGTGATGTCGCGGTGGCAGCGAGGTGTCAGTTCCTTACGATGCTGCGGTGTCGATGGATTCAGGAAGTCACCCACATCCAGTATCGGCTCCGCGATGATGAACCACCGGCGTCAAGGAGGTCGGAGCTGCGGTTCAAGCCGGAGTGGTGCGTCATGAGCGTAACGAGCGGTGCCCTTGGCTCCTGTGCAGACAGCGGCCTCATGACGGATACTGTGTGGCGTCAGCAGGCGTTGGGGCTGCGGTGCACGTCAGGGCGGTGTGTCGTGCTCTTCACGAGCGGTACCCATGGCTCTGTTGCAGGTCGCGGCGTCGCTCACCGGCGTCGGTGTTGCAATTTCCCTCTGTGGCAGCTGAAACAGCAGTTCCAGACGCAGGAAGACAGAGGACTTGAAGTCTTTGTGTCCCTGAGACCTCAGAACAGGAGGCAAGCTCTACTTCAAGCCCTTGGAGATCTTCTTCAAGCAGGATACACAGCACACAGCAAAGTCTTTGCCCTCTTCTTGGCAGAAAACAGCCACTGCAGGCCAAACTCAGACAGCACACAGCAAAGGGGCAGTACTTCTCCTTCAGTTTTCCCCGCTTTTCTCCTTGACAGAGGTTCCTCTTGAGTCCAGAAGTATTCTAAAGTTCTGGGGTCTGAGTCCCAATATTTATACAGCATTTCTCTTTGTTCTCTTGTGGCAGAGATGCTCTGTGCTCAGTCATAACCAGTTCTGGTCTCTCTGGTTCAGCTTCCCGGCAGGAGGTGGAGACAGCATTGTGTAAGGCAGACCAAGCCCATTCAGGTGCAAAGAAATCTCCTCCCCCTACTTTAAATGCAGCCCAGGTCTATTCAGCCCAGCCCTGACTCATCCAGGAGAGGCAGGACACACTTCAAACCCCCCGTAGTGGCTGTCTACAGTTAATGCACATCTCAAGCCCCTGTCACTCCAAAGCCAGACAGTCAATCCACAAACCAGCAGAGGCACACAGGATGGCTAAGCAAGAAACGACCCACTTTCTAAAAGTGGCATTTTCAAGTACACAATATAAAAATCATCTTTACTAAAAGATGCATTTTTATATTCTGAGTTCAGGCATATTAAACTCCAACTTTCTATCTTGTCCCAATGGGAATTTATACTTATAAGATGTTATAAGTAAACTCCGATTCTATCCTATGGGACAGATAGCCTTTTAATAGTGAAAAACAAAATACCCTGTAGTTCACTATCAGGACATGTCACACACATCAGTATATTTCCTACCTTTCACATACACTGCACCCTGCCCACAGGGGTAACTAGGGCCTACCTTAGGGGTGACTCACGTGTTAGAAAAGGGAAGGTTAGGGCCTGGCAAGTGGGTGCACTTACCAGGTCGACATGGCAGTAGAGACTGCATGCAGACACTGCAGTGGCAGGTCTGAGACCCCTTTGAAAGGCTGCTTGGGTGGGTGGCACAATCAGTGCTGTAGGCCCACTAGCAGCATTTGACTTACAGGCCCTGGGCACACACAGTGCACTGTACTAGGGACTTAGTAGTAAGTCAAACAAGCCAATCTTGGAAACACCAATCCATATTCACAATTTACATATGCATTTTAGCACTGACCAGCCGTGGTAAAGCTCCCATAGTCCTAAAACCAACAAAAACAAGGTCAAAAACAGGAGGCCATTAAGCAGAAAGTCCGGGGATAAACCTGCTGTAAAAGCCAGGTCTAACACCCTGGCTGCCCACCCTCGGGAAATAGCTGCTTGCTGTAGCTTGGTGGGAGCTTTACTGCTCCCGCCAAGCAACAGCAAATGCTCCACTTCCAGTAAGCGAAAGCTTGCTGGAAGCGGAACAGAATTGCTTTTAGACAGAGGGAGCTGCATATTAAGTAGCTCCCTATTCCTAAAAGCAATACCGGCTCCCACAGGAGGTGGGGAGCCGGCAGGGGCCGCAGAGGCCTTGAGGCTCCCTCCACGGTCCCCAACAGATGTGAGTGGGTGTCCTAGGTGGGTAGGAGAGGCAGGGCCCCGGGAGGTGGGGTCCCCAGGGCCGAAATTGGGCCATGGAGGAGTGTCGTATGACCCCTCTACCATCTCAGAAAGGCCGGGCCCTGGGGATGGGGTTCCTTGGGCCACAATTGGCGCTGGGGAGATGAGCAATGCTGCCCTCCTCCGCTAATAAATGGGGAAAAAAAGCTGCCCGGCAAGTCACCAGAGGCCTGCCCCCTTTCACCACCACTCTGCAAATGCACCTCCTTGTGCACTAGTAGTTGGGGGATGAAGTCCGCTTGGCTACTGAGGGTCCTTGAGGGCCAACTACCCCTCCTATTACCTTCAGTAGGACCCACACAGTGAGATTGCTGAGAGGTCTTCAGAGGCAATGCCCCCATTTTCCACCACTCTGCAAATGTGCCTCCTGGTACACTACTGGTTGAGGGATGAAGTCCTATTGATTGGATCCTGAGAACCTTGGGGGCCTAGAAGTCTTCCTGTTTAGTCCCATACAGTGGGATTCCTGAGAGTTGGTCAGAGGCCCCACCCCCTTTCTCCACCACTCTGCAGATGCAACTAGATAAAAAAACATAGAAATTCACTTAAAAAACCAAAGGTTACAGGGATGTTATAGTTAGAAAATAGAATTTGAAAAACCTTAGAAATTCACTTAAAAAAGCAAAGGTTACAGGGACTTTATAGTTAGGAAATAGAATTAAAAAAAACTTAGAAATTCCCTGAAAAAACAAAGGTTACAGGGACATTATAGTTAGGCTCAAATTTCACTTGTCCAAAACCAGTGAAATTCAGCAGTTATAGTTACCTGAGCTAACTATAACTTACAAACCCGCAATGCACTGCTTATGACCTCACATATTACATCACTCATGACATGGTCAGTGACATCACTGATGACATCTCAAATGAGTACTTAGTCCGCATCCTTTTATAAAATTTATAAGGGGCAGGGTAGGGATACTATGCCCCACAAGGCCCTCTCCAGGACCAATTTTTTTAAAAATGACAACTTTTGCTGTGATCCAGAGGGATTCCTGTGGGATCAAAAACAAAAAAGAAACAAAATGGATGCCCAGGGCAGCATTCTTCATGTATAGGCCCAGGGGAGCCCACCACCCTGCCACTTGTTTATTTATGGGGAGGGGGGTGTGCGATCCCCGAGCCATTATAGGCCCTCCGGAGCCCACCCCAAGGGTCACATTAGATAAAGGGATGGGGGCTCGCACCCCCCCCCCCCCTTCCTGAGCCATTATAGGCCCTGGTGGGCCCATCCCCAGGGCTGAAATGCCTAATAAAGGGAAAAGGGCAGTGTGGCCCCCATCCCAAGACATTGAAGACCCCAGGGATCACACCCCCGGGGCTGGCTCAAATGCTATGTTCAGGGAAGTCCACTTCTGGAATAGAGGAGTTTTCCTGCCTGCACCGATGAAGGCAGAGAAACTTGTATTTTCTCCCACCTTGAATCACCCTCCATGTGGGAGCAAACACAAAGGCTGCTCCCAGCGGGTGGGAGCATTAAAAATGATCTCACTAGCTGGGAGCAGACATTTCATCTGTGTCCCTGCCTGCATCAGTGCAAAACAGTTCAAGCGATTGCTCCCGCCCGGAGGGAGCAACATTAAAAGCTGCTCCCTCTGTGCAGGAGCAATGCCAGCTTCTGCATCATGTGGGAGCCAGCAGGGCCACAGGGGCCCTGGACCCCCCCACAGCCACAGCAAGTGAATGGTGGGTGCTCTGGGTGGGCACCAAGGCAACCACCTTTAATAAATGTGGGTCTTGGGGGATTGGGTACCCAGGGCCCAAAACGGCTTGGGGAGGGGTGCCACGCAGCCCCCCTCCCCTTTAAGATAAGTAGTGGCCCTGTGGGCCTTTTAAAGTCTTGGGGAGGGGGGCCTCCTCTCCTTTAGAAAAACAGCCCTGGGGGTTTGGGTCTCCAGGGCCTTATAAGACACGGGAGCACCGGGCCCTCCCTCTCCTTTTAATATATATATATATATATATATATATATATATATATATATATATATATATATATATATATATATATATATATATATATATATATATATATATATATATATATATATATAGCCCTGGGGGATGGGGTCCCTAGGGCCCCAATATGTTCAGGTAGGAAACCACGTAGCCCCCTCCCCTTTAAAATAAAAAGTGGCCCTGGGGGATGGGGTCCCCATGGCATAAAGAGGCTCAAGGAGGGAGGCCACACAGACCCCTTCCCTTTAAAATATAGCTGACCCTGTCGGATGGGGTCCCCAGAGCCTTTTAAAGGCTCTGGGGTGGGGGTCCCATGGCCATGGTCATGGGGATGGGGTTCCTAGGGCCTAATAAGGCTTAGGGAGAGGGGCTGTGCGGCCCCCTCACTCCCCTTTTAAAATACACAGCCATGGGGGAGGGATCCTCAAGACCATAATAGGTTAAGGAGAGGGGCCACATTGCCCCCCTCCCCTTCCAAATAAAAATGGCCCTGAGGGATGGGGCCCCCAGGACCTAAAGACGCTCAGGAAAAGGGGCCATGCAGCCCCCTTCCCCTTTAAAATATATATGGCCCTGAGGTTTGGGGTCCACACAGCCATAATAGGCTCATGGAGAGGGGCCACATGGCTCCCTCCCCTTTAAAATAAAACGCTGGCCTGGGGAAGGGGTCCTGAGGGTTTCAAGATGCTCAAGGAGGGGGGGCTAAGTGGTCCTGCTCCCCTTTAAAATTGATAGGTCCCTGAGGGATGCGGTTCCGAGAACCTAATGAGACTCAGAGAAGGGAGGCGTGCCTTTGAAAAAAAAAACACAGCCCCTGGGGATGGGGTCCCCGAGACTTTTTAAAGGCCTCCCTTACCTTTAAAAGCAAGCATTGGCAATGCTAATAAGTCTCCAATTTGAGAGGATTAAAGCTTTTGGCGTTGTAAATTGTAATGTCTTTTACACATGTATTATGGAGTTGAGTGGATGTATGTAGTGTGGATTGGAATTTTGTGGGTTGGATTGGAATTGTTAGTTGTGTAATTGTGTGGCATGGAGTGCAGTGGAATAATGTGAATAGTAATTAGGTGGTTTTGAGTGCACAGGAATTGTGTGAGTGGGATTGTATTTCATGGAATGTAATTATGTGTTATGGTATTTAGTGTTGTGTAGTGGTATGTTGTAGAGTTTAATTATGTGGTGTGTTGTTGTTGAATTGTTTGGCATGATGTGGTATTCTATGGTGTGGCTAGGATGTATGTTGTGTGTTTTGTAAATACGTTGTTGAGTTGAATTATGTGTTGTGTTGCCAGACTATGTGGTTTGGAATGGAAGTGTGTGGAGTGAAATTGTGTTGCGTGGAACTGTGTGGTGTTGAGTGAAAATTTGCTGATTGGAATTATGTGACATGATGTGGACTGTATTTATGTGGATTGTTGCTATGTGGCATTAAATGAACTTAAAAGCCATATTGTCTTTCAGATAACAGGAAAGCAGTTGTAAAGATTCGAAAACGTAAATAAGACTGAGAGCTGCCTTTCATCCCACAGAAACGCACATAATTAATTTTTAAAAAATTACCTTTTTTGTGTGTTTATATTGCACCCAGAGCGTGTGAAGGACAGTGTCAGGGACTCCATTTGCGAAGCAGAACAGGGGAACCTATGAAGGGTGAGAGCAGATGTGAGAGGGCTACTGCTGAGAGGAGTTTAGTTTGGCCCTGGGAACTACATGGGTATGAAGAAATCAGACATTTGTAAACACTGATTTACGTGCAACTGTCACATAAAAATAAAATCAATTTTACATTCCAGCAAACTTAATAAAACTAACAAAACAATATGCTCCGGTTCCAATATAAACACACAAAAAAGGTTGCTTCTAAAAATACATTTACGCACAACTGCGACATCGAGCCAAAAAACAGTAATGTTACATTCCAGCAAACCTAATAAAAATTACAAAACAATGTGCTTCGGTTCCCATATAAACACTCACTAAAGGTTGCTTCTAAAAATAATTTTTAAAAAGCAGTAACGCAAACTCAATACAAATCAATCATGAAGCACAACCTCAAAAGAAGAAACATGAGCGAAGAAACATGAGCGATCATATTAGTCCCTTTGCGAACACCCCCAAAAAAGAAGTTTCACAAAGACATGGTATAATGCTAACTAATGCAGGGACATTGTACTTGGTCACTGCTCTCGAGGAGGGATGAGGAGGGATAAACACTGGTGCAAATGTACAACTTTAAGTAATTCACAAATGTTTACTGAAGCATGGTAACTGTACTCTTAGCACACTATTGTGAATTCAATTTTTGCATGACAAATAGACATGGCCAAAGACTCAAATCCCTGAGGTCCACTAGGCCTTTCAGCCTTTCATCCTTCCAAGGGTGATAAAATGAGTACTACTGAGTTGAGTAACAATAAACATCAATTATTTCAGCACAGAGAGACCCTAGATTGAAAGTGCACTCTACAAATCACATGCTATATTATGGTATATATGTTTATGAAAGAATCTGAGGAATTTCCGGTTCCCTTATTCTAAATTCCTTTTCCCTACCCTGGAAAAAGTTATGTTCCTGCCCAGGCCATGAAGAAACGTCCAACCTTTTCTAGTGACAGAAGAAATTGAAGACAACTTGGTGAAAACCCTCTAATATGCAAGTTAGTGGCCGTGCACAAACACACAGGGCATTTCAACCATGGAACAATCGCTTCCCACCTATTTTCCAGGTTTGCAGCTTCTATGGCAACACTGTGTGACCTCTATAACAAAGGATAAATTAGATCCCTGGCATCATGCCAACAACTTTGGAAACTTCTCAGAATTGACCCTTTCAGATATACTACAACAAATACACTGCGCCCAACAGCAGAAACAAAACAAAGCAGCACTCAGAGATCTTACCTCCATTGAATCATTTCTAAAAAGTGGGCCCACGAAGAAAGGGATTCAAAATCTATATAAGCTGCTTAATAATTGACATCAGTCCCCAAAGCCCCCATATATGAATGCCTGGTCAAATGAGTTAGATACACAAATAGAAGATGACTCCTGACATAATATTTGGTCTCAGTCAGTTAAATAATACCTTTGCAAACAAGATAAAGAGAATAGTTACAAAATTATTCAACAAGGGTATTGTATTGTATCATAGATTTATATAGCGCAAAAACTGTCACCCTACGGGTATCCTGGCGCTGCGACTTACCAAGTTGTCACTAGGCAGAATAGATAGCCTGTACGCTAATTCAAATTCATATTACTCATCCCTAGGGAAAAGCCAAGTCTTTAAGCTTTTTCTAAATAAGAGCAGCGAGTCAGTTTGTCTAATATGCAGGGGGAGTTCATTCCAGAGTCGTGAGGCAGCTATGCCAAATGCTCTGCCACCCATCCTGGTCTTCTTAAATCTAGTGGTGGTTACCAGACTTGCACTGGAAGAATGAAGTTTTCTCCCAGGATTGTACCAGGTGAGTTTCTCCTGCATAGAAATTGGACCCAGACCATGCACTGCCCTGAACACGAGACAGAGAGATTTAAATTGAATTCTCTCCCTGATGGGTAGCCAATGGAGGTCCTTTAGTGCTGCCGTCGTCGAAGACCTACGCTGCCTATTTAATGCCAATTTGGCTGCTATGGACTGAATCCTCTGCAGCTTCAATAGCACTGAGTGCGTTGCTCCCAGATACAGAGAGTTGCAGTAGTCCAGTCTACTTAAAATTATACTCCTCACTACTAAGGGTCTAGTAGCACTAGGCAGTAGTGGGAGAATCTGGCGTAATCCTCTTAACAATGAGAGACAAGTACTAACTGTTTTATTAGCTTGCGAGTCCATCTGGAGGTTGTCATCCATGAGGACCCCCAGATTGCGTACTGTTCTTATTTGGACCAATGGTTTGTCCGAGGGGGTAAGTCTGAATTCAGATGGCAGAGGCCGCATCATTTTAGCAGAGGAACAGTATACAACCTCCGTCTTTCCTTCATTAAATTGTAGGGAGTTTGTCCTAAGCCAATTGGAAGTTTGACACATGCACTCCTGAAATGTTTCTATGGATACCGCTTGATTTCCTTCCATAGAGAACACCAATTGTGTGTCGTCCGCATAATTAACTAGTTCTATTCCAAAGGATTTAATAATGGGGATCAAGGGGCGAAGATAGATGTTGAAAAGAATGGGGCTTATTGCCGAGCCCTGTGGCACCCCGTGACGCACAGGTGTTTTCAAAGATGTAAACGGAGAGATGGTCACTACCTGTTGTCTGCCCGTCAAGTATGACTGCAGCCACTTCAGTGCCTGTCCTCTCACTCCTATATTCTCTAATCTTTCAATCAGTATCTTATGGTTCACCGTATCGAATGCGGCCGACATATCGAGTAACACTAGTACAGAGGAGTTACCATTGTCGGCACGCATTCTCAGGTTGTTCTAATACAGTCACCAGAGCTGTTTCAGTTCCATGCCCTGGTCGAAACCCAAACTGGTCCTTATCTAGCAGATGGTTTTCTTCTAGATATGAGGACAGGGATTTACTAACTGCCCTCTCTAGGATTTTTACCGGATATGGTAGGAGAGATATCGGTCTGAAACTCATTGGGCTTTTAGGATCCAGAGACGGTTTCTTAAGCAGCGGAGTCACCACTGCCTGCTTCCAGACTACAGGAACAATTCCTTTATCCAGTGACTGACAGCAAATCTGTCGCAGCCAGGGGAATAGCTCCAACTGAAACTCTTTCCATATCCCGTGTGGAAGAGGATCTAGAGGGGAACCCGAGGAAACACTTTGGGCAATGCTGTTAAATGTAGCCTCCGTAAGAGTTTGAAAGCACTCTAAAACGGGTCACTGACAGTCATAGGATGCCTCTGCCTGTTGCTCTTCAAATGTCTGAGATGGTTCCTTTTTCTCATCCAGACCGCTGTGGTTATTGGTGTTTAAACCCCCAACAATCTTATTAATCTTGTCCTCAAAATGGGCAGCAATATCATCGCAGAGCTTCTGCGTTGCGTCCACTTTATTCCCCATACAAGCTGGATTGGATAGGTCCTTTATAATATTAAAGAGCATTTTTATACTATTAGGCGCCTGCAGGATGGTTTTAGCATAGTACTCTGATTTAGACCTAGAGATAGTTTCCTTATACAAGGCCTGCAGCAGTTTCAGCTCTTTCTTGTCTGACTCCTCATACAACCTTCTCCATTTCCTCTCAGCTTGTTTACATTTTTTCCGCATCAGTTTTAACTCCTCATTATACCAAGGGGCTGAGGGTTTCTTTCTATTCTTCAGCTTTTTTGCTGGGACCAGCCAGTCCAGGGTACAGTTTATATAATCACAGTAGACTTGATAGTTTTTTTCCACAGAGTTATTAGAGGTAAAAGAGTTCTGTTCTGGAAATGTCGGATATTGTCTATTCTTTACTAGCTTAGCCCATTCTCTACCCTTACGGTAGGTCACTGACTGGTTTACATTGATGACTAAGCTGGGCAATGTTATCCTAAAGTGGATTAAAAAATGATCAGTCCAACATTGAGGTAGTACCTCAATCACCTCTGTCTCACTTTGATTGGCAAACAGAAGGTCCAGGGTGTGCCCTCCCTGATGAGTCGGCTGATGTACCAATTGGTGCAAATTAAGGCTCTCACAGATTTGCCTCAAATCTCTAAGAGGGGGTCCTAAATTACTATTGTCCCAGAGATTAAAATCTCCCAGTATGATCATCCTAGAGTGTGTTAGGGTCAGGTTAATAAGGGTATCAAACAGGACTTGATATTGGGTATTTAAATTCGGAGGCCTATAGCATACTATTCCTGTTAATACCTTTCCTCTTGCCTCTTGCAGTGAGAAGCCTAATAGTTCAATACCCTCGACATCGTCAACGTGTAACGGGGTAAAATTCCATTTTTCTTTAAAGATCATCCCAACCCCCCCTCCCCTCCCAGATAGCCTGGGTTTATGAAAAATGTTATAACCTTCCGGGCATGCGAATCCTAACTCTACTGTGGAGTCACCATTAAACCAGGTTTCCGTTAGAAACACAGCATCTAGATCAAGGCATTCTAACATCATTGACACCTCTTGGTGATGTTTCACTAGGGACCTACTGTTAATCAGGGCGATACCAAAGGGGATGATGGACGGAGCGCTTGAGTTAATCAAACACTCACCCCCAGTCAACTGATCTGGGTTTAATCCATCATCATTCTTTAGCTCACTCCACCACCCCAGTTCAGACATGGCCATATGCAAATCAGTCTGACCCTGTGCCTCATGGGAACAGTCCAGCCCGAACTGCCAAGCCATGTCTTCCCTGGACCGGAAACAAGCATCCTGGGACCGGTTTCTGGCTATTCAGCCGTCATCAGCCAGGCTAGCTTGAATCCAGTGGCAAAGTGAGCAAGGGACCCACGTCTGGGCATACCCTGCCAACTTAGGGCGAACAAAGCGATACCAAAGGGGATGATGGACGGAGCGCTTGAGTTAATCAAACACTCACCCCCAGTCAACTGATCTGGGTTTAATCCATCATCATTCTTTAGCTCACTCCACCACCCCAGTTCAGACATGGCCATATGCAAATCAGAATGACCCTGTGCCTCATGGGAACAGTCCAGCCCGAACTGCCAAGCCATGTCTTCCCTGGACCGGAAACAAGCATCCTGGGACCGGTTTCTGGCTATTCAGCCGTCATCAGCCAGGCTAGCTTGAATCCAGTGGCAAAGTGAGCAAGGGACCCACGTCTGGGCATACCCTGCCAACTTAGGGCGAACAAAGCGATACCAAAGGGGATGATGGACGGAGCGCTTGAGTTAATCAAACACTCACCCCCAGTCAACTGATCTGGGTTTAATCCATCATCATTCTTTAGCTCACTCCACCACCCCAGTTCAGACATGGCCATATGCAAATCAGAATGACCCTGTGCCTCATGGGAACAGTCCAGCCCGAACTGCCAAGCCATGTCTTCCCTGGACCGGAAACAAGCATCCTGGGACCGGTTTCTGGCTATTCAGCCGTCATCAGCCAGGCTAGCTTGAATCCAGTGGCAAAGTGAGCAAGGGACCCACGTCTGGGCATACCCTGCCAACTTAGGGCGAACAAAGCGATACCAAAGGGGATGATGGACGGAGCGCTTGAGTTAATCAAACACTCACCCCCAGTCAACTGATCTGGGTTTAATCCATCATCATTCTTTAGCTCACTCCACCACCCCAGTTCAGACATGGCCATATGCAAATCAGAATGACCCTGTGCCTCATGGGAACAGTCCAGCCCGAACTGCCAAGCCATGTCTTCCCTGGACCGGAAACAAGCATCCTGGGACCGGTTTCTGGCTATTCAGCCGTCATCAGCCAGGCTAGCTTGAATCCAGTGGCAAAGTGAGCAAGGGACCCACGTCTGGGCATACCCTGCCAACTTAGGGCGAACAAAGCGATACCAAAGGGGATGATGGACGGAGCGCTTGAGTTAATCAAACACTCACCCCCAGTCAACTGATCTGGGTTTAATCCATCATCATTCTTTAGCTCACTCCACCACCCCAGTTCAGACATGGCCATATGCAAATCAGAATGACCCTGTGCCTCATGGGAACAGTCCAGCCCGAACTGCCAAGCCATGTCTTCCCTGGACCGGAAACAAGCATCCTGGGACCGGTTTCTGGCTATTCAGCCGTCATCAGCCAGGCTAGCTTGAATCCAGTGGCAAAGTGAGCAAGGGACCCACGTCTGGGCATACCCTGCCAACTTAGGGCGAACAAAGCGATACCAAAGGGGATGATGGACGGAGCGCTTGAGTTAATCAAACACTCACCCCCAGTCAACTGATCTGGGTTTAATCCATCATCATTCTTTAGCTCACTCCACCACCCCAGTTCAGACATGGCCATATGCAAATCAGAATGACCCTGTGCCTCATGGGAACAGTCCAGCCCGAACTGCCAAGCCATGTCTTCCCTGGACCGGAAACAAGCATCCTGGGACCGGTTTCTGGCTATTCAGCCGTCATCAGCCAGGCTAGCTTGAATCCAGTGGCAAAGTGAGCAAGGGACCCACGTCTGGGCATACCCTGCCAACTTAGGGCGAACAAAGCGATACCAAAGGGGATGATGGACGGAGCGCTTGAGTTAATCAAACACTCACCCCCAGTCAACTGATCTGGGTTTAATCCATCATCATTCTTTAGCTCACTCCACCACCCCAGTTCAGACATGGCCATATGCAAATCAGAATGACCCTGTGCCTCATGGGAACAGTCCAGCCCGAACTGCCAAGCCATGTCTTCCCTGGACCGGAAACAAGCATCCTGGGACCGGTTTCTGGCTATTCAGCCGTCATCAGCCAGGCTAGCTTGAATCCAGTGGCAAAGTGAGCAAGGGACCCACGTCTGGGCATACCCTGCCAACTTAGGGCGAACAAAGCGATACCAAAGGGGATGATGGACGGAGCGCTTGAGTTAATCAAACACTCACCCCCAGTCAACTGATCTGGGTTTAATCCATCATCATTCTTTAGCTCACTCCACCACCCCAGTTCAGACATGGCCATATGCAAATCAGAATGACCCTGTGCCTCATGGGAACAGTCCAGCCCGAACTGCCAAGCCATGTCTTCCCTGGACCGGAAACAAGCATCCTGGGACCGGTTTCTGGCTATTCAGCCGTCATCAGCCAGGCTAGCTTGAATCCAGTGGCAAAGTGAGCAAGGGACCCACGTCTGGGCATACCCTGCCAACTTAGGGCGAACAAAGCGATACCAAAGGGGATGATGGACGGAGCGCTTGAGTTAATCAAACACTCACCCCCAGTCAACTGATCTGGGTTTAATCCATCATCATTCTTTAGCTCACTCCACCACCCCAGTTCAGACATGGCCATATGCAAATCAGAATGACCCTGTGCCTCATGGGAACAGTCCAGCCCGAACTGCCAAGCCATGTCTTCCCTGGACCGGAAACAAGCATCCTGGGACCGGTTTCTGGCTATTCAGCCGTCATCAGCCAGGCTAGCTTGAATCCAGTGGCAAAGTGAGCAAGGGACCCACGTCTGGGCATACCCTGCCAACTTAGGGCGAACAAAGCGATACCAAAGGGGATGATGGACGGAGCGCTTGAGTTAATCAAACACTCACCCCCAGTCAACTGATCTGGGTTTAATCCATCATCATTCTTTAGCTCACTCCACCACCCCAGTTCAGACATGGCCATATGCAAATCAGAATGACCCTGTGCCTCATGGGAACAGTCCAGCCCGAACTGCCAAGCCATGTCTTCCCTGGACCGGAAACAAGCATCCTGGGACCGGTTTCTGGCTATTCAGCCGTCATCAGCCAGGCTAGCTTGAATCCAGTGGCAAAGTGAGCAAGGGACCCACGTCTGGGCATACCCTGCCAACTTAAGGCGAACAAAGCCCAGACGTGGGTCCCGTGCTCACTACACCACTGGAGTCAAGCTATCCTGGCTGATGAAGGCTGATAGCCTGAACCGGTCCTAGGATGCTTGATTCCGGTCCAGGGAAGACATGGCTTGGCAGTTCGGTCTGGACTGTTCCCATGAGGCACAGGGTCAAGACTGATTTGCATATGGCTATGTCTGAACTGGAGTGGCGTGGTGAAGCAAAATAACGATGGATTAAACCCAGATCTGTGACTGGGGGTGAATGTTTGCCATTGTGCAGCATTCCGTCCATCATCTTGTGTGTTTTGCATTTCGCCCTAAGTGGGAAGGGTATGCCCAGGCGTGGGTCCCGTGCTCACTACACCACTGGAGTCAAGCTATCCTGGCTGATGAAGGCTGATAGCCTGAAGCCGGTCCTAGGATGCTTGATTCCGGTCCAGGAAGACAGGCTTGGCAGTTCGGTCTGGACTGTTCCCATGAGCACAGGGTCAAGACTGATTTGCATATGACTATGTCTGAACTGGGGTAGTGGTGAAGCAAAATAACGATGGATTAAACCCAGATCTGTGACTGGGGGTGAATGTTTGCCATTGTGCAGCATTCCGTCCATCATCTTGTGTCTTTTGCATTTCACCCTAAGTGGGAAGGGTATGCCCAGACGTGGGTCCCGTGCTCACTACACCACTGGAGTCAAGCTATCCTGGCTGATGAAGGCTGATAGCCTGAAACCGGTCCTAGGATGCTGATTCCGGTCCAGGGAAGACATGGCTTAGCAGTTCGGTCTGGACTGTTCCCATGAGGCACAGGGTCAAGACTGATTTGCATATGGCTATGTCTGAACTGGGAGTGGCGTGGTGAAGCAAAATAACGATGGATCAAACCCAGATCTGTGACTGGGGTGAATGTTTGCCATTGTGCAGCATTCCGTCCATCATCTTGTGTGTTTTGCATTTCGCCCTAAGTGGGAAGGGTATGCCCAGACGTGGGTCCCATGCTCACTACACCACTGGAGTCAAGCTATCCTGGCTGATGAAGGCTGATAGCCTGAAACCGGTCCTAGGATGCTTGATTCCGGTCCAGGAAGACATGGCTTGGCAGTTCGGTCTGGACTGTTCCCATGAGGCACAGGGTCAAGACTGATTTGCATATGGCTATGTCTGAACTGGGGTGGCGTGGTGAAGCAAAATAACGATGGATTAAACACAGATCTGTGACTGGGGGTGAATGTTTGCCATTGTGCAGCATTCCGTCCATCATCTTGTGTGTTTTGCATTTCGCCCTAAGTGGGAAGGGTATGCCCAGACGTGGGTCCCGTGCTCAGTACACCACTGGAGTCAAGCTATCCTGGCTGATGAAGGCTGATAGCCTGAAACCGGTCCTAGGATGCTTGATTCCGGTCCAGGGAAGACATGGCTTGGCAGTTCGGTCTGGACTGTTCCCATGAGGCACAGGGTCAAGACTGATTTGCATATGGCTATGTCTGAACTGGGGTGGCGTGGTGAAGCAAAATAACGATGGATTAAACCCAGATCTGTGACTGGGGGTGAATGTTTGCCATTGTGCAGCATTCTGTCCATCATCTTGTGTGTTTTGCATTTCGCCCTAAGTGGGAAGGGTAGTGCCTGAGACGTGGGTCCCGTGCTCACTACACCACTGGAGTCAAGCTATCCTGGCTGATGAAGGCTGATAGCCTGAAACCGGTCCTAGGATGCTTGATTCCGGTCCAGGGAAGACATGGCTTGGCAGTTCGGTCTGGACTGTTCCCATGAGGCACAGGGTCAAGACTGATTTGCATATGGCTATGTCTGAACTGGGGTGGTGTGGTGAAGCAAAATAACGATGGATTAAACCCAGATCTGTGACTGGGGGTGAATGTTTGCCATTGTGCAGCATTCCGTCCATCATCTTGTGTGTTTTGCATTTCGCCCTAAGTGGGAAGGGTATGCCCAGACGTGGGTCCCGTGCTCACTACACCACTGGAGTCAAGCTATCCTGGCTGATGAAGGCTGATAGCCTGAAACCGGTCCTAGGATGCTTGATTCCGGTCCAGGAAGACATGGCTTGGCAGTTCGGTCTGGACTGTTCCCATGAGGCACAGGGTCAAGACTGATTTGCATATGGCTATGTCTGAACTGGGGTGGCGTGGTGAAGCAAAATAACGATGGATTAAACCCAGATCTGTGACTGGGGGTGAATGTTTGCCAATGTGCAGCATTCCATCCATCATCTTGTGTGTTTTGCTTTTCGCCCTAAGTGGGAAGGGTATGCCCAGACGTGGGTCCCGTGCTCATTACACCACTGGAGTCAAGCTATCCTGGCTGATGAAGGCTGATAGCCTGAAACCGGTCCTAGGATGCTTGATTCCGGTCCAGGGAAGACATGGCTTGGCAGTTCGGTCTGGACTGTTCCCATGAGGCACAGGGTCAAGACTGATTTGCATATGGCTATGTCTGAACTGGGGTGGCGTGGTGAAGCAAAATAACGATGGATTAAACCCAGATCTGTGACTGGGGGTGAATGTTTGCCATTGTGCAGCATTCCGTCCATCATCTTGTGTGTTTTGCATTTCGCCCTAAGTGGGAAGGGTATGCCCAGACGTGGGTCCCGTGCTCACTACACCACTGGAGTCAAGCTATCCTGGCTGATGAAGGCTGATAGCCTGAAACCGGTCCTAGGATGCTTGATTCCGGTCCAGGGAAGACATGGCTTGGCAGTTCGGTCTGGACTGTTCCCATGAGGCACAGGGTCAAGACTGATTTGCATATGGCTATGTCTGAACTGGGGTGGCGTGGTGAAGCAAAATAACGATGGATTAAACACAGATCTGTGACTGGGGGTGAATGTTTGCCATTGTGCAGCATTCCGTCCATCATCTTGTGTGTTTTGCATTTCGCCCTAAGTGGGAAGGGTATGCCCAGACATGGGTCCCGTGCTCACTACACCACTGGAGTCAAGCTATCCTGGCTGATGAAGGCTGATAGCCTGAAACCGGTCCTAGGATGCTTGATTCCGGTCCAGGGAAGACATGGCTTGGCAGTTCGGTCTGGACTGTTCCCATGAGGCACAGGGTCAAGACTGATTTGCATATGGCTATGTCTGAACTGGGGTGGCGTGGTGAAGCAAAATAACGATGGATTAAACCCAGATCTGTGACTGGGGGTGAATGTTTGCCATTGTGCAGCATTCCGTCCATCATCTTGTGTGTTTTGCATTTCGCCCTAAGTGGGAAGGGTATGCCCAGACGTGGGTCCCGTGCTCACTACACCACTGGAGTCAAGCTATCCTGGCTGATGAAGGCTGATAGCCTGAAACCGGTCCTAGGATGCTTGATTCCGGTCCAGGGAAGACATGGCTTGGCAGTTCGGTCTGGACTGTTCCCATGAGGCACAGGGTCAAGACTGATTTGCATATGGCTATGTCTGAACTGGGGTGGCGTGGTGAAGCAAAATAACGATGGATTAAACCCAGATCTGTGACTGGGGGTGAATGTTTGCCAATGTGCAGCATTCCGTCCATCATCTTGTGTGTTTTGCATTTCGCCTAAGTGGGAAGGGTATGCCCAGACGTGGGTCCCGTGCTCACTACACCACTGGAGTCAAGCTATCCTGGCTGATGAAGGCTGATAGCCTGAAACCGGTCCTAGGATGCTTGATTCCGGTCCAGGGAAGACATGGCTTGGCAGTTCGGTCTGGACTGTTCCCATGAGGCACAGGGTCAAGACTGATTTGCATATGGCTATGTCTGAACTGGGAGTGGCGTGGTGAAGCAAAATAACGATGGATTAAACCCAGATCTGTGACTGGGGGTGAATGTTTGCCATTGTGCAGCATTCCGTCCATCATCTTGTGTGTTTTGCATTTCGCCCTAAGTGGGAAGGGTATGCCCAGACGTGGGTCCCGTGCTCACTACACCACTGGAGTCAAGCTATCCTGGCTGATGAAGGCTGATAGCCTGAAACCGGTCCTAGGATGCTTGATTCCGGTCCAGGGAAGACATGGCTTGGCAGTTCGGTCTGGACTGTTCCCATGAGGCACAGGGTCAAGACTGATTTGCATATGGCTATGTCTGAACTGGGGTGGCGTGGTGAAGCAAAATAACGATGGATTAAACCCAGATCTGTGACTGGGGGTGAATGTTTGCCATTGTGCAGCATTCCGTCCATCATCTTGTGTGTTTTGCATTTCGCCCTAAGTGGGAAGGGTATACCCAGTCGTGGGTCCCGTGCTCACTACACCACTGGAGTCAAGCTATCCTGGCTGATGAAGGCTGATAGCCTGAAACCGGTACTAGGATGCTTGATTCCAGTCCAGGGAAGACATGGCTTGGCAGTTCGGTCTGGACTGTTCCCATGAGGCACAGGGTCAAGACTGATTTGCATATGGCTATGTCTGAACTGGGGTGGCGTGGTGAAGCAAAATAACGATGGATTAAACCCAGATCTGTGACTGGGGGTGAATGTTTGCCATTGTGCAGCATTCCGTCCATCATCTTGTGTTTTTTGCATTTCGCCCTAAGTGGGAAGGGTATGCCCAGACGTGGGTCCCGTGCTCACTACACCACTGGAGTCAAGCTATCCTGGCTGATGAAGGCTGATAGCCTGAAACCGGTCCTAGGATGCTTGATTCCGGTCCAGGGAAGACATGGCTTGGCAGTTCGGTCTGGACTGTTCCCATGAGGCACAGGGTCAAGACTGATTTGCATATGGCTATGTCTGAACTGGGGTGGCGTGGTGAAGCAAAATAACGATGGATTAAACCCAGATCTGTGACTGGGGGTGAATGTTTGCCATTGTGCAGCATTCCGTCCATCATCTTGTGTGTTTTGCATTTCGCCTAAGTGGGAAGGGTATGCCCAGACGTGGGTCCCGTGCTCACTACACCACTGGAGTCAAGCTATCCTGGCGGATGAAGGCTGATAGCCTGAAACCGGTCCTAGGATGCTTGATTCCGGTCCAGGGAAGACATGGCTTGGCAGTTCGGTCTGGACTGTTCCCATGAGGCACAGGGTCAAGACTGATTTGCATATGGCTATGTCTGAACTGGGGTGGCGTGAGTGAAGCAAAATAACGATGGATTAAACCCAGATCTGTGACTGGGGGTGAATGTTTGCCAATGTGCAGCATTCCGTCCATCATCTTGTGTGTTTTGCATTTCGCCCTAAGTGGGAAGGGTATGCCCAGACGTGGGTCCCGTGCTCACTACACCACTGGAGTCAAGCTATCCAGGCTGATGAAGGCTGATAGCCTGAAACCGGTCCTAGGATGCTTGATTCCGGTCCAGGGAAGACATGGCTTGGCAGTTCGGTCTGGACTGTTCCCATGAGGCACAGGGTCAAGACTGATTTGCATATGGCTATGTCTGAACTGGGGTGGCGTGGTGAAGCAAAATAACGATGGATTAAACCCAGATCTGTGACTGGGGGTGAATGTTTGCCATTGTGCAGCATTCCGTCCATCATCTTGTGTGTTTTGCATTTCGCCCTAAGTGGGAAGGGTATGCCCAGACGTGGGTCCCGTGCTCACTACACCACTGGAGTCAAGCTATCCTGGCTGATGAAGGCTGATAGCCTGAAACCGGTCCTAGGATGCTTGATTCCGGTCCAGGGAAGACATGGCTTGGCAGTTCGGTCTGGACTGTTCCCATGAGGCACAGGGTCAAGACTGATTTGCATATGGCTATGTCTGAACTGGGGTGGCGTGGTGAAGCAAAATAACGATGGATTAAACCCAGATCTGTGACTGGGGGTGAATGTTTGCCATTGTGCAGCATTCCGTCCATCATCTTGTGTGTTTTCCATTTCGCCCTAAGTGGGAAGGGTATGCCCAGACGTGGGTCCCGTGCTCACTACACCACTGGAGTCAAGCTATCCTGGCTGATGAAGGCTGATAGCCTGAAACCGGTCCTAGGATGCTTGATTCCGGTCCAGGGAAGACATGGCTTGGCAGTTCGGTCTGGACTGTTCCCATGAGGCACAGGGTCAAGACTGATTTGCATATGGCTATGTCTGAACTGGGGTGGCGTGGTGAAGCAAAATAACGATGGATTAAACCCAGATCTGTGACTGGGGGTGAATGTTTGCCATTGTGCAGCATTCCGTCCATCATCTTGTGTGTTTTGCATTTCGCCCTAAGTGGGAAGGGTATACCCAGACGTGGGTCCCGTGCTCACTACACCACTGGAGTCAAGCTATCCTGGCTGATGAAGGCTGATAGCCTGAAACCGGTCCTAGGATGCTTGATTCCGGTCCAGGGAAGACATGGCTTGGCAGTTCGGTCTGGACTGTTCCCATGAGGCACAGGGTCAAGACTGATTTGCATATGGCTATGTCTGAACTGGGGTGGCGTGGTGAAGCAAAATAACGATGGATTAAACCCAGATCTGTGACTTGGGGTGAATGTTTGCCATTGTGCAGCATTCCGTCCATCATCTTGTGTGTTTTGCATTTCGCCCTAAGTGGGAAGGGTATGCCCAGACGTGGGTCCCGTGCTCACTACACCACTGGAGTCAAGCTATCCTGGCTGATGAAGGCTGATAGCCTGAAACCGGTCCTAGGATGCTTGATTCCGGTCCAGGGAAGACATGGCTTGGCAGTTCGGTCTGGACTGTTCCCATGAGGCACAGGGTCAAGACTGATTTGCATATGGCTATGTCTGAACTGGGGTGGCGTGGTGAAGCAAAATAACGATGGATTAAACCCAGATCTGTGACTGGGGGTGAATGTTTGCCATTGTGCAGCATTCCGTCCATCATCTTGTGTGTTTTGCATTTCACCCTAAGTGGGAAGGGTATGCCCAGACGTGGGTCCCGTGCTCACTACACCACTGGAGTCAAGCTATCCTGGCGGATGAAGGCTGATAGCCTGAAACCGGTCCTAGGATGCTTCATTCCGGTCCAGGGAAGACATGGCTTGGCAGTTCGGTCTGGACTGTTCCCATGAGGCACAGGGTCAAGACTGATTTGCATATGGCTATGTCTGAACTGGGGTGGCGTGGTGAAGCAAAATAACGATGGATTAAACCCAGATCTGTGACTGGGGGTGAATGTTTGCCATTGTGCAGCATTCCGTCCATCATCTTGTGTGTTTTGCACTACTGTTAATCAGGCCACATTTTAGTCTGCTCGGGATCTGAGCGTCTACAGTAATATTATTGTTAATAACCGTAGCTTCTTGTGGCCCCCTGACTTCCCGCTCACCTATATAAAGAAGTTGTTCCCTGGAATAACATATTCTATCGTGCTCTGTGGTAAAATTGTCAGCGTGTCCGGCGCCGAGCGCGACCGAAGCGCGGACGGGCGCAGACGGGCTTGCCTCTGGCGCGCCTCTGGCGCGCCAGCGGCGCGCGCGCGCGTGCTGCGCGCTTGCATCACTCTTCCTAAATAGGGAGGCGTGTGCTAGGCGACCAATCAACTAGCGCGCTGACCAAGATGGCGCTGACTCGAAAATACAAGTGCCGGTAGGCTAGTTCCCACCTGGCAGCGGAGTGCAAGATTATTTTTAAAGTGCAAGTAAGTGAAGTCTGTATTTTTAAAAGGTCTTTAAAAGTCTACAAAACAGTAATGTCAATACATTAAAGTAGAAACAATACAATCCCCCAATTTCCCTAAGCCCCACAAACAACAGCTTAAAACAAATTTAAAAAGAAATGCTTTCCAGCATGAGTAAGCGTGTATCGAAAACGCGTTAAGCAGGTAGTCTTACAAGTTCTAGGTTGTGCGCGCTTGCTTCACTCTTCCTAAATAGGGAGGCGTGTGCTAGGCGACCAATCAACTAGCGCGCTGACCAAGATGGCGCTGACTCGAAAAATACAAGTGCCGGTGAGGCTAGTTCCCACCTGGCAGCGGAGTGCAAGATTATTTTTAAAGTGCAAGTAAGTGAAGTCTGTATTTTTAAAAGGTCTTTAAAAGTCTACAAAACAGTAATGTCAATACATTAAAGTAGAAACAATACAATCCCCCAATTTCCCTAAGCCCCACAAACAACAGCTTAAAACAAATTTAAAAAGAAATGCTTTCCAGCATGAGTAAGCGTGTATCGAAAACGCGTTAAGCAGGTAGTCTTACAAGTTCTAGGTATCTTACCCCAAACCATCTCCATGCAGTGTCTGGCTAGTCAGATTAATGCTGGAGGTGCTGCAGGAAAAGGGGAACGATGGCTCATATTTGGTGGTCATGCGGGCAATTTGGAATGAGATTCTGGAACAAATTAAAGCAATAACAGTCATTGACTTCCCCCTAAACCTTCTAATGTTGCTTCTGTGAGACACAGTTGATGAAATGGAACATCCACTGACAGCGCACACAGGCAAATTCCCCATGTATGATCTTCCCGCTGCACGCCTCACAATGGTGCACAGCTGGAAGCAACCCAAACCCCCCCTCCCCCACACCTAAATACACAGTGGTACTAATTATGGTGCATCATTGCTATGGAAAAGGTGTTGGCTACAGTTAAAGGTATAATGAAAACATTTGAGAAAATCTGGCTTCTCTTCCGCACACTCATTAAAAATGCACGTCCAGATAGAGGAGGACCTGATCATATATCCACAATTCGTCACAGGTCAGGGATTTGCCACCCTCGTTCTACATCGTCTTCTGAGGGAGAAATCGATATTGAAGCAGCATTATTGTGAGTTTAAAATTTGCATTACTGCACGCCGAAATGTTTTCTAGGAAGCTTGGAGAGTTGAAGTTATGTCCGATAAGCATCAATGTAATGTAACTTGTTAATGTGTAATACCCCGGGTATGCTAATTTTCCTATATTAATATACAGTGTTCATTAAAAATATGTTGTTAACATTTATAGGATCTGGGATGCTATTCAAAAACCCAAATACATTTTGTTTAAACAAATCCAGCAATAAAGAACTATGGTTTTAAACGTTAAACGTGGTTGTTTGCAATAATGTATAAGAAAAACAGTAAAACATCCAAGAAAATCATAACAAATGCAAAACATGGCTGTTGGAGTGAGTTAATGTGTGCGTTGAGTATTGAATACCTAAACCAAGGCCACTGGGATTATATTGGGGCATATTAGCAAGACCCACGTTAAAATTATCGCCGTTTTAGCGGCAGGAAACTGCTGCTAAAACGACGATAATGGGCTTGCTAATATGCGTTATGGAATTCCAATAGAAGCACAGGTTAGATGTCCTGCACATCGAACCTGGGCTTCTATTGGAATTCTATAACGCATATTATCAAGCCCATTATCGCCATTTTAGCGGCAGTTTCCTGCCGCTAAAACGGCGATAATTTTAACGTGGGTCTTGCTAATATGCCCCTATATTATTTTGTTTCTGGGTCGTTTTCTGCATAATTACAGATTTGGCGGATCTGCTACGTAACCCATCATCAGCTGCATAATTTCCAGATTTTAACAACAAAAAAGTTACTAACTCAAACGGATCAAACGTTATTAATAAAAAAACAGCAACGTGTTGCAGTGCAGTTGAAAAGACTTCACTAGCACTTCACTAAGGTTGACTGGTCACCTTTCTGTTTCTTATTGCTGTATTTGGCTGTCAGACTGGTACTAATGAGGTGAAACAATTGGCCAGATAGTGTTAACATGTGGGAAAAAAAGACAAAATAATAAGGTCATTTAGTCACAAAATGTGCTGCATTATACCCACAATATTCCTTTTCTTGTCGCATAATTTAGTCAACCTTGCTGCATAATTTGTTCCTTCGCTGCCTCATAATTCCATTAGCCCTGACCATAACTGATGCATTTCTGCAGTTTTCGGGCTAGTGTTCACTGAACTATAACCTTTATGTAGTAAGGAAGTCCACGCAGGCAGGAAGTAGTTCAAGATGTTTTATTGAAGTAGGTTACAAGTTCTGTAGAGCAGCCCCCTGCTGCTCAGCCCATGCTCAACTGTCACTTCACCTCACAGTCTCCCAACATTCCGAGGCACATCATGACTCCAACATTCTATTGAGCACACAGCACAAACACTGGGCTGAGCAAGAGGTGTAAATCAGATAACAATAATAAGGGCAGAACACTACATATCCCCTTTCCTTACACAAGAGAAGCACAAGTCCTGTATTTGAATGATATGTAACAAGAGAGAACCAAGGAAGAAATAACTAGGAAGAACAACGATGGAACAGCATAAATGTCAGAGCAGAGAACAAGAAAGGCAGAGTGAAGAGACAGGTGGAAGAAGACGAGGAGGAAGCAAAGAGCAAGCATACACAAATGGGAAGGACCCAAACTCTCCAACAACGAATACAAAAAGGATGCAAAGAAGTGACCGAACAGGAGAGAACGAAGAGATAGGTGAAGGAAAACGTGGACAAAGCGAAGAGAACATATACACGAATAGAAATGATGCATACTCTCCAACAAAGAGTTAGAATGGAGATGAAAACAGTGATAAAGCGAGATAAACAACAAGTGAACAGAAAGACATAGACGCACCAAAGACTACCCCCAAACAAACCCACTGGCCAGGCAGGCAAGCAAGGAAGGAAGGACAAGGCACGACACGACCTACACACCAGACTTCCTCAAGACACACGAAATGGACAAGGAAGGATCTCCTCCAAAACAGGGAAGAAATGGGAAGAAACTACAATGAGGGAAAGACTGGAGACAAGGGAAGACTAACAACGAATAGTAGTCCAGATACCAAGGATGAACAGAATGTGTAACATCACGCGGAGAACTGAACAGGCGAGAAAACAGAGGAAGAGAGAATAAAATACAAAAGAGTATAATTCTACTTCCCCACTTTCATCATGATAATAAAATGATTAAGAGAATAACGTAGTGTGTACAACAATGTAAAATTACGTAAGCATGACATATTAAGAAAATGACTGCAAATGGGATAAAGACCCATAATGTGATAGCCCGTGTAGGGACAACCCCCATGTAGAGGTCACATAGTGTGAAATGTGGTAATGGGACTATGACCCATAAGACACACCCTGTGTGAGGGTAGAAGTGTAATAGAAAATGGGACTGGACCCATAGCTAATGTAAATGGGACTAAAACCCATGCAACGATGCCCTGTGTAAGGGTGAAAACCGTAAGTAGCCTGTGTAGGCACGTGTATGAGCAAATGGGGCTAGAACCCATTGCCCTCCCTATGTAGGGAAGAGATAAAGTGTATAACGTACACATGTAAAATGAATAATGAACCCAATGAAGGTATGTACCCAAAGTCCATGAATGCAAAATGTAGCCCATGTAGGCAAGTGTATAGTGAGAAAATTGAGCTAGTACCCATTGCCATCTATGTAGAGAAGCGAAAAATGAAAGAGTACACATGGTAAAAGAATTAATGAACCCCTAGAAGGTGTGTACCCATTGTATATGTATGTGAAATGATGGGCACAAGGAAACCCACCAAACAATCCCATGTAAGATAAGAGAGGAATAGACAATACCATAATGTAACGTACCGCAAGCCAAAACATGTATTGATATGGTAAAATCAACAGCCAACGGTTACAAAGGGAATACATTATGAAATACATAATGATATCATTAGCTGACTGGAAGAGTTAAGTTTGAGCGTGTCACCATAGCCTTGTGACATACCCCAAAGTTTGATCAGACATACTTTGAAAAAACACAGCCCAAAGCGGACTATGACTAGAGAACAATGCAGTCACGATGTTTTCCATTACCAGAGAGTTGCACGTCGGAGTTAATGAAACACCACATTCCTTGATGGTTGAAGAGTGCGAGTCGCTTGAAACAAACGGGACACGAGTCACGAACTAGCAGCTCTTCCACATTGGTCTCACCGCAAAGCATCCGCCAAGGACGTGACTGTGCCATTCGTCGGCACCGTTGTGTAGAATACACTCCTTCTTCGTACGGAAAGCAGCAAAAACGCGAACAGAGCCTACCTCGTCACCGTTGTGTTGTGGAGACCCCATCACAGCATGGCAAGAGGCAACGTGCTGTAAGGAAATGGGGCTGGCACCCATTCCAATCCACTAGAATTACGCAGCGTTGCCAGTTTGCAACCAATGTCCGTGGTTAGGAGGGAAAGTTGCAAAAGAAACAGGACCCAATTTGGTCAGCGTAACCCTGGAGGTAGCGTGCAGCAGCCAACCACAAGATGGCAGCACGTAGAAGGCGCAGTGCCGGAGGGCTCCAGGCATGTCATTGCTGAAATGCGTCTCTGAGCGGCAAATGCTGTGATCCGTAGTAGACGTCACAGAGGGTGCCTCTACGACATCGCGCGACACCAACAATGAGGTAAGAAGCGCGCGCTCCCCAAACAGTTCAAAAATAAGTGCGCAACTGCCAAACTGTTAACTGGCCCAACTGATGTCTTGCAAATGGAACGGGTAAACAGACATAGAAAAAAGGTCTCTAGGGAGAGAAACTGTAATGGAGAAGCAAATGACTCACCGGCAATGTCCCATCACTTGTCGACATAGACACATCGTAGGCAGGCAGAAAAAACGGCACGAAATAAAGCTGACTGCCAGCAAAGTCCTGCACCGCTAAAAGTACCACATTGTATACAGAAGAAAAAAACGACACACTTCCTTGTAGAGAGGAGGGAAAAAGTCACAAAATTCCCCTCAGTGACAGACACGTACCAACGCAACTCCGTGGAAACACCTCGATCAGTTTCCATCAAAGTGTTGTTTGGCAAGAGATGGATGTAGAAATGCTAAGAAGAAAGAACCTTTCTTTTATAGTTGCTTCCAAGCTTGTTGACGCATTATGTGGCTAGAATAAAACATAAGTGACCTAAATGAATATTCAGGTTGAAAGATGTATTGCTTTTGAAAACTCAAGCAGTAGATGTTTCACCAAAGTCCAAAATAGTAGTGCAGATGAGCACAGTACGCCTGGACTAGGGCTGTCCGATGTTTAGGACACTGGTGGGGCTGAGAGGCGTAGTGCTTCATCTTTTCTTGTTTCTTGATGTCTTCTTTTCTTTTCTGTGTAGTACTAGTTTCTTCCTTGTAGTCATCTTTGTTGTTCTGTGTAGAAAACGCATGTTTCTTGTTCGTAGTTATTACCACCTTGTGGATACCTCCTCTTCTGAAAATTGTGGTTGTTGCCACTGTAGTTTCTGTAGGTTGCGCCATCTCCAGGCCCTTTTTTGTTCGCCAGGTTTCTGAGATCCGCTTGTAACACGTAGGTTCGTCGCCAGCTCGTCGCCAAATAAATGTAGTAAGGAAGTCCACGCAGGTAGGAAGTAGTTCAAGATGTTTTATTGTAGTAGGTTACAAGTTCTGTAGAGCACCCCCTGCTGCTCAGCCCATGCTCAACTGTCACTTCACCTCACAGTCTCCCAACATTCCGAGGCACATCATGACTCCAACATTCTATTGAGCACACAGCACAAACACTGGGCTGACCAATAGGTGTAAATCAGATAACAATAAGAAGGGCAGAATACTACACCTTACCTGTGCTTTGTAACTGAATATAGATAAACGTAACAATGACGTGACTTATACCTTTCAATCTTTAGCTCTCAAAAAAGGGTGACGTCTGACTGATCTCTTTGAAATGAACGGCGAATTAAGCACATTAGGACAGTGAAATCTAACGAAGGCATGTTGCTTTTTTTGGATGCTGATTATTTTTTTAAAGTGGGTAGCACCATCCGAGCCAGAGTGAGATGACAGGTGCGCGTGGCCATACTTTCAGCCTATTCAGTGTCCTTTATGATGGCCCGACCACCTTGCAGCATTATTAATTGCTGTCGCCCTTTGGTGTTCTCAGCCTCACCTGTGACAGGTGACTGGAGTCCTGTGACTGAGGGCAGCTGGTCCTGCAACAGGTGGGCGGCTGTTCGCCCTATGCTTCCTGGGTCTTCTTTCCTACCAGCAGAGACCAGCTGCACTTTGCTTCCTCTCGTTTCCAGGTTCTAAAGGTTACTGTGTGGTAACGAGAAAGCACGACTCACAGCCCTGCTCCCACCCGAGGCTGTCTGTGTCAGTGCCGGGATTCAATCAAATTTTCCGTAGAAAACGTTTGCTCTAGGTAAACTGAAGACGGCGAGGCTCATGCTGTAAGATCCCACATGCCTTCAGGGATCTGTGCATGGACTCTCTACTTCTAGTGCAGCTCATCCCAATGGCTAGACTCCATGCAACTGCTCCGCAGTCACTCAAGAGTGAAAAGGGCAGCAAACAAAGCACTAGGTGGGTCGGAAAGCCTACTGTGTAAAGAAGCTTACGCTGCTATGTAGTCAGACCGGGTCAGTCTTTTCTGTAACCACTGTGGTCCTCAACTTCAAACTGCACTGCCACTTTACCCATGGCCCGGTGGCATCAGGGTCCTGCAAATCGTCAAGGGTCATCCTTTCTAATCCTCTCTGCATTTTCTCTGAAACTCTCACATCGTCCATGCATGAGATAGATCAGACATTTCAGGTTTTAGCTTTGCATTATGGGATGTGTAGCCCTTTACTGCATTAGAAAATCAGGACTTCAAGTCCCAGAATACAAGGCAAAACCTTAACCAGATGAGCTACTCGTCTATGGGTATGGGAAACTGGAGAACTCAGGTTGCTAGTCTAGGAACTGGAGAAAAAGTTGTTAGAAAGTTTGACCGAGTAGAGGGGCTGGTCTTCAGGCTCTTCATGAACCGCAGTAACTCCTCACACAGCAGGTCAGCTACAGAAGTGAGAAAGCCCTGAATGCTGCATGCACACATGCAATGCCCCTTGCAAGAATCACTCTGCGAGGGTGTGTCCCGACACAAGCCCCTGCGCCGGAGGGGCCCTGGGGTGCTCTGGAGTTGAAAAGGTTTTTTTTTGTAGAACCTTTTCCGTGAGGTTCTCTATTCACTGGATTGTACGAGTTCCTGTCCTGAAAGGGAGATCAGATGGGCTGTGGATTCCTCCAGGAGAGTGTTCTTTCCGCTAAAGGAAGGCTGGTTTGGTCCTCCCCGCAGCATCCTGCTGTATCGCGGCGAGCAGCAACAATGGACTCGCCCAGTGAGGCAGTTTCCTGGTAGAGGATTACCTCCCATATGAGCAAACACTGCTTAGTGAGTAGCTACTCTCTTGGTGCTCTGTGTACATTGTCAGGGGCACTGTGTCTATGCAGCATAGTATGACATAAACGAATATACGCAATGCTTCACAGAGCTGCCATCTGGCGGTTCCCCCCCCCCCCTGTGTACGCTTGCATTGGTATGGCCCAGTAGTCGTGTTAGTGGGAAACTAAACCGAAAGTTGAAATCGAATCTAAATACCACTGAAGAAGCTTTTGCCTGTGATCTGATGAGCAGTTGTTGCTTCTCCGCTGTGTCAGGTCGTGTGCTTCAGGGCTCATAAATAAGCCATTTGACACTGTTTGCTTTGACCGCAGTTTGTAAAGGACAATGCAGTCGAGTGTTAACTGAACACAGGCAAACAGTAACACGAGCAGGAAACCAAGAATAAAATAGTCCCTCAAATAGCAGATGAACAGCCAAAGCGTAATGATACAGTCCTTGGTCCCTGCTCTGTGGGAGTAAACAAAAGAGCAAAAGGAGGGCCAAAGAGGCAGGACTGATCACTAGCAAGCAAGGATTTTTAAAGGACACTGAAACAAACAAACGAAAAGCAGGGAAGCCCACAAGAGAAATATATACTAAAGTATATACTAGAGGTCTCGAATGCTCGAATTAAAATACAGCCCTTGGGGATAGGGCCCCAGGGCTTAATAACGCTCGAAGAGGGGGGCCACGTGGCACCCCTACACATTTACTATAGAAATATATATACGGTTCTGATGGATGAGGTCCCCAGGGCCATAATAGACTCAGGGACAGGGGCCACATGGCCCCCCTCTCCTTTAAAATGAAAAAGCTGCCCTGTAGGATGGGGTCCCGAGGGCCTACAGATACTTGAGGAGGGTGGCCATGTGGCCCCCTTCCCTTTAAAATACATAAGGCCCTGAGAGATGAGGCCCCAAGGGCCTAATGAGTCTCAGGAAGTGGGGCTACATGTGTAGCCCCCCTTCCCCTTTTATACTGGCAAAGCCTCCGAGATTGGATCCCTGGTGCCTAATATGGCTCATGGAGGGGAGCCACGCTGCACCCTCTCCTTTTTATTGCATTTGGCCCCAGATGGGGTCCAAAGGCCAATCCGAGAGAAAGCACTGGAATGGATCATCTCGTTCCTCGCCGGAAGAACCCAGAGAGTCCGCCTCTCCCCGTTCAGATCCGAAGCCACCGAAGTCATCTGCGGCGTTCCACAAGGATCCTCACTCAGCCCGACCCTCTTCAACGTCTACATGAGCCCCCTCGCAGCCATCGCACGCCGACACAACCTCAACATCATCTCCTACGCCCGACGACACCCAGCTGATCCTCTCCCTCACCAACGACCCCACTACCGCCAGAGCCAACCTGCACGACGGGATGAGAGACGTCGCCGACTGGATGAGGAACAGCCGCCTTAAACTGAACTCAGACAAGACGGAAGTCCTCATCCTGGGCTCATCACCCTCCGCCTGGGACGACTCCTGGTGGCCCCCGGCCCTGGGCACCGCACCCAAGCCAACGGACCACGCACGCAACCTGGGCTTCATCCTGGACTCCTCCCTATCAATGACCAAACAAGTCAACGCCGTCTCATCTTCATGCTTCAACACCCTGCGCATGCTCCGCAAGATCTTCAGATGGATCCCCACTGAAACCAGGAAGACCGTCACCCAGGCACTCGTCACCAGCCGACTGGACTATGGGAACACCCTCTACGCCGGAACCACAGCCAAACTTCAAAAGAGACTCCAGCGCATCCAGAACGCCTCCGCACGACTCATCCTGGACATCCCCCGAAACAGCCACATCACCGTACACCTGAAAGACCTGCACTGGCTCCCCGTCAGCAAGAGAATCACGTTCAGACTCCTCACCCACGCACACAAGGCCCTCCACGACCTGGGCCCAAAGTACCTCAACGACCGCATGTCCTTCTACACGCCCACACGCCAGCTACGATCAACCAGCCACGCCCTCGCCACCGTACCACGCATCCGCAGAACCACCGCCGGAGGAAGATCCTTCTCCTACCTGGCGGCCAAGACCTGGAACTCCCTCCCCACTCACCTTCGGCGAACCCAGGACCATCTCGCCTTCAGGAAGCAGCTCAAGACCTGGCTGTTCGAGCAGTAACTTACCCCCTCCCCCAGCGCCTTGAGACCCTCCCGGGTGAGTAGCGCGCTCTATAAATGCCGTGATTGATTGATTGATTGAACCTTATGCTGCGCACAGCAAAGGCCATGCACAGCATGGGGTTGGCTGCCTGCTGGGGATTGGGCCTCAGGGCCTGGCCGCAGACCGTGCGTTGCGGGAGATAGGCTTTATGTATGGTAATAAAGAAATGTTATAAGTGTGATAAAAAGATATTTCTTTGTTTAAAAAACAAAACCTTAGAAATTAACTGGAAAAAAACAAAGGTTAAAGTATGTCATCAATGAAGTTATTTAAGATGTCATCAGCAATGTCATAAATGTTGTCATAGAACATGTCATGAGTGATGTAATATCAAAGGTCATAAGCAGTGTATGGCGGGGGAGCAAGTTATAATTAACTCTGACATATTCACCTAACTATAATATTAAATTAACCTTTGGTTTATTAAGTATATGTATATATATATCAGAAAAACTGAAGCCCAATTCCAGAAAGCACGGTGTTTATTCCACAAAACAGCAGCGCAATTCATTTCCATGTCCTTACGCGTTTCTGCTTAAAGTACAGCCTTGATCACAGGTGAAAACAATTCCATGCAAAGTGCATTCGTGCATGCTTAAAACCTTACTGTCACATGACACAGTTAAAAAAATACAGTTCCCAGGGTGCACCATAATTTACTATTGATGTTAAAAAATGAAAACCATTGTTGTTATCGTATTCTTCCAATTCATTCTTATTTGGTGCACTAATGTTCAATACGGAAATCTTTAGTAACAGTATTTGCGTAGTGCTTTGATATGGCAGGTCTTTGTGGAAAACCCCGATATTCTGGAAAGATCGGAGAGGAAAAACTTTCTTCTTAGAAAACCTTGCTCATCATCACATATTCGCTGTATTAGAATAATCCTCATCTTGGCACATGAGGGCAAGCAGGTCATGCTCCTGAATTGAATCCAAACAAAGCCTCCGAGCCAAAGGAGCCCCCGACCTGGCAGGGCAGTTTCAGAAATGGGTACGGAGCAACCCATTAATCACAAACACAACAGAAAAACTGAAGCCCAATTCCAGAAAGCACGGTGTTTATTCCACAAAACAGCAGCTCCGTACCCATTTATATATTTATATTTATTTATATATATATATATATATTCACTGAAAAAACCATAGGTTTTAGGGACAGTTATAGTTACTTGGACATTGCACTCGTACAAAACCCGTGAAATTCCCCGTTATAGTTAGTTCAGCTAACTATAACTCGCGCCCGCAATGCACTGCTGATGACGTCACATATTACATCACTCATGACATGGTCAGTGACATCACTGATGACATCACTGATGACATCTCAAATGACATCACTGTTGACATCATCCAGTGACTGTGTGTTTCTGTAAAGTTTAAATATTTTTAATATATATAGGGAAAGGCGTTTTGAAGAATGAGTGGGTGTATAAGTGTCTGTATGGATGATTTAGTAGGTGCGTGACTAATTCTATAAGTGAGTGATTAAACGTATCTTACTGAATGCATGGGTTAGTGACTAAACTGGGTGAATGTCTGTATCTGTCTGTTGCTGTGTAAGTGGCTGCATGGGTTTGTGAACAGCTACATGAGTGTCTATAAGAGTTATTGATTTGTTGTCTGAGTATCTGTATGGGTGCCTGAGTGTTTGTGTGGATGGGGTGTGTGCGACTGTGCATAGATGTGTGAGTGGGTGATTCACTGGGTGGATGGTTTCAAGAGTGCATCTGTGATAGACTGTATGGGTGGGTAAGTGTGTGTAACAGTGTGTTAGTGAGTGAATGTATGTCCCAGTGGTACATGTGTGAGTAACTACATATGTGAAAGGCAGTATATATGTGTGTTAGAGTATTTAAATGGCTATAAGTGAGAGTGTGTTATTGTGAGAGTGGCTGTATGGATGAGTGTGTGCTTGTATCAGTGATTGTATAAGAGCGTAACAATGTGCTAGTATTTGTATGATTAAGTGAGCTGGTGTGTGTATAACTGTATAGGTGAGTAAATGGCAGTGTGTTTAATTATTTGCATGACTGACTAGGTGTGTGAGTACCTCTATGGATGAGTGGCGGTGTTTGAGTGTCTATATAGGAGTAAGAGTGCATATGATAGTCCTGTACTGAGTGACCATAAGTATGAGTGACTGTACGGGTGAGTGAGTGGATGTGTGTGTGTAGACCTAAGAATCAGTGAGTGGGTATGTAGTTATTGGTGTTGGAGTGTCTATGGTTTTGCGAATGGCAGTCTGTAATTTAGAGTGGGTGTATCAAAGGTTATATTAGGGTGTGAGGAGGTGCATCAGATTATCACGTGGATGATGTCATCAGTGATGTCATTTGAGATGTCATCAGTGATGTCATCAGTGATGTCACTGACCATGTCATGAGTGATGTAATATGTGACGTCATCAGCAGTGCATTGCGAGGCGCGAGTTATAGTTAGCTGAACTAACTATAACGGGGAATTTCACGGGTTTTGTACGAGTGCAATGTCCAAGTAACTATAACTGTCCCTAAAACCTATGGTTTTTTCAGTGAATTTCAAAGGTTTTTAAATGCTAATTTGTAACTATAACGTGTCTGAAACCTATGGTTTTTTCAGTGAATTTCAAAGGTTTTTTAAATGCTAATTTCTAACTATAACGTGCCTGAAACCTATGGTTTTTCAGTAAATTTCAAAGGTTTTGTAAATGACAATTTTTAAATGTATTAATTGTTATATTAATTTTTTTCATACTGATTTACTACATTTTTAGAAACAATTTTTTTTTACATATTTTATTTTTTAAATTACATTGTAATTACATTATACATTACATTACAAAAAATACTTTCTCAGAATGAATTACTTTAGTTTAAATACTTTGCACATAGGCAATAGACTTTTAAGTACAGTAGTTACAGTTGTTGCAATGGGCAACACATTTTCAAACACAATGCAACATTCAGCTCAATGTGAATTTCTAGTTAAATGCAATTAGTTACTTTATGGATTACTTTTCTAACCACAGGACTGGATCCTAGATTCAGTCTTGGGACATCTCCTGTAAACAGTTGAGTAAAAGCGTTTTGGTTACAGTACTGATTTTTAAGGAATATTATTGTATTTTAAAAGTTGACACTTAGAAACTTTTTCTCATATGGTCACCAATGTTATCCTATGGAAGGAAATTCACTTAGCAGGTAAAAACTGTTATTGTTACTTTTTCTTACTCAGTGTTGGATCCTGGATCCAGCACTGGTGCATCTCCTGTAAACAGTTGAAAGAATGCGTTTAAGTCATACAGGTGATTTTTAAGGAATATTTGTAGTTTGTAAAAATCAACACTTTGAAACTTTTTGCTGAAAACCAGACAATGGATTCCTATGGAAGAAAATATAAGTTACTGGTAAGTACGGTTAAAATTACTTTTCAGGGTCAGTGCTGGGCTAAAAGATGCAGCACTGGGTTCTCTCCTGATAACAGGTGAGTAAATCGGAATTCGTATTTCGGCTGATTTTAGAGGAATATTTTAAAGTTCCAAAACTCCACACTTAGAAGAATTTCCAAGTGAAACCAGTCAATGTTAGCCTATGGAAGGAAATTCAAGTTACTGGTAAGTACGGTTAGAATTACTTTTCAGGGTCAGTGCTGGGCTAAAAGGTGCAGCACTGGGTTTTCTCCTGATAACAGGTGAGTAAGTCGGAATTCGGATTTCGGCTGATTTTAGAGGAATATTTGTATGTTTCAAAAATCAACACTTAGAAACTTTTTCAGCAAAAAGCAGGCAATGATATCCTATGGAAGGAAATTCAAGTTACTGGTAAGTACGGTTAAAATTACTTTTCAGGATTAGTACTGGGCTGAAAGATGCAGCACTGAGGTCTCTCCTGATAACAGGTGAGTAAATCGGAATTCGTATTTCGGCTGATTTTAGATGAATATTTTAAAGTTCCAAAACTCCACACTTAGAAGAATTTCCAAGTGAAACCAGTCAATGTTAGCCTATGGAAGGAAATTCAAGTTACTGGTAAGTACGGTTAAAATTACTTTTTAGGACCAGTACTGGGCTGAAAGATACAGCACTGAGGTCTCTCCTTATAACAGGTGAGTAAATCGGAATTCGTATTTCGGCTGATTTTAGAGGAATATTTGTATGTTTCAAAAATCAACACTTAGAAACTTTTTCAGCAAAAAGCAGGCAATGATATCCTATGGAAGGAAATTCAAGTTACTGGTAAGTACGGTTAAAATTACTTTTCAGGACCAGTACTGGGCTGAAAGATGCAGCACTGAGGTCTCTCCTTATAACAGGTGAGTAAATCGGAATTCGTATTTCGGATGATTTTAGAAGAATATTTGCACAATGGTGAAGGGAGGGGCGGGGCCTGAGGTGACATCTGTGCAAACGCGCCCGTGGCGCGTTTTAAGTTGGGGGATTAAGTCCCTTGAATCCTGAGGGTCCCTAGGGGCCAACTAGCCCACCAGGAACCTCCAATATGCGCCAGGGGCTGCGTTGCAGAGACGTGTAGAGAGGCCACACCCCTTTACACCTCTCTGCAACGCAGCTCTGTGGCGCTTTCTGGATGTACCTGTTGGGCTAGTTGGCCCCCAGAGACCCTCAGGATTGAAGGGATTTAATTCCCCATCTTAAAACGCGCCACAGGGCCTGTTTGCACACATGTCACCTGAAGCCCCGCCCCTCCCTTCACCACTGTGCAAACGCGCCCCGTGGCGCGTTTTAAGTTGGGGGATTAAGTCCCCTTGAATCCTGAGGGTCCCCGGAGTCCAACTAGCCCACCATATACCTCCAAAAGCGCCACAGAGCTGCGTTGCAGAGAGGTGTAAAGGGGCGTGGCCTCTGTACACCTCTCTGCAAGGCAGCCCCTGGCGCATACTGGAGGTTCCTGGTGGGCTAGTTGGCCCCCAGGGACCCCCAGTATTCAAGGGGAATTCGCCTCTCTGCAAACGCGCCAGGGGCGCGTTTGCAGAGTGGTGAAGGAAGGGGCGGGGCCTGCGGGCCCGATCGTTTTTTTTTTTTTTTTTGTCCCCTGAAGGGGGCTGTGTGGCCCCTTCCTTTTTCATGTTTTTGGGCCCTGGGGACCCCATCCCCCAGGGCCTTACCCCTTTTTAAATTAAATATTAAAAAAAACGGGAAGGGGGCCGCGGGCCCCCTTCCCTGGGCCTGTATTGGCCCCGGGGACCCCATCCCCGGGCATGGCCTCGATTTTTTTTCTTTGGAGGGGGCTGCGTGGCCCCCTCCTCAGGCCATTTAAGGCCCCGGGACCCCATCCCCCGGGCTGGCCTTTCCGTTTTTTTTAAATTTAATTATTTTTAAACTTTGGGGAGGGGGCCGTGGCCCCCTCCCGGGCCACTACTTGCCCCGGGGACCCCATCCCCGGGGCTGGCCCTCTCCGTTGGGGACTGTGGGGGTCCCCAAGCCCCCACAGTCCCGCCCGGCTCCCCGCGTCCCTTGGGAGCCGGCATTGCTTTACACATGGGGAGCTGCTAAGATGCAGCTCCCCATGTGGAAAGCAATCTGCTTTGGATATTGGAAGAGAGAGCAGGTTTCCTGCTCTCTTCCAATATCCAAGCAGTTTGCTATGGCAGGACGGGAGCCGCGAGGCTCCCGTCCTGCCATAGCAAACTACAGTGTCCCGGGGTAGGCACCCGGGACACTGCAGGAGCCGGCCCTGGGGGTGGTGGTCCCCAGGGCCATCAAGGGCTCCAGGAGGGGGCCGCGCGGCCCCCTCCCATTCAGGTCACAGCCCCGGGAGGTGGTGGTCCCTGGGCTTTGGGTCCGTAACGGACCCCCATATTTAAATGTTTAGTGCCCCGGGAGGTGGCGGTCCCGGGCGTGTGGGGGGCTGGAGCCCCCCACACAGGTTCTTTAATTTAAAAAAGCCCCGGGAGGTGGTGGTCCCGGGGCTGCGGAGGGCTCAGAGCTCTCCCGCACCATTTAAAAAAGCCCCGGGGGTGGCAGTCCCCGGGGCTTGGGGGCCCTTGTGGCCCCCACACATAAAATTAACCCCCCACCATGTCCCCGGGACTTGGGCCACCCGGGGCCAATTAACATCGAGCGCGGAGACCGCGCTTCGATTTTTCCGGCAGGATTCGCGCACCCTGAGCGCATCCTGCCGATTTTAAAAAATTTTTTTTTTTTGCCCAGGGGGTCCTTGTGGGACCCCTGAGCAAACCTAGGGGTCAGGGTGTTTCTACCCTGCTCCCTTTGTGCGCTTTGCGCACTTGTTTCTGTCCCTCGGTTCTACCGAGGGACAAATGGCTGCCAACATTTCCTGAATCGGAATGTTGACAGCCAGCTGACAGCCAATTAACATGCAGCTCGTGATCGGGACGGTGCGCGCAGGGTGCGCTGAGGGTACGCGGACCCTACTCGGCCATAGATATCACTAACTTTTACTTTTCATTTTCTCAGCAACTACTGAACGGATTTACACCATTTAACAAAAGGGTTCTTTCTGAACCAAGAACTACCTCTTTGCCAAATTTGGTGTAATTCCGTTCAGCAGTTCGGGCTGTAGCCGTGTCTAAAGTTTCCTATGGAAAAGTGCATGGGGAAAACGCGTTTTGGGACCCCCCTTTTTCTCGGCCCCCGCTGACGAATCCCCGAGACTTTCAGGGTAGGAGCGGACCGGAGCGGGCCACAAAGTTTGAAAATTTCGCGAAGATACGTCAACCGGCAAGAGAGTTATTTCAAATAGAATGTCGCGGATTTCCTATGGATAATAGGTTGTAACTATAACTATCTACTGGCGACCGCCAGTAGATAATATATATATATATATATATATAACAACAGTCCTGTCCCACCTTCTGCACTAAGGGGGAATTCGAAGCAGGTACGGACCTCAAAAATGCCTCCACACAATCCAAAGTATTTCGCAGTTCTTTATTTTTCTTGAACACCACAAAGTGAAACAGACAAGTGTTCGCCCTGACGCGTTTCGATCGCTCCACGGCGATCTTGTTCACATGACGCGCCACTGACGAATCTTTACTCAAATACTAAGAATAGCCAATCATTACAAAGGACTGGTCGAAGTTAGTGCAAAGATATAAATAACAGACTATTACATGTGACTGTTTGAAAAAACAGACTCACAATACACGATACACTTGAAAAATAAGCACAAGAATAAATATATACAACTAATGCGATATTTGATACTGCCCTAGGTTTAAAACATAAAAGTTAAAAGGAGAGAGCAGATAAAAACTTATTTTATATCTTGATAAAATATTTTATAAAACAACAGTCAGAGCACATAAACAAAGTAAGATAGTGGTCAGTACCACTTATTAATGAAGTGCAAGTGCTAATGATGAAAACTGACATATGTTTATCTAAAAAAAAAAACTCACCTCTCCTATACTTAGCATGTTACGAAACAAACCAAATGGGCATAACAAACTGTAATAAATCACATCATGTAAAAAAATATATGTTATTTGTGCAAACAAGTGTAAATGTACTCAATTCCTAGTCCATTAACAATTTCACAAAGCCGAAGCGAATGTGTAAATGTGCAAATATGTGCAAAAAAAACCCTAATCACCCTATATACAAAAGTATATAAAAAGTAGTGGAGGCTGTGCAAAGGCGCAAAATTACTCATGAAAACCAACCAACAGGTTGTAGTCAAAGTGCTAGTGCTGAATGTATAAAGTGCCTGTGCCAGAATCTACAGTACATATAAATTCAGTCATGGAAGTAGAAATACGGAAAAATTTCATATATTTACTACAAACAGTGAGGCCTTGGAAATTGAGACAGCGCAATATAGAAAAGAGGAAGAGACACTGAGTCAGTAAAACACAAGCAGGACACATTAGCACTGAAGAAAAAGGAACTATAAATCCAGTAGTGCTATAAAAAATTATGCAAGTCCTCGCTCGTGTTAAGCCCATTGGACATCTTAGTATCGAGGGTCATAATAAAAAATGACTCTAGTTGTCGCAGCTTCCTCTCTCTGTTTCCCCCCGAATAGAAATAGGGACTGCCCCGATCACAGAGTATTTTAATTCACTGACTCTGTTCTGGTGTACTGCTTTAAAGTGCCGGGCTACCGGGTAATTGGGGTCAGAATTGATGATTGCTCGCAAGTGCTGTAAGATCCTGTTAAACACTGGGAGTTTCGTACTACCAATATATTTAAGATGGCAAGTGCATTCCAACAAATATACCGCGTATTCAGTACGGCAGGTATAATGTTCTTTTAAAGGCACCGGAATAGCACTGAAGGCAGTCAAGTACTCAGTTACATTGACCCCAAATTTACACGCCCGGCAAGATGAACATTTAAAAAAACCAGATTTAGAAAGCCAGGTTGTTTTTGGTGTCAATTCGGGGCTGGATTTGACTAGAGCATCCCTCATAGAGGGTGCTCTTCTAAACGTAATACCATGAAGTCGCGGCAAGAGTGTTTTAAGAGTTAAATCTGTGAGCACAATGGGCCATTGAGCATATATAATCTTGCACATTTGTTTTTCCTGCTTGCTGTAAGTGTCGGGACTCTTTTTCTCTACAGATGGACTTTATACGCAGGTTTATCAAGACTTGATGGTACATAGCAAGATAACATAGCGGTAGTGATGTCTATTTGTGTTTTCTCTGCTACAGGAGATATACCGCTACATACGGGTTGATACCCTTTACATGGAAGATTACGCGTCTTTTAAAAAACAATACTGAAATCGTTTTTTCATCGTACTTGGCCTTGAGAAAGTCCTTTTGGACGAAACACGTGTCGGCTGCTCTGTTCGAATTTGATTCGGATATGAAATAAAGGATTCACCAAGGAAAACAGATTTTGATCTATGGACTTCTTCTTATACATATCTGGTTGTTCAAAACCAGTCGTACAATTTTTGGACTGTTTAGTGTGCCTCGGCAGTTTGTGCATTGCTGAAAGTTGTTATTAATCTGATAGGTTGAATTTCAATATTGTCATCATCAGTTGTTGGCTGTACTACAGAGTCAAGATTACGTTCACTCTTCGGTATTAAATAAAACTCACGTGGTTGAGAATTAGCTTTGTCCAAAGCCATCTGTAAGTTATGTTGCCTGTACCCACGTGCCAGGAAGCGATCAAAGGCCTCTTGCTGGCAATGTTTTAAATCAGAATCAAGACTGCAGATACGACGTATGCGAAGAAATTCGCCATACGGTACACTGCGGATCAAGTGCTGGGGATGT